>CM051540.1:19229103-19895520 GCA_028022735.1 Gypaetus barbatus | reverse complement strand
TGAAGACCAGCAACAGCTTTCAGGGCTGGCCCCTTCCTTGTGGGAGCAGGAGCCGGACGTTTCCCTTTTCGGAAAAATTGCTCTGCCGAGAACGGACACGAGCAGATGTTCCGTCTCTGGGAAAGCACTGATCCCCAGGGCTGTTGTGCCTGTGAATAGGCTGCCCAGGGAAGGTGAAGACCAGCAACAGCTCTCAGGTCTGGCACCTTCCTTGTGGGAGAAGGATCCGGACGTTTCCCATTTCGGAAATAAGCTCTGCCGAGAACGGGCACAATGAGATGTTCCGTCTCTGGGAAAGCACTGATCCCCAGGGCTGTTGTGCCTGTGAATAGGCTGCCCAGGGAACGTGAAGACCAGCAACAGCTTTGAGGGCTGGCCCCTTCCTTGTGGGAGAAGGATCCGGACGTTTCCCATTTTGGAAAATGGCTCTGCCGAGAACGGCCACAAAGAGATGTTCCGTCTCTGGGAAAGCACTGATCCCCAGGGCTGTTGTGCCTGTGAATAGGCTGCCCAGGGAAGGTGAAGACCAGCAACAGCTTTCAGGGCTGGCCCCTTCCTTGTGGGAGCAGGAGCCGGACGTTTCCCTTTTCGGAAAAATTGCTCTGCTGAGAACGGACACGAGCAGATGTTCCGTCTCTGGGAAAGCACTGATCCCCAGGGCTGTTGTGCCTGTGACTAGGCTGCCCAGGGAAGGTGAAGACCAGCAACAGCTTTCAGGGCTGGCACCTTCCTTGTGGGAGAAGGAGCCGGACGTTTCCCATTTCGGAAAAATGGCTCTGCGAGATCGGCCACAATTGGATGTTCCGTCTCTGGGAAAGCACTGATCCCCAGGGCTGTTGTGTCTGTGAGTAGGCTGCCCAGGGAAGGTGAAGACCAGCAACAGCTTTCAGGGCTGGCCCCTTCCTTGTGGGAGAAGGATCCGGACGTTTCCCATTTCGGAAAATGGCTCTGCCGAGAACGGGCACAATGAGATGTTCCGTCTCTGGGAAAGCACAGATCCCCAGGGCTGTTGTGCCTGTGACTAGGCTGCCAAGGGAAGGTGAAGACCAGCAACAGCTTTCAGGTCTGGCCCCTTCCTTGTGGGAGAAGGAGCCGGACGTTTCCCATTTCGGAAAATTGCTCTGCCGAGAACGGACACAATGAGATGTTCCGTCTCTGGGAAAGCACAGATCCCCAGGGCTGTTGTGCCTGTGAATAGGCTGCCCAGGGATGGTGAAGACCAGCAACAGCTCTCAGGGCTGGTACCTTTCTTGTGGGAGCAGGAGCCGGACGTTTCCCATTTTGGAAAAATTGCTCTGCCGAGAACGGGCACGAGCAGATGTTCCGTCTCTGGGAAAGCACTGATCCCCAGGGCTGTTGTGCCTGTGAGTAGGCTGCCCAGGGAAGGTGAACACCAGCAACAGCTTTCAGGGCTGGCACCTTCCTTGTGGGAGAAGGAGCCGGACGTTTCCCTTTTCAGAAAACGGCTCTGCCGAGAATGGGTATGAAAAGATGTTCCGTCTCTGGGAAAGCACTGATCCCCAGGGCTGTTGTGCCTGTGACTAGGCTGCCCAGGGAAGGTGAAGACCAGCAACAGCTCTCAGGGCTGGCACCTTCCTTGTGGGAGAAGGAGCCGGACGTTTCCCAGTTCAGAAAACGGCTCTGCCGAGAACGGGCACGATGAGACGTTCCGTCTCTGGGAAAGCACTGATCCCCAGGGCTGTTGTGCCTGTGACTAGGCTACCCAGGGAACGTGAAGACCAGCAACAGCTTTCAGGGCTGGCCCCTTCCTTGTGGGAGAAGGAGCCGGACGTTTCCCATTTCGGAAAATGGCTCTGCCGAGAACGGGTACGATGAGATGTTCCGTCTCTGGGAAAGCACTGGTACCCAGGGCTGTTGTGCCTGTGACTAGGCTGCCCAGGGAAGGTGAAGACCAGCAACAGCTTTCAGGTCTGGCCCCTTCCTTGTGGGAGAAGGATCCGGACGTTTCCCATTTCGGAAATAAGTTCTGCCGAGAACGGGCACAATGAGATGTTCCGTCTCTGGGAAAGCACTGATCCCCAGGGCTGTTGTGCCTGTGACTAGGCTGCCCAGGGAAGGTGAAGACCAGCAACAGCTCTCAGGGCTGGCACCTTCCTTGTGGGAGAAGGATCCGGACGTTTCCCTTTTCGGAAAAATTGCTCTGCCGAGAACGGGCACAAAGAGATGTTCCGTCTCTGGGAAAGCACTGATCCCCAGGGCTGTTGTGCCTGTGACTAGGCTGCCCAGGGAAGGTGAAGACCAGCAACAGCTTTCAGGTCTGGCCCCTTCCTTGTGGGAGAAGGATCCGGGCGTTTCCCATTTCGGAAATAAGCTCTGCCGAGAACGGGCACAATGAGATGTTCCGTCTCTGGGAAAGCACTGATCCCCAGGGCTGTTGTGCCTGTGAATAGGCTGCCAAGGGAAGGTGAAGACCAGCAACAGCTTTCAGGGCTGGCCCCTTCCTTGTGGGAGAAGGATCCGGACGTTTCCCATTTCGGAAAATGGCTCTGCCGAGAACGGCCACAAAGAGATGTTCCGACTCTGGGAAAGCACTGATCCCCAGGGCTGTTGTGCCTGTGAATAGGCTGCCAAGGGAAGGTGAAGACCAGCAACAGCTTTCAGGGCTGGCCCCTTCCTTGTGGGAGAAGGAGCCGGACGTTTCCCATTTCGGAAAATGGCTCTGCCGAGAACGGACACAATGAGATGTTCCGTCTCTGGGAAAGCACAGATCCCCAGGGCTGTTGTGCCTGTGAATAGGCTGCCCAGGGATGGTGAAGACCAGCAACAGCTTTCAGGGCTGGTACCTTTCTTGTGGGAGCAGGAGCAGGACGTTTCCCATTTCGAAAAAATTGCTCTGCCGAGAACGGGCACGAGCAGATGTTCCGTCTCTGGGAAAGCACTGATCCCCAGGGCTGTTGTGCCTGTGAGTAGGCTGCCCAGGGAAGGTGAACACCAGCAACAGCTTTCAGGGCTGGCACCTTCCTTGTGGGAGAAGGATCCGGACGTTTCCCTTTTCAGAAAACGGCTCTGCCGAGAACGGGTATGAAAAGATGTTCCGTCTCTGGGAAAGCACTGATCCCCAGGGCTGTTGTGCCTGTGACTAGGCTGCCCAGGGAAGGTGAAGACCAGCAACAGCTCTCAGGGCTGGCACCTTCCTTGTGGGAGAAGGAGCCGGACGTTTCCCATTTCGGAAAACGGCTCTGCCGAGAACGGGCACAACGAGATGTTCCGTCTCTGGGAAAGCACTGATCCCCAGGGCTGTTGTGCCTGTGACTAGGCTACCCAGGGAACGTGAAGACCAGCAACAGCTTTGAGGGCTGGCACGTTCCTTGTGGGAGAAGGAGCCGGACGTTTCCCATTTCAGAAAATGGCTCTGCCGAGAACGGCCACAATGAGATGTTCCGTCTCTGGGAAAGCACAGATCCCCAGGGCTGTTGTGCCTGTGACTAGGCTGCCCAGGGAAGGTGAAGACCAGGAACAGCTTTCAGGTCTGGCCCCTTCCTTGTGGGAGAAGGATCCGGACGTTTCCCATTTCGGAAATAAGCTCTGCCGAGAACGGGCACAATGAGATGTTCCGTCTCTGGGAAAGCACTGATCCCCAGGGCTGTTGTGCCTGTGACTAGGCTGCCAAGGGAAGGTGAAGACCAGCAACAGCTCTCAGGGCTGGCACCTTCCTTGTGGGAGAAGGATCCGGACGTTTCCCTTTTCGGAAAAATTGCTCTGCCGAGAACGGGCACAAAGAGATGTTCCGTCTCTGGGAAAGCACTGATCCCCAGGGCTGTTGTGCCTGTGACTAGGCTGCCCAGGGAAGGTGAAGACCAGCAACAGCTTTGAGGGCTGGCCCCTTCCTTGTGGGAGAAGGAGCCGGACGTTTCCCATTTCGGAAAATGGCTCTGCCGAGAACGGGCACAATGAGATGTTCCGTCTCTGGGAAAGCACTGATCCCCAGGGCTGTTGTGCCTGTGACTAGGCTGCCCAGGGAAGGTGAAGACCAGCAACAGCTTTCAGGTCTGGCCCCTTCCTTGTGGGAGAAGGATCCGGACGTTTCCCATTTCGGAAATAAGCTCTGCCGAGAACGGGCACAATGAGATGTTCCGTCTCTGGGAAAGCACTGATCCCCAGGGCTGTTGTGCCTGTGACTAGGCTGCCCAGGGAACGTGAAGACCAGCAACAGCTTTGAGGGCTGGCCCCTTCCTTGTGGGAGAAGGAGCCGGACGTTTCCCTTTTCGGAAAAATTGCTCTGCCGAGAACGGACACGAGCCGATGTTCCGTCTCTGGGAAAGCACTGATCTCCAGGGCTGTTGTGCCTGTGAGTAGGCTGCCGAGGGAAAGTGAAGACCAGCAACAGCTTTCAGGGCTGGCCCCTTCCTTGTGGGAGAAGGATCCGGACGTTTCCCATTTCGGAAAATTGCTCTGCCGATATGGCCACAATGAGATGTTCCGTCTCTGGGAAAGCACTGATCCCCAGGGCTGTTGTGTCTGTGAGTAGGCTGCCCAGGGAAGGTGAAGACCAGCAACAGCTTTGAGGGCTGGCCCCTTCCTTGTGGGAGAAGGAGCCGGACGTTTCCCTTTTCGGAAAAATGGCTCTGCGAGAACGGCCACAATTGGATGTTCCGTCTCTGGGAAAGCACGGATCCCCAGGGCTGTTGTGCCTGTGACTAGGCTGCCAAGGGAAGGTGAAGACCAGCAACAGCTTTCAGGTCTGGCCCCTTCCTTGTGGGAGAAGGAGCCGGACGTTTCCCATTTCGGAAAATTGCTCTGCCGAGAACGGACACAATGAGATGTTCCGTCTCTGGGAAAGCACAGATCCCCAGGGCTGTTGTGCCTGTGAATAGGCTGCCCAGGGATGGTGAAGACCAGCAACAGCTCTCAGGGCTGGTACCTTTCTTGTGGGAGCAGGAGCCGGACGTTTCCCATTTCGAAAAAATTGCTCTGCCGAGAACGGGCACGAGCAGATGTTCCGTCTCTGGGAAAGCACAGATCCCCAGGGCTGTTGTGCCTGTGAGTAGGCTGCCCAGGGAAGGTGAACACCAGCAACAGCTTTCAGGGCTGGCACCTTCCTTGTGGGAGAAGGAGCCGGACGTTTCCCTTTTCAGAAAACGGCTCTGCCGAGAACGGGCACGATGAGACGTTCCGTCTCTGGGAAAGCACTGATCCCCAGGGCTGTTGTGCCTGTGACTAGGCTACCCAGGGAACGTGAAGACCAGCAACAGCTTTCAGGGCTGGCCCCTTCCTTGTGGGAGAAGGAGCCGGACGTTTCCCATTTCGGAAAATGGCTCTGCCGAGAACGGGTACGATGAGATGTTCCGTCTCTGGGAAAGCACTGGTACCCAGGGCTGTTGTGCCTGTGACTAGGCTGCCCAGGGAAGGTGAAGACCAGCAACAGCTTTCAGGTCTGGCCCCTTCCTTGTGGGAGAAGGATCCGGACGTTTCCCATTTCGGAAATAAGTTCTGCCGAGAACGGGCACAATGAGATGTTCCGTCTCTGGGAAAGCACTGATCCCCAGGGCTGTTGTGCCTGTGACTAGGCTGCCCAGGGAAGGTGAAGACCAGCAACAGCTCTCAGGGCTGGCACCTTCCTTGTGGGAGAAGGATCCGGACGTTTCCCTTTTCGGAAAAATTGCTCTGCCGAGAACGGGCACAAAGAGATGTTCCGTCTCTGGGAAAGCACTGATCCCCAGGGCTGTTGTGCCTGTGACTAGGCTGCCCAGGGAAGGTGAAGACCAGCAACAGCTTTCAGGTCTGGCCCCTTCCTTGTGGGAGAAGGATCCGGGCGTTTCCCATTTCGGAAATAAGCTCTGCCGAGAACGGGCACAATGAGATGTTCCGTCTCTGGGAAAGCACTGATCGCCAGGGCTGTTGTGCCTGTGACTAGGCTGCCAAGGGAAGGTGAAGACCAGCAACAGCTTTCAGGGCTGGCCCCTTCCTTGTGGGAGAAGGATCCGGACGTTTCCCATTTCGGAAAATGGCTCTGCCGAGAACGGCCACAAAGAGATGTTCCGACTCTGGGAAAGCACTGATCCCCAGGGCTGTTGTGCCTGTGAATAGGCTGCCCAGGGAACGTGAAGACCAGCAACAGCTTTCAGGGCTGGCCCCTTCCTTGTGGGAGAAGGAGCCGGACGTTTCCCATTTCGGAAAATGGCTCTGCCGAGAACGGACACAATGAGATGTTCCGTCTCTGGGAAAGCACAGATCCCCAGGGCTGTTGTGCCTGTGAATAGGCTGCCCAGGGATGGTGAAGACCAGCAACAGCTTTCAGGGCTGGTACCTTTCTTGTGGGAGCAGGAGCAGGACGTTTCCCATTTCGAAAAAATTGCTCTGCCGAGAACGGGCACGAGCAGATGTTCCGTCTCTGGGAAAGCACTGATCCCCAGGGCTGTTGTGCCTGTGAGTAGGCTGCCCAGGGAAGGTGAACACCAGCAACAGCTTTCAGGGCTGGCACCTTCCTTGTGGGAGAAGGAGCCGGACGTTTCCCTTTTCAGAAAACGGCTCTGCCGAGAACGGGTATGAAAAGATGTTCCGTCTCTGGGAAAGCACTGATCCCCAGGGCTGTTGTGCCTGTGACTAGGCTGCCCAGGGAAGGTGAAGACCAGCAACAGCTCTCAGGGCTTGCACCTTCCTTGTGGGAGAAGGAGCCGGACGTTTCCCATTTCGGAAAACGGCTCTGCCGAGAACGGGCACAACGAGATGTTCCGTCTCTGGGAAAGCACTGATCCCCAGGGCTGTTGTGCCTGTGACTAGGCTACCCAGGGAACGTGAAGACCAGCAACAGCTTTGAGGGCTGGCACGTTCCTTGTGGGAGAAGGAGCCGGACGTTTCCCATTTCAGAAAATGGCTCTGCCGAGAACGGCCACAATGAGATGTTCCGTCTCTGGGAAAGCACAGATCCCCAGGGCTGTTGTGCCTGTGACTAGGCTGCCCAGGGAAGGTGAAGACCAGGAACAGCTTTCAGGTCTGGCCCCTTCCTTGTGGGAGAAGGATCCGGACGTTTCCCATTTCGGAAATAAGCTCTGCCGAGAACGGGCACAATGAGATGTTCCGTCTCTGGGAAAGCACTGATCCCCAGGGCTGTTGTGCCTGTGACTAGGCTGCCAAGGGAAGGTGAAGACCAGCAACAGCTCTCAGGGCTGGCACCTTCCTTGTGGGAGAAGGATCCGGACGTTTCCCTTTTCGGAAAAATTGCTCTGCCGAGAACGGGCACAAAGAGATGTTCCGTCTCTGGGAAAGCACTGATCCCCAGGGCTGTTGTGCCTGTGACTAGGCTGCCCAGGGAAGGTGAAGACCAGCAACAGCTTTGAGGGCTGGCCCCTTCCTTGTGGGAGAAGGAGCCGGACGTTTCCCATTTCGGAAAATGGCTCTGCCGAGAACGGGCACAATGAGATGTTCCGTCTCTGGGAAAGCACTGATCCCCAGGGCTGTTGTGCCTGTGACTAGGCTGCCCAGGGAAGGTGAAGACCAGCAACAGCTTTCAGGTCTGGCCCCTTCCTTGTGGGAGAAGGATCCGGACGTTTCCCATTTCGGAAATAAGCTCTGCCGAGAACGGGCACAATGAGATGTTCCGTCTCTGGGAAAGCACTGATCCCCAGGGCTGTTGTGCCTGTGACTAGGCTGCCCAGGGAACGTGAAGACCAGCAACAGCTTTGAGGGCTGGCCCCTTCCTTGTGGGAGAAGGAGCCGGACGTTTCCCTTTTCGGAAAAATTGCTCTGCCGAGAACGGACACGAGCCGATGTTCCGTCTCTGGGAAAGCACTGATCTCCAGGGCTGTTGTGCCTGTGAGTAGGCTGCCGAGGGAAAGTGAAGACCAGCAACAGCTTTCAGGGCTGGCCCCTTCCTTGTGGGAGAAGGATCCGGACGTTTCCCATTTCGGAAAATTGCTCTGCCGATATGGCCACAATGAGATGTTCCGTCTCTGGGAAAGCACTGATCCCCAGGGCTGTTGTGCCTGTGAGTAGGCTGCCCAGGGAAGGTGAAGACCAGCAACAGCTTTGAGGGCTGGCCCCTTCCTTGTGGGAGAAGGAGCCGGACGTTTCCCTTTTCGGAAAAATGGCTCTGCGAGAACGGCCACAATTGGATGTTCCGTCTCTGGGAAAGCACGGATCCCCAGGGCTGTTGTGCCTGTGACTAGGCTGCCAAGGGAAGGTGAAGACCAGCAACAGCTTTCAGGGCTGGCCCCTTCCTTGTGGGAGAAGGATCCGGACGTTTCCCATTTCGGAAAATGGCTCTGCCGAGAACGGCCACAAAGAGATGTTCCGACTCTGGGAAAGCACTGATCCCCAGGGCTGTTGTGCCTGTGTCTAGGCTGCCAAGGGAAGGTGAAGACCAGCAACAGCTTTCAGGGCTGGCCCCTTCCTTGTGGGAGAAGGAGCCGGACGTTTCCCATTTCGGAAAATGGCTCTGCCGAGAACGGACACAATGAGATGTTCCGTCTCTGGGAAAGCACAGATCCCCAGGGCTGTTGTGCCTGTGAATAGGCTGCCCAGGGATGGTGAAGACCAGCAACAGCTTTCAGGGCTGGTACCTTTCTTGTGGGAGCAGGAGCCGGACGTTTCCCATTTCGAAAAAATTGCTCTGCCGAGAACGGACACGAGCAGATGTTCCGTCTCTGGGAAAGCACTGATCCCCAGGGCTGTTGTGCCTGTGAGTAGGCTGCCCAGGGAAGGTGAACACCAGCAACAGCTTTCAGGGCTGGCACCTTCCTTGTGGGAGAAGGAGCCGGACGTTTCCCTTTTCAGAAAACGGCTCTGCCGAGAACGGGTATGAAAAGATGTTCCGTCTCTGGGAAAGCACTGATCCCCAGGGCTGTTGTGCCTGTGACTAGGCTGCCCAGGGAAGGTGAAGACCAGCAACAGCTCTCAGGGCTGGCACCTTCCTTGTGGGAGAAGGAGCCGGACGTTTCCCATTTCGGAAAACGGCTCTGCCAAGAACGGGCACAACGAGATGTTCCGTCTCTGGGAAAGCACTGATCCCCAGGGCTGTTGTGCCTGTGAGTAGGCTACCCAGGGAACGTGAAGACCAGCAACAGCTTTGAGGGCTGGCACGTTCCTTGTGGGAGAAGGAGCCGGACGTTTCCCATTTCGGAAAATGGCTCTGCCGAGAACGGGTACGATGAGATGTTCCGTCTCTGGGAAAGCACTGATCCCCAGGGCTGTTGTGCCTGTGACTAGGCTGCCCAGGGAAGGTGAAGACCAGCAACAGCTTTCAGGTCTGGCCCCTTCCTTGTGGGAGAAGGATCCGGACGTTTCCCATTTCGGAAATAAGCTCTGCCGAGAACGGGCACAATGAGATGTTCCGTCTCTGGGAAAGCACTGATCCCCAGGGCTGTTGTGCCTGTGAATAGGCTGCCAAGGGAAGGTGAAGACCAGCAACAGCTCTCAGGGCTGGCACCTTCCTTGTGGGAGAAGGATCCGGACGTTTCCCTTTTCGGAAAAATTGCTCTGCCGAGAACGGGCACAAAGAGATGTTCCGTCTCTGGGAAAGCACTGATCCCCAGGGCTGTTGTGCCTGTGACTAGGCTACCCAGGGAACGTGAAGACCAGCAACAGCTTTGAGGGCTGGCCCCTTCCTTGTGGGAGAAGGATCCGGACGTTTCCCATTTCGGAAAATGGCTCTGCCGAGAACGGGCACAATGAGATGTTCCGTCTCTGGGAAAGCACTGATCCCCAGGGCTGTTGTGCCTGTGACTAGGCTGCCCAGGGAAGGTGAAGACCAGCAACAGCTTTCAGGTCTGGCCCCTTCCTTGTGGGAGAAGGATCCGGACATTTCCCATTTCGGAAATAAGCTCTGCCGAGAACGGGCACAATGAGATGTTCCGTCTCTGGGAAAGCACTGATCCCCAGGGCTGTTGTGCCTGTGACTAGGCTGCCCAGGGAAGGTGAAGACCAGCAACAGCTTTGAGGGCTGGCCCCTTCCTTGTGGGAGAAGGAGCCGGACGTTTCCCTTTTCGGAAAAATTGCTCTGCCGAGAACGGACACGAGCCGATGTTCCGTCTCTGGGAAAGCACTGATCTCCAGGGCTGTTGTGCCTGTGAGTAGGCTGCCGAGGGAAAGTGAAGACCAGCAACAGCTTTCAGGGCTGGCCCCTTCCTTGTGGGAGAAGGATCCGGACTTTTCCCATTTCGGAAAATTGCTCTGCCGATATGGCCACAATGAGATGTTCCGTCTCTGGGAAAGCACTGATCCCCAGGGCTGTTGTGCCTGTGAATAGGCTGCCAAGGGAAGGTGAAGACCAGCAACAGCTTTCAGGGCTGGCCCCTTCCTTGTGGGAGAAGGAGCCGGACGTTTCCCATTTCGGAAAATGGCTCTGCCGAGAACGGACACAATGAGATGTTCCGTCTCTGGGAAAGCACAGATCCCCAGGGCTGTTGTGCCTGTGAATAGGCTGCCCAGGGATGGTGAAGACCAGCAACAGCTTTCAGGGCTGGTACCTTTCTTGTGGGAGCAGGAGCAGGACGTTTCCCATTTCGAAAAAATTGCTCTGCCGAGAACGGGCACGAGCAGATGTTCCGTCTCTGGGAAAGCACTGATCCCCAGGGCTGTTGTGCCTGTGAGTAGGCTGCCCAGGGAAGGTGAACACCAGCAACAGCTTTCAGGGCTGGCACCTTCCTTGTGGGAGAAGGAGCCGGACGTTTCCCTTTTCAGAAAACGGCTCTGCCGAGAACGGGTATGAAAAGATGTTCCGTCTCTGGGAAAGCACTGATCCCCAGGGCTGTTGTGCCTGTGACTAGGCTGCCCAGGGAAGGTGAAGACCAGCAACAGCTCTCAGGGCTTGCACCTTCCTTGTGGGAGAAGGAGCCGGACGTTTCCCATTTCGGAAAACGGCTCTGCCGAGAACGGGCACAAAGAGATGTTCCGTCTCTGGGAAAGCACTGATCCCCAGGGCTGTTGTGCCTGTGACTAGGCTGCCCAGGGAAGGTGAAGACCAGCAACAGCTTTGAGGGCTGGCCCCTTCCTTGTGGGAGAAGGAGCCGGACGTTTCCCATTTCGGAAAATGGCTCTGCCGAGAACGGGCACAATGAGATGTTCCGTCTCTGGGAAAGCACTGATCCCCAGGGCTGTTGTGCCTGTGACTAGGCTGCCCAGGGAAGGTGAAGACCAGCAACAGCTTTCAGGTCTGGCCCCTTCCTTGTGGGAGAAGGATCCGGACGTTTCCCATTTCGGAAATAAGCTCTGCCGAGAACGGGCACAATGAGATGTTCCGTCTCTGGGAAAGCACTGATCCCCAGGGCTGTTGTGCCTGTGACTAGGCTGCCCAGGGAACGTGAAGACCAGCAACAGCTTTGAGGGCTGGCCCCTTCCTTGTGGGAGAAGGAGCCGGACGTTTCCCTTTTCGGAAAAATTGCTCTGCCGAGAACGGACACGAGCCGATGTTCCGTCTCTGGGAAAGCACTGATCTCCAGGGCTGTTGTGCCTGTGAGTAGGCTGCCGAGGGAAAGTGAAGACCAGCAACAGCTTTCAGGGCTGGCCCCTTCCTTGTGGGAGAAGGATCCGGACGTTTCCCATTTCGGAAAATTGCTCTGCCGATATGGCCACAATGAGATGTTCCGTCTCTGGGAAAGCACTGATCCCCAGGGCTGTTGTGTCTGTGAGTAGGCTGCCCAGGGAAGGTGAAGACCAGCAACAGCTCTCAGGGCTGGCCCCTTCCTTGTGGGAGAAGGAGCCGGACGTTTCCCTTTTCGGAAAAATGGCTCTGCGAGAACGGCCACAATTGGATGTTCCGTCTCTGGGAAAGCACGGATCCCCAGGGCTGTTGTGCCTGTGACTAGGCTGCCAAGGGAAGGTGAAGACCAGCAACAGCTTTCAGGGCTGGCCCCTTCCTTGTGGGAGAAGGATCCGGACGTTTCCCATTTCGGAAAATGGCTCTGCCGAGAACGGCCACAAAGAGATGTTCCGACTCTGGGAAAGCACTGATCCCCAGGGCTGTTGTGCCTGTGTCTAGGCTGCCAAGGGAAGGTGAAGACCAGCAACAGCTTTCAGGGCTGGCCCCTTCCTTGTGGGAGAAGGAGCCGGACGTTTCCCATTTCGGAAAATGGCTCTGCCGAGAACGGACACAATGAGATGTTCCGTCTCTGGGAAAGCACAGATCCCCAGGGCTGTTGTGCCTGTGAATAGGCTGCCCAGGGATGGTGAAGACCAGCAACAGCTTTCAGGGCTGGTACCTTTCTTGTGGGAGCAGGAGCCGGACGTTTCCCATTTCGAAAAAATTGCTCTGCCGAGAACGGACACGAGCAGATGTTCCGTCTCTGGGAAAGCACTGATCCCCAGGGCTGTTGTGCCTGTGAGTAGGCTGCCCAGGGAAGGTGAAGACCAGCAACAGCTTTCAGGGCTGGCACCTTCCTTGTGGGAGAAGGAGCCGGACGTTTCCCTTTTCAGAAAACGGCTCTGCCGAGAACGGGTATGAAAAGATGTTCCGTCTCTGGGAAAGCACTGATCCCCAGGGCTGTTGTGCCTGTGACTAGGCTGCCCAGGGAAGGTGAAGACCAGCAACAGCTCTCAGGGCTGGCACCTTCCTTGTGGGAGAAGGAGCCGGACGTTTCCCATTTCGGAAAACGGCTCTGCCAAGAACGGGCACAACGAGATGTTCCGTCTCTGGGAAAGCACTGATCCCCAGGGCTGTTGTGCCTGTGAGTAGGCTACCCAGGGAACGTGAAGACCAGCAACAGCTTTCAGGGCTGGCACCTTCCTTGTGGGAGAAGGAGCCGGACGTTTCCCATTTCGGAAAATGGCTCTGCCGAGAACGGGTACGATGAGATGTTCCGTCTCTGGGAAAGCACTGATCCCCAGGGCTGTTGTGCCTGTGACTAGGCTGCCCAGGGAAGGTGAAGACCAGCAACAGCTTTCAGGTCTGGCCCCTTCCTTGTGGGAGAAGGATCCGGACGTTTCCCATTTCGGAAATAAGCTCTGCCGAGAACGGGCACAATGAGATGTTCCGTCTCTGGGAAAGCACTGATCCCCAGGGCTGTTGTGCCTGTGAATAGGCTGCCAAGGGAAGGTGAAGACCAGCAACAGCTCTCAGGGCTGGCACCTTCCTTGTGGGAGAAGGATCCGGACGTTTCCCTTTTCGGAAAAATTGCTCTGCCGAGAACGGGCACAAAGAGATGTTCCGTCTCTGGGAAAGCACTGATCCCCAGGGCTGTTGTGCCTGTGACTAGGCTACCCAGGGAACGTGAAGACCAGCAACAGCTTTGAGGGCTGGCCCCTTCCTTGTGGGAGAAGGATCCGGACGTTTCCCATTTCGGAAAATGGCTCTGCCGAGAACGGGCACAATGAGATGTTCCGTCTCTGGGAAAGCACTGATCCCCAGGGCTGTTGTGCCTGTGACTAGGCTGCCCAGGGAAGGTGAAGACCAGCAACAGCTTTCAGGTCTGGCCCCTTCCTTGTGGGAGAAGGATCCGGACATTTCCCATTTCGGAAATAAGCTCTGCCGAGAACGGGCACAATGAGATGTTCCGTCTCTGGGAAAGCACTGATCCCCAGGGCTGTTGTGCCTGTGACTAGGCTGCCCAGGGAAGGTGAAGACCAGCAACAGCTTTGAGGGCTGGCCCCTTCCTTGTGGGAGAAGGAGCCGGACGTTTCCCTTTTCGGAAAAATTGCTCTGCCGAGAACGGACACGAGCCGATGTTCCGTCTCTGGGAAAGCACTGATCTCCAGGGCTGTTGTGCCTGTGAGTAGGCTGCCGAGGGAAAGTGAAGACCAGCAACAGCTTTCAGGGCTGGCCCCTTCCTTGTGGGAGAAGGATCCGGACTTTTCCCATTTCGGAAAATTGCTCTGCCGATATGGCCACAATGAGATGTTCCGTCTCTGGGAAAGCACTGATCCCCAGGGCTGTTGTGCCTGTGAGTAGGCTGCCCAGGGAAGGTGAAGACCAGCAACAGCTTTCAGGGCTGGCCCCTTCCTTGTAGGAGAAGGAGCCGGACGTTTCCCATTTCGGAAATAAGCTCTGCCGAGAACGGGCACAATGAGATGTTCCGTCTCTGGGAAAGCACTGATCCCCAGGGCTGTTGTGCCTGTGACTAGGCTGCCCAGGGAACGTGAAGACCAGCAACAGCTTTCAGGGCTGGCCCCTTCCTTGTGGGAGAAGGAGCCGGATGTTTCCCATTTCGGAAAATGGCTTTACCGAGAACGGGTACGATGAGATGTTCCGTCTCTGGGAAAGCACTGATCCCCAGGGCTGTTGTGCCTGTGAATAGGCTGCCCAGGGAAGGTGAAGACCAGCAACAGCTCTCAGGGCTGGCCCCTTCCTTGTGGGAGAAGGATCAGGACGTTTCCCTTTTCGGAAAATGGCTCTGCCGAGAACGGATACGAGCAGATGTTCCGTCTCTGGGAAAGCACTGATCTCCAGGGCTGTTGTGCCTGTGAGTAGGCTGCCAAGGGAAGGTGAAGACCAGCAACAGCTTTCAGGGCTGGCCCCTTCCTTGTGGGAGAAGGAGCCGGACGTTTCCCATTTCGGAAAAATGGCTCTGCGAGAACGGCCACAATGAGATGTTCCGTCTCTGGGAAAGCACTGATCCCCAGGGCTGTTGTGCCTGTGACTAGGCTGCCCAGGGAAGGTGAAGACCAGCAACAGCTTTCAGGGCTGGCACCTTCCTTGTGGGAGAAGGAGCCGGACGTTTCCCTTTTCAGAAAAATGGCTCTGCGAGAACGGCCACAATTGGATGTTCCGTCTCTGGGAAAGCACTGATCCCCAGGGCTGTTGTGCCTGTGACTAGGCTACCAAGGGAAGGTGAAGACCAGCAACAGCTTTCAGGGCTGGCACCTTCGTTGTGGGAGCAGGAGCCGGACGTTTCCCATTTTGGAAAAATGGCTCTGCCGAGAACGGGCACGAGCAGATGTTCCGTCTCTGGGATAGCACTGATCCCCAGGGCTGTTGTGTCTGTGAGTAGGCTGCCCAGGGAAGGTGAAGACCAGCAACAGCTCTCAGGGCTGGCACCTTCCTTGTGGGAGAAGGAGCCGGATGTTTCCCATTTTGGAAAATGGCTCTGCCGAGAACGGGTATGATGAGATGTTCCGTCTCTGGGAAAGCACAGATCCCCAGGGCTGTTGTGCCTGTGACTAGGCTGCCCAGGGAACGTGAAGACCAGCAACAGCTTTGAGGGCTGGCCCCTTCCTTGTGGGAGAAGGAGCCGGACGTTTCCCATTTCGGAAAATGGCTCTGCCGAGAACGGACACAATGAGATGTTCCATCTCTGGGAAAGCACAGATCCCCAGTGCTGTTGTGCCTGTGAATAGGCTGCCCAGGGAACGTGAAGACCAGCAACAGCTTTCAGGGTTGGCACCTTCCTTGTGGGAGCAGGAGCCGGACGTTTCCCTTTTCGAAAAAATTGCTCTGCCGAGAACGGACACGAGCAGATGTTCCGTCTCTGGGAAAGCACTGATCCCCAGGGCTGTTGTGCCTGTGAGTAGGCTGCCCAGGGAAGGTGAACACCAGCAACAGCTCTCAGGGCTGGCACCTTCCTTGTGGGAGAAGGATACGAACGTTTCCCATTTTGGAAAATGGCTCTGCCGAGAACGGGTACGATGAGATGTTCCGTCTCTGGGAAAGCACTGATCGCCAGGGCTGTTGTGCCTGTGAATAGGCTGGACAGGAAAGGTGAAGACCAGCAACAGCTTTCAGGGCTGGCCCCTTCCTTGTGGGAGAAGGAGCCGGACGTTTCCCATTTCGGAAAAATGGCTCTGCCGAGAACGGCCACAATTGGATGTTCCGTCTCTGGGAAAGCACTGATCTCCAGGGCTGTTGTGCCTGTGAGTAGGCTGCCGAGGGAAGGTGAAGACCAGCAACAGCTTTCAGGGCTGGCACCTTCCTTGTGGGAGAAGTAGCCGGACGTTTCCCATTTCGGAAAATGGCTCTGCCGAGAACGGCCACAATGAGATGTTCCGTCTCTGGGAAAGCACAGATCCCCAGGGCTGTTGTGCCTGTGAATAGGTTTCCAAGGGAAGGTGAAGACCAGCAACAGCTTTCAGGGCTGGCCCCTTCCTTGTGGGAGAAGGAGCCGGACGTTTCCCAATTTGGAAAAATGGCTCTGCGAGAACGGACAGGAGCAGATGTTCCGTCTCTGGGAAAGCACTGATCCCCAGGGCTGTTGTGTCTGTGAGTAGGCTGCCCAGGGAAGGTGAAGACCAGCAACAGCTCTCAGGGCTGGCCCCTTCCTTGTGGGAGAAGGATCCGGACGTTTCCCATTTCGGAAATAAGCTCTGCCGAGATCGGGTACGATGAGATGTTCCCTCTCTGGGAAAGCACTGATCCCCAGGGCTGTTGTGCCTGTGAATAGGCTGCCCAGGGAAGGTGAAGACCAGCAACAGCTTTCAGGGCTGGCCCCTTCCTTGTGGGAGCAGGAGCCGGACGTTTCCCTTTTGGGAAAAATTGCTCTGCCGAGAACGGACACGAGCAGATGTTCCGTCTCTGGGAAAGCACTGATCCCCAGGGCTGTTGTGCCTGTGAGTAGGCTGCCCAGGGAAGGTGAAGACCAGCAACAGCTTTCAGGGCTGGCACCTTCCTTGTGGGAGAAGGAGCCAGACGTTTCCCATTATGGAAAAATGGCTCTGCGAGAACAGCCACAATTGGATGTTCTGTCTCTGGGAAAGCACTGATCCCCAGGGTTGTTGTGTCTGTGAGTAGGCTGCCCAGGGAAGGTGAAGACCAGCAACAGCTTTCAGGGCTGGCCCCTTCCTTGTGGGAGAAGGAGCCGGACGTTTCCCATTTCGGAAAATGGCTCTGCCGAGAACGGACACAATGAGATGTTCCGTCTCTGGGAAAGCACAGATCCCCAGGGCTGTTGTGCCTGTGAGTAGGCTGCCCAGGGAAGGTGAAGACCAGCAACAGCTTTCAGGGCTGGCCCCTTCCTTGTGGGAGAAGGAGCCGGACGTTTCCCATTTCGAAAAAATTGCTCTGCCGAGAACGGGCACGAGCAGATGTTCCGTCTCTGGGAAAGCACTGATCCCCAGGGCTGTTGTGCCTGTGAGTAGGCTGCCCAGGGAAGGTGAACACCAGCAACAGCTTTCAGGGCTGGCACCTTCCTTGTGGGAGAAGGAGCCGGACGTTTCCCTTTTCAGAAAACGGCTCTGCCGAGAATGGGTATGAAAAGATGTTCCGTCTCTGGGAAAGCACAGATCCCCAGGGCTGTTGTGCCTGTGAGTAGGCTGCCCAGGGAACGTGAAGACCAGCAACAGCTTTCAGGGTTGGCACCTTCCTTGTGGGAGCAGGAGCCGGACGTTTCCCTTTTCGAAAAAATTGCTCTGCCGAGAACGGACACGAGCAGATGTTCCGTCTCTGGGAAAGCACTGATCCCCAGGGCTGTTGTGCCTGTGAGTAGGCTGCCCAGGGAAGGTGAACACCAGCAACAGCTCTCAGGGCTGGCACCTTCCTTGTGGGAGAAAGATACGAACGTTTCCCATTTTGGAAAATGGCTCTGCCGAGAACGGGTACGATGAGATGTTCCGTCTCTGGGAAAGCACTGATCGCCAGGGCTGTTGTGCCTGTGAATAGGCTGGACAGGAAAGGTGAAGACCAGCAACAGCTTTCAGGGCTGGCCCCTTCCTTGTGGGAGAAGGAGCCGGACGTTTCCCATTTCGGAAAAATGGCTCTGCCGAGAACGGCCACAATTGGATGTTCCGTCTCTGGGAAAGCACTGATCTCCAGGGCTGTTGTGCCTGTGAGTAGGCTGCCCAGGGAAGGTGAAGACCAGCAACAGCTTTCAGGGCTGGCACCTTCCTTGTGGGAGAAGTAGCCGGACGTTTCCCATTTCGGAAAATGGCTCTGCCGAGAACGGCCACAATGAGATGTTCCGTCTCTGGGAAAGCACAGATCCCCAGGGCTGTTGTGCCTGTGAATAGGTTTCCAAGGGAAGGTGAAGACCAGCAACAGCTTTCAGGGCTGGCCCCTTCCTTGTGGGAGAAGGAGCCGGACGTTTCCCAATTTGGAAAAATGGCTCTGCGAGAACGGACAGGAGCAGATGTTCCGTCTCTGGGAAAGCACTGATCCCCAGGGCTGTTGTGTCTGTGAGTAGGCTGCCCAGGGAAGGTGAAGACCAGCAACAGCTCTCAGGGCTGGCCCCTTCCTTGTGGGAGAAGGATCCGGACGTTTCCCATTTCGGAAATAAGCTCTGCCGAGATCGGGTACGATGAGATGTTCCCTCTCTGGGAAAGCACTGATCCCCAGGGCTGTTGTGCCTGTGAATAGGCTGCCCAGGGAACGTGAAGACCAGCAACAGCTTTCAGGGCTGGCCCCTTCCTTGTGGGAGCAGGAGCCGGACGTTTCCCTTTTGGGAAAAATTGCTCTGCCGAGAACGGACACGAGCAGATGTTCCGTCTCTGGGAAAGCACTGATCCCCAGGGCTGTTGTGCCTGTGAGTAGGCTGCCCAGGGAAGGTGAAGACCAGCAACAGCTTTCAGGGCTGGCACCTTCCTTGTGGGAGAAGGAGCCAGACGTTTCCCATTATGGAAAAATGGCTCTGCGAGAACAGCCACAATTGGATGTTCTGTCTCTGGGAAAGCACTGATCCCCAGGGTTGTTGTGTCTGTGAGTAGGCTGCCCAGGGAAGGTGAAGACCAGCAACAGCTTTCAGGGCTGGCCCCTTCCTTGTGGGAGAAGGAGCCGGACGTTTCCCATTTCGGAAAATGGCTCTGCCGAGAACGGACACAATGAGATGTTCCGTCTCTGGGAAAGCACAGATCCCCAGGGCTGTTGTGCCTGTGAGTAGGCTGCCCAGGGAAGGTGAAGACCAGCAACAGCTTTCAGGGCTGGCCCCTTCCTTGTGGGAGAAGGAGCCGGACGTTTCCCATTTCGAAAAAATTGCTCTGCCGAGAACGGGCACGAGCAGATGTTCCGTCTCTGGGAAAGCACTGATCCCCAGGGCTGTTGTGCCTGTGAGTAGGCTGCCCAGGGAAGGTGAACACCAGCAACAGCTTTCAGGGCTGGCACCTTCCTTGTGGGAGAAGGAGCCGGACGTTTCCCTTTTCAGAAAACGGCTCTGCCGAGAATGGGTATGAAAAGATGTTCCGTCTCTGGGAAAGCACTGATCCCCAGGGCTGTTGTGCCTGTGAGTAGGCTGCCCAGGGAACGTGAAGACCAGCAACAGCTCTCAGGGCTGGCACCTTCCTTGTGGGAGAAGGTGCCGGACGTTTCCCATTTCGGAAAAAGGCTCTGCCGAGAACGGGCACAAAGAGATGTTCCGTCTCTGAGAAAGCACTGATCCCCAGGGCTGTTGTGCCTGTGACTAGGCTACCCAGGGAACGTGAAGACCAGCAACAGCTTTGAGGGCTGGCCCCTTCCTTGTGGGAGAAGGAGCCGGACGTTTCCCATTTCGGAAAATGGCTCTGCCGAGAACGGGTACGATGAGATGTTCCGTCTCTGGGAAAGCACTGATCCCCAGGGCTGTTGTGCCTGTGACTAGGCTGCCAAGGGAAGGTGAAGACCAGCAACAGCTCTCAGGGCTGGCACCTTCCTTGTGGAAGAAGGATCCGGACGTTTCCCTTTTCGGAAAAATTGCTCTGCCGAGAACGGGCACGATGAGATGTTCCGTCTCTGGGAAAGCACTGATCCCCAGGGCTGTTGTGCCTGTGACTAGGCTACCCAGGGAACGTGAAGACCAGCAACAGCTTTGAGGGCTGGCACCTTCCTTGTGGGAGAAGGAGCCGGACGTTTCCCTTTTCAGAAAATGGCTCTGCCGAGAACGGACACAATGAGATGTTCCGTCTCTGGGAAAGCACTGATCCCCAGGGCTGTTGTGCCTGTGACTAGGCTGCCGAGGGAAGGTGAAGACCAGCAACAGCTTTCAGGTCTGGCCCCTTCCTTGTGGGAGAAGGATCCGGACGTTTCCCATTTCGGAAATAAGCTCTGCCGAGAACGGGCACAATGAGATGTTCCGTCTCTGGGAAAGCACTGATCTCCAGGGCTGTTGTGCCTGTGACTAGGCTGCCCAGGGAAGGTGAAGACCAGCAACAGCTTTGAGGGCTGGCCCCTTCCTTGTGGGAGAAGGAGCCGGACGTTTCCCATTTCGGAAAATGGCTCTGCCGAGAACGGACACAATGAGATGTTCCGTCTCTGGGAAAGCACTGATCCCCAGGGCTGTTGTGCCTGTGACTAGGCTGCCCAGGGAACGTGAAGACCAGCAACAGCTTTGAGGGCTGGCCCCTTCCTTGTGGGAGAAGGAGCCGGACGTTTCCCATTTCGGAAAATGGCTTTACCGAGAACGGGTAAGATGAGATGTTCCGTCTCTGGGAAAGCACTGATCCCCAGGGCTGTTGTGCCTGTGAGTAGGCTGCCCAGGGAAGGTGAAGACCAGCAACAGCTTTCAGGGCTGGCCCCTTCCTTGTGGGAGAAGGATCAGGACGTTTCCCTTTTCGGAAAATGGCTCTGCCGAGAACGGACACGAGCAGATGTTCCGTCTCTGGGAAAGCACTGATCCCCAGGGCTGTTGTGCCTGTGACTAGGCTGCCCAGGGAAGGTGAAGACCAGCAACAGCTTTCAGGGCTGGCACCTTCCTTGTGGGAGAAGGAGCCGGACGTTTCCCTTTTCGGAAAAATGGCTCTACGAGAACGGCCTGAATTGGATGTTCCGTCTCTGGGAAAGCACGGATCCCCAGGGCTGTTGTGCCTGTGACTAGGCTACCAAGGGAAGGTGAAGACCAGCAACAGCTTTCAGGGCTGGCCCCTTCCTTGTGGGAGAAGGATCCGGACGTTTCCCATTTCGGAAAATGGCTCTGCCGAGAACGGCCACAAAGAGATGTTCCGACTCTGGGAAAGCACTGATCCCCAGGGCTGTTGTGCCTGTGCATAGGCTGCCAAGGGAAGGTGAAGACCAGCAACAGCTTTCAGGGCTGGCACCTTCGTTGTGGGAGCAGGAGCCGGACGTTTCCCATTTCGGAAAAATGGCTCTGCCGAGAACGGGCACGAGCAGATGTTCCGTCTCTGGGAAAGCACTGATCCCCAGGGCTGTTGTGCCTGTGAGTAGGCTGCCCAGGGAAGGTGAAGACCAGCAACAGCTCTCAGGGCTGGCCCCTTCCTTGTGGGAGAAGGAGCCGGACGTTTCCCATTTCGGAAAATGGCTCTGCCGAGAACGGGTATGATGAGATGTTCCGTCTCTGGGAAAGCACAGATCCCCAGGGCTGTTGTGCCTGTGACTAGGCTGCCCAGGGAACGTGAAGACCAGCAACAGCTTTGAGGGCTGGCCCCTTCCTTGTGGGAGAAGGAGCCGGACGTTTCCCATTTCGGAAAATGGCTCTGCCGAGAACGGGCACGAGGAGATGTTCCGTCTCTGGGAAAGCACAGATCCCCAGTGCTGTTGTGCCTGTGAATAGGCTGCCCAGGGAACGTGAAGACCAGCAACAGCTTTCAGGGCTGGCACCTTCCTTGTGGGAGCAGGAGCCGGACGTTTCCCTTTTCGAAAAAATTGCTCTGCCGAGAACGGACACGAGCAGACGTTCCGTCTCTGGGAAAGCACTGATCCCCAGGGCTGTTGTGCCTGTGACTAGGCTGCCCAGGGAAGGTGAACACCAGCAACAGCTCTCAGGGCTGGCACCTTCCTTGTGGGAGAAGGATACGAACGTTTCCCATTTTGGAAAATGGCTCTGCCGAGAACGGGTACGATGAGATGTTCCGTCTCTGGGAAAGCACTGATCGCCAGGGCTGTTGTGCCTGTGAATAAGCTGCCCAGGGAAGGTGAACACCAGCAACAGCTTTCAGGGCTGGCCCCTTCCTTGTGGGAGAAGGATCCGGACGTTTCCCATTTCGGAAAAATGGCTCTGCGAGAACGGCCACAATTGGATGTTCCGTCTCTGGGAAAGCACTGATCTCCAGGGCTGTTGTGCCTGTGAGTAGGCTGCCGAGGGAAGGTGAAGACCAGCAACAGCTTTCAGGGCTGGCACCTTCCTTGTGGGAGAAGTAGCCGGACGTTTCCCATTTCGGAAAATGGCTCTGCCGAGAACGGACACAGTGAGATGTTCCATCTCTGGGAAAGCACAGATCCCCAGGGCTGTTGTGCCTGTGAATAGGCTGCCCAGGGAACGTGAAGACCAGCAACAGCTTTGAGGGCTGGCCCCTTCCTTGTGGGAGAAGGAGCCGGACGTTTCCCATTTTGGAAAATGGCTCTGCCGAGATCGGGTACGATGAGATGTTCCCTCTCTGGGAAAGCACTGATCCCCAGGGCTGTTGTGCCTGTGACTAGGCTGCCCAGGGAAGGTGAAGACCAGCAACAGCTTTCAGGGCTGGCCCCTTCCTTGTGGGAGCAGGAGCCGGACGTTTCCCTTTTTGGAAAAATTGCTCTGCCGAGAACGGCCACAATGAGATGTTCCGTCTCTGGGAAAGCACTGATCCCCAGGGCTGTTGTGCCTGTGAGTAGGCTGCCCAGGGAAGGTGAAGACCAGCAACAGCTTTCAGGGATGGCACCTTCCTTGTGGGAGAAGGAGCCGGACGTTTCCCATTATGGAAAAATGGCTCTGCGAGAACAGCCACAATTGGATGTTCTGTCTCTGGGAAAGCACTGATCCCCAGGGCTGTTGTGTCTGTGAGTAGGCTGCCCAGGGAAGGTGAAGACCAGCAACAGCTTTCAGGGCTGGCCCCTTCCTTGTGGGAGAAGGAGCCGGACGTTTCCCATTTCGGAAAATGGCTCTGCCGAGAACGGACACAATGAGATGTTCCGTCTCTGGGAAAGCACAGATCCCCAGGGCTGTTGTGCCTGTGAGTAGGCTGCCCAGGGAAGGTGAAGACCAGCAACAGCTTTCAGGGCTGGCCCCTTCCTTGTGGGAGAAGGATCCGGACGTTTCCCATTTCGAAAAAATTGCTCTGCCGAGAACGGGCACGAGCAGATGTTCCGTCTCTGGGAAAGCACTGATCCCCAGGGCTGTTGTGCCTGTGAGTAGGCTGCCCAGGGAAGGTGAACACCAGCAACAGCTTTCAGGGCTGGCACCTTCCTTGTGGGAGAAGGAGCCGGACATTTCCCTTTTCAGAAAACGGCTCTGCCGAGAACGGGTATGAAAAGATGTTCCGTCTCTGGGAAAGCACTGATCCCCAGGGCTGTTGTGCCTGTGAGTAGGCTGCCCAGGGAAGGTGAAGACCAGCAACAGCTCTCAGGGCTGGCACCTTCCTTGTGGGAGAAGGTGCCGGACGTTTCCCATTTCGGAAAACGGCTCTGCCGAGAACGGGCACAATGAGATGTTCCGTCTCTGAGAAAGCACTGATCCCCAGGGCTGTTGTGCCTGTGACTAGGCTACCCAGGGAACGTGAAGACCAGCAACAGCTTTGAGGGCTGGCCCCTTCCTTGTGGGAGAAGGAGCCGGACGTTTCCCATTTCGGAAAATGGCTCTGCCGAGAACGGGTACGATGAGATGTTCCGTCTCTGGGAAAGCACTGATCCCCAGGGCTGTTGTGCCTGTGACTAGGCTACCCAGGGAACGTGAAGACCAGCAACAGCTTTGAGGGCTGGCCCCTTCCTTGTGGGAGAAGGAGCCGGACGTTTCCCATTTCGGAAAATGGCTCTGCCGAGAACGGACACAATGAGATGTTCCGTCTCTGGGAAAGCACTGATCCCCAGGGCTGTTGTGCCTGTGACTAGGCTGCCCAGGGAAGGTGAAGACCAGCAACAGCTTTCAGGGTTGGCACCTTCCTTGTGGGAGCAGGAGCCGGACGTTTCCCTTTTCGAAAAAATTGCTCTGCCGAGAACGGACACGAGCAGATGTTCCGTCTCTGGGAAAGCACTGATCCCCAGGGCTGTTGTGCCTGTGAGTAGGCTGCCCAGGGAAGGTGAACACCAGCAACAGCTCTCAGGGCTGGCACCTTCCTTGTGGGAGAAGGAGCCGGACGTTTCCCATTTCGGAAAAATGGCTCTGCCGAGAACGGCCACAATTGGATGTTCCGTCTCTGGGAAAGCACTGATCTCCAGGGCTGTTGTGCCTGTGAGTAGGCTGCCGAGGGAAGGTGAAGACCAGCAACAGCTTTCAGGGCTGGCACCTTCCTTGTGGGAGAAGTAGCCGGACGTTTCCCATTTCGGAAAATGGCTCTGCCGAGAACGGCCACAATGAGATGTTCCGTCTCTGGGAAAGCACAGATCCCCAGGGCTGTTGTGCCTGTGAATAGGTTTCCAAGGGAAGGTGAAGACCAGCAACAGCTTTCAGGGCTGGCCCCTTCCTTGTGGGAGAAGGAGCCGGACGTTTCCCAATTTGGAAAAATGGCTCTGCGAGAACGGACAGGAGCAGATGTTCCGTCTCTGGGAAAGCACTGATCCCCAGGGCTGTTGTGTCTGTGAGTAGGCTGCCCAGGGAAGGTGAAGACCAGCAACAGCTCTCAGGGCTGGCCCCTTCCTTGTGGGAGAAGGGTCCGGACGTTTCCCATTTCGGAAATAAGCTCTGCCGAGATCGGGTACGATGAGATGTTCCCTCTCTGGGAAAGCACTGATCCCCAGGGCTGTTGTGCCTGTGAATAGGCTGCCCAGGGAAGGTGAAGACCAGCAACAGCTTTCAGGGCTGGCCCCTTCCTTGTGGGAGCAGGAGCCGGACGTTTCCCTTTTGGGAAAAATTGCTCTGCCGAGAACGGACACGAGCAGATGTTCCGTCTCTGGGAAAGCACTGATCCCCAGGGCTGTTGTGCCTGTGAGTAGGCTGCCCAGGGAAGGTGAAGACCAGCAACAGCTTTCAGGGCTGGCACCTTCCTTGTGGGAGAAGGAGCCAGACGTTTCCCATTATGGAAAAATGGCTCTGCGAGAACAGCCACAATTGGATGTTCTGTCTCTGGGAAAGCACTGATCCCCAGGGTTGTTGTGTCTGTGAGTAGGCTGCCCAGGGAAGGTGAAGACCAGCAACAGCTTTCAGGGCTGGCCCCTTCCTTGTGGGAGAAGGAGCCGGACGTTTCCCATTTCGGAAAATGGCTCTGCCGAGAACGGACACAATGAGATGTTCCGTCTCTGGGAAAGCACAGATCCCCAGGGCTGTTGTGCCTGTGAGTAGGCTGCCCAGGGAAGGTGAAGACCAGCAACAGCTTTCAGGGCTGGCCCCTTCCTTGTGGGAGAAGGAGCCGGACGTTTCCCATTTCGAAAAAATTGCTCTGCCGAGAACGGGCACGAGCAGATGTTCCGTCTCTGGGAAAGCACAGATCCCCAGGGCTGTTGTGCCTGTGAGTAGGCTGCCCAGGGAAGGTGAAGACCAGCAACAGCTTTGAGGGCTGGCCCCTTCCTTGTGGGAGAAGGAGCCGGACGTTTCCCATTTCGGAAAATGGCTCTGCCGAGAACGGGTACGATGAGATGTTCCGTCTCTGGGAAAGCACTGATCCCCAGGGCTGTTGTGCCTGTGACTAGGCTGCCAAGGGAAGGTGAAGACCAGCAACAGCTCTCAGGGCTGGCACCTTCCTTGTGGAAGAAGGATCCGGACGTTTCCCTTTTCGGAAAAATTGCTCTGCCGAGAACGGGCACGATGAGATGTTCCGTCTCTGGGAAAGCACTGATCCCCAGGGCTGTTGTGCCTGTGACTAGGCTACCCAGGGAACGTGAAGACCAGCAACAGCTTTGAGGGCTGGCCCCTTCCTTGTGGGAGAAGGAGCCGGACGTTTCCCTTTTCGGAAAATGGCTCTGCCGAGAACGGACACAATGAGATGTTCCGTCTCTGGGAAAGCACTGATCCCCAGGGCTGTTGTGCCTGTGACTAGGCTGCCCAGGGAAGGTGAAGACCAGCAACAGCTTTCAGGTCTGGCCCCTTCCTTGTGGGAGAAGGATCCGGACGTTTCCCATTTCGGAAATAAGCTCTGCCGAGAACGGGCACAATGAGATGTTCCGTCTCTGGGAAAGCACTGATCTCCAGGGCTGTTGTGCCTGTGACTAGGCTGCCCAGGGAAGGTGAAGACCAGCAACAGCTTTGAGGGCTGGCCCCTTCCTTGTGGGAGAAGGAGCCGGACGTTTCCCATTTCGGAAAATGGCTCTGCCGAGAACGGACACAATGAGATGTTCCGTCTCTGGGAAAGCACTGATCCCCAGGGCTGTTGTGCCTGTGACTAGGCTGCCCAGGGAACGTGAAGACCAGCAACAGCTTTGAGGGCTGGCCCCTTCCTTGTGGGAGAAGGAGCCGGACGTTTCCCATTTCGGAAAATGGCTTTACCGAGAACGGGTAAGATGAGATGTTCCGTCTCTGGGAAAGCACTGATCCCCAGGGCTGTTGTGCCTGTGACTAGGCTGCCCAGGGAAGGTGAAGACCAGCAACAGCTTTCAGGTCTGGCCCCTTCCTTGTGGGAGAAGGATCAGGACGTTTCCCTTTTCGGAAAATGGCTCTGCCGAGAACGGACACGAGCAGATGTTCCGTCTCTGGGAAAGCACTGATCCCCAGGGCTGTTGTGCCTGTGACTAGGCTGCCCAGGGAAGGTGAAGACCAGCAACAGCTTTCAGGGCTGGCACCTTCCTTGTGGGAGAAGGAGCCGGACGTTTCCCTTTTCGGAAAAATGGCTCTACGAGAACGGCCTGAATTGGATGTTCCGTCTCTGGGAAAGCACGGATCCCCAGGGCTGTTGTGCCTGTGACTAGGCTACCAAGGGAAGGTGAAGACCAGCAACAGCTTTCAGGGCTGGCCCCTTCCTTGTGGGAGAAGGATCCGGACGTTTCCCATTTCGGAAAATGGCTCTGCCGAGAACGGCCACAAAGAGATGTTCCGACTCTGGGAAAGCACTGATCCCCAGGGCTGTTGTGCCTGTGCATAGGCTGCCAAGGGAAGGTGAAGACCAGCAACAGCTTTCAGGGCTGGCACCTTCGTTGTGGGAGCAGGAGCCGGACGTTTCCCATTTCGGAAAAATGGCTCTGCCGAGAACGGGCACGAGCAGATGTTCCGTCTCTGGGAAAGCACTGATCCCCAGGGCTGTTGTGCCTGTGAGTAGGCTGCCCAGGGAAGGTGAAGACCAGCAACAGCTCTCAGGGCTGGCCCCTTCCTTGTGGGAGAAGGATCAGGACGTTTCCCATTTCGGAAAATGGCTCTGCCGAGAACGGGTATGATGAGATGTTCCGTCTCTGGGAAAGCACAGATCCCCAGGGCTGTTGTGCCTGTGACTAGGCTGCCCAGGGAACGTGAAGACCAGCAACAGCTTTGAGGGCTGGCCCCTTCCTTGTGGGAGAAGGAGCCGGACGTTTCCCATTTCGGAAAATGGCTCTGCCGAGAACGGGCACGAGGAGATGTTCCGTCTCTGGGAAAGCACAGATCCCCAGTGCTGTTGTGCCTGTGAATAGGCTGCCCAGGGAACGTGAAGACCAGCAACAGCTTTCAGGGCTGGCACCTTCCTTGTGGGAGCAGGAGCCGGACGTTTCCCTTTTCGAAAAAATTGCTCTGCCGAGAACGGACACGAGCAGATGTTCCGTCTCTGGGAAAGCACTGATCCCCAGGGCTGTTGTGCCTGTGACTAGGCTGCCCAGGGAAGGTGAACACCAGCAACAGCTCTCAGGGCTGGCACCTTCCTTGTGGGAGAAGGATACGAACGTTTCCCATTTTGGAAAATGGCTCTGCCGAGAACGGGTACGATGAGATGTTCCGTCTCTGGGAAAGCACTGATCGCCAGGGCTGTTGTGCCTGTGAATAAGCTGCCCAGGGAAGGTGAACACCAGCAACAGCTTTCAGGGCTGGCCCCTTCCTTGTGGGAGAAGGAGCCGGACGTTTCCCATTTCGGAAAAATGGCTCTGCGAGAACGGCCACAATTGGATGTTCCGTCTCTGGGAAAGCACTGATCTCCAGGGCTGTTGTGCCTGTGAGTAGGCTGCCGAGGGAAGGTGAAGACCAGCAACAGCTTTCAGGGCTGGCACCTTCCTTGTGGGAGAAGTAGCCGGACGTTTCCCATTTCGGAAAATGGCTCTGCCGAGAACGGACACAGTGAGATGTTCCGTCTCTGGGAAAGCACAGATCCCCAGGGCTGTTGTGCCTGTGAATAGGCTGCCCAGGGAACGTAGAAGACCAGCAACAGCTTTGAGGGCTGGCCCCTTCCTTGTGGGAGAAGGAGCCGGACGTTTCCCATTTTGGAAAATGGCTCTGCCGAGATCGGGTACGATGAGATGTTCCCTCTCTGGGAAAGCACTGATCCCCAGGGCTGTTGTGCCTGTGACTAGGCTGCCCAGGGAAGGTGAAGACCAGCAACAGCTTTCAGGGCTGGCCCCTTCCTTGTGGGAGCAGGAGCCGGACGTTTCCCTTTTTGGAAAAATTGCTCTGCCGAGAACGGCCACAATGAGATGTTCCGTCTCTGGGAAAGCACTGATCCCCAGGGCTGTTGTGCCTGTGAGTAGGCTGCCCAGGGAAGGTGAAGACCAGCAACAGCTTTCAGGGATGGCACCTTCCTTGTGGGAGAAGGAGCCGGACGTTTCCCATTATGGAAAAATGGCTCTGCGAGAACAGCCACAATTGGATGTTCTGTCTCTGGGAAAGCACTGATCCCCAGGGCTGTTGTGTCTGTGAGTAGGCTGCCCAGGGAAGGTGAAGACCAGCAACAGCTTTCAGGGCTGGCCCCTTCCTTGTGGGAGAAGGAGCCGGACGTTTCCCATTTCGGAAAATGGCTCTGCCGAGAACGGACACAATGAGATGTTCCGTCTCTGGGAAAGCACAGATCCCCAGGGCTGTTGTGTCTGTGAGTAGGCTGCCCAGGGAAGGTGAAGACCAGCAACAGCTTTCAGGGCTGGCCCCTTCCTTGTGGGAGAAGGATCCGGACGTTTCCCATTTCGAAAAAATTGCTCTGCCGAGAACGGGCACGAGCAGATGTTCCGTCTCTGGGAAAGCACTGATCCCCAGGGCTGTTGTGCCTGTGAGTAGGCTGCCCAGGGAAGGTGAACACCAGCAACAGCTTTCAGGGCTGGCACCTTCCTTGTGGGAGAAGGAGCCGGACATTTCCCTTTTCAGAAAACGGCTCTGCCGAGAACGGGTATGAAAAGATGTTCCGTCTCTGGGAAAGCACTGATCCCCAGGGCTGTTGTGCCTGTGAGTAGGCTGCCCAGGGAAGGTGAAGACCAGCAACAGCTCTCAGGGCTGGCCCCTTCCTTGTGGGAGCAGGAGCCGGACGTTTCCCTTTTTGGAAAAATTGCTCTGCCGAGAACGGGCACAATGAGATGTTCCGTCTCTGGGAAAGCACTGATCCCCAGGGCTGTTGTGCCTGTGACTAGGCTACCCAGGGAACGTGAAGACCAGCAACAGCTTTGAGGGCTGGCCCCTTCCTTGTGGGAGAAGGAGCCGGACGTTTCCCATTTCGGAAAATGGCTCTGCCGAGAACGGGTACGATGAGATGTTCCGTCTCTGGGAAAGCACTGATCCCCAGGGCTGTTGTGCCTGTGAATAGGCTGCCCAGGGAAGGTGAAGACCAGCAACAGCTTTCAGGTCTGGCCCCTTCCTTGTGGGAGAAGGAGCCGGACGTTTCCCATTTCGGAAATAAGCTCTGCCGAGAACGGGCACAATGAGATGTTCCGTCTCTGGGAAAGCACTGATCCCCAGGGCTGTTGTGCCTGTGACTAGGCTGCCCAGGGAAGGTGAAGACCAGCAACAGCTCTCAGGGCTGGCCCCTTCCTTGTGGGAGAAGGATCCGGACGTTTCCCTTTTCGGAAAAATTGCTCTGCCTAGAACGGGCACGATGAGATGTTCCGTCTCTGGGAAAGCACTGATCCCCAGGGCTGTTGTGCCTGTGACTAGGCTACCCAGGGAACGTGAAGACCAGCAACAGCTTTGAGGGCTGGCCCCTTCCTTGTGGGAGAAGGAGCCGGACGTTTCCCATTTCGGAAAATGGCTCTGCCGAGAACGGACACAATGAGATGTTCCGTCTCTGGGAAAGCACTGATCCCCAGGGCTGTTGTGCCTGTGAGTAGGCTGCCCAGGGAAGGTGAAGACCAGCAACAGCTTTCAGGTCTGGCCCCTTCCTTGTGGGAGAAGGATCCGGACGTTTCCCATTTCGGAAATAAGCTCTGCCGAGAACGGGCACAATGAGATGTTCCGTCTCTGGGAAAGCACTGATCTCCAGGGCTGTTGTGCCTGTGACTAGGCTGCCCAGGGAAGGTGAAGACCAGCAACAGCTTTGAGGGCTGGCCCCTTCCTTGTGGGAGAAGGAGCCGGACGTTTCCCATTTTGGAAAATGGCTCTGCCGAGATCGGGTACGATGAGATGTTCCCTCTCTGGGAAAGCACTGATCCCCAGGGCTGTTGTGCCTGTGACTAAGCTGCCCAGGGAAGGTGAAGACCAGCAACAGCTTTCAGGGCTGGCCCCTTCCTTGTGGGAGCAGGAGCCGGACGTTTCCCTTTTTGGAAAAATTGCTCTGCCGAGAACGGACACGAGCAGATGTTCCGTCTCTGGGAAAGCACTGATCCCCAGGGCTGTTGTGCCTGTGAGTAGGCTGCCCAGGGAAGGTGAAGACCAGCAACAGCTTTCAGGGATGGCACCTTCCTTGTGGGAGAAGGAGCCGGACGTTTCCCATTATGGAAAAATGGCTCTGCGAGAACAGCCACAATTGGATGTTCTGTCTCTGGGAAAGCACTGATCCCCAGGGCTGTTGTGCCTGTGAGTAGGCTGCCCAGGGAAGGTGAAGACCAGCAACAGCTTTCAGGGCTGGCCCCTTCCTTGTGGGAGAAGGAGCCGGACGTTTCCCATTTCGAAAAAATTGCTCTGCCGAGAACGGACACGAGCAGATGTTCCGTCTCTGGGAAAGCACTGATCCCCAGGGCTGTTGTGCCTGTGAGTAGGCTGCCCAGGGAAGGTGAAGACCAGCAACAGCTTTCAGGGCTGGCACCTTCCTTGTGGGAGAAGGAGCCGGACATTTCCCTTTTCAGAAAACGGCTCTGCCGAGAACGGGTATGAAAAGATGTTCCGTCTCTGGGAAAGCACTGATCCCCAGGGCTGTTGTGCCTGTGAGTAGGCTGCCCAGGGAAGGTGAAGACCAGCAACAGCTCTCAGGGCTGGCACCTTCCTTGTGGGAGAAGGTGCCGGACGTTTCCCATTTCGGAAAACGGCTCTGCCGAGAACGGGCACAAAGAGATGTTCCGTCTCTGAGAAAGCACTGATCCCCAGGGCTGTTGTGCCTGTGACTAGGCTACCCAGGGAACGTGAAGACCAGCAACAGCTTTGAGGGCTGGCCCCTTCCTTGTGGGAGAAGGAGCCGGACGTTTCCCATTTCGGAAAATGGCTCTGCCGAGAACGGGTACGATGAGATGTTCCGTCTCTGGGAAAGCACTGATCCCCAGGGCTGTTGTGCCTGTGAATAGGCTGCCCAGGGAAGGTGAAGACCAGCAACAGCTTTCAGGTCTGGCCCCTTCCTTGTGGGAGAAGGATCCGGACGTTTCCCATTTCGGAAATAAGCTCTGCCGAGAACGGGCACAATGAGATGTTCCGTCTCTGGGAAAGCACTGATCCCCAGGGCTGTTGTGCCTGTGACTAGGCTGCCCAGGGAAGGTGAAGACCAGCAACAGCTCTCAGGGCTGGCACCTTCCTTGTGGAAGAAGGATCCGGACGTTTCCCTTTTCGGAAAAATTGCTCTGCCGAGAACGGGCACGATGAGATGTTCCGTCTCTGGGAAAGCACTGATCCCCAGGGCTGTTGTGCCTGTGACTAGGCTACCCAGGGAACGTGAAGACCAGCAACAGCTTTGAGGGCTGGCCCCTTCCTTGTGGGAGAAGGAGCCGGACGTTTCCCATTTCGGAAAAATGGCTCTGCCGAGAACGGACTCAATGAGATGTTCCGTCTCTGGGAAAGCACTGATCCCCAGGGCTGTTGTGCCTGTGACTAGGCTGCCCAGGGAAGGTGAAGACCAGCAACAGCTTTCAGGTCTGGCCCCTTCCTTGTGGGAGAAGGATCCGGACGTTTCCCATTTCGGAAATAAGCTCTGCCGAGAACGGGCACAATGAGATGTTCCGTCTCTGGGAAAGCACTGATCCCCAGGGCTGTTGTGCCTGTGAGTAGGCTGCCCAGGGAAGGTGAAGACCAGCAACAGCTTTGAGGGCTGGCCCCTTCCTTGTGGGAGAAGGAGCCGGACGTTTCCCATTTCGGAAAATGGCTCTGCCGAGAACGGACACAATGAGATGTTCCGTCTCTGGGAAAGCACTGATCCCCAGGGCTGTTGTGCCTGTGACTAGGCTGCCCAGGGAACGTGAAGACCAGCAACAGCTTTCAGGGCTGGCCCCTTCCTTGTGGGAGAAGGAGCCGGACGTTTCCCATTTCGGAAAATGGCTTTACCGAGAACGGGTACGATGAGATGTTCCGTCTCTGGGAAAGCACTGATCCCCAGGGCTGTTGTGCCTGTGACTAGGCTGCCCAGGGAAGGTGAAGACCAGCAACAGCTTTCAGGGCTGGCCCCTTCCTTGTGGGAGAAGGATCAGGACGTTTCCCTTTTCGGAAAATGGCTCTGCCGAGAACGGACACGAGCAGATGTTCCGTCTCTGGGAAAGCATTGATCCCCAGGGCTGTTGTGCCTGTGAGTAGGCTGCCCAGGGAAGGTGAAGACCAGCAACAGCTTTCAGGGCTGGCACCTTCCTTGTGGGAGAAGGAGCCGGACGTTTCCCTTTTCGGAAAAATGGCTCTGCGAGAACGGCCAGAATTGGATGTTCCGTCTCTGGGAAAGCACGGATCCCCAGGGCTGTTGTGCCTGTGACTAGGCTACCAAGGGAAGGTGAAGACCAGCAACAGCTTTCAGGGCTGGCCCCTTCCTTGTGGGAGAAGGAGCCGGACGTTTCCCATTTCGGAAAATGGCTCTGCCGAGAACGGCCACAAAGAGATGTTCCGACTCTGGGAAAGCACTGATCCCCAGGGCTGTTGTGCCTGTGCATAGGCTGCCAAGGGAAGGTGAAGACCAGCAACAGCTTTCAGGGCTGGCACCTTCGTTGTGGGAGCAGGAGCCGGACGTTTCCCATTTTGGAAAAATTGCTCTGCCGAGAACGGGCACGAGCAGATGTTCCGTCTCTGGGAAAGCACTGATCCCCAGGGCTGTTGTGTCTGTGAGTAGGCTGCCCAGGGAACGTGAAGACCAGCAACAGCTTTCAGGGCTGGCACCTTCCTTGTGGGAGAAGGAGCCGGACTTTTCCCATTTCGGAAAATGGCTCTGCCGAGAACGGGTATGATGAGATGTTCCGTCTCTGGGAAAGCACAGATCCCCAGGGCTGTTGTGCCTGTGACTAGGCTGCCCAGGGAACGTGAAGACCAGCAACAGCTTTCAGGGCTGGCCCCTTCCTTGTGGGAGAAGGAGCCGGACGTTTCCCATTTCGGAAAATGGCTCTGCCGAGAACGGGCACGAGGAGATGTTCCGTCTCTGGGAAAGCACAGATCCCCAGTGCTGTTGTGCCTGTGAATAGGCTGCCCAGGGAAGGTGAAGACCAGCAACAGCTTTCAGGGCTGGCACCTTCCTTGTGGGAGCAGGAGCCGGACGTTTCCCTTTTCGAAAAAATTGCTCTGCCGAGAACGGACACGAGCAGATGTTCCGTCTCTGGGAAAGCACTGATCCCCAGGGCTGTTGTGCCTGTGAGTAGGCTGCCCAGGGAAGGTGAACACCAGCAACAGCTCTCAGGGCTGGCACCTTCCTTGTGGGAGAAGGATACGAACGTTTCCCATTTTGGAAAATGGCTCTGCCGAGAACGGGTACGATGAGATGTTCCGTCTCTGGGAAAGCACTGATCGCCAGGGCTGTTGTGCCTGTGAATAAGCTGCCCAGGGAAGGTGAACACCAGCAACAGCTTTCAGGGCTGGCCCCTTCCTTGTGGGAGAAGGAGCCGGACGTTTCCCATTTCGGAAAAATGGCTCTGCGAGAACGGCCACAATTGGATGTTCCGTCTCTGGGAAAGCACTGATCTCCAGGGCTGTTGTGCCTGTGAGTAGGCTGCCGAGGGAAGGTGAAGACCAGCAACAGCTTTCAGGGCTGGCACCTTCCTTGTGGGAGAAGTAGCCGGACGTTTCCCATTTCGGAAAATGGCTCTGCCGAGAACGGACACAATGAGATGTTCCGTCTCTGGGAAAGCACAGATCCCCAGGGCTGTTGTGCCTGTGAATAGGCTGCCCAGGGAACGTGAAGACCAGCAACAGCTTTGAGGGCTGGCCCCTTCCTTGTGGGAGAAGGAGCCGGACGTTTCCCATTTTGGAAAATGGCTCTGCCGAGATCGGGTACGATGAGATGTTCCCTCTCTGGGAAAGCACTGATCCCCAGGGCTGTTGTGCCTGTGAATAGGCTGCCCAGGGAAGGTGAAGACCAGCAACAGCTTTCAGGGCTGGCCCCTTCCTTGTGGGAGCAGGAGCCGGACGTTTCCCTTTTTGGAAAATTTGCTCTGCCGAGAACGGACACGAGCAGATGTTCCGTCTCTGGGAAAGCACTGATCCCCAGGGCTGTTGTGCCTGTGAGTAGGCTGCCCAGGGAAGGTGAAGACCAGCAACAGCTTTCAGGGATGGCACCTTCCTTGTGGGAGAAGGAGCCGGACGTTTCCCATTATGGAAAAATGGCTCTGCGAGAACAGCCACAATTGGATATTCTGTCTCTGGGAAAGCACTGATCCCCAGGGCTGTTGTGTCTGTGAGTAGGCTGCCCAGGGAAGGTGAAGACCAGCAACAGCTTTCAGGGCTGGCCCCTTCCTTGTGGGAGAAGGAGCCGGACGTTTCCCATTTCGGAAAATGGCTCTGCCGAGAACGGACACAATGAGATGTTCCATCTCTGGGAAAGCACAGATCCCCAGGGCTGTTGTGCCTGTGAGTAGGCTGCCCAGGGAAGGTGAAGACCAGCAACAGCTTTCAGGGCTGGCCCCTTCCTTGTGGGAGAAGGAGCCGGACGTTTCCCATTTCGAAAAAATTGCTCTGCCGAGAACGGGCACGAGCAGATGTTCCGTCTCTGGGAAAGCACTGATCCCCAGGGCTGTTGTGCCTGTGAGTAGGCTGCCCAGGGAAGGTGAACACCAGCAACAGCTTTCAGGGCTGGCACCTTCCTTGTGGGAGAAGGAGCCGGACGTTTCCCTTTTCAGAAAACGGCTCTGCCGAGAACGGGTATGAAAAGATGTTCCGTCTCTGGGAAAGCACTGATCCCCAGGGCTGTTGTGCCTGTGAGTAGGCTGCCCAGGGAAGGTGAAGACCAGCAACAGCTCTCAGGGCTGGCACCTTCCTTGTGGGAGAAGGTGCCGGACGTTTCCCATTTCGGAAAACGGCTCTGCCGAGAACGGGCACAAAGAGATGTTCCGTCTCTGAGAAAGCACTGATCCCCAGGGCTGTTGTGCCTGTGACTAGGCTGCCCAGGGAAGGTGAAGACCAGCAACAGCTTTGAGGTCTGGCCCTTTCCTTGTGGGAGAAGGAGCCGGACGTTTCCCATTTCGGAAAATGGCTGTGCCGAGAACGGACACAATGAGATGTTCCGTCTCTGGGAAAGCACAGATCCCCAGTGCTGTTGTGCCTGTGACTAGGCTGCCCAGGGAAAGTGAAGACCAGCAACAGCTTTCAGGGCTGGCCCCTTCCTTGTAGGAGAAGGAGCCGGACGTTTCCCATTTCGGAAAATGGCTCTGCCGAGAACGGACACAATGAGATGTTCCGTCTCTGGGAAAGCACTGATCCCCAGGGCTGTTGTGCCTGTGAGTAGGCTGCCCAGGGAAGGTGAAGACCAGCAACAGCTTTGAGGGCTGGCCCCTTCCTTATGGGAGAAGGATCAGGACGTTTCCCTTTTCGGAAAAAGGCTCTGCCGAGACGGACACGAGCAGATGTTCCATCTCTGGGAAAGCACTGATCCCCAGGGCTGTTGTGCCTGTGAGTAGGCTGCCCAGGGAAGGTGAAGACCAGCAACAGCTTTCAGGGCTGGCCCCTTCCTTGTGGGAGAAGGAGCCGGACGTTTCCCATTATGGAAAAATGGCTCTGCGAGAACAGCCACAATTGGATGTTCCGTCTCTGGGAAAGCACTGATCCCCAGGGCTGTTGTGTCTGTGAGTAGGCTGCCCAGGGAAGGTGAAGACCAGCAACAGCTTTCAGGGCTGGCCCCTTCCTTGTGGGAGAAGGAGCCGGACGTTTCCCATTTCGGAAAATGGCTCTGCCGAGAACGGACACAATGAGATGTTCCGTCTCTGGGAAAGCACAGATCCCCAGGGCTGTTGTGCCTGTGAATAGGCTGCCCAGGGATGGTGAAGACCAGCAACAGCTTTCAGGGCTGGTACCTTTCTTGTGGGAGCAGGAGACGGACGTTTCCCTTTTCGAAAAAATTGCTCTGCCGAGAAGGGGCACGAGCAGATGTTCCGTCTCTGGGAAAGCACTGATCCCCAGGGCTGTTGTGCCTGTGAGTAGGCTGCCCAGGGAAGGTGAAGACCAGCAACAGCTTTGAGGGCTGGCCCCTTCCTTATGGGAGAAGGATCAGGACGTTTCCCTTTTCGGAAAAAGGCTCTGCCGAGACGGACACGAGCAGATGTTCCATCTCTGGGAAAGCACTGATCCCCAGGGCTGTTGTGCCTGTGAGTAGGCTGCCCAGGGAAGGTGAAGACCAGCAACAGCTTTCAGGGCTGGCCCCTTCCTTGTGGGAGAAGGAGCCGGACGTTTCCCATTATGGAAAAATGGCTCTGCGAGAACAGCCACAATTGGATGTTCCGTCTCTGGGAAAGCACTGATCCCCAGGGCTGTTGTGTCTGTGAGTAGGCTGCCCAGGGAAGGTGAAGACCAGCAACAGCTTTCAGGGCTGGCCCCTTCCTTGTGGGAGAAGGAGCCGGACGTTTCCCATTTCGGAAAATGGCTCTGCCGAGAACGGACACAATGAGATGTTCCGTCTCTGGGAAAGCACAGATCCCCAGGGCTGTTGTGCCTGTGAATAGGCTGCCCAGGGATGGTGAAGACCAGCAACAGCTTTCAGGGCTGGTACCTTTCTTGTGGGAGCAGGAGACGGACGTTTCCCTTTTCGAAAAAATTGCTCTGCCGAGAAGGGGCACGAGCAGATGTTCCGTCTCTGGGAAAGCACTGATCCCCAGGGCTGTTGTGCCTGTGAGTAGGCTGCCCAGGGAAGGTGAACATCAGCAACAGCTTTCAGGGCTGGCACCTTCCTTGTGGGAGAAGGAGCCGGACGTTTCCCTTTTCAGAAAACGGCTCTGCCGAGAACGGGTATGAAAAGATGTTCCGTCTCTGGGAAAGCACTGATCCCCAGGGCTGTTGTGCCTGTGAGTAGGCTGCCCAGGGAAGGTGAAGACCAGCAACAGCTCTCAGGGCTGGCCCCTTCCTTGTGGGAGAAGGTGCCGGACGTTTCCCATTTCGGAAAACGGCTCTGCCGAGAACGGGCACAAAGAGATGTTCCGTCTCTGAGAAAGCACTGATCCCCAGGGCTGTTGTGCCTGTGACTAGGCTACCCAGGGAACGTGAAGACCAGCAACAGCTTTGAGGGCTGGCCCCTTCCTTGTGGGAGAAGGAGCCGGACGTTTCCCATTTCGGAAAATGGCTCTGCCGAGAACGGGTACGATGAGATGTTCCGTGTCTGGGAAAGCACTGATCCCCAGGGCTGTTGTGCCTGTGACTAGGCTGCCCAGGGAAGGTGAAGACCAGCAACAGCTTTCAGGTCTGGCCCCTTCCTTGTGGGAGAAGGATCCGGACGTTTCCCATTTCGGAAATAAGCTCTGCCGAGAACGGGCACAATGAGATGTTCCGTCTCTGGGAAAGCACTGATCCCCAGGGCTGTTGTGCCTGTGACTAGGCTGCCCAGGGAAGGTGAAGACCAGCAACAGCTTTGAGGTCTGGCCCTTTCCTTGTGGGAGAAGGAAACGGACGTTTCCCATTTCGGAAAATGGCTGTGCCGAGAACGGACACAATGAGATGTTCCGTCTCTGGGAAAGCACAGATCCCCAGTGCTGTTGTGCCTGTGACTAGGCTGCCCAGGGAAAGTGAAGACCAGCAACAGCTTTCAGGGCTGGCCCCTTCCTTGTAGGAGAAGGAGCCGGACGTTTCCCATTTCGGAAAATGGCTCTGCCGAGAACGGACACAATGAGATGTTCCGTCTCTGGGAAAGCACTGATCCCCAGGGCTGTTGTGCCTGTGAGTAGGCTGCCCAGGGAAGGTGAAGACCAGCAACAGCTTTGAGGGCTGGCCCCTTCCTTATGGGAGAAGGATCAGGACGTTTCCCTTTTCGGAAAAAGGCTCTGCCGAGACGGACACGAGCAGATGTTCCATCTCTGGGAAAGCACTGATCCCCAGGGCTGTTGTGCCTGTGAGTAGGCTGCCCAGGGAAGGTGAAGACCAGCAACAGCTTTCAGGGCTGGCCCCTTCCTTGTGGGAGAAGGAGCCGGACGTTTCCCATTATGGAAAAATGGCTCTGCGAGAACAGCCACAATTGGATGTTCCGTCTCTGGGAAAGCACTGATCCCCAGGGCTGTTGTGTCTGTGAGTAGGCTGCCCAGGGAAGGTGAAGACCAGCAACAGCTTTCAGGGCTGGCCCCTTCCTTGTGGGAGAAGGAGCCGGACGTTTCCCATTTCGGAAAATGGCTCTGCCGAGAACGGACACAATGAGATGTTCCGTCTCTGGGAAAGCACAGATCCCCAGGACTGTTGTGCCTGTGAATAGGCTGCCCAGGGATGGTGAAGACCAGCAACAGCTTTCAGGGCTGGTACCTTTCTTGTGGGAGCAGGAGACGGACGTTTCCCTTTTCGAAAAAATTGCTCTGCCGAGAAGGGGCACGAGCAGATGTTCCGTCTCTGGGAAAGCACTGATCCCCAGGGCTGTTGTGCCTGTGAGTAGGCTGCCCAGGGAAGGTGAACATCAGCAACAGCTTTCAGGGCTGGCACCTTCCTTGTGGGAGAAGGAGCCGGACGTTTCCCTTTTCAGAAAACGGCTCTGCCGAGAACGGGTATGAAAAGATGTTCCGTCTCTGGGAAAGCACTGATCCCCAGGGCTGTTGTGCCTGTGAGTAGGCTGCCCAGGGAAGGTGAAGACCAGCAACAGCTCTCAGGGCTGGCCCCTTCCTTGTGGGAGAAGGTGCCGGACGTTTCCCATTTCGGAAATAAGCTCTGCCGAGAACGGGCACAAAGAGATGTTCCGTCTCTGGGAAAGCACTGATCCCCAGGGCTGTTGTGCCTGTGACTAGGCTGCCCAGGGAAGGTGAAGACCAGCAACAGCTTTGAGGGCTGGCCCTTTCCTTGTGGGAGAAGGAGCCGGACGTTTCCCATTTCGGAAAATGGCTCTGCCGAGAACGGACACAATGAGATGTTCCATCTCTGGGAAAGCACAGATCCCCAGTGCTGTTGTGCCTGTGAATAGGCTGCCCAGGGAAGGTGAAGACCAGCAACAGCTTTCAGGGCTGGCACCTTCCTTGTGGGAGCAGGAGCCGGACGTTTCCCTTTTCGGAAAAATTGCTCTGCCGAGAACGGACACGAGCAGATGTTCCGTCTCTGGGAAAGCACTGATCCCCAGGGCTGTTGTGCCTGTGAGTAGGCTGCCGAGGGAAAGTGAAGACCAGCAACAGCTTTCAGGGCTGGCCCCTTCCTTGTGGGAGAAGGATCCGGACGTTTCCCATTTCGGAAAATGGCTCTGCCGAGAACGGCCACAATGAGATGTTCCGTCTCTGGGAAAGCACTGATCCCCAGGGCTGTTGTGTCTGTGAGTAGGCTGCCCAGGGAAGGTGAAGACCAACAACAGCTCTCAGGGCTGGCACCTTCCTTGTGGGAGAAGGATCCGGACGTTTCCCATTTCGGAAATAAGCTCTGCCGAGAACGGGCACAATGAGATGTTCCGTCTCTGGGAAAGCACTGATCCCCAGGGCTGTTGTGCCTGTGACTAGGCTGCCCAGGGAAGGTGAAGACCAGCAACAGCTTTCAGGGCTGGCACCTTCCTTGTGGGAGAAGGAGCCTGATGTTTCCCATTTCGGAAAATGGCTCTGCCGAGAACGGGTACGATGAGATGTTCAGTCTCTGGGAAAGCACTGATCCCCAGGGCTGTTGTGCCTGTGAATAGGCTGCCCAGGGAAGGTGAAGACCAGCAACAGCTTTGAGGGCTGGCCCCTTCCTTGTGGGAGAAGGAGCCGGACGTTTCCCTTTTCGGAAAAAGGCTCTGCCGAGAACGGACACGAGCAGATGTTCCGTCTCTGGGAAAGCACTGATCTCCAGGGCTGTTGTGCCTGTGAGTAGGCTGCCGAGGGAAGGTGAAGACCAGCAACAGCTTTCAGGGCTGGCCCCTTCCTTGTGGGAGAAGGAGCCGGACGTTTCCCATTTCGGAAAAATGGCTCTGCGAGAACGGCCACAATGAGATGTTCCGTCTCTGGGAAAGCACTGATCCCCAGGGCTGTTGTGCCTGTGAGTAGGCTGCCCAAGGAAGGTGAAGACCAGCAACAGCTTTGAGGGCTGGCACCTTCCTTGTGGGAGAAGGAGCCGGACGTTTCCCTTTTCGGAAAAATGGCTCTGCGAGAACGGACAGGAGCAGATGTTCCGTCTCTGGGAAAGCACTGATCCCCAGGGCTGTTGTGCCTGTGACTAGGCTGCCCAGGGAACGTGAAGACCAGCAACAGCTCTCAGGGCTGGCCCCTTCCTTGTGGGAGAAGGATCCGGACGTTTCCCATTTCGGAAATAAGCTCTGCCGAGAACGGGCACGAGCAGATGTTCCGTCTCTGGGAAAGCACTGATCCCCAGGGCTGTTGTGTCTGTGAGTAGGCTGCCCAGGGAAGGTGAAGACCAGCAACAGCTTTCAGGGCTGGCCCCTTCCTTGTGGGAGAAGGAGCCGGACGTTTCCCATTTCGGAAAATGGCTCTGCCGAGAACGGGTATGATGAGATGTTCCGTCTCTGGGAAAGCACTGATCCCCAGGGCTGTTGTGCCTGTGAATAGGCTGCCCAGGGAACGTGAACACTGGCAACAGCTTTGAGGGCTGGCCCCTTCCTTGTGGGAGAAGGAGCCGGACGTTTCCCATTTCGGAAAATGGCTGTGCCGAGAACGGACACAATGAGATGTTCCGTCTCTGGGAAAGCACAGATCCCCAGTGCTGTTGTGCCTGTGACTAGGCTGCCCAGGGAAAGTGAAGACCAGCAACAGCTTTCAGGGCTGGCCCCTTCCTTGTAGGAGAAGGAGCCGGACGTTTCCCATTTCGGAAAATGGCTCTGCCGAGAACGGACACAATGAGATGTTCCGTCTCTGGGAAAGCACTGATCCCCAGGGCTGTTGTGCCTGTGAGTAGGCTGCCCAGGGAAGGTGAAGACCAGCAACAGCTTTGAGGGCTGGCCCCTTCCTTATGGGAGAAGGATCAGGACGTTTCCCTTTTCGGAAAAAGGCTCTGCCGAGACGGACACGAGCAGATGTTCCATCTCTGGGAAAGCACTGATCCCCAGGGCTGTTGTGCCTGTGAGTAGGCTGCCCAGGGAAGGTGAAGACCAGCAACAGCTTTCAGGGCTGGCCCCTTCCTTGTGGGAGAAGGAGCCGGACGTTTCCCATTATGGAAAAATGGCTCTGCGAGAACAGCCACAATTGGATGTTCCGTCTCTGGGAAAGCACTGATCCCCAGGGCTGTTGTGTCTGTGAGTAGGCTGCCCAGGGAAGGTGAAGACCAGCAACAGCTTTCAGGGCTGGCCCCTTCCTTGTGGGAGAAGGAGCCGGACGTTTCCCATTTCGGAAAATGGCTCTGCCGAGAACGGACACAATGAGATGTTCCGTCTCTGGGAAAGCACAGATCCCCAGGACTGTTGTGCCTGTGAATAGGCTGCCCAGGGATGGTGAAGACCAGCAACAGCTTTCAGGGCTGGTACCTTTCTTGTGGGAGCAGGAGACGGACGTTTCCCTTTTCGAAAAAATTGCTCTGCCGAGAAGGGGCACGAGCAGATGTTCCGTCTCTGGGAAAGCACTGATCCCCAGGGCTGTTGTGCCTGTGAGTAGGCTGCCCAGGGAAGGTGAACATCAGCAACAGCTTTCAGGGCTGGCACCTTCCTTGTGGGAGAGGGAGCCGGACGTTTCCCTTTTCAGAAAACGGCTCTGCCGAGAACGGGTATGAAAAGATGTTCCGTCTCTGGGAAAGCACTGATCCCCAGGGCTGTTGTGCCTGTGAGTAGGCTGCCCAGGGAAGGTGAAGACCAGCAACAGCTCTCAGGGCTGGCCCCTTCCTTGTGGGAGAAGGTGCCGGACGTTTCCCATTTCGGAAATAAGCTCTGCCGAGAACGGGCACAAAGAGATGTTCCGTCTCTGGGAAAGCACTGATCCCCAGGGCTGTTGTGCCTGTGACTAGGCTGCCCAGGGAAGGTGAAGACCAGCAACAGCTTTGAGGGCTGGCCCTTTCCTTGTGGGAGAAGGAGCCGGACGTTTCCCATTTCGGAAAATGGCTCTGCCGAGAACGGACACAATGAGATGTTCCATCTCTGGGAAAGCACAGATCCCCAGTGCTGTTGTGCCTGTGAATAGGCTGCCCAGGGAAGGTGAAGACCAGCAACAGCTTTCAGGGCTGGCACCTTCCTTGTGGGAGCAGGAGCCGGACGTTTCCCTTTTCGGAAAAATTGCTCTGCCGAGAACGGACACGAGCAGATGTTCCGTCTCTGGGAAAGCACTGATCCCCAGGGCTGTTGTGCCTGTGAGTAGGCTGCCAAGGGAAAGTGAAGACCAGCAACAGCTTTCAGGGCTGGCCCCTTCCTTGTGGGAGAAGGATCCGGACGTTTCCCATTTCGGAAAATGGCTCTGCCGAGAACGGCCACAATGAGATGTTCCGTCTCTGGGAAAGCACTGATCCCCAGGGCTGTTGTGTCTGTGAGTAGGCTGCCCAGGGAAGGTGAAGACCAACAACAGCTCTCAGGGCTGGCACCTTCCTTGTGGGAGAAGGATCCGGACGTTTCCCATTTCGGAAATAAGCTCTGCCGAGAACGGGCACAATGAGATGTTCCGTCTCTGGGAAAGCACTGATCCCCAGGGCTGTTGTGCCTGTGACTAGGCTGCCCAGGGAAGGTGAAGACCAGCAACAGCTTTCAGGGCTGGCACCTTCCTTGTGGGAGAAGGAGCCTGATGTTTCCCATTTCGGAAAATGGCTCTGCCGAGAACGGGTACGATGAGATGTTCAGTCTCTGGGAAAGCACTGATCCCCAGGGCTGTTGTGCCTGTGAATAGGCTGCCCAGGGAAGGTGAAGACCAGCAACAGCTTTGAGGGCTGGCCCCTTCCTTGTGGGAGAAGGAGCCGGACGTTTCCCTTTTCGGAAAAAGGCTCTGCCGAGAACGGACACGAGCAGATGTTCCGTCTCTGGGAAAGCACTGATCTCCAGGGCTGTTGTGCCTGTGAGTAGGCTGCCGAGGGAAGGTGAAGACCAGCAACAGCTTTCAGGGCTGGCCCCTTCCTTGTGGGAGAAGGAGCCGGACGTTTCCCATTTCGGAAAAATGGCTCTGCGAGAACGGACACAATGAGATGTTCCGTCTCTGGGAAAGCACTGATCCCCAGGGCTGTTGTGCCTGTGAGTAGGCTGCCCAAGGAAGGTGAAGACCAGCAACAGCTTTCAGGGCTGGCACCTTCCTTGTGGGAGAAGGAGCCGGACGTTTCCCTTTTCGGAAAAATGGCTCTGCGAGAACGGACAGGAGCAGATGTTCCGTCTCTGGGAAAGCACTGATCCCCAGGGCTGTTGTGCCTGTGACTAGGCTGCCCAGGGAACGTGAAGACCAGCAACAGCTCTCAGGGCTGGCACCTTCCTTGTGGGAGAAGGATCCGGACGTTTCCCATTTCGGAAATAAGCTCTGCCGAGAACGGGCACGAGCAGATGTTCCGTCTCTGGGAAAGCACTGATCCCCAGGGCTGTTGTGCCTGTGAGTAGGCTGCCCAGGGAAGGTGAAGACCAGCAACAGCTTTCAGGGCTGGCCCCTTCCTTGTGGGAGAAGGAGCCGGACGTTTCCCATTTCGGAAAATGGCTCTGCCGAGAACGGGTATGATGAGATGTTCCGTCTCTGGGAAAGCACTGATCCCCAGGGCTGTTGTGCCTGTGAATAGGCTGCCCAGGGAACGTGAACACTGGCAACAGCTTTGAGGGCTGGCCCCTTCCTTGTGGGAGAAGGATCAGGACGTTTCTCTTTTCGGAAAACGGCTCTGCCGAGAACGGACACGAGCAGATGTTCCATCTCTGGGAAAGCACTGATCCCCAGGGCTGTTGTGCCTGTGAGTAGGCTGCCCAGGGAAGGTGAAGACCAGCAACAGCTTTCAGGGCTGGCCCCTTCCTTGTGGGAGAAGGAGCCGGACGTTTCCCATTTTGGAAAAATGGCTCTGCGAGAACAGCCACAATTGGATGTTCCGTCTCTGGGAAAGCACTGATCCCCAGGGCTGTTGTGTCTGTGAGTAGGCTGCCCAGGGAAGGTGAAGACCAGCAACAGCTTTCAGGGCTGGCACCTTCCTTGTGGGAGAAGGAGCCGGACGTTTCCCATTTCGGAAAATGGCTCTGCCGAGAACGGACACAATGAGATGTTCCGTCTCTGGGAAAGCACAGATCCCCAGGGCTGTTGTGCCTGTGAATAGGCTGCCCAGGGATGGTGAAGACCAGCAACAGCTTTCAGGGCTGGTACCTTTCTTGTGGGAGCAGGAGCCGGACGTTTCCCTTTTCGAAAAAATGGCTCTGCCGAGAACGGGCACGAGCAGATGTTCCGTCTCTGGGAAAGCACTGATCCCCAGGGCTGTTGTGCCTGTGAGTAGGCTGCCCAGGGAAGGTGAACACCAGCAACAGCTCTCAGGGCTGGCCCCTTCCTTGTGGGAGAAGGTGCCGGACGTTTCCCATTTCGGAAAACGGCTCTGCCGAGAACGGGCACAAAGAGATGTTCCGTCTCTGGGAAAGCACTGATCCCCAGGGCTGTTGTGCCTGTGACTAGGCTACCCAGGGAACGTGAAGACCAGCAACAGCTTTCAGGGCTGGCACCTTCCTTGTGGGAGAAGGAGCCGGACGTTTCCCATTTCGGAAAATGGCTCTGCCGAGAACGGGTACGATGAGATGTTCCGTCTCTGGGAAAGCACTGATCCCCAGGGCTGTTGTGCCTGTGACTAGGCTGCCCAGGGAAGGTGAAGACCAGCAACAGCTTTCAGGTCTGGCCCCTTCCTTGTGGGAGAAGGATCCGGACGTTTCCCATTTCGGAAAATGGCTCTGCCGAGAACGGGCACAATGAGATGTTCCGTCTCTGGGAAAGCACTGATCCCCAGGGCTGTTGTGCCTGTGACTAGGCTGCCCAGGGAAGGTGAAGACCAGCAACAGCTTTGAGGGCTGGCCCTTTCCTTGTGGGAGAAGGAGCCGGACGTTTCCCATTTCGGAAAATGGCTCTGCCGAGAACGGACACAATGAGATGTTCCATCTCTGGGAAAGCACAGATCCCCAGTGCTGTTGTGCCTGTGAATAGGCTGCCCAGGGAACGTGAAGACCAGCAACAGCTTTCAGGGCTGGCACCTTCCTTGTGGGAGCAGGAGCCGGACGTTTCCCTTTTCGGAAAAATTGCTCTGCCGAGAACGGGAACGAGCAGATGTTCCGTCTCTGGGAAAGCACTGATCCCCAGGGCTGTTTTGCCTGTGAGTAGGCTGCCGAGGGAAAGTGAAGACCAGCAACAGCTTTCAGGGCTGGCCCCTTCCTTGTGGGAGAAGGATCCGGACGTTTCCCATTTCGGAAAATGGCTCTGCCGAGAACGGGCACAAAGAGATGTTCCGTCTCTGGGAAAGCACTGATCCCCAGGGCTGTTGTGCCTGTGAGTAGGCTGCCCAGGGAAGGTGAAGACCAACAACAGCTCTCAGGGCTGGCACCTTCCTCGTGGGAGAAGGATCCGGACGTTTCCCATTTCGGAAATAAGCTCTGCCGAGAACGGGCACAATGAGATGTTCCGTCTCTGGGAAAGCACTGATCCCCAGGGCTGTTGTGCCTGTGAGTAGGCTGCCCAGGGAAGGTGAAGACCAGCAACAGCTTTCAGGGCTGGCCCCTTCCTTGTGGGAGAAGTATCAGGAAGTTTCCCTTTTCGGAAAAAGGCTCTGCCGAGAATGGACACGAGCAGATGTTCCGTCTCTGGGAAAGCACTGATCTCCAGGGCTGTTGTGCCTGTGAGTAGGCTGCCCAGGGAAGGTGAAGACCAGCAACAGCTTTCAGGGCTGGCCCCTTCCTTGTGGGAGAAGGAGCCGGACGTTTCCCATTTCGGAAAAATGGCTCTGCGAGAACGGCCACAATGAGATGTTCCGTCTCTGGGAAAGCACTGATCCCCAGGGCTGTTGTGCCTGTGAGTAGGCTGCCCAGGGAAGGTGAAGACCAGCAACAGCTTTCAGGGCTGGCCCCTTCCTTGTGGGAGAAGGAGCCGGACGCTTCCCTTTTCGGAAAAATGGCTCTGCGAGAACGGCCACAATTGGATGTTCCGTCTCTGGGAAAGCACTGATCCCCAGGGCTGTTGTGCCTGTGACTAGGCTGCCAAGGGAAGGTGAAGACCAGCAACAGCTTTCAGGGCTGGCACCTTCCTTGTGGGAGAAGGAGCCGGACGTTTCCCATTTCGGAAAATGGCTCTGCCGAGAACGGCCACAAGGAGATGTTCCGACTCTGGGAAAGCACTGATCCCCAGGGCTGTTGTGCCTGTGTCTAGGCTGCCAAGGGAAGGTGAAGACCAGCAACAGCTTTGAGGGCTGGCACCTTCGTTGTGGGAGCAGGAGCCGGACGTTTCCCATTTTGGAAAAATTGCTCTGCCGAGAACGGACACGAGCAGATGTTCCGTCTCTGGGAAAGCACAGATCCCCAGGGCTGTTGTGTCTGTGAGTAGGCTGCCCAGGGAAGGTGAAGACCAGCAACAGCTCTCAGGGCTGGCCCCTTCCTTGTGGGAGAAGGAGCCGGACGTTTCCCATTTCGGAAAATGGCTCTGCCGAGAACGGGTATGATGAGATGTTCCGTCTCTGGGAAAGCACTGATCCCCAGGGCTGTTGTGCCTGTGAATAGGTTTCCAAGGGAAGGTGAAGACCAGCAACAGCTTTCAGGGCTGGCACCTTCCTTGTGGGAGAAGGAGCCGGACGTTTCCCTTTTCAGAAAACGGCTCTGCCGAGAACGGGTATGAAAAGATGTTCCGTCTCTGGGAAAGCACTGATCCCCAGGGCTGTTGTGCCTGTGAGTAGGCTGCCCAGGGAAGGTGAAGACCAGCAACAGCTCTCAGGGCTGGCCCCTTCCTTGTGGGAGAGGGTGCCGGACGTTTCCCATTTCGGAAAACGGCTCTGCCGAGAACGGGCTCAAAGAGATGTTCCGTCTCTGGGAAAGCACTGATCCCCAGGGCTGTTGTGCCTGTGACTAGGCTACCCAGGGAACGTGAAGACCAGCAACAGCTTTGAGGGCTGGCCCCTTCCTTGTGGGAGAAGGAGCCGGACGTTTCCCATTTCGGAAAATGGCTCTGCCGAGAACGGGTACGATGAGATGTTCCGTCTCTGGGAAAGCACTGATCCCCAGGGCTGTTGTGCCTGTGACTAGGCTGCCCAGGGAAGGTGAAGACCAGCAACAGCTTTCAGGTCTGGCCCCTTCCTTGTGGGAGAAGGATCCGGACGTTTCCCATTTCGGAAAATGGCTCTGCCGAGAACGGGCACAATGAGATGTTCCGTCTCTGGGAAAGCACTGATCCCCAGGGCTGTTGTGCCTGTGACTAGGCTGCCCAGGGAATGTGAAGACCAGCAACAGCTTTCAGGTCTGGCCCTTTCCTTGTGGGAGAAGGAGCCGGACGTTTCCCATTTCGGAAAATGGCTCTGCCGAGAACGGACACAATGAGATGTTCCATCTCTGGGAAAGCACAGATCCCCAGGGCTGTTGTGCCTGTGAATAGGCTGCCCAGGGAACGTGAAGACCAGCAACAGCTTTCAGGGCTGGCACCTTCCTTGTGCGAGCAGGAGCCGGACGTTTCCCTTTTCGGAAAAATTGCTCTGCCGAGAACGGACACGAGCAGATGTTCCGTCTCTGGGAAAGCACTGATCCCCAGGGCTGTTGTGCCTGTGAGTAGGCTGCCGAGGGAAAGTGAAGACCAGCAACAGCTTTCAGGGCTGGCCCCTTCCTTGTGGGAGAAGGATCCGGACGTTTCCCATTTCGGAAAATGGCTCTGCCGAGAACGGGCACAAAGAGATGTTCCGTCTCTGGGAAAGCACTGATCCCCAGGGCTGTTGTGCCTGTGAGTAGGCTGCCCAGGGAAGGTGAAGACCAACAACAGCTCTCAGGGCTGGCACCTTCCTTGTGGGAGAAGGATCCGGACGTTTCCCATTTCGGAAATAAGCTCTGCCGAGAATGGGCACAATGAGATGTTCCGTCTCTGGGAAAGCACTGATCCCCAGGGCTGTTGTGCCTGTGAGTAGGCTGCCCAGGGAAGGTGAAGACCAGCAACAGCTTTCAGGGCTGGCCCCTTCCTTGTGGGAGAAGGAGCCGGATGTTTCCCATTTCGGAAAATGGCTCTGCCGAGAACGGACACGAGCAGATGTTCCGTCTCTGGGAAAGCACTGATCTCCAGGGCTTTTGTGTCTGTGAGTAGGCTGCCCAGGGAAGGTGAAGACCAGCAACAGCTTTCAGGGCTGGCCCCTTCCTTGTGGGAGAAGGAGCCGGACGTTTCCCATTTCGGAAAATTGGCTCTGCGAGAACGGCCACAATGAGATGTTCCGTTTCTGGGAAAGCACTGATCCCCAGGGCTGTTGTGCCTGTGAGTAGGCTGCCCAGGGAAGGTGAAGACCAGCAACAGCTTTCAGGGCTGGCCCCTTCCTTGTGGGTGAAGGAGCCGGATGTTTCCCTTTTCGGAAAAATGGCTCTGCGAGAACGGCCACAATTGGATGTTCCGTCTCTGGGAAAGCACGGATCCCCAGGGCTGTTGTGCCTGTGACTAGGCTGCCAAGGGAAGGTGAAGACCAGCAACAGCTTTCAGGGCTGGCACCTTCGTTGTGGGAGCAGGAGCCGGACGTTTCCCATTTTGGAAAAATTGCTCTGCCGAGAACGGACACGAGCAGATGTTCCGTCTCTGGGAAAGCACTGATCCCCAGGGCTGTTGTGCCTGTGAGTAGACTGCCCAGGGAAGGTGAAGACCAGCAACAGCTCTCAGGGCTGGCACCTTCCTTGTGGGAGAAGGAGCCGGACGTTTCCCATTTTGGAAAATGGCTCTGCCGAGAACGGGTATGATGAGATGTTCCGTCTCTGGGAAAGCACTGATCCCCAGGGCTGTTGTGCCTGTGAATAGGTTTCCAAGGGAAGGTGAAGACCAGCAACAGCTTTCAGGGCTGGCCCCTTCCTTGTGGGAGAAGGAGCCGGACGTTTCCCTTTTCAGAAAACGGCTCTGCCGAGAACGGGCACAATGAGATGTTCCGTCTCTGGGAAAGCACTGATCCCCAGGGCTGTTGTGCCTGTGAGTAGGCTGCCCAGGGAAGGTGAAGACCAGCAACAGCTCTCAGGGCTGGCCCCTTCCTTGTGGGAGAAGGTGCCGGACGTTTCCCTTTTCGGAAAACGGCTCTGCCGAGAACGGGCACAAAGAGATGTTCCGTCTCTGGGAAAGCACTGATCCCCAGGGCTGTTGTGCCTGTGACTAGGCTACCCAGGGAACGTGAAGACCAGCAACAGCTTTGAGGGCTGGCCCCTTCCTTGTGGGAGAAGGAGCCGGACGTTTCCCATTTCGGAAAATGGCTCTGCCGAGAACGGGTACGATGAGATGTTCCGTCTCTGGGAAAGCACTGATCCCCAGGGCTGTTGTGGCTGTGAGTAGGCTGCCCAGGGAAGGTGAAGACCAGCAACAGCTTTCAGGGCTGGCCCCTTCCTTGTGGGAGAAGGAGCCGGACGTTTCCCATTTCGGAAAATGGCTCTGCCGAGAACGGGCACAATGAGATGTTCCGTCTCTGGGAAAGCACTGATCCCCAGGGCTGTTGTGCCTGTGACTAGGCTGCCCAGGGAAGGTGAAGACCAGCAACAGCTTTGAGGGCTGGCACCTTCCTTGTGGGAGAAGGAGCCGGACGTTTCCCATTTCGGAAAATGGCTCTGCCGAGAACGGACACAATGAGATGTTCCATCTCTGGGAAAGCACAGATCCCCAGTGCTGTTGTGCCTGTGAATAGGCTGCCCAGGGAACGTGAAGACCAGCAACAGCTTTCAGGGCTGGCACCTTCCTTGTGGGAGCAGGAGCCGGACGTTTCCCTTTTCGGAAAAATTGCTCTGCCGAGAACGGACAAGAGCAGATGTTCCGTCTCTGGGAAAGCACTGATCCCCAGGGCTGTTGTGCCTGTGAGTAGGCTGCCGAGGGAAAGTGAAGACCAGCAACAGCTTTCAGGGCTGGCCCCTTCCTTGTGGGAGAAGGAGCCGGACGTTTCCCATTTCGGAAAATGGCTCTGCCGAGAACGGGCACAAAGAGATGTTCCGTCTCTGGGAAAGCACTGATCCCCAGGGCTGTTGTGTCTGTGAGTAGGCTGCCCAGGGAAGGTGAAGACCAACAACAGCTCTCAGGGCTGGCACCTTCCTTGTGGGAGAAGGATCCGGACGTTTCCCATTTCGGAAATAAGCTCTGCCGAGAACGGGCACAATGAGATGTTCCGTCTCTGGGAAAGCACTGGTCCCCAGGGCTGTTGTGCCTGTGAGTAGGCTGCCCAGGGAAGGTGAAGACCAGCAACAGCTTTCAGGGCTGGCCCCTTCCTTGTGGGAGCAGGAGCCGGACGTTTCCCATTTCGGAAAATGGCTCTGCCGAGAACGGGTACGATGAGATGTTCCGTCTCTGGGAAAGCACTGATCCCCAGGGCTGTTGTGCCTGTGAATAGGCTGCCCAGGGAAGGTGAAGACCAGCAACAGCTTTGAGGGCTGGCCCCTTCCTTGTGGGAGAAGTATCAGGACGTTTCCCTTTTCGGAAAAAGGCTCTGCCAAGAACGGACACGAGCAGATGTTCCGTCTCTGGGAAAGCACTGATCTCCAGGCCTGTTGTGCCTGTGACTAGGCTGCCCAGGGAAGGTGAAGACCAGCAACAGCTCTCAGGGCTGGCACCTTCCTTGTGGGAGAAGGAGCCGGACGTTTTCCATTTCGGAAAAATGGCTCTGCGAGAACGGCCACAATGAGATGTTCCGTCTCTGGGAAAGCACTGATCCCCAGGGCTGTTGTGCCTGTGACTAGGCTGCCCAGGGAAGGTGAAGACCAGCAACATCTTTCAGGGCTGGCCCCTTCCTTGTGGGAGAAGGAGCCGGACGTTTCCCTTTTCGGAAAAATGGCTCTGCGAGAACGGCCACAATTGGATGTTCCGTCTCTGGGAAAGCACTGATCCCCAGGGCTGTTGTGCCTGTGACTAGGCTGCCAAGGGAAGGTGAAGACCAGCAACAGCTTTCAGGGCTGGCCCCTTCCTTGTGGGAGAAGGAGCCGGACGTTTCCCATTTCTGAAAATGGCTCTGCCGAGAACGGCCACAAGGAGATGTTCCGACTCTGGGAAAGCACTGATCCCCAGGGCTGTTGTGCCTGTGTCTAGGCTGCCAAGGGAAGGTGAAGACCAGCAACAGCTTTCAGGGCTGGCACCTTCGTTGTGGGAGCAGGAGCCGGACGTTTCCCATTTTGGAAAAATTGCTCTGCCGAGAACGGACACGAGCAGATGTTCTGTCTCTGGGAAAGCACTGATCCCCAGGGCTGTTGTGCCTGTGAGTAGGCTGCCCAGGGAAGGTGAAGACCAGCAACAGCTCTCAGGGCTGGCACCTTCCTTGTGGGAGAAGGAGCCGGACGTTTCCCATTTTGGAAAATGGCTCTGCCGAGAACGGGTATGATGAGATGTTCCGTCTCTGGGAAAGCACTGATCCCCAGGGCTGTTGTGCCTGTGAATAGGTTTCCAAGGGAAGGTGAAGACCAGCAACAGCTTTCAGGGCTGGCACCTTCCTTGTGGGAGAAGGAGCCGGACGTTTCCCTTTTCAGAAAACGGCTCTGCCGAGAACGGGTATGAAAAGATGTTCCGTCTCTGGGAAAGCACTGATCCCCAGGGCTTTTGTGTCTGTGAGTAGGCTGCCCAGGGAAGGTGAAGACCAGCAACAGCTCTCAGGGCTGGCCCCTTCCTTGTGGGAGAAGGAGCCGGACGTTTCCCATTTCGGAAAAATGGCTCTGCGAGAACGGCCACAATGAGATGTTCCGTCTCTGGGAAAGCACTGATCCCCAGGGCTGTTGTGCCTGTGAGTAGGCTGCCCAGGGAAAGTGAAGACCAGCAACAGCTCTCAGGGCTGGCACCTTCCTTGTGGGAGAAGGAGCCAGACGTTTCCCATTTCGGAAATAAGCTCTGCCGAGAACGGGTATGAAAAGATGTTCCGTCTCTGGGAAAGCACTGATCCCCAGGGCTGTTGTGCCTGTGAGTAGGCTGCCCAGGGAAGGTGAAGACCAGCAACAGCTTTCAGGGCTGGCCCCTTCCTTGTGGGAGAAGGAGCCGGACGTTTCCCATTTCGGAAATAAGCTCTGCCGAGAACGGCCACAATTGGATGTTCCGTCTCTGGGAAAGCACTGATCCCCAGGGCTGTTGTGCCTGTGACTAGGCTGCCCAGGGAAGGTGAAGACCAGCAACAGCTTTGAGGGCTGGCCCCTTCCTTGTGGGAGAAGGAGCCGGACGTTTCCCATTTCGGAAAATGGCTCTGCCGAGAACGGACACAATGAGATGTTCCGTCTCTGGGAAAGCACAGATCCCCAGTGCTGTTGTGCCTGTGAATAGGCTGCCCAGGGAACGTGAAGACCAGCAACAGCTTTCAGGGCTGGCCCCTTCCTTGTGGGAGCAGGAGCCGGACGTTTCCCTTTTCGGAAAAATTGCTCTGCCGAGAACGGACACGAGCAGATGTTCCGTCTCTGGGAAAGCACTGACCTCCAGGGCTGTTGTGCCTGTGAGTAGGCTGCCCAGGGAAAGTGAAGACCAGCAACAGCTTTCAGGGCTGGCCCCTTCCTTGTGGGAGAAGGATCCGGACGTTTCCCATTTCGGAAAATGGCTCTGCCGAGAACGGACACAATGAGATGTTCCGTCTCTGGGAAAGCACTGATCCCCAGGGCTGTTGTGCCTGTGAGTAGGCTGCCCAGGGAAGGTGAAGACCAGCAACAGCTTTCAGGGCTGGCCCCTTCCTTGTGGGAGAATGATCCGGACGTTTCCCATTTTGGAAATAAGCTCTGCTGAGAACGGGCACAATGAGATGTTCCGTCTCTGGGAAAGCACTGATCCCCAGGGCTGTTGTGCCTGTGACTAGGCTGCCCAGGGAAGGTGAAGACCAGCAACAGCTTTCAGGTCTGGCCCCTTCCTTGTGGGAGAAGGATCAGGACGTTTCCCTTTTCGGAAAAAGGCTCTGCCGAGAACGGACACGAGCAGATGTTCCGTCTCTGGGAAAGCACAGATCCCCAGGGCTGTTGTGCCTGTGACTAGGCTGCCCAGGGAAGGTGAACACCAGCAACAGCTTTCAGGGCTGGCCCCTTCCTTGTGGGAGAAGGAGCCGGACGTTTCCCTTTTCGGAAAAATGGCTCTGCGAGAAGGGCCACACTTGGATGTTCCGTCTCTGGGAAAGCACGGATCCCCAGGGCTGTTGTGCCTGTGACTAGGCTGCCAAGGGAAGGTGAAGACCAGCAACAGCTTTCAGGGCTGGCACCTTCCTTGTGGGAGAAGGAGCCGGACGTTTCCCATTTCGGAAAATGGCTCTGCCGAGAACGGCCACAAGGAGATGTTCCGACTCTGGGAAAGCACTGATCCCCAGGGCTGTTGTGCCTGTGAATAGGCTGCCCAGGGAAGGTGAAGACCAGCAACAGCTTTCAGGGCTGGCACCTTCGTTGTGGGAGCAGGAGCCGGACGTTTCCCATTTTGGAAAAATTGCTCTTCCGAGAACGGGCACGAGCAGATGTTCCGTCTCTGGGAAAGCAGTGATCCCCAGGGCTGTTGTGCCTGTGAGTAGGCTGCCCAGGGAAGGTGAAGACCAGCAACAGCTCTCAGGGCTGGCACCTTCCTTGTGGGAGAAGGAGCCGGACGTTTCCCATTTCGGAAAATGGCTCTGCCGAGAACGGGCACAATGAGATGTTCCGTCTCTGGGAAAGCACTGATCCCCAGGGCTGTTGTGCCTGTGAATAGGTTTCCAAGGGAAGGTGAAGACCAGCAACAGCTTTCAGGGCTGGCACCTTCCTTGTGGGAGAAGGAGCTGGACGTTTCCCTTTTCAGAAAACGGCTCTGCCGAGAACGGGTATGAAAAGATGTTCCGTCTCTGGGAAAGCACTGATCCCCAGGGCTGTTGTGCCTGTGACTAGGCTGCCCAGGGAAGGTGAAGACCAGCAACAGCTTTGAGGGCTGGCCCCTTCCTTGTGGGAGAAGGAGCCGGACGTTTCCCATTTCGGAAAATGGCTCTGCCGAGAACGGACACAATGAGATGTTCCGTCTCTGGGAAAGCACAGATCCCCAGGGCTGTTGTGCCTGTGAGTAGGCTGCCCAGGGAAGGTGAAGACCAGCAACAGCTTTCAGGGCTGGCCCCTTCCTTGTGGGAGCAGGAGCCGGACGTTTCCCTTTTCGGAAAAATTGCTCTGCCGAGAACGGACACGAGCAGGTGTTCCGTCTCTGGGAAAGCACTGACCTCCAGGGCTGTTGTGCCTGTGAGTAGGCTGCCCAGGGAAAGTGAAGACCAGCAACAGCTCTCAGGGCTGGCCCCTTCCTTGTGGGAGAAGTATCCGGACGTTTCCCATTTCGGAAAATGGCTCTGCCGAGAACGGGCACAATGAGATGTTCCATCTCTGGGAAAGCACAGATCCCCAGGGCTGTTGTGCCTGTGAGTAGGCTGCCCAGGGAAGGTGAAGACCAGCAACAGCTTTAAAGGCTGGTACCTTTCTTGTGGGAGAAGGATCCGGACGTTTCCCTTTTCGAAAAAATTGCTGTGCCGAGAACGGGCACGAGCAGATGTTCCGTCTCTGGGAAAGCACTGATCCCCAGGGCTGTTGTGCCTGTGACTAGGCTTCCCAGGGAACGTGAAGACCAGCAACAGCTTTCAGGGCTGGCCCCTTCCTTGTGGGAGAAGGAGCCGGATGTTTCCCATTTCGGAAAATGGCTGTGCCGAGAACGGGTACGATGAGATGTTCCGTCTCTGGGAAAGCACTGATCCCCAGGGCTGTTGTGCCTGTGAGTAGGCTGCCCAGGGAAGGTGAAGACCAGCAACAGCTTTCAGGGCTGGCCCCTTCCTTGTGGGAGAAGGAGCCGGACGTTTCCCTTTTCGGAAAAATGGCTCTGCGAGAACGGCCACAATTGGATGTTCCGTCTCTGGGAAAGCACGGATCCCCAGGGCTGTTGTGCCTGTGACTAGGCTGCCAAGGGAAGGTGAAGACCAGCAACAGCTTTCAGGGCTGGCACCTTCCTTGTGGGAGAAGGAGCCGGACGTTTCCCATTTCGGAAAATGGCTCTGCCGAGAACGGCCACAAGGAGATGTTCCGACTCTGGGAAAGCACTGATCCCCAGGGCTGTTGTGCCTGTGTCTAGGCTGCCAAGGGAAGGTGAAGACCAGCAACAGCTTTCAGGGCTGGCCCCTTCCTTGTGGGAGAAGGAGCCGGATGTTTCCCATTTTGGAAAAATTGCTCTTCCGAGAACGGCCACGATGAGATGTTCCGTCTCTGGGAAAGCACTGATCCCCAGGGCTGTTGTGCCTGTGAGTAGGCTGCCCAGGGAAGGTGAAGACCAGCAACAGCTCTCAGGGCTGGCACCTTCCTTGTGGGAGAAGGAGCCGGACGTTTCCCATTTTGGAAAATGGCTCTGCCGAGAACGGGTATGATGAGATGTTCCGTCTCTGGGAAAGCACTGATCCCCAGGGCTGTTGTGCCTGTGAATAGGTTTCCAAGGGAAGGTGAAGACCAGCAAGAGCTTTCAGGGCTGGCACCTTCCTTGTGGGAGAAGGAGCCGGACGTTTCCCTTTTCAGAAAACGGCTCTGCCGAGAACGGGTATGAAAAGATGTTCCGTCTCTGGGAAAGCACTGATCCCCAGGGCTTTTGTGCCTGTGAGTAGGCTGCCCAGGGAAGGTGAAGACCAGCAACAGCTTTCAGGGCTGGCCCCTTCCTTGTGGGAGAAGGATCCGGACGTTTCCCATTTCGGAAATAAGCTCTGCCGAGAACGGCCACAATGAGATGTTCCGTCTCTGGGAAAGCACAGATACCCAGTGCTGTTGTGCCTGTGAATAGGCTGCCCAGGGAACGTGAAGACTAGCAACAGCTTTCAGGGCTGGCCCCTTCCTTGTGGGAGAAGGAGCCGGACGTTTCCCTTTACGGAAAAATTGCTCTGCCGAGAACGGACACGAGCAGATGTTCCGTCTCTGGGAAAGCACAGATCCCCAGTGCTGTTGTGCCTGTGAATAGGCTGCCCAGGGAAGGTGAACACCAGCAACAGCTTTCAGGGCTGGCCCCTTCCTTGTGGGAGAAGGATCCAGACGTTTCCCATTTCGGAAAATTGCTCTGCCGAGAACGGGCACGAGCAGATGTTCCGTCTCTGGGAAAGCACTGATCCCCAGGGCTGTTGTGCCTGTGAGTAGGCTGCCCAGGGAAGGTGAACACCAGCAACAGCTTTCAGGGCTGGCACCTTCCTTGTGGGAGAAGGAGCCGGACGTTTCCCTTTTCAGAAAACGGCTCTGCCGAGAACGGGTATGAAAAGATGTTCCGTCTCTGGGAAAGCACTGATCCCCAGGGCTGTTGTGCCTGTGACTAGGCTGCCCAGGGAAGGTGAAGACCAGCAACAGCTTTCAGGTCTGGCCCCTTCCTTGTGGGAGAAGGATCTGGACGTTTCCCATTTCGGAAAACGGCTCTGCCGAGAACGGGCACAAAGAGATGTTCCGTCTCTGGGAAAGCACTGATCCCCAGGGCTGTTGTGCCTGTGACTAGGCTACCCAGGGAACGTGAAGACCAGCAACAGGTTTGAGGGCTGGCCCCTTCCTTGTGGGAGAAGGAGCCGGACGTTTCCCATTTCGGAAAATGGCTCTGACGAGAACGGACACAATGAGATGTTCCGTCTCTGGGAAAGCACTGATCCCCAGGGCTGTTGTGCCTGTGACTAGGCTGCCCAGGGAAGGTGAAGACCAGCAACAGCTTTCAGGGCTGGCACCTTCCTTGTGGGAGCAGGAGCCGGACGTTTCCCATTTTGGAAAATGGCTGTGCCGAGAACTGGCACAATGAGATGTTCCGTCTCTGAGAAAGCACTGATCCCCAGTGCTGTTGTGCCTGTGAATAGGTTTCCAAGGGAAGGTGAAGACCAGCAACAGCTTTCAGGGCTGGCCCCTTCCATGTGGGAGCAGGAGCCGGACGTTTCCCTTTTCGGAAAAATTGCTCTGCCGAGAACGGACACGAGCAGATGTTCCGTCTCTGGGAAAGCACTGACCTCCAGGGCTGTTGTGCCTGTGAGTAGGCTGCTGAGGGAAAGTGAAGACCAGCAACAGCTTTCAGGGCTGGCCCCTTCCTTGTGGGAGAAGGAGCCGGACGTTTCCCATTTCGGAAAATGGCTCTGCCGAGAACGGCCACAATGAGATGTTCCGTCTCTGGGAAAGCACTGATCCCCATGGCTGGTGTGCCTGTGAATAGGTTTCCACGGGAAGGTGAAGACCAGCAACAGCTTTCAGGGCTGGCACCTTCCTTGTGGGAGTAGGATCCGGACGTTTCCCATTTCGGAAATAAGCTCTGCCAAGAACGGGTACGATGAGATATTCCGTCTCTGGGAAAGCACAGATCCCCAGGGCTGTTGTGCCTGTGACTAGGCTGCCCAGGGAAGGTGAAGACCAGCAACAGCTCTCAGGGCTGGCCCCTTCCTTGTGGGAGAAGGAGCCGGATGTTTCCCATTTCGGAAAATGGCTCTGCCGAGAACGGATATGAAGAGGTGTTCCGTGTCTGGGAAAGCACTGATCCCCAGGGCTGTTGTGCCTGTGAGTAGGCTGCCCAGGGAAGGTGAACACCAGCAACAGCTCTCAGGGCTGGCACCTTCCTTGTGGGAGAAGGAGCCGGACGATTCCCTTTTCGGAAAAATTGCTCTGCCGAGAACGGGCACAATGAGATGTTCCGTCTCTGGGAAAGCACTGGTCCCCAGGGCTGTTGTGCCTGTGAGTAGGCTGCCCAGGGAAGGTGAAGACCAGCAACAGCTTTGAGGGCTGGCACCTTCCTTGTGGGAGAAGGATCCGGACGTTTCCCATTTCGGAAAAATGGCTCTGCGAGAACGGCCACAATTGGATGTTCCGTCTCTGGGAAAGCACTGATCCCCAGGGCTGTTGTGCCTGTGACTAGGCTGCCCAGGGAAGGTGAAGACCAGCAACAGCTTTGAGGGCTGGCCCCTTCCTTGTGGGAGAAGGATCCGGACGTTTCCCATTTTGGAAAATTTCTCTGCCGAGAACGGGTACGATGAGATGTTCCGTCTCTGGGAAAGCACTGATCCCCAGGGCTGTTGTGCCTGTGAGTAGGCTGCCCAGGGAAGGTGAAGACCAGCAACAGCTTTCAGGCCTGCCCCTTCCTTGTGGGAGAAGGAGCCGGACGTTTCCCATTTCGGAAAATGGCTCTGCCGAGAACGGGCACGAGGAGATGTTCCGTCTCTGGGAAAGCACAGATCCCCAGGGCTGTTGTGCCTGTGACTAGGCTGCCCAGGGAAGGTGAAGACCAGCAACAGCTTTCAGGGCTGGCCCCTTCCTTGTGGGAGAAGGAGCCGGACGTTTCCCATTTCGGAAAATGGCTCTGCCGAGAACGGACACAATGAGATGTTCCGTCTCTGGGAAAGCACAGATCCCCAGGGCTGTTGTGCCTGTGACTAGGCTGCCCAGGGAAGGTGAAGACCAGCAACAGCTTTCAGGGCTGGCACCTTCGTTGTGGGAGCAGGAGCCAGACGTTTCCCTTTTCGGAAAAATTGCTCTGCCGAGAACGGACACGAGCAGATGTTCCGTCTCTGGGAAAGCACTGACCTCCAGGGCTGTTGTGCCTGTGAGTAGGCTGCCGAGGAAAAGTGAACACCAGCAACAGCTTTCAGGGCTGGCCCCTTCCTTGTGGGAGAAGGATCCGGACGTTTCCCATTTCGGAAAATGGCTCTGCCGAGAACGGACACAATGAGATGTTCCGTCACTGGGAAAGCACTGATCCCCAGGGCTGTTGTGTCTGTGAGTAGGCTGCCCAGGGAAGGTGAAGACCAACAACAGCTCTCAGGGCTGGCACCTTCCTTGTGGGAGAAGGATCCGGAAGTTTCCCATTTCGGAAATAAGCTCTGCTGAGAACGGCCACAATTGCATGTTCCGTCTCTGGGAAAGCACTGATCTCCAGGGCTGTTGTGCCTGTGACTAGGCTGCCCAGGGAAGGTGAAGACCAGCAACAGCTTTCAGGGCTGGCCCCTTCCTTGTGGGAGAATGAGCCGGACGTTTCCCATTTCGGAAAAATGGCTCTGCGAGAACGGCCACAATGAGATGTTCCGTCTCTGGGAAAGCACTGATCCCAAGGGCTGTTGTGCCTGTGAGTAGGCTGCCCAGGGAAGGTGAAGACCAGCAACAGCTTTCAGGGCTGGCACCTTCCTTGTGGGAGAAGGAGCCGGACGTTTTCCTTTTCGGAAAAATGGCTCTGCGAGAACGGCCACAATTGGATGTTCCGTCTCTGGGAAAGCACGGATCCCCAGGGCTGTTGTGCCTGTGACTAGGCTGCCAAGGGAAGGTGAAGACCAGCAACAGCTTTCAGGGCTGGCACCTTCCTTGTGGGAGAAGGAGCCGGACGTTTCCCATTTCGGAAAATGGCTCTGCCGAGAACGGGCACAATTGGATGTTCCGTCTCTGGGAAAGCACTGATCCCCAGGGCTGTTGTGCCTGTGACTAGGCTGCCCAGGGAAGGTGAAGACCAGCAACAGCTTTCAGGGCTGGCACCTTCGTTGTGGGAGCAGGAGCCGGACGTTTCCCATTTTGGAAAATGGCTGTGCCGAGAACTGGCACAATGAGATGTTCCGTCTCTGGGAAAGCACAGATCCCCAGGGCTGTTGTGCCTGTGAATAGGTTTCCAAGGGAAGGTGAAGACCAGCAACAGCTTTCAGGGCTGGCCCCTTCCTTGTGGGAGCAGGAGCCGGACGTTTCCCTTTTCGGAAAAATTGCTCTGCCGAGAACGGACACGAGCAGATGTTCCGTCTCTGGGAAAGCACTGACCTCCAGGGCTGTTGTGCCTGTGAGTAGGCTGCTGAGGGAAAGTGAAGACCAGCAACAGCTTTCAGGGCTGGCCCCTTCCTTGTGGGAGAAGGAGCCGGACGTTTCCCATTTCGGAAAATGGCTCTGCCGAGAACGGACACAATGAGATGTTCCGTCTCTGGGAAAGCACTGATCCCCAGGGCTGTTGTGTCTGTGAGTAGGCTGCCCAGGGAAGGTGAAGACCAACAACAGCTCTCAGGGCTGGCACCTTCCTTGTTGGAGAAGGATCCGGACGTTTCCCATTTCGGAAATAAGCTCTGCCGAGAACGGCCACAATGAGATGTTCCGTCTCTGGGAAAGCACTGATCCCCAGGGCTGTTGTGCCTGTGACTAGGCTGCCCAGGGAACGTGAAGACCAGCAACAGCTTTCAGGGCTGGCCCCTTCCTTGTGGGAGAAGGAGCCGGATGTTTCCCATTTCGGAAAATGGCTCTGCCGAGAACGGGTACGATGAGATGTTCCGTCTCTGGGAAAGCACTGATCCCCAGGGCTGTTGTGCCTGTGAATAGGCTGCCCAGGGAAGGTGAAGACCAGCAACAGCTTTGAGGGCTGGCCCCTTCCTTGTGGGAGAAGGATCAGGACGTTTCCCTTTTCGGAAAAAGGCACTGCCGAGAACGGACACGAGCAGATGTTCCGTCTCTGGGAAAGCACTGATCTCCAGGGCTGTTGTGCCTGTGAGTAGGCTGCCCAGGGAAGGTGAAGACCAGCAACAGCTTTGAGGGCTGGCCCCTTCCTTGTGGGCGAAGGAGCCGGACGTTTCCCTTTTCGGAAAAATGGCTCTGCGAGAAACGGCCACAATTGGATGTTCCGTCTCTGGGAAAGCACGGATCCCCAGGGCTGTTGTGCCTGTGAGTAGGCTGCCCAGGGAAGGTGAAGACCAGCAACAGCTTTCAGGGCTGGCACCTTCCTTGTGGGAGAAGGAGCCGGACGTTTCCCATTTCGGAAAATGACTCTGCCGAGAACGGCCACAATTGCATGTTCCGACTCTGGGAAAGCACTGATCCCCAGGGCTGTTGTGCCTGTGTTTAGGCTGCCAAGGGAAGGTGAAGACCAGCAACAGCTTTCAGGGCTGGCACCTTCGTTGTGGGAGCAGGAGCCGGACGTTTCCCATTTTGGAAAAATTGCTCTGCCGAGAACGGGCACGAGCAGATGTTCCGTCTCTGGGAAAGCACTGATCCCCAGGGCTCTTGTGCCTGTGAGTAGGCTGCCCAGGGAAGGTGAAGACCAGCAACAGCTCTCAGGGCTGGCCCCTTCCTTGTGGGAGAAGGATCCGGACGTTTCCAATTTCGGAAAATTTATCTGCCGAGAACGGCCACAATGAGATGTTCCGTCTCTGGGAAAGCACAGATCCCCAGGGCTGTTGTGCCTGTGAATAGGCTGCCCAGGGAAGGTGAAGACCAGCAACAGCTTTCAGGGCTGGCCCCTTCCTTGTGGGAGAAGGAGCCGGACGTTTCCCTTTTCGGAAAAATTGCTCTGCCGAGAACGGACACGAGCAGATGTTCCGTCTCTGGGAAAGCACTGATCCCCAGGGCTGTTGTGCCTGTGAATACGCTGCCCAGGGAAGGTGAACACCAGCAACAGCTTTCAGGGCTGGCCCCTTCCTTGTGGGAGAGGGATCCGGACGTTTCCCATTTCGGAAAATGGCTCTACCGAGAACGGGTATGAAAAGATGTTCCGTCTCTGGGAAAGCACAGATCCCCAGGGCTGTTGTGCCTGTGACTAGGCTGCCCAGGGAAGGTGAACACCAGCAACAGCTTTCAGGGCTGGCCCCTTCCTTGTGGGAGAAGGAGCCGGACGTTTCCCATTTCGGAAAATGGCTCTGCCGAGAACGGGTATGAAGAGGTGTTCCGTGTCTGGGAAAGCACTGATCCCCAGGGCTGTTGTGCCTGTGAGTAGGCTGCCCAGGGAAGGTGAAGACCAGCAACAGCTTTCAGGGCTGGCACCTTCCTTGTGGGAGAAGGAGCCGGACGTTTCCCATTTCGGAAAAATGGCTCTGCGAGAACGGACACAATGAGATGTTCCGTCTCTGGGAAAGCACTGATCCCCAGGGCTGTTGTGCCTGTGAATAGGTTTCCAAGGGAAGGTGAAGACCAGCAACAGCTTTCAGGGCTGGCCCCTTCCTTGTGGGAGAAGGAGCCGGACGTTTCCCATTTCGGACAATTTCTCTGCCGAGAACGGGTACGATGAGATGTTCCGTCTCTGGGTAAGCACTGATCCCCAGGGCTGTTGTGCCTGTGAGTAGGCTGCCCAGGGAAGGTGAAGACCAGCAACAGCTTTCAGGCCTGCCCCTTCCTTGTGGGAGAAGGAGCCGGACGTTTCCCATTTCGGAAAATGGCTCTGCCGAGAACGGACACAATGAGATGTTCCATCTCTGGGAAAGCACAGATCCCCAGTGCTGTTGTGCCTGTGAGTAGGCTGCCCAGGGAACGTGAAGACCAGCAACAGCTCTCAGGGCTGGCCCCTTCCTTGTGGGAGAAGGAGCCGGATGTTTCCCATTTCGGAAAATGGCTCTGCCGAGAACGGATATGAAGAGGTGTTCCGTGTCTGGGAAAGCACTGATCCCCAGGGCTGTTGTGCCTGTGAGTAGGCTGCCCAGGGAAGGTGAACACCAGAAACAGCTCTCAGGGCTGGCACCTTCCTTGTGGGAGAAGGAGCCGGACGTTTCCCTTTTCGGAAGAATTGCTCTGCCGAGAACGGGCACAATGAGATGTTCCGTCTCTGGGAAAGCACTGATCCCCAGGGCTGTTGTGCCTGTGAGTAGGCTGCCCAGGGAAGGTGAAGACCAGCAACAGCTTTGAGGGCTGGCACCTTCCTTGTGGGAGAAGGATCCAGACGTTTCCCATTTCGGAAAAATGGCTCTGCGAGAACGGCCACAATTGGATGTTCCGTCTCTGGGAAAGCACTGATCCCCAGGGCTGTTGTGCCTGTGAATAGGTTTCCAAGGGAAGGTGAAGACCATCAACAGCTTTGAGGGCTGGCCCCTTCCTTGTGGGAGAAGGAGCCGGACGTTTCCCATTTCGGAAAATGGCTCTGCCGAGAACGGACACAATGAGATGTTCCGTCTCTGGGAAAGCACTGATCCCCAGGGCTGTTGTGTCTGTGAGTAGGCTGCCCAGGGAAGGTGAAGACCAACAACAGCTCTCAGGGCTGGCACCTTCCTTGTTGGAGAAGGATCCGGACGTTTCCCATTTCGGAAATAAGCTCTGCCGAGAACGGCCACAATGAGATGTTCCGTCTCTGGGAAAGCACTGATCCCCAGTGCTGTTGTGCCTGTGACTAGGCTGCCCAGGGAACGTGAAGACCAGCAACAGCTTTCAGGGCTGGCCCCTTCCTTGTGGGAGAAGGAGCCGGATGTTTCCCATTTCGGAAAATGGCTCTGCCGAGAACGGGTACGATGAGATGTTCCGTCTCTGGGAAAGCACTGATCCCCAGGGCTGTTGTGCCTGTGAATAGGCTGCCCAGGGAAGGTGAAGACCAGCAACAGCTTTGAGGGCTGGCCCCTTCCTTGTGGGAGAAGGATCAGGACGTTTCCCTTTTCGGAAAAAGGCTCTGCCGAGAACGGACACGAGCAGATGTTCCGTCTCTGGGAAAGCACTGATCTCCAGGGCTGTTGTGCCTGTGAGTAGGCTGCCCAGGGAAGGTGAAGACCAGCAACAGCTTTGAGGGCTGGCCCCTTCCTTGTGGGAGAAGGAGCCGGACGTTTCCCTTTTCGGAAAAATGGCTCTGCGAGAACGGCCACAATTGGATGTTCCGTCTCTGGGAAAGCACGGATCCCCAGGGCTGTTGTGCCTGTGAGTAGGCTGCCCAGGGAAGGTGAAGACCAGCAACAGCTTTCAGGGCTGGCACCTTCCTTGTGGGAGAAGGAGCCGGACGTTTCCCATTTCGGAAAATGGCTCTGCCGAGAACGGCCACAATTGCATGTTCCGACTCTGGGAAAGCACTGATCCCCAGGGCTGTTGTGCCTGTGTTTAGGCTGCCAAGGGAAGGTGAAGACCAGCAACAGCTTTCAGGGCTGGCACCTTCCTTGTGGGAGCAGGAGCCGGACGTTTCCCATTTTGGAAAAATTGCTCTGCCGAGAACGGGCACGAGCAGATGTTCCGTCTCTGGGAAAGCACTGATCCCCAGGGCTGTTGTGCCTGTGAGTAGGCTGCCCAGGGAAGGTGAAGACCAGCAACAGCTCTCAGGGCTGGCACCTTCCTTGTGGGAGAAGGAGCCGGACGTTTCCCATTTTGGAAAATGACTGTGCCGAGAACGGGTATGATGAGATGTTCCGTCTCTGAGAAAGCACTGATCCCCAGGGCTGTTGTGCCTGTGAATAGGTTTCCAAGGGAAGGTGAAGACCAGCAACAGCTTTCAGGGCTGGCCCCTTCCTTGTGGGAGAAGGAGCCGGACGTTTCCCTTTTCAGAAAACGGCTCTGCCGAGAACGGGTATGAAAAGATGTTCCATCTCTGGGAAAGCACTGATCCCCAGGGCTTTTGTGTCTCTGAGTAGGCTGCCCAGGGAAGGTGAAGACCAGCAACAGCTTTCAGGGCTGGCCCCTTCCTTGTGGGAGAAGGATCCGGACGTTTCCCATTTCGGAAAATTTCTCTGCCGAGAACGGCCACAATGCGATGTTCCGTCTCTGGGAAAGCACAGATCCCCAGTGCTGTTGTGCCTGTGAATAGGCTGCCCAGGGAACGTGAAGACCAGCAACAGCTTTCAGGGATGGCCCCTTCCTTGTGGGAGAAGGAGCCGGACGTTTCCCTTTTCGGAAAAATTGCTCTGCCGAGAACGGACACGAGCAGATGTTCCGTCTCTGGGAAAGCACTGATCCCCAGGGCTGTTGTGCCTGTGAATACGCTGCCCAGGGAAGGTGAACACCAGCAACAGCTTTCAGGGCTGGCCCCTTCCTTGTGGGAGAAGGATCCGGACGTTTCCCATTTCGGAAAATGGCTCTACCGAGAACGGGTATGAAAAGATGTTCCGTCTCTGGGAAAGCACAGATCCCCAGGGCTGTTGTGCCTGTGACTAGGCTGCCCAGGGAAGGTGAACACCAGCAACAGCTTTCAGGGCTGGCCCCTTCCTTGTGGGAGAAGGAGCCGGACGTTTCCCATTTCGGAAAATGGCTCTGCCGAGAACGGGTATGAAGAGGTGTTCCGTGTCTGGGAAAGCACTGATCCCCAGGGCTGTTGTGCCTGTGAGTAGGCTGCCCAGGGAAGGTGAAGACCAGCAACAGCTTTCAGGGCTGGCACCTTCCTTGTGGGAGAAGGAGCCGGACGTTTCCCATTTCGGAAAAATGGCTCTGCGAGAACGGACACAATGAGATGTTCCGTCTCTGGGAAAGCACTGATCCCCAGGGCTGTTGTGCCTGTGAATAGGTTTCCAAGGGAAGGTGAAGACCAGCAACAGCTTTCAGGGCTGGCCCCTTCCTTGTGGGAGAAGGAGCCGGACGTTTCCCATTTCGGAAAATTTCTCTGCCGAGAACGGGTACGATGAGATGTTCCGTCTCTGGGAAAGCACTGATCCCCAGGGCTGTTGTGCCTGTGAGTAGGCTGCCCAGGGAAGGTGAAGACCAGCAACAGCTTTCAGGCCTGCCCCTTCCTTGTGGGAGAAGGAGCCGGACGTTTCCCATTTCGGAAAATGGCTCTGCCGAGAACGGGCACGAGGAGATGTTCCGTCTCTGGGAAAGCACAGATCCCCAGGGCTGTTGTGCCTGTGAGTAGGCTGCCCAGGGAAGGTGAAGACCAGCAACAGCTTTGAGGGCTGGACCCTTCCTTGTGGGAGCAGGAGCCGGACGTTTCCCTTTTCGGAAAAATTGCTCTGCCGAGAACGGACAAGAGCAGATGTTCCGTCTCTGGGAAAGCACAGATCCCCAGTGCTGTTGTGCCTGTGAATAGGCTGCCCAGGGAAGGTGAAGACCAGCAACAGCTTTCAGGGCTGGCCCCTTCCTTGTGGGAGAAGGATACGAACGTTCCCCATTTCGGAAAATGGCTCTGCCGAGAACGGGTATGAAAAGATGTTCCGTCTCTGGGAAAGCACAGATCCCCAGGGCTGTTGTGCCTGTGAGTAGGCTGCCCAGGGAAGGTGAAGACCAGCAACAGCTTTCAGGGCTGGCCCCTTCCTTGTGGGAGAAGGATACGAACGTTTCCCATTTTGGAAAATGGCTCTGCCGAGAACGGGTACGATGAGATGTTCCGTCTCTGGGAAAGCACTGATCCCCAGGGCTATTGTGCCTGTGAATAGGTTTACAAGGGAAGGTGAAGACCAGCAACAGCTTTCAGGGCTGGCCCCTTCCTTGTGGGAGAAGGAGCCGGACGTTTCCCATTTCGGAAAATGGCTCTGCCGAGAACGGGCACAATGAGATGTTCCATCTCTGGGAAAGCACAGATCCCCAGGGCTGTTGTGCCTGTGACTAGGCTGCCCAGGGAAGGTGAAGACCAGCAACAGCTTTCAGGTCTGGCCCCTTCCTTGTGGGAGAAGGAGCCGGACGTTTCCCATTTCGGAAAATGGCTCTGCCGAGAACGGACACAATTGGATGTTCCGTCTCTGGGAAAGCACAGATCCCCAGGGCTGTTGTGCCTGTGAGTAGGCTGCCCAGGGAACGTGAAGACCAGCAACAGCTTTCAGGGCTGGTACCTTTCTTGTGGGAGCAGGAGCCAGACGTTTCCCTTTTCGAAAAAATTGCTCTGCCGAGAACGGGCACGAGCAGATGTTCCGTCTCTGGGAAAGCACTGATGCCCAGGGCTGTTGTGCCTGTGAGTAGGCTGCCCAGGGAAGGTGAACACCAGCAACAGCTTTCAGGGCTGGCACCTTCCTTGTGGGAGAAGGAGCCGGACGTTTCCCTTTTCAGAAAACGGCTCTGCCGAGAACTGGTATGAAAAGATGTTCCGTCTCTGGGAAAGCACTGATCCCCAGGGCTGTTGTGCCTGTGAGTAGGCTGCCCAGGGAAGGTGAAGACCAGCAACAGCTTTGAGGGCTGGCACCTTCCTTGTGGGAGAAGGATCCGGACGTTTCCCATTTCGGAAAACGGCTCTGCCGAGAACGGGCACAAAGAGATGTTCCGTCTCTGGGAAAGCACTGATCCCCAGGGCTGTTGTGCCTGTGAGTAGGCTGCCCAGGGAAGGTGAAGACCAGCAACAGCTTTCAGGTCTGGCCCCTTCCTTGTGGGAGCAGGAGCCGGACGTTTCCCATTTCGGAAAATGGCTCTGCCGAGAACGGGTATGAAAAGATGTTCCGTCTCTGGGAAAGCACTGATCCCCAGGGCTGTTGTGCCTGTGAATACGTTTCCACGGGAAGGTGAAGACCAGCAACAGCTTTGAGGGCTGGCCCCTTCCTTGTGGGAGAAGGATCCGGACGTTTCCCATTTCGGAAAATGGCTCTGCCGAGAACGGCCACAATGAGATGTTCCATCTCTGGGAAAGCACAGATCCCCAGGGCTGTTGTGCCTGTGAATAGGCTGCCCAGGGAAGGTGAAGACCAGCAACAGCTTTGAGGGCTGGCCCCTTCCTTGTGGGAGAAGGAGCCGGACGTTTCCCTTTTCGGAAAAATGGCTCTGCGAGAACGGCCACAATTGGATGTTCCGTCTCTGGGAAAGCACGGATCCCCAGGGCTGTTGTGCCTGTGAGTAGGCTGCCCAGGGAAGGTGAAGACCAGCAACAGCTTTCAGGGCTGGCACCTTCCTTGTGGGAGAAGTAGCCGGACGTTTCCCATTTCGGAAAATGGCTCTGCCGAGAACGGCCACAATTGCATGTTCCGACTCTGGGAAAGCACTGATCCCCAGGGCTGTTGTGCCTGTGTCTAGGCTGCCAAGGGAAGGTGAAGACCAGCAACAGCTTTCAGGGCTGGCCCCTTCCTTGTGGGAGAAGGAGCCGGACGTTTCCCATTTTGGAAAAATTGCTCTGCCGAGAACGGGCACGAGCAGATGTTCCGTCTCTGGGAAAGCACTGATCCCCAGGGCTGTTGTGCCTGTGAGTAGGCTGCCCAGGGAAGGTGAAGACCAGCAACAGCTCTCAGGGCTGGCACCTTCCTTGTGGGAGAAGGAGCCGGACGTTTCCCATTTTGGAAAATGACTGTGCCGAAAACGGGTATGATGAGATGTTCCGTCTCTGAGAAAGCACTGATCCCCAGGGCTGTTGTGCCTGTGAATAGGTTTCCAAGGGAAGGTGAAGACCAGCAACAGCTTTCAGGGCTGGCCCCTTCCTTGTGGGAGAAGGAGCCGGACGTTTCCTATTTCGGAAAATTTCTCTGCCGAGAACGGGTACGATGAGATGTTCCGTCTCTGGGAAAGCACTGATCCCCAGGGCTGTTGTGCCTGTGAGTAGGCTGCCCAGGGAAGGTGAAGACCAGCAACAGCTTTCACGCCTGCCCCTTCCTTGTGGGAGAAGGAGCCGGACGTTTCCCATTTCGGAAAATGGCTCTGCCGAGAACGGGCACGAGCAGATGTTCCGTCTCTGGGAAAGCACAGATCCCCAGGGCTGTTGTGCCTGTGAGTAGGCTGCCCAGGGAAGGTGAAGACCAGCAACAGCTTTCAGGGCTCGCCCCTTCCTTGTGGGAGAAGGAGCCGGACGTTTCCCATTTCGGAAAATGGCTCTGCCGAGAACGGACACAATGAGATGTTCCGTCTCTGGGAAAGCACTGATCTCCAGGGCTGTTGTGCCTGTGAATAGGCTGCCCAGGGAAGGTGAAGACCAGCAACAGCTTTCAGGGCTGGCCCCTTCCTTTTGGGAGAAGGATCCGGACGTTTCCCATTTCGGAAATAAGCTCTGCCGAGAACGGGCACAATGAGATGTTCCGTCTCTGGGAAAGCAGAGATCCCCAGTGCTGTTGTGCCTGTGAATAGGCTGCCCAGGGAAGGTGAAGCCCAGCAACAGCTTTGAGGGCTGGACCCTTCCTTGTGGGAGCAGGAGCCGGACGTTTCCCTTTTCGGAAAAATTGCTCTGCCGAGAACGGACAAGAGCAGATGTTCCGTCTCTGGGAAAGCACAGATCCCCAGTGCTGTTGTGCCTGTGAATAGGCTGCCCAGGGAAGGTGAAGACCAGCAACAGCTTTCAGGGCTGGCCCCTTCCTTGTGGGAGAAGGATACGAACGTTTCCCATTTCGGAAAATGGCTCTGCCGAGAACGGGTATGAAAAGATGTTCCGTCTCTGGGAAAGCACTGATCCCCAGGGCTGTTGTGCCTGTGAGTAGGCTGCCCAGGGAAGGTGAAGACCAGCAACAGCTTTCAGGGCTGGCCCCTTCCTTGTGGGAGAAGGATACGAACGTTTCCCATTTTGGAAAATGGCTCTGCCGAGAACGGGTACGATGAGATGTTCCGTCTCTGGGAAAGCACAGATCCCCAGGGCTATTGTGCCTGTGAATAGGTTTACAAGGGAAGGTGAAGACCAGCAACAGCTTTCAGGGCTGGCCCCTTCCTTGTGGGAGAAGGAGCCGGACGTTTCCCATTTCGGAAAATGGCTCTGCCGAGAACGGGCACAATGAGATGTTCCATCTCTGGGAAAGCACAGATCCCCAGGGCTGTTGTGCCTGTGACTAGGCTGCCCAGGGAAGGTGAAGACCAGCAACAGCTTTCAGGGCTGGTACCTTTCTTGTGGGAGCAGGAGCCAGACGTTTCCCTTTTCGAAAAAATGGCTCTGCCGAGAACGGGCACGAGCAGATGTTCCGTCTCTGGGAAAGCACTGATGCCCAGGGCTGTTGTGCCTGTGAGTAGGCTGCCCAGGGAAGGTGAACACCAGCAACAGCTTTCAGGGCTGGCCCCTTCCTTGTGGGAGAAGGAGCCGGACGTTTCCCTTTTCAGAAAACGGCTCTGCCGAGAACTGGTATGAAAAGATGTTCCATCTCTGGGAAAGCACTGATCCCCAGGGCTGTTGTGCCTGTGAGTAGGCTGCCCAGGGAAGGTGAAGACCAGCAACAGCTTTCAGGGCTGGCCCCTTCCTTGTGGGAGAAGGAGCCGGACGTTTCCCATTTCGGAAAATGGCTCTGCCGAGAACGGGCACAATGAGATGTTCCATCTCTGGGAAAGCACAGATCCCCAGGGCTGTTGTGCCTGTGACTAGGCTGCCCAGGGAAGGTGAAGACCAGCAACAGCTTTCAGGTCTGGCCCCTTCCTTGTGGGAGAAGGAGCCGGACGTTTCCCATTTCGGAAAATGGCTCTGCCGAGAACGGACACAATTGGATGTTCCGTCTCTGGGAAAGCACAGATCCCCAGGGCTGTTGTGCCTGTGAGTAGGCTGCCCAGGGAACGTGAAGACCAGCAACAGCTTTCAGGGCTGGTACCTTTCTTGTGGGAGCAGGAGCCAGACGTTTCCCTTTTCGAAAAAATTGCTCTGCCGAGAACGGGCACGAGCAGATGTTCCGTCTCTGGGAAAGCACTGATGCCCAGGGCTGTTGTGCCTGTGAGTAGGCTGCCCAGGGAAGGTGAACACCAGCAACAGCTTTCAGGGCTGGCACCTTCCTTGTGGGAGAAGGAGCCGGACGTTTCCCTTTTCAGAAAACGGCTCTGCCGAGAACTGGTATGAAAAGATGTTCCGTCTCTGGGAAAGCACTGATCCCCAGGGCTGTTGTGCCTGTGAGTAGGCTGCCCAGGGAACGTGAAGACCAGCAACAGCTTTGAGGGCTGGCACCTTCCTTGTGGGAGAAGGAGCCGGACGTTTCCCTTTTCGGAAAAATGGCTCTGCGAGAACGGCCACAATTGGATGTTCCGTCTCTGGGAAAGCACGGATCCCCAGGGCTGTTGTGCCTGTGAGTAGGCTGCCCAGGGAAGGTGAAGACCAGCAACAGCTTTGAGGGCTGGCCCCTTCCTTGTGGGAGAAGGAGCCGGACGTTTCCCTTTTCGGAAAAATGGCTCTGCGAGAACGGCCACAATTGGATGTTCCGTCTCTGGGAAAGCACGGATCCCCAGGGCTGTTGTGCCTGTGAGTAGGCTGCCCAGGGAAGGTGAAGACCAGCAACAGCTTTCAGGGCTGGCACCTTCCTTGTGGGAGAAGTAGCCGGACGTTTCCCATTTCGGAAAATGGCTCTGCCGAGAACGGCCACAATTGCATGTTCCGACTCTGGGAAAGCACTGATCCCCAGGGCTGTTGTGCCTGTGTCTAGGCTGCCAAGGGAAGGTGAAGACCAGCAACAGCTTTCAGGGCTGGCCCCTTCCTTGTGGGAGAAGGAGCCGGACGTTTCCCATTTTGGAAAAATTGCTCTGCCGAGAACGGGCACGAGCAGATGTTCCGTCTCTGGGAAAGCACTGATCCCCAGGGCTGTTGTGCCTGTGAGTAGGCTGCCCAGGGAAGGTGAAGACCAGCAACAGCTCTCAGGGCTGGCACCTTCCTTGTGGGAGAAGGAGCCGGACGTTTCCCATTTTGGAAAATGACTGTGCCGAAAACGGGTATGATGAGATGTTCCGTCTCTGAGAAAGCACTGATCCCCAGGGCTGTTGTGCCTGTGAATAGGTTTCCAAGGGAAGGTGAAGACCAGCAACAGCTTTCAGGGCTGGCCCCTTCCTTGTGGGAGAAGGAGCCGGACGTTTCCCATTTCGGAAAATTTCTCTGCCGAGAACGGGTACGATGAGATGTTCCGTCTCTGGGAAAGCACTGATCCCCAGGGCTGTTGTGCCTGTGAGTAGGCTGCCCAGGGAAGGTGAAGACCAGCAACAGCTTTCAGGCCTGCCCCTTCCTTGTGGGAGAAGGAGCCGGACGTTTCCCATTTCGGAAAATGGCTCTGCCGAGAACGGGCACGAGCAGATGTTCCGTCTCTGGGAAAGCACAGATCCCCAGGGCTGTTGTGCCTGTGAGTAGGCTGCCCAGGGAAGGTGAAGACCAGCAACAGCTTTCAGGGCTCGCCCCTTCCTTGTGGGAGAAGGAGCCGGACGTTTCCCATTTCGGAAAATGGCTCTGCCGAGAACGGACACAATGAGATGTTCCGTCTCTGGGAAAGCACTGATCTCCAGGGCTGTTGTGCCTGTGAATAGGCTGCCCAGGGAAGGTGAAGACCAGCAACAGCTTTCAGGGCTGGCCCCTTCCTTTTGGGAGAAGGATCCGGACGTTTCCCATTTCGGAAATAAGCTCTGCCGAGAACGGGCACAATGAGATGTTCCGTCTCTGGGAAAGCAGAGATCCCCAGTGCTGTTGTGCCTGTGAATAGGCTGCCCAGGGAAGGTGAAGCCCAGCAACAGCTTTGAGGGCTGGACCCTTCCTTGTGGGAGCAGGAGCCGGACGTTTCCCTTTTCGGAAAAATTGCTCTGCCGAGAACGGACAAGAGCAGATGTTCCGTCTCTGGGAAAGCACAGATCCCCAGTGCTGTTGTGCCTGTGAATAGGCTGCCCAGGGAAGGTGAAGACCAGCAACAGCTTTCAGGGCTGGCCCCTTCCTTGTGGGAGAAGGATACGAACGTTTCCCATTTCGGAAAATGGCTCTGCCGAGAACGGGTATGAAAAGATGTTCCGTCTCTGGGAAAGCACTGATCCCCAGGGCTGTTGTGCCTGTGAGTAGGCTGCCCAGGGAAGGTGAAGACCAGCAACAGCTTTCAGGGCTGGCCCCTTCCTTGTGGGAGAAGGATACGAACGTTTCCCATTTTGGAAAATGGCTCTGCCGAGAACGGGTACGATGAGATGTTCCGTCTCTGGGAAAGCACAGATCCCCAGGGCTATTGTGCCTGTGAATAGGTTTACAAGGGAAGGTGAAGACCAGCAACAGCTTTCAGGGCTGGCCCCTTCCTTGTGGGAGAAGGAGCCGGACGTTTCCCATTTCGGAAAATGGCTCTGCCGAGAACGGGCACAATGAGATGTTCCATCTCTGGGAAAGCACAGATCCCCAGGGCTGTTGTGCCTGTGACTAGGCTGCCCAGGGAAGGTGAAGACCAGCAACAGCTTTCAGGGCTGGTACCTTTCTTGTGGGAGCAGGAGCCAGACGTTTCCCTTTTCGAAAAAATGGCTCTGCCGAGAACGGGCACGAGCAGATGTTCCGTCTCTGGGAAAGCACTGATGCCCAGGGCTGTTGTGCCTGTGAGTAGGCTGCCCAGGGAAGGTGAACACCAGCAACAGCTTTCAGGGCTGGCCCCTTCCTTGTGGGAGAAGGAGCCGGACGTTTCCCTTTTCAGAAAACGGCTCTGCCGAGAACTGGTATGAAAAGATGTTCCATCTCTGGGAAAGCACTGATCCCCAGGGCTGTTGTGCCTGTGAGTAGGCTGCCCAGGGAAGGTGAAGACCAGCAACAGCTTTGAGGGCTGGCACCTTCCTTGTGGGAGAAGGATCCGGACGTTTCCCATTTCGGAAAACGGCTCTGCCGAGAACGGGCACAAAGAGATGTTCCGTCTCTGGGAAAGCACTGATCCCCAGGGCTGTTGTGCCTGTGAGTAGGCTGCCCAGGGAAGGTGAAGACCAGCAACAGCTTTCAGGTCTGGCCCCTTCCTTGTGGGAGCAGGAGCCGGACGTTTCCCATTTCGGAAAATGGCTCTGCCGAGAACGGGTATGAAAAGATGTTCCGTCTCTGGGAAAGCACTGATCCCCAGGGCTGTTGTGCCTGTGAATACGTTTCCACGGGAAGGTGAAGACCAGCAACAGCTTTGAGGGCTGGCCCCTTCCTTGTGGGAGAAGGATCCGGACGTTTCCCATTTTGGAAAATGGCTCTGCCGAGAACGGCCACAATGAGATGTTCCATCTCTGGGAAAGCACAGATCCCCAGGGCTGTTGTGCCTGTGCATAGGCTGCCCAGGGAAGGTGAAGACCAGCAACAGCTTTGAGGGCTGGCCCCTTCCTTGTGGGAGAAGGAGCCGGACGTTTCCCTTTTCGGAAAAATGGCTCTGCGAGAACGGCCACAATTGGATGTTCCGTCTCTGGGAAAGCACGGATCCCCAGGGCTGTTGTGCCTGTGAGTAGGCTGCCCAGGGAAGGTGAAGACCAGCAACAGCTTTCAGGGCTGGCACCTTCCTTGTGGGAGAAGGAGCCGGACGTTTCCCATTTCGGAAAATGGCTCTGCCGAGAACGGCCACAATTGCATGTTCCGACTCTGGGAAAGCACTGATCCCCAGGGCTGTTGTGCCTGTGTCTAGGCTGCCAAGGGAAGGTGAAGACCAGCAACAGCTTTCAGGGCTGGCCCCTTCCTTGTTGGAGAAGGAGACGGACGTTTCCCATTTTGGAAAAATTGCTCTGCCGAGAACGGGCACGAGCAGATGTTCCGTCTCTGGGAAAGCACTGATCCCCAGGGCTGTTGTGCCTGTGAGTAGGCTGCCCAGGGAAGGTGAAGACCAGCAACAGCTCTCAGGGCTGGCACCTTCCTTGTGGGAGAAGGAGCCGGACGTTTCCCATTTTGGAAAATGACTGTGCCGAGAACGGGTATGATGAGATGTTCCGTCTCTGAGAAAGCACTGATCCCCAGGGCTGTTGTGCCTGTGAATAGGTTTCCAAGGGAAGGTGAAGACCAGCAACAGCTTTCAGGGCTGGCCCCTTCCTTGTGGGAGAAGGAGCCGGACGTTTCCCTTTTCAGAAAACGGCTCTGCCGAGAACGGGTATGAAAAGATGTTCCGTCTCTGGGAAAGCACTGATCCCCAGGGCTTTTGTGTCTGTGAGTAGGCTGCCCAGGGAAGGTGAAGACCAGCAACAGCTTTCAGGTCTGGCCCCTTCCTTGTGGGAGAAGGATCCGGACGTTTCCCATTTCGGAAAATTTCTCTACCGAGAACGGCCACAATGAGATGTTCCGTCTCTGGGAAAGCACAGATCCCCAGTGCTGTTGTGCCTGTGAATAGGCTGCCCAGGGAACGTGAAGACCAGCAACAGCTTTCAGGGCTGGCCCCTTCCTTGTGGGAGAAGGAGCCGGACGTTTCCCTTTTCGGAAAAATTGCTCTGCCGAGAACGGACACGAGCAGATGTTCCGTCTCTGGGAAAGCACTGATCCCCAGGGCTGTTGTGCCTGTGAATACGCTGCCCAGGGAAGGTGAACACCAGCAACAGCTTTCAGGGCTGGCCCCTTCCTTGTGGGAGAAGGATCCGGACGTTTCCCATTTCAGAAAATGGCTCTACCGAGAACGGGTATGAAAAGATGTTCCGTCTCTGGGAAAGCACTGATCCCCAGGGCTGTTGTGCCTGTGAGTAGGCTGCCCAGGGAAGGTGAAGACCAGCAACAGCTTTGAGGGCTGGCACCTTCCTTGTGGGAGAAGGATCCGGACGTTTCCCATTTCGGAAAACGGCTCTGCCGAGAACGGGCACAAAGAGATGTTCCGTCTCTGGGAAAGCACTGATCCCCAGGGCTGTTGTGCCTGTGAGTAGGCTGCCCAGGGAAGGTGAAGACCAGCAACAGCTTTCAGGTCTGGCCCCTTCCTTGTGGGAGCAGGAGCCGGACGTTTCCCATTTCGGAAAATGGCTCTGCCGAGAACGGGTATGAAAAGATGTTCCGTCTCTGGGAAAGCACTGATCCCCAGGGCTGTTGTGCCTGTGAATACGTTTCCACGGGAAGGTGAAGACCAGCAACAGCTTTGAGGGCTGGCCCCTTCCTTGTGGGAGAAGGATCCGGACGTTTCCCATTTTGGAAAATGGCTCTGCCGAGAACGGCCACAATGAGATGTTCCATCTCTGGGAAAGCACAGATCCCCAGGGCTGTTGTGCCTGTGCATAGGCTGCCCAGGGAAGGTGAAGACCAGCAACAGCTTTGAGGGCTGGCCCCTTCCTTGTGGGAGAAGGAGCCGGACGTTTCCCTTTTCGGAAAAATGGCTCTGCGAGAACGGCCACAATTGGATGTTCCGTCTCTGGGAAAGCACGGATCCCCAGGGCTGTTGTGCCTGTGAGTAGGCTGCCCAGGGAAGGTGAAGACCAGCAACAGCTTTCAGGGCTGGCACCTTCCTTGTGGGAGAAGGAGCCGGACGTTTCCCATTTCGGAAAATGGCTCTGCCGAGAACGGCCACAATTGCATGTTCCGACTCTGGGAAAGCACTGATCCCCAGGGCTGTTGTGCCTGTGTCTAGGCTGCCAAGGGAAGGTGAAGACCAGCAACAGCTTTCAGGGCTGGCCCCTTCCTTGTGGGAGAAGGAGCCGGACGTTTCCCATTTTGGAAAAATTGCTCTGCCGAGAACGGGCACGAGCAGATGTTCCGTCTCTGGGAAAGCACTGATCCCCAGGGCTGTTGTGCCTGTGAGTAGGCTGCCCAGGGAAGGTGAAGACCAGCAACAGCTCTCAGGGCTGGCACCTTCCTTGTGGGAGAAGGAGCCGGACGTTTCCCATTTTGGAAAATGACTGTGCCGAGAACGGGTATGATGAGATGTTCCGTCTCTGAGAAAGCACTGATCCCCAGGGCTGTTGTGCCTGTGAATAGGTTTCCAAGGGAAGGTGAAGACCAGCAACAGCTTTCAGGGCTGGCCCCTTCCTTGTGGGAGAAGGAGCCGGACGTTTCCCTTTTCAGAAAACGGCTCTGCCGAGAACGGGTATGAAAAGATGTTCCGTCTCTGGGAAAGCACTGATCCCCAGGGCTTTTGTGTCTGTGAGTAGGCTGCCCAGGGAAGGTGAAGACCAGCAACAGCTTTCAGGTCTGGCCCCTTCCTTGTGGGAGAAGGATCCGGACGTTTCCCATTTCGGAAAATTTCTCTACCGAGAACGGCCACAATGAGATGTTCCGTCTCTGGGAAAGCACAGATCCCCAGTGCTGTTGTGCCTGTGAATAGGCTGCCCAGGGAACGTGAAGACCAGCAACAGCTTTCAGGGCTGGCCCCTTCCTTGTGGGAGAAGGAGCCGGACGTTTCCCTTTTCGGAAAAATTGCTCTGCCGAGAACGGACACGAGCAGATGTTCCGTCTCTGGGAAAGCACTGATCCCCAGGGCTGTTGTGCCTGTGAATACGCTGCCCAGGGAAGGTGAACACCAGCAACAGCTTTCAGGGCTGGCCCCTTCCTTGTGGGAGAAGGATCCGGACGTTTCCCATTTCAGAAAATGGCTCTACCGAGAACGGGTATGAAAAGATGTTCCGTCTCTGGGAAAGCACTGATCCCCAGGGCTGTTGTGCCTGTGAGTAGGCTGCCCAGGGAAGGTGAAGACCAGCAACAGCTCTCAGGGCTGGCCCCTTCCTTGTGGGAGAAGGAGCCGGACGTTTCCCATTTCGGAAAATGGCTCTGCCGAGAATGGCCACAATTGGATGTTCCGTCTCTGGGAAAGCACAGATCCCCAGGGCTGTTGTGCCTGTGAGTAGGCTGCCCAGGGAAGGTGAAGACCAGCAACAGCTTTCAGGTCTGGCCCCTTCCTTGTGGGAGAAGGAGCCGGACGTTTCCCATTTCGGAAAATGGCTCTGCCGAGAATGGCCACAATTGGATGTTCCGTCTCTGGGAAAGCACAGATCCCCAGGGCTGTTGTGCCTGTGAATAGGCTGCCCAGGGAACGTGAAGACCAGCAACAGCTTTCAGGGCTGGTACCTTTCTTGTGGGAGCAGGAGCCAGACGTTTCCCTTTTCGAAAAAATTGCTCTGCCGAGAACGGGCACGAGCAGATGTTCCGTCTCTGGGAAAGCACTGATCCCCAGGGCTGTTGTGCCTGTGAGTAGGCTGCCCAGGGAAGGTGAACAGCAGCAACAGCTTTCAGGGCTGGCACCTTCCTTGTGGGAGAAGGAGCCAGACGTTTCCCTTTTCAGAAAACGGCTCTGCCGAGAACTGGTATGAAAAGATGTTCCGTCTCTGGGAAAGCACTGATCCCCAGGGCTGTTGTGCCTGTGACTAGGCTGCCCAGGGAAGGTGAACACCAGCAACAGCTTTCAGGGCTGGCACCTTCCTTGTGGGAGAAGGAGCCGGACGTTTCCCATTTCGGAAAACGGCTCTGCCGAGAACGGGCACAAAGAGATGTTCCGTCTCTGGGAAAGCACTGATCCCCAGGGCTGTTGTGCCTGTGAGTAGGCTGCCCAGGGAAGGTGAAGACCAGGAACAGCTTTGAGGGCTGGCCCCTTCCTTGTGGGAGAAGGATCCGGACGTTTCCCATTTCGGAAAATGGCTCTGCCGAGAACGGGCACAATGAGATGTTCCGTCTCTGGGAAAGCACAGATCCCCAGGGCTGTTGTGCCTGTGACTAGGCTGCCCAGGGAAGGTGAAGACCAGCAACAGCTTTCAGGTCTGGCCCCTTCCTTGTGGGAGAAGGATCCGGACGTTTCCCATTTCGGAAATAAGCTCTGCCGAGAACGGGCACAATGAGATGTTCCGTCTCTGGGAAAGCAGAGATCCCCAGTGCTGTTGTGCCTGTGAATAGGCTGCCCAGGGAACGTGAAGACCAGCAACAGCTTTCAGGGCTGGCCCCTTCCTTGTGGGAGAAGGAGCCGGACGTTTCCCATTTCGGAAAATGGCTCTGCCGAGAACTGGTATGAAAAGATGTTCCGTCTCTGGGAAAGCACTGATCCCCAGGGCTGTTGTGCCTGTGAATACGTTTCCACGGGAAGGTGAAGACCAGCAACAGCTTTCAGGGCTGGCACCTTCCTTGTGGGAGTAGGATCCGGACGTTTCCCATTTCGGAAAATGGCTCTGCCGAGAACGGGTACGATGAGATGTTCCGTCTCTGGGAAAGCACAGATCCCCAGGGCTGTTGTGCCTGTGAGTAGGCTGCCCAGGGAAGGTGAAGACCAGCAACAGCTTTGAGGGCTGGCCCCTTCCTTGTGGGAGAAGGAGCCGGACGTTTCCCTTTTCGGAAAAATGGCTCTGCGAGAACGGCCACAATTGGATGTTCCGTCTCTGGGAAAGCACGGATCCCCAGGGCTGTTGTGCCTGTGAGTAGGCTGCCCAGGGAAGGTGAAGACCAGCAACAGCTTTCAGGGCTGGCACCTTCCTTGTGGGAGAAGGAGCCGGACGTTTCCCATTTCGGAAAATGGCTCTGCCGAGAACGGCCACAATTGCATGTTCCGACTCTGGGAAAGCACTGATCCCCAGGGCTGTTGTGCCTGTGTCTAGGCTGCCAAGGGAAGGTGAAGACCAGCAACAGCTTTCAGGGCTGGCCCCTTCCTTGTGGGAGAAGGAGCCGGACGTTTCCCATTTTGGAAAAATTGCTCTGCCGAGAACGGGCACGAGCAGATGTTCCGTCTCTGGGAAAGCACTGATCCCCAGGGCTGTTGTGCCTGTGAGTAGGCTGCCCAGGGAAGGTGAAGACCAGCAACAGCTCTCAGGGCTGGCCCCTTCCTTGTGGGAGAAGGAGCCGGACGTTTCCCATTTCGGAAAATGACTGTGCCGAGAACGGGTATGATGAGATGTTCCGTCTCTGAGAAAGCACTGATCCCCAGGGCTGTTGTGCCTGTGAATAGGTTTCCAAGGGAAGGTGAAGACCAGCAACAGCTCTCAGGGCTGGCCCCTTCCTTGTGGGAGAAGGAGCCGGACGTTTCCCATTTCGGAAAATGGCTCTGCCGAGAACGGGTATGAAAAGATGTTCCGTCTCTGAGAAAGCACAGATCCCCAGGGCTGTTGTGCCTGTGACTAGGCTGCCCAGGGAAGGTGAAGACCAGCAACAGCTTTCAGGGCTGGCCCCTTCCTTGTGGGCGAAGGAGCCGGACGTTTCCCATTTCGGAAAATGGCTCTGCCGAGAACGGGTATGAAGAGGTGTTCCGTGTCTGGGAAAGCACTGATCCCCAGGGCTGTTGTGCCTGTGAGTAGGCTGCCCAGGGAAGGTGAAGACCAGCAACAGCTTTCAGGGCTGGCCCCTTCCTTGTGGGAGAAGGAGCCGGACGTTTCCCATTTCGGAAAAATGGCTCTGCGAGAACGGCCACAATTGGATGTTCCGTCTCTGGGAAAGCACTGATCCCCAGGGCTGTTGTGCCTGTGAATAGGTTTCCAAGGGAAGGTGAAGACCAGCAACAGCTTTCAGGGCTGGCCCCTTCCTTGTGGGAGAAGGAGCCGGACGTTTCCCTTTTCGGAAAATTTCTCTGCCGAGAACGGGTACGATGAGATGTTCCGTCTCTGGGAAAGCACTGATCCCCAGGGCTGTTGTGCCTGTGAGTAGGCTGCCCAGGGAAGGTGAAGACCAGCAACAGCTTTCAGGCCTGCCCCTTCCTTGTGGGAGAAGGAGCCGGACGTTTCCCATTTTGGAAAATGGCTCTGCCGAGAACGGGCACGAGGAGATGTTCCGTCTCTGGGAAAGCACAGATCCCCAATGCTGTTGTGCCTGTGAGTAGGCTGCCCAGGGAAGGTGAAGACCAGCAACAGCTTTCAGGGCTCGCCCATTCCTTGTGGGAGAAGGAGCCGGACGTTTCCCATTTCGGAAATAAGCTCTGCCGAGAACGGACACAATGAGATGTTCCGTCTCTGGGAAAGCAGAGATCCCCAGTGCTGTTGTGCCTGTGAATAGGCTGCCCAGGGAACGTGAAGCCCAGCAACAGGTTTGAGGGCTGGCCCCTTCCTTGTGGGAGCAGGAGCCGGACGTTTCCCTTTTCGGAAAAATTGCTCTGCCGAGAACGGACAAGAGCAGATGTTCCGTCTCTGGGAAAGCACAGATCCCCAGTGCTGTTGTGCCTGTGAGTAGGCTGCCCAGGGAAGGTGAAGACCAGCAACAGCTTTCAGGGCTGGCCCCTTCCTTGTGGGAGAAGGATCCGGACGTTTCCCATTTCGGAAAATGGCTCTGCCGAGAACGGGTATGAAAACATGTTCCGTCTCTGGGAAAGCACTGATCCCCAGGGCTGTTGTGCCTGTGACTAGGCTGCCCAGGGAAGGTGAAGACCAGCAACAGCTTTCAGGGCTCGCCCCTTCCTTGTGGGAGAAGGATACGAACGTTTCCCATTTCGGAAAATGGCTCGGCCGAGAACGGGTACGATGAGATGTTCCGTCTCTGGGAAAGCACTGATCGCCAGGGCTGTTGTGCCTGTGAATAGGCTGCCCAGGGAAGGTGAACACCAGCAACAGCTTTCAGGGCTGGCCCCTTCCTTGTGGGAGAAGGATCCGGACGTTTCCCATTACGAAAAAATGGCTCTGCGAGAACGGCCACAATTGGATGTTCCGTCTCTGGGAATGCACTGATCTCCAGGGCTGTTGTGCCTGTGAGTAGGCTGCCCAGGGAAGGTGAAGACCAGCAACAGCTTTCAGGGCTGGCCCCTTCCTTGTGGGAGAAGGAGCCGGACGTTTCCCATTTCGGAAAATGGCTCTGCCGAGAATGGGTATGAAAAGATGTTCCGTCTCTGGGAAAGCACTGATCCCCAGGGCTGTTGTGCCTGTGAATACGTGTCCACGGGAAGGTGAAGACCAGCAACAGCTTTCAGGGCTGGCACCTTCCTTGTGGGAGTAGGATCCGGACGTTTCCCATTTCGGAAAATGGCTCTGCCGAGAACGGCCACAATGAGATGTTCCGTCTCTGGGAAAGCACAGATCCCCAGGGCTATTGTGCCTGTGAATAGGTTTCCAAGGGAAGGTGAAGACCAGCAACAGCTTTCAGGGCTGGCCCCTTCCTTGTGGGAGAAGGAGCCGGACGTTTCCCAATTTGGAAAAATGGCTCTGCGAGAACGGACACGAGCAGATGTTCCGTCTCTGGGAAAGCACTGATCCCCAGGGCTGTTGTGCCTGTGAATAGGCTGCCCAGGGAAGGTGAAGACCAGCAACAGCTTTCAGGGCTGGCCCCTTCCTTTTGGGAGAAGGATCCGGACGTATCCCATTTCGGAAATAAGCTCTGCCGAGAACGGGCACAATGAGATGTTCCGTCTCTGGGAAAGCAGAGATCCCCAGTGCTGTTGTGCCTGTGACTAGGCTGCCCAGGGAACGTGAAGACCAGCAACAGCTTTGAAGGCTGGCCCCTTCCTTGTGGGAGCAGGAGCCGGACGTTTCCCTTTTCGGAAAAATTGCTCTGCCGAGAACGGAGAAGAGCAGATGTTCCGTCTCTGGGAAAGCACAGATCCCCAGTGCTGTTGTGCCTGTGAATAGGCTGCCCAGGGAAGGTGAAGACCAGCAACAGCTTTCAGGGCTGGCCCCTTCCTTGTGGGAGAAGGAGCCGGACGTTTCCCATTTCGGAAATAAGCTCTGCCGTGAACGGGCACAATGAGATGTTCCGTCTCTGGGAAAGCAGAGATCCCCAGTGCTGTTGTGCCTGTGACTAGGCTGCCCAGGGAACGTGAAGACCAGCAACAGCTTTGAGGGCTGGCCCCTTCCTTGTGGGAGCAGGAGCCGGACGTTTCCCTTTTCGGAAAAATTGCTCTGCCGAGAACGGACAAGAGCAGATGTTCCGTCTCTGGGAAAGCACAGATCCCCAGTGCTGTTGTGCCTGTGAATAGGCTGCCCAGGGAAGGTGAAGACCAGCAACAGCTTTCAGGGCTGGCCCCTTCCTTGTGGGAGAAGGAGCCGGACGTTTCCCATTTCGGAAAATGGCTCTGCCGAGAACGGGTATGAAAAGATGTTCCGTCTCTGGGAAAGCACTGATCCCCAGGGCTGTTGTGCCTGTGACTAGGCTGCCCAGGGAACGTGAAGACCAGCAACAGCTTTCAGGGCTGGCCCCTTCCTTGTGGGAGAAGGATACGAACGTTTCCCATTTTGGAAAATGGCTCTGCCGAGAACGGACACAATGAGATGTTCCGTCTCTGGGAAAGCACTGATCCCCAGGGCTGTTGTGCCTGTGACTAGGCTGCCGAGGGAAGGTGAAGACCAGCAACAGCTTTCAGGGCTGGCCCCTTCCTTGTGGGAGAAGGAGCCGGACGTTTCCCATTACGAAAAAATGGCTCTGCGAGAACGGCCACAATTGGATGTTCCGTCTCTGGGAAAGCACTGATCTCCAGGGCTGTTGTGCCTGTGAGTAGGCTGCCGAGGGAAGGTGAAGACCAGCAACAGCTTTCAGGGCTGGCCCCTTCCTTGTGGGAGAAGGAGCCGGACGTTTCCCATTTCGGAAAATGGCTCTGCCGAGAATGGGTATGAAAAGATGTTCCGTCTCTGGGAAAGCACTGATCCCCAGGGCTGTTGTGCCTGTGAATACGTTTCCACGGGAAGGTGAAGACCAGCAACAGCTTTCAGGGCTGGCACCTTCCTTGTGGGAGTAGGATCCGGACGTTTCCCATTTCGGAAAATGGCTCTGCCGAGAACGGCCACAATGAGATGTTCCGTCTCTGGGAAAGCACAGATCCCCAGGGCTATTGTGCCTGTGACTAGGCTGCCCAGGGAACGTGAAGACCAGCAACAGCTTTCAGGGCTGGCCCCTTCCTTGTGGGAGCAGGAGCCGGACGTTTCCCTTTTCGGAAAAATTGCTCTGCCGAGAACGGACAAGAGCAGATGTTCCGTCTCTGGGAAAGCACAGATCCCCAGTGCTGTTGTGCCTGTGAATAGGCTGCCCAGGGAAGGTGAAGACCAGCAACAGCTTTCAGGGCTGGCCCCTTCCTTGTGGGAGAAGGAGCCGGACGTTTCCCTTTTCGGAAAAATTGCTCTGCCGAGAACGGACACGAGCAGATGTTCCGTCTCTGGGAAAGCACTGATCCCCAGGGCTGTTGTGCCTGTGACTAGGCTGCCCAGGGAAGGTGAACACCAGCAACAGCTTTCAGGGCTGGCCCCTTCCTTGTGGGAGAAGGATCCGGACGTTTCCCATTTCGGAAAATGGCTCTACCGAGAACGGGTATGAAAAAATGTTCCGTCTCTGGGAAAGCACAGATCCCCAGGGCTGTTGTGCCTGTGACTAGGCTGCCCAGGGAAGGTGAACACCAGCAACAGCTTTCAGGGCTGGCCCCTTCCTTGTGGGAGAAGGAGCCGGACGTTTCCCATTTCGGAAAATGGCTCTGCCGAGAACGGGTATGAAGAGGTGTTCCGTGTCTGGGAAAGCACTGATCCCCAGGGCTGTTGTGCCTGTGAGTAGGCTGCCCAGGGAAGGTGAAGACCAGCAACAGCTTTCAGGGCTGGCACCTTCCTTGTGGGAGAAGGAGCCGGACGTTTCCCATTTCGGAAAAATGGCTCTGCGAGAACGGCCACAATTGGATGTTCCGTCTCTGGGAAAGCACTGATCCCCAGGGCTGTTGTGCCTGTGAATAGGTTTCCAAGGGAAGGTGAAGACCAGCAACAGCTTTCAGGGCTGGCCCCTTCCTTGTGGGAGAAGGAGCCGGACGTTTCCCATTTCGGAAAATTTCTCTGCCGAGAACGGGTACGATGAGATGTTCCGTCTCTGGGAAAGCACTGATCCCCAGGGCTGTTGTGCCTGTGAGTAGGCTGCCCAGGGAAGGTGAAGACCAGCAACAGCTTTCAGGGCTGGCCCCTTCCTTGTGGGAGAAGGAGCCGGACGTTTCCCATTTCGGAAAATGGCTCTGCCGAGAACGGGTATGAAAAGATGTTCCGTCTCTGGGAAAGCACTGATCCCCAGGGCTGTTGTGCCTGTGAATACGTTTCCACGGGAAGGTGAAGACCAGCAACAGCTTTGAGGGCTGGCACCTTCCTTGTGGGAGTAGGATCCGGACGTTTCCCATTTCGGAAAATGGCTCTGCCGAGAACGGCCACAATGAGATGTTCCGTCTCTGGGAAAGCACAGATCCCCAGGGCTATTGTGCCTGTGAATAGGTTTCCAAGGGAAGGTGAAGACCAGCAACAGCTTTCAGGGCTGGCCCCTTCCTTGTGGGAGAAGGAGCCGGACGTTTCCCAATTTGGAAAAATGTCTCTGCGAGAACGGACACGAGCAGATGTTCCGTCTCTGGGAAAGCACTGATCCCCAGGGCTGTTGTGCCTGTGAGTAGGCTGCCCAGGGAAGGTGAAGACCAGCAACAGCTCTCAGGGCTGGCACCTTCCTTGTGGGAGAAGGAGCCGGACGTTTCCCATTTCGGAAATAAGCTCTGCCGAGAACGGGCACAATGAGATGTTCCGTCTCTGGGAAAGCAGAGATCCCCAGTGCTGTTGTGCCTGTGAATAGGCTGCCCAGGGAACGTGAAGCCCTGCAACAGCTTTGAGGGCTGGCCCCTTCCTTGTGGGAGCAGGAGCCGGACGTTTCCCATTTCGGAAAAATTGCTCTGCCGAGAACGGACAAGAGCAGATGTTCCGTCTCTGGGAAAGCACAGATCCCCAGTGCTGTTGTGCCTGTGAATAGGCTGCCCAGGGAAGGTGAAGAACAGCAACAGCTTTCAGGGCTGGCCCCTTCCTTGTGGGAGAAGGAGCCGGACGTTTCCCATTTCGGAAAATGGCTCTGCCGAGAACGGGTATGAAAAGATGTTCCGTCTCTGGGAAAGCACTGATCCCCAGGGCTGTTGTGCCTGTGACTAGGCTGCCCAGGGAAGGTGAAGAGCAGCAACAGCTTTCAGGGCTGGCCCCTTCCTTGTGGGAGAAGGATACGAACGTTTCCCATTTTGGAAAATGGCTCTGCCGAGAACGGGTACGATGAGATGTTCCGTCTCTGGGAAAGCACTGATCGCCAGGGCTGTTGTGCCTGTGACTAGGCTGCCCAGGGAAGGTGAACACCAGCAACAGCTTTCAGGGCTGGCCCCTTCCTTGTGGGAGAAGGATCCGGACGTTTCCCATTACGAAAAAATGGCTCTGCGAGAACGGCCACAATTGGATGTTCCGTCTCTGGGAAAGCACTGATCTCCAGGGCTGTTGTGCCTGTGAGTAGGCTGCCCAGGGAAGGTGAAGACCAGCAACAGCTTTCAGGGCTGGCCCCTTCCTTGTGGGAGAAGGAGCCGGACGTTTCCCATTTCGGAAAATGGCTCTGTCGAGAACGGGTATGAAAAGATGTTCCGTCTCTGGGAAAGCACTGATCCCCAGGGCTGTTGTGCCTGTGAATACGTTTCCACGGGAAGGTAAAGATCAGCAACAGCTTTCAGGGCTGGCACCTTCCTTGTGGGAGTAGGATCCGGACGTTTCCCATTTTGGAAAATGGCTCTGCCGAGAACGGACACAATGAGATGTTCCGTCTCTGGGAAAGCACAGATCCCCAGGGCTATTGTGCCTGTGAATAGGTTTCCAAGGGAAGGTGAAGACCAGCAACAGCTTTCAGGGCTGGCCCCTTCCTTGTGGGAGAAGGAGCCGGACGTTTCCCAATTTGGAAAAATGGCTCTGCGAGAACGGACACGAGCAGATGTTCCGTCTCTGGGAAAGCACTGATCCCCAGGGCTGTTGTGCCTGTGAGTAGGCTGCCCAGGGAAGGTGAACACCAGCAACAGCTTTCAGGGCTGGCACCTTCCTTGTGGGAGAAGGATCCGGACGTTTCCCATTTCGGAAAACGGCTCTGCCGAGAACGGGCACAAAGAGATGTTCCGTCTCTGGGAAAGCACTGATCCCCAGGGCTGTTGTGCCTGTGACTAGGCTGCCCAGGGAAGGTGAAGACCAGCAACAGCTTTGAGGGCTGGCCCCTTCCTTGTGGGAGAAGGAGCCGGACGTTTCCCATTTTGGAAAATTTCTCTGCCGAGAACGGGTACGATGAGATGTTCCGTCTCTGGGAAAGCACTGATCCCCAGGGCTGTTGTGCCTGTGAGTAGGCTGCCCAGGGAAGGTGAAGACCAGCAACAGCTTTCAGGGCTGGCCCCTTCCTTGTGGGAGAAGGAGCCGGACGTTTCCCATTTCGGAAATAAGCTCTGCCGAGAACGGGCACAATGAGATGTTCCGTCTCTGGGAAAGCAGAGATCCCCAGTGCTGTTGTGCCTGTGAATAGGCCGCCCAGGGAAGGTGAAGACCAGCAACAGCTTTCAGGGCTGGCCCCTTCCTTGTGGGAGAAGGAGCCGGACGTTTCCCATTTCGGAAAATGGCTCTGCCGAGAACGGGTATGAAAAGATGTTCCGTCTCTGGGAAAGCACTGATCCCCAGGGCTGTTGTGCCTGTGAATACGTTTCCACGGGAAGGTGAAGACCAGCAACAGCTTTCAGGGCTGGCACCTTCCTTGTGGGAGTAGGATCCGGACGTTTCCCATTTCGGAAAATGGCTCTGCCGAGAACGGACACAATGAGATGTTCCGTCTCTGGGAAAGCACAGATCCCCAGGGCTATTGTGCCTGTGAATAGGTTTCCAAGGGAAGGTGAAGACCAGCAACAGCTTTCAGGGCTGGCCCCTTCCTTGTGGGAGAAGGAGCCGGACGTTTCCCAATTTGGAAAAATGGCTCTGCGAGAACGGACACGAGCAGATGTTCCGTCTCTGGGAAAGCACTGATCCCCAGGGCTGTTGTGCCTGTGAGTAGGCTGCCCAGGGAAGGTGAAGACCAGCAACAGCTCTCAGGGCTGGCACCTTCCTTGTGGGAGAAGGAGCCGGACGTTTCCCATTTCGGAAATAAGCTCTGCCGAGAACGGGCACAAAGAGATGTTCCGTCTCTGGGAAAGCACTGATCCCCAGGGCTGTTGTGCCTGTGAGTAGGCTGCCCAGGGAAGGTGAAGACCAGCAACAGCTTTGAGGGCTGGCCCCTTCCTTGTGGGAGAAGGAGCCGGACGTTTCCCATTTCGGAAAATGGCTCTGCCGAGAAAGGGTACGATGAGATGTTCCGTCTCTGGGAAAGCACTGATCCCCAGGGCTGTTGTGCCTGTGAGTAGGCTGCCCAGGGAAGGTGAAGACCAGCAACAGCTTTCAGGTCTGGCCCCTTCCTTGTGGGAGAAGGATCCGGACGTTTCCCATTTCGGAAATAAGCTCTGCCGAGAACGGGCACAATGAGATGTTCCGTCTCTGGGAAAGCACTGATCCCCAGGGCTGTTGTGCCTGTGACTAGGCTGCCCAGGGAACGTGAAGACCAGCAACAGCTTTCAGGGCTGGCCCCTTCCTTGTGGGAGAAGGATCCGGATGTTTCCCATTTCGGAAAATGGCTCTGCCGAGAACGGGTACGATGAGATGTTCCGTCTCTGGGAAAGCACTGATCCCCAGGGCTGTTGTGCCTGTGAATAGGCTGCCCAGGGAAGGTGAAGACCAGCAACAGCTTTGAGGGCTGGCCCCTTCCTTGTGGGAGAAGGAGCCGGACGTTTCCCTTTTTTGAAAAAGGCTGTGCCGAGCACGGGTACGATGAGATGTTCCGTCTCTGGGAAAGCACTGATCTCCAGGGCTGTTGTGCCTGTGAGTAGGCTGCCCAGGGAAGGTGAAGACCAGCAACAGCTTTGAGGGCTGGCCCCTTCCTTGTAGGAGAAGGAGCCGGACGTTTCCCATTTCGGAAAAATGGCTCTGCGAGAACGGCCACAAAGAGATGTTCCGACTCTGGGAAAGCACTGATCCCCAGGGCTGTTGTGCCTGTGAATAGGCTGCCCAGGGAAGGTGAAGACCAGCAACAGCTTTCAGGGCTGGCACCTTCCTTGTGGGAGCAGGAGCCGGACGTTTCCCTTTTCGGAAAAATTGCTCTGCCGAGAACGGACACGAGCAGATGTTCCGTCTCTGGGAAAGCACTGATCCCCAGGGCTGTTGTGCCTGTGAGTAGGCTGCCCAGGGAAGGTGAAGACCAGCAACAGCTTTCAGGGCTGGCCCCTTCCTTGTGGGAGAAGGAGCCGGACGTTTCCCATTTCGGAAAATGGCTCTGCCGAGAACGGGTATGAAAAGATGTTCCGTCTCTGGGAAAGCACTGATCCCCAGGGCTGTTGTGCCTGTGAATACGTTTCCACGGGAAGGTAAAGACCAGCAACAGCTTTCAGGGCTGGCACCTTCCTTGTGGGAGTAGGATCCGGACGTTTCCCATTTTGGAAAATGGCTCTGCCGAGAACGGACACAATGAGATGTTCCGTCTCTGGGAAAGCACAGATCCCCAGGGCTATTGTGCCTGTGAATAGGTTTCCAAGGGAAGGTGAAGACCAGCAACAGCTTTCAGGGCTGGCCCCTTCCTTGTGGGAGAAGGAGCCGGACGTTTCCCAATTTGGAAAAATGGCTCTGCGAGAACGGACACGAGCAGATGTTCCGTCTCTGGGAAAGCACTGATCCCCAGGGCTGTTGTGCCTGTGCGTAGGCTGCCCAGGGAAGGTGAACACCAGCAACAGCTTTCAGGGCTGGCACCTTCCTTGTGGGAGAAGGATCCGGACGTTTCCCATTTCGGAAAACGGCTCTGCCGAGAACGGGCACAAAGAGATGTTCCGTCTCTGGGAAAGCACTGATCCCCAGGGCTGTTGTGCCTGTGACTAGGCTGCCCAGGGAAGGTGAAGACCAGCAACAGCTTTGAGGGCTGGCCCCTTCCTTGTGGGAGAAGGAGCCGGACGTTTCCCATTTTGGAAAATTTCTCTGCCGAGAACGGGTACGATGAGATGTTCCGTCTCTGGGAAAGCACTGATCCCCAGGGCTGTTGTGCCTGTGAGTAGGCTGCCGAGGGAAGGTGAAGACCAGCAACAGCTTTCAGGTCTGTCCCCTTCCTTGTGGGAGAAGGATCAGGACGTTTCCCATTTCGGAAATAAGCTCTGCCGAGAACGGGCACAATGAGATGTTCCGTCTCTGGGAAAGCAGAGATCCCCAGTGCTGTTGTGCCTGTGAATAGGCCGCCCAGGGAAGGTGAAGACCAGCAACAGCTTTCAGGGCTGGCCCCTTCCTTGTGGGAGAAGGAGCCGGACGTTTCCCATTTCGGAAAATGGCTCTGCCGAGAACGGGTATGAAAAGATGTTCCGTCTCTGGGAAAGCACTGATCCCCAGGGCTGTTGTGCCTGTGAATACGTTTCCACGGGAAGGTGAAGACCAGCAACAGCTTTCAGGGCTGGCACCTTCCTTGTGGGAGTAGGATCCGGACGTTTCCCATTTCGGAAAATGGCTCTGCCGAGAACGGACACAATGAGATGTTCCGTCTCTGGGAAAGCACAGATCCCCAGGGCTATTGTGCCTGTGAATAGGTTTCCAAGGGAAGGTGAAGACCAGCAACAGCTTTCAGGGCTGGCCCCTTCCTTGTGGGAGAAGGAGCCGGACGTTTCCCAATTTGGAAAAATGGCTCTGCGAGAACGGACACGAGGAGATGTTCCGTCTCTGGGAAAGCACAGATCCCCAGGGCTGTTGTGCCTGTGAGTAGGCTGCCCAGGGAAGGTGAAGACCAGCAACAGCTCTCAGGGCTGGCACCTTCCTTGTGGGAGAAGGAGCCGGACGTTTCCCATTTCGGAAATAAGCTCTGCCGAGAACGGGCACAATGAGATGTTCTGTCTCTGGGAAAGCACTGATCCCCAGGGCTGTTGTGCCTGTGACTAGGCTGCCCAGGGAAGGTGAAGACCAGCAACAGCTTTGAGGGCTGGCCCCTTCCTTGTGGGAGAAGGATCCGGACGTTTCCCATTTCGGAAAACGGCTCTGCCGAGAACGGGCACAAAGAGATGTTCCGTCTCTGGGAAAGCACTGATCCCCAGGGCTGTTGTGCCTGTGACTAGGCTGCCCAGGGAAGGTGAAGACCAGCAACAGCTTTGAGGGCTGGCCCCTTCCTTGTGGGAGAAGGAGCCGGACGTTTCCCATTTCGGAAAATGGCTCTGCCGAGAACGGGTACGATGAGATGTTCCGTCTCTGGGAAAGCACTGATCCCCAGGGCTGTTGTGCCTGTGAGTAGGCTGCCCAGGGAAGGTGAAGACCAGCAACAGCTTTCAGGTCTGGCCCCTTCCTTGTGGGAGAAGGATCCGGACGTTTCCCATTTCGGAAATAAGCTCTGCCGAGAACGGGCACAATGAGATGTTCCGTCTCTGGGAAAGCACTGATCCCCAGGGCTGTTGTGCCTGTGACTAGGCTGCCCAGGGAACGTGAAGACCAGCAACAGCTTTCAGGGCTGGCCCCTTCCTTGTGGGAGAAGGAGCCGGATGTTTCCCATTTCGGAAAATGGCTATGCCGAGAACGGGTACGATGAGATGTTCCGTCTCTGGGAAAGCACTGATCCCCAGGGCTGTTGTGCCTGTGAATAGGCTGCCCAGGGAAGGTGAAGACCAGCAACAGCTTTGAGGGCTGGCCCCTTCCTTGTGGGAGAAGGAGCCGGACGTTTCCCTTTTTTGAAAAAGGCTGTGCCGAGCACGGGTACGATGAGATGTTCCGTCTCTGGGAAAGCACTGATCTCCAGGGCTGTTGTGCCTGTGAGTAGGCTGCCCAGGGAAGGTGAAGACCAGCAACAGCTTTCAGGGCTGGCCCCTTCCTTGTAGGAGAAGGAGCCGGACGTTTCCCATTTCGGAAAAATGGCTCTGCGAGAACGGCCACAAAGAGATGTTCCGACTCTGGGAAAGCACTGATCCCCAGGGCTGTTGTGCCTGTGAATAGGCTGCCCAGGGTACGTGAAGACCAGCAACAGCTTTCAGGGCTGGCACCTTCCTTGTGGGAGCAGGAGCCGGACGTTTCCCTTTTCGGAAAAATTGCTCTGCCGAGAACGGACACGAGCAGATGTTCCGTCTCTGGGAAAGCACTGATCCCCAGGGCTGTTGTGCCTGTGAGTAGGCTGCCCAGGGAAGGTGAAGACCAGCAACAGCTTTCAGGGCTGGCCCCTTCCTTGTGGGAGAAGGAGCCGGACGTTTCCCATTTCGGAAAAATGGCTCTGCGAGAACGGCCACAATTGGATGTTCCGTCTCTGGGAAAGCACTGATCCCCAGGGCTGTTGTGTCTGTGAGTAGGCTGCCCAGGGAAGGTGAAGACCAGCAACAGCTTTCAGGGCTGGCCCCTTGCTTGTGGGAGAAGGATCCGGACGTTTCCCATTTCGGAAATAAGCTCTGCCGAGAATGGGCACAATGAGATGTTCCGTCTCTGGGAAAGCACAGATCCCCAGGGCTGTTGTGCCTGTGACTAGGCTGCCCAGGGAAGGTGAAGACCAGCAACAGCTTTCAGGGCTGGCCCCTTCCTTGTGGGAGAAGGAGCCGGACGTTTCCCATTTCGGAAAATGGCTCTGCCGAGAACGGACACAATGAGATGTTCCGTCTCTGGGAAAGCACAGATCCCCAGGGCTGTTGTGCCTGTGAGTAGGCTGCCCAGGGAAGGTGAAGACCAGCAACAGCTTTCAGGGCTGGCCCCTTCCTTGTGGGAGAAGGATCCGGACGTTTCCCAATTTGGAAAAATGGCTCTGCGAGAACGGACGCGAGCAGATGTTCCGTCTCTGGGAAAGCACAGATCCCCAGTGCTGTTGTGCCTGTGAATAGGCTGCCCAGGGAAGGTGAAGACCAGCAACAGCTTTCAGGGCTGGCCCCTTCCTTGTGGGAGAAGGAGCCAGACGTTTCCCTTTTCGGAAAAATTGCTCTGCCGAGAACGGACACGAGCAGATGTTCCGTCTCTGGGAAAGCACTGATCCCCAGGGCTGTTGTGCCTGTGAATACGCTGCCCAGGGAAGGTGAACACCAGCAACAGCTTTCAGGGCTGGCCCCTTCCTTGTGGGAGAAGGATCCGGACGTTTCCCATTTCGGAAAATGGCTCTACCGAGAACGGGTATGAAAAGATGTTCCGTCTCTGGGAAAGCACTGATCCCCAGGGCTGTTGTGCCTGTGACTAGGCTGCCCAGGGAAGGTGAACACCAGCAACAGCTTTCAGGGCTGGCCCCTTCCTTGTGGGAGAAGGAGCCGGACGTTTCCCATTTCGGAAAATGGCTCTGCCGAGAACGGGTATGAAGAGGTGTTCTGTGTCTGGGAAAGCACTGATCCCAAGGGCTGTTGTGCCTGTGAGTAGGCTGCCCAGGGAAGGTGAAGACCAGCAACAGCTTTCAGGGCTGGCACCTTCCTTGTGGGAGAAGGAGCCGGACGTTTCCCATTTCGGAAAAATGGCTCTGCGAGAACGGCCACAATTGGATGTTCCGTCTCTGGGAAAGCACTGATCCCCAGGGCTGTTGTGCCTGTGAATAGGTTTCCAAGGGAAGGTGAAGACCAGCAACAGCTTTCAGGGCTGGCCCCTTCCTTGTGGGAGAAGGAGCCGGACGTTTCCCATTTCGGAAAATTTCTCTGCCGAGAACGGGTACGATGAGATGTTCCGTCTCTGGGAAAGCACTGATCCCCAGGGCTGTTGTGCCTGTGACTAGGCTGCACAGGGAAGGTGAAGACCAGCAACAGCTTTCAGGCCTGCCCCTTCCTTGTGGGAGAAGGAGCCGGACGTTTCCCATTTCGGAAAATGGCTCTGCCGAGAACGGGCACGAGGAGATGTTCCGTCTCTGGGAAAGCACAGATCCCCAGGCTGTTGTGCCTGTGAGTAGGCTGCCCAGGGAAGGTGAAGACCAGCAACAGCTTTGAGGGCTGGCCCCTTCCTTGTGGGAGAAGGATCCGGACGTTTCCCATTTCGGAAAACGGCTCTGCCGAGAACGGCCACAATGAGATGTTCCGTCTCTGGGAAAGCACTGATCTCCAGGGCTGTTGTGCCTGTGAATAGGCTGCCCAGGGAAGGTGAAGACCAGCAACAGCTTTCAGGGCTGGCCCCTTCCTTGTGGGAGAAGGATCCGGACGTATCCCATTTCGGAAATAAGCTCTGCCGAGAACGGGCACAATGAGATGTTCCGTCTCTGGGAAAGCAGAGATCCCCAGGGCTGTTGTGCCTGTGAATAGGCTGCCCAGGGTACGTGAAGCCCAGCAACAGCTTTGAGGGCTGGCCCCTTTCTTGTGGGAGCAGGAGCCGGACGTTTCCCTTTTCGGAAAAATTGCTCTGCCGAGAACGGACAAGAGCAGATGTTCCGTCTCTGGGAAAGCACAGATCCCCAGTGCTGTTGTGCCTGTGAATAGGCTGCCCAGGGAAGGTGAAGACCAGCAACAGCTTTCAGGGCTGGCCCCTTCCTTGTGGGAGAAGGAGCCGGACGTTTCCCATTTCGGAAAATGGCTCTGCCGAGAACGGGTATGAAAAGATGTTCCGTCTCTGGGAAAGCACTGATCCCCAGGGCTGTTGTGCCTGTGAGTAGGCTGCCCAGGGAAGGTGAAGAGCAGCAACAGCTTTCAGGGCTGGCCCCTTCCTTGTGGGAGAAAGATACGAACGTTTCCCATTTTGGAAAATGGCTCTGCCGAGAACGGGTACGATGAGATGTTCCGTCTCTGGGAAAGCACTGATCCCCAGGGCTGTTGTGCCTGTGAATAGGCTGCCCAGGGAAGGTGAAGTCCAGCAACAGCTTTGAGGGCTGGCCCCTTCCTTGTGGGAGAAGGATCCGGACGTTTCCCATTACGAAAAAATGGCTCTGCGAGAACGGCCACAATTGGATGTTCCGTCTCTGGGAAAGCACTGATCTCCAGGGCTGTTGTGCCTGTGAGTAGGCTGCCGAGGGAAGGTGAAGACCAGCAACAGCTTTCAGGGCTGGCCCCTTCCTTGTGGGAGAAGGAGCCGGACGTTTCCCATTTCGGAAAATGGCTCTGCCGAGAACGGGTATGAAAAGATGTTCCGTCTCTGGGAAAGCACTGATCCCCAGGGCTGTTGTGCCTGTGAATACGTTTCCACGGGAAGGTGAAGACCAGCAACAGCTTTCAGGGCTGGCACCTTCCTTGTGGGAGTAGGATCCGGACGTTTCCCATTTCGGAAAATGGCTCTGCCGAGAACGGCCACAATGAGATGTTCCGTCTCTGGGAAAGCACAGATCCCCAGGGCTATTGTGCCTGTGAATAGGTTTCCAAGGGAAGGTGAAGACCAGCAACAGCTTTCAGGGCTGGCCCCTTCCTTGTGGGAGAAGGAGCCGGACGTTTCCCAATTTGGAAAAATGGCTCTGCGAGAACGGGCACAATGAGATGTTCCGTCTCTGGGAAAGCACTGATCCCCAGGGCTGTTGTGCCTGTGAGTAGGCTGCCCAGGGAAGGTGAAGACCAGCAACAGCTCTCAGGGCTGGCACCTTCCTTGTGGGAGAAGGAGCCGGACGTTTCCCATTTCGGAAATAAGCTCTGCCGAGAACGGGCACAATGAGATGTGCTGTCTCTGGGAAAGCACTGATCCCCAGGGCTGTTGTGCCTGTGACTAGGCTGCCCAGGGAAGGTGAACACCAGCAACAGCTTTCAGGGCTGGCACCTTCCTTGTGGGAGAAGGATCCGGACGTTTCCCATTTCGGAAAACGGCTCTGCCGAGAACGGGCACAAAGAGATGTTCCGTCTCTGGGAAAGCACTGATCCCCAGGGCTGTTGTGCCTGTGAGTAGGCTGCCCAGGGAAGGTGAAGACCAGCAACAGCTTTGAGGGCTGGCCCCTTCCTTGTGGGAGAAGGAGCCGGACGTTTCCCATTTCGGAAAATGGCTCTGCCGAGAACGGGTACGATGAGATGTTCCGTCTCTGGGAAAGCACTGATCCCCAGGGCTGTTGTGCCTGTGAGTAGGCTGCCCAGGGAAGGTGAAGACCAGCAACAGCTTTCAGGTCTGGCCCCTTCCTTGTGGGAGAAGGATCCGGACGTTTCCCATTTCGGAAATAAGCTCTGCCGAGAACGGGCACAATGAGATGTTCCGTCTCTGGGAAAGCACTGATCCCCAGGGCTGTTGTGCCTGTGACTAGGCTGCCCAGGGAACGTGAAGACCAGCAACAGCTTTCAGGGCTGGCCCCTTCCTTGTGGGAGAAGGAGCCGGATGTTTCCCATTTCGGAAAATGGCTCTGCCGAGAACGGGTACGATGAGATGTTCCGTCTCTGGGAAAGCACTGATCCCCAGGGCTGTTGTGCCTGTGAATAGGCTGCCCAGGGAAGGTGAAGACCAGCAACAGCTTTGAGGGCTGGCCCCTTCCTTGTGGGAGAAGGAGCCGGACGTTTCCCTTTTTTGAAAAAGGCTGTGCCGAGCACGGGTACGATGAGATGTTCCGTCTCTGGGAAAGCACTGATCTCCAGGGCTGTTGTGCCTGTGAGTAGGCTGCCCAGGGAAGGTGAAGACCAGCAACAGCTTTCAGGGCTGGCCCCTTCCTTGTAGGAGAAGGAGCCGGACGTTTCCCATTTCGGAAAAATGGCTCTGCGAGAACGGCCACAAAGAGATGTTCCGACTCTGGGAAAGCACTGATCCCCAGGGCTGTTGTGCCTGTGAGTAGGCTGCCCAGGGAAGGTGAAGACCAGCAACAGCTTTCAGGGCTGGCCCCTTCCTTGTGGGAGAAGGATCCGGACGTTTCCCATTTCGGAAAAATGGCTCTGCGAGAACGGCCACAATTGGATGTTCCGTCTCTGGAAAAGCACTGATCCCCAGGGCTGTTGTGCCTGTGAGTAGGCTGCCCAGGGAAGGTGAAGACCAGCAACAGCTTTCAGGGCTGGCCCCTTGCTTGTGGGAGAAGGATCCGGACGTTTCCCATTTCGGAAATAAGCTCTGCCGAGAATGGGCACAATGAGATGTTCCGTCTCTGGGAAAGCACAGATCCCCAGGGCTGTTGTGCCTGTGACTAGGCTGCCCAGGGAAGGTGAAGACCAGCAACAGCTTTCAGGGCTGGCCCCTTCCTTGTGGGAGAAGGAGCCGGACGTTTCCCATTTCGGAAAATGGCTCTGCCGAGAACGGACACAATGAGATGTTCCGTCTCTGGGAAAGCACAGATCCCCAGGGCTGTTGTGCCTGTGAGTAGGCTGCCCAGGGAAGGTGAAGACCAGCAACAGCTTTCAGGGCTGGCCCCTTCCTTGTGGGAGAAGGATCCGGACGTTTCCCAATTTGGAAAATGGCTCTGCGAGAACGGACGCGAGCAGATGTTCCGTCTCTGGGAAAGCAGAGATCCCCAGTGCTGTTGTGCCTGTGAATAGGCTGCCCAGGGAAGGTGAAGACCAGCAACAGCTTTCAGGGCTGGCCCCTTCCTTGTGGGAGAAGGAGCCAGACGTTTCCCTTTTCGGAAAAATTGCTCTGCCGAGAACGGACACGAGCAGATGTTCCGTCTCTGGGAAAGCACTGATCCCCAGGGCTGTTGTGCCTGTGAATACGCTGCCCAGGGAAGGTGAAGACCAGCAACAGCTTTCAGGGCTGGCCCCTTCCTTGTGGGAGAAGGATCCGGACGTTTCCCATTTCGGAAAATGGCTCTACCGAGAACGGGTATGAAAAGATGTTCCGTCTCTGGGAACGCACTGATCCCCAGGGCTGTTGTGCCTGTGACTAGGCTGCCCAGGGAAGGTGAACACCAGCAACAGCTTTCAGGGCTGGCCCCTTCCTTGTGGGAGAAGGAGCCGGACGTTTCCCATTTCGGAAAATGGCTCTGCCGAGAACGGGTATGAAGAGGTGTTCTGTGTCTGGGAAAGCACTGATCCCCAGGGCTGTTGTGCCTGTGAGTAGGCTGCCCAGGGAAGGTGAAGACCAGCAACAGCTTTCAGGGCTGGCACCTTCCTTGTGGGAGAAGGAGCCGGACGTTTCCCATTTCGGAAAAATGGCTCTGCGAGAACGGCCACAATTGGATGTTCCGTCTCTGGGAAAGCACTGATCCCCAGGGCTGTTGTGCCTGTGAATAGGTTTCCAAGGGAAGGTGAAGACCAGCAACAGCTTTCAGGGCTGGCCCCTTCCTTGTGGGAGAAGGAGCCGGACGTTTCCCATTTCGGAAAATTTCTCTGCCGAGAACGGGTACGATGAGATGTTCCGTCTCTGGGAAAGCACTGATCCCCAGGGCTGTTGTGCCTGTGACTAGGCTGCCCAGGGAAGGTGAAGACCAGCAACAGCTTTCAGGCCTGCCCCTTCCTTGTGGGAGGAGGAGCCGGACGTTTCCCATTTCGGAAAATGGCTCTGCCGAGAACGGGCACGAGGAGATGTTCCGTCTCTGGGAAAGCACAGATCCCCAGGCTGTTGTGCCTGTGAGTAGGCTGCCCAGGGAAGGTGAAGACCAGCAACAGCTTTGAGGGCTGGCCCCTTCCTTGTGGGAGAAGGATCCGGACGTTTCCCATTTCGGAAAACGGCTCTGCCGAGAACGGCCACAATGAGATGTTCCGTCTCTGGGAAAGCACTGATCTCCAGGGCTGTTGTGCCTGTGAATAGGCTGCCCAGGGAAGGTGAAGACCAGCAACAGCTTTCAGGGCTGGCCCCTTCCTTGTGGGAGAAGGATCCGGACGTATCCCATTTCGGAAATAAGCTCTGCCGAGAACGGGCACAATGAGATGTTCCGTCTCTGGGAAAGCAGAGATCCCCAGGGCTGTTGTGCCTGTGAATAGGCTGCCCAGGGTACGTGAAGCCCAGCAACAGCTTTGAGGGCTGGCCCCTTCCTTGTGGGAGCAGGAGCCGGACGTTTCCCTTTTCGGAAAAATTGCTCTGCCGAGAACGGACAAGAGCAGATGTTCCGTCTCTGGGAAAGCACAGATCCCCAGTGCTGTTGTGCCTGTGAATAGGCTGCCCAGGGAAGGTGAAGACCAGCAACAGCTTTCAGGGCTGGCCCCTTCCTTGTGGGAGAAGGAGCCGGACGTTTCCCATTTCGGAAAATGGCTCTGCCGAGAACGGGTATGAAAAGATGTTCCGTCTCTGGGAAAGCACTGATCCCCAGGGCTGTTGTGCCTGTGACTAGGCTGCCCAGGGAAGGTGAAGAGCAGCAACAGCTTTCAGGGCTGGCCCCTTCCTTGTGGGAGAAGGATACGAACGTTTCCCATTTTGGAAAATGGCTCTGCCGAGAACGGGTACGATGAGATGTTCCGTCTCTGGGAAAGCACTGATCCCCAGGGCTGTTGTGCCTGTGAATAGGCTGCCCAGGGAAGGTGAAGTCCAGCAACAGCTTTGAGGACTGGCCCCTTCCTTGTGGGAGTAGGATCCGGACGTTTAGCATTACGAAAAAATGGCTCTGCGAGAACGGCCACAATTGGATGTTCCGTCTCTGGGAAAGCACTGATCTCCAGGGCTGTTGTGCCTGTGAGTAGGCTGCCGAGGGAAGGTGAAGACCAGCAACAGCTTTCAGGGCTGGCCCCTTCCTTGTGGGAGAAGGAGCCGGACGTTTCCCATTTCGGAAAATGGCTCTGCCGAGAACGGGTATGAAAAGATGTTCCGTCTCTGGGAAAGCACTGATCCCCAGGGCTGTTGTGCCTGTGACTAGGCTGCCCAGGGAAGGTGAAGACCAGCAACAGCTTTCAGGGCTGGCCCCTTCCTTGTGGGAGAAGGATACAAGCTTTTCCCATTTTGGAAAATGGCTCTGCCGAGAACGGGTACGATGAGATGTTCCGTCTCTGGGAAAGCACTGATCGCCAGGGCTGTTGTGCCTGTGACTAGGCTGCCCAGGGAAGGTGAACACCAGCAACAGCTTTCAGGGCTGGCCCCTTCCTTGTGGGAGAATGATCCGGACGTTTCCCATTACGAAAAAATGGCTCTGCGAGAACGGCCACAATTGGATGTTCCGTCTCTGGGAAAGCACTGATCTCCAGGGCTGTTGTGCCTGTGAGTAGGCTGCCGAGGGAAGGTGAAGACCAGCAACAGCTTTCAGGGCTGGCCCCTTCCTTGTGGGAGAAGGAGCCGGACGTTTCCCATTTCGGAAAATGGCTCTGCCGAGAACGGGTATGAAAAGATGTTCCGTCTCTGGGAAAGCACTGATCCCCAGGGCTGTTGTGCCTGTGAATACGTTTCCACGGGAAGGTGAAGACCAGCAACAGCTTTCAGGGCTGGCACCTTCCTTGTGGGAGTAGGATCCGGACGTTTCCCATTTCGGAAAATGGCTCTGCCGAGAACGGCCACAATGAGATGTTCCGTCTCTGGGAAAGCACAGATCCCCAGGGCTATTGTGCCTGTGAATAGGTTTCCAAGGGAAGGTGAAGACCAGCAACAGCTTTCAGGGCTGGCCCCTTCCTTGTGGGAGAAGGAGCCGGACGTTTCCCAATTTGGAAAAATGGCTCTGCGAGAACGGGCACAATGAGATGTTCCGTCTCTGGGAAAGCACTGATCCCCAGGGCTGTTGTGCCTGTGAGTAGGCTGCCCAGGGAAGGTGAAGACCAGCAACAGCTCTCAGGGCTGGCACCTTCCTTGTGGGAGAAGGAGCCGGACGTTTCCCATTTCGGAAATAAGCTCTGCCGAGAACGGGCACAATGAGATGTTCCGTCTCTGGGAAAGCAGAGATCCCCAGTGCTGTTGTGCCTGTGACTAGGCTGCCCAGGGAACGTGAAGACCAGCAACAGCTTTCAGGGCTGGCCCCTTCCTTGTGGGAGAAGGAGCCGGACGTTTCCCATTTTGGAAAAATTGCTCTGCCGAGAACGGACAAGAGCAGATGTTCCGTCTCTGGGAAAGCACAGATCCCCAGTGCTGTTGTGCCTGTGAATAGGCTGCCCAGGGAAGGTGAAGACCAGCAACAGCTTTCAGGGCTGGCCCCTTCCTTGTGGGAGAAGGAGCCGGACGTTTCCCATTTCGGAAAATGGCTCTGCCGAGAACGGGTATGAAAAGATGTTCCGTCTCTGGGAAAGCACTGATCCCCAGGGCTGTTGTGCCTGTGACTAGGCTGCCCAGGGAAGGTGAAGACCAGCAACAGCTTTCAGGGCTGGCCCCTTCCTTGTGGGAGAAGGATACGAACTTTTCCCATTTCGGAAAATGGCTCTGCCGAGAACGGGTACGATGAGATGTTCCGTCTCTGGGAAAGCACTGATCGCCAGGGCTGTTGTGCCTGTGACTAGGCTGCCCAGGGAAGGTGAACACCAGCAACAGCTTTCAGGGCTGGCCCCTTCCTTGTGGGAGAAGGATCCGGACGTTTCCCATTACGAAAAAATGGCTCTGCGAGAACGGCCACAATTGGATGTTCCGTCTCTGGGAAAGCACTGATCTCCAGGGCTGTTGTGCCTGTGAGTAGGCTGCCGAGGGAAGGTGAAGACCAGCAACAGCTTTCAGGGCTGGCCCCTTCCTTGTGGGAGAAGGAGCCGGACGTTTCCCATTTCGGAAAATGGCTCTGCCGAGAACGGGTATGAAAAGATGTTCCGTCTCTGGGAAAGCACTGATCCCCAGGGCTGTTGTGCCTGTGACTAGGCTGCCCAGGGAAGGTGAAGACCAGCAACAGCTTTCAGGGCTGGCCCCTTCCTTGTGGGAGAAGGATACGAACTTTTCCCATTTTGGAAAATGGCTCTGCCGAGAACGGGTACGATGAGATGTTCCGTCTCTGGGAAAGCACTGATCGCCAGGGCTGTTGTGCCTGTGACTAGGCTGCCCAGGGAAGGTGAACACCAGCAACAGCTTTCAGGGCTGGCCCCTTCCTTGTGGGAGAATGATCCGGACGTTTCCCATTACGAAAAAATGGCTCTGCGAGAACGGCCACAATTGGATGTTCCGTCTCTGGGAAAGCACTGATCTCCAGGGCTGTTGTGCCTGTGAGTAGGCTGCCGAGGGAAGGTGAAGACCAGCAACAGCTTTCAGGGCTGGCCCCTTCCTTGTGGGAGAAGGAGCCGGACGTTTCCCATTTCGGAAAATGGCTCTGCCGAGAACGGGTATGAAAAGATGTTCCGTCTCTGGGAAAGCACTGATCCCCAGGGCTGTTGTGCCTGTGAATACGTTTCCACGGGAAGGTGAAGACCAGCAACAGCTTTCAGGGCTGGCACCTTCCTTGTGGGAGTAGGATCCGGACGTTTCCCATTTCGGAAAATGGCTCTGCCGAGAACGGCCACAATGAGATGTTCCGTCTCTGGGAAAGCACAGATCCCCAGGGCTATTGTGCCTGTGAATAGGTTTCCAAGGGAAGGTGAAGACCAGCAACAGCTTTCAGGGCTGGCCCCTTCCTTGTGGGAGAAGGAGCCGGACGTTTCCCAATTTGGAAAAATGGCTCTGCGAGAACGGGCACAATGAGATGTTCCGTCTCTGGGAAAGCACTGATCCCCAGGGCTGTTGTGCCTGTGAGTAGGCTGCCCAGGGAAGGTGAAGACCAGCAACAGCTCTCAGGGCTGGCACCTTCCTTGTGGGAGAAGGAGCCGGACGTTTCCCATTTCGGAAATAAGCTCTGCCGAGAACGGGCACAATGAGATGTTCCGTCTCTGGGAAAGCAGAGATCCCCAGTGCTGTTGTGCCTGTGACTAGGCTGCCCAGGGAACGTGAAGACCAGCAACAGCTTTCAGGGCTGGCCCCTTCCTTGTGGGAGAAGGAGCCGGACGTTTCCCATTTTGGAAAAATTGCTCTGCCGAGAACGGACAAGAGCAGATGTTCCGTCTCTGGGAAAGCACAGATCCCCAGTGCTGTTGTGCCTGTGAATAGGCTGCCCAGGGAAGGTGAAGACCAGCAACAGCTTTCAGGGCTGGCCCCTTCCTTGTGGGAGAAGGAGCCGGACGTTTCCCATTTCGGAAAATGGCTCTGCCGAGAACGGGTATGAAAAGATGTTCCGTCTCTGGGAAAGCACTGATCCCCAGGGCTGTTGTGCCTGTGACTAGGCTGCCCAGGGAAGGTGAAGACCAGCAACAGCTTTCAGGGCTGGCCCCTTCCTTGTGGGAGAAGGATACGAACTTTTCCCATTTCGGAAAATGGCTCTGCCGAGAACGGGTACGATGAGATGTTCCGTCTCTGGGAAAGCACTGATCGCCAGGGCTGTTGTGCCTGTGACTAGGCTGCCCAGGGAAGGTGAACACCAGCAACAGCTTTCAGGGCTGGCCCCTTCCTTGTGGGAGAAGGATCCGGACGTTTCCCATTACGAAAAAATGGCTCTGCGAGAACGGCCACAATTGGATGTTCCGTCTCTGGGAAAGCACTGATCTCCAGGGCTGTTGTGCCTGTGAGTAGGCTGCCGAGGGAAGGTGAAGACCAGCAACAGCTTTCAGGGCTGGCCCCTTCCTTGTGGGAGAAGGAGCCGGACGTTTCCCATTTCGGAAAATGGCTCTGCCGAGAACGGGTATGAAAAGATGTTCCGTCTCTGGGAAAGCACTGATCCCCAGGGCTGTTGTGCCTGTGAATACGTTTCCACGGGAAGGTGAAGACCAGCAACAGCTTTCAGGGCTGGCACCTTCCTTGTGGGAGTAGGATCCGGACGTTTCCCATTTCGGAAAATGGCTCTGCCGAGAACGGCCACAATGAGATGTTCCGTCTCTGGGAAAGCACAGATCCCCAGGGCTATTGTGCCTGTGAATAGGTTTCCAAGGGAAGGTGAAGACCAGCAACAGCTTTCAGGGCTGGCCCCTTCCTTGTGGGAGAAGGAGCCGGACGTTTCCCAATTTGGAAAAATGGCTCTGCGAGAACGGACACGAGCAGATGTTCCGTCTCTGGGAAAGCACTGATCCCCAGGGCTGTTGTGCCTGTGAGTAGGCTGCCCAGGGAAGGTGAACACCAGCAACAGCTTTCAGGGCTGGCACCTTCCTTGTGGGAGAAGGAGCCGGACGTTTCCCTTTTCAGAAAACGGCTCTGCCGAGAACTGGTATGAAAAGATGTTCCGTCTCTGGGAAAGCACTGATCCCCAGGGCTGTTGTGCCTGTGACTAGGCTGCCCAGGGAAGGTGAAGACCAGCAACAGCTTTGAGGGCTGGCCCCTTCCTTGTGGGAGAAGGATCCGGACGTTTCCCATTTCGGAAAATTGCTCTGCCGAGAACGGGCACAAAGAGATGTTCCGTCTCTGGGAAAGCACTGATCCCCAGGGCTGTTGTGCCTGTGAGTAGGCTGCCCAGGGAAGGTGAAGACCAGCAACAGCTTTGAGGGCTGGCCCCTTCCTTGTGGGAGAAGGAGCCGGACGTTTCCCATTTCGGAAAATGGCTCTGCCGAGAACGGACACAATGAGATGTTCCGTCTCTGGGAAAGCACTGATCCCCAGGGCTGTTGTGCCTGTGAGTAGGCTGCCGAGGGAAGGTGAAGACCAGCAACAGCTTTCAGGTCTGGCCCCTTCCTTGTGGGAGAAGGATCCGGACGTTTCCCATTTCGGAAATAAGCTCTGCCGAGAACGGGCACAATGAGATGTTCCGTCTCTGGGAAAGCAGAGATCCCCAGTGCTGTTGTGCCTGTGAATAGGCTGCCCAGGGAAGGTGAAGACCAGCAACAGCTTTCAGGGCTGGCCCCTTCCTTGTGGGAGAAGGAGCCGGACGTTTCCCATTTCGGAAAATGGCTCTGCCGAGAACGGGTATGAAAAGATGTTCCGTCTCTGGGAAAGCACTGATCCCCAGGGCTGTTGTGCCTGTGAATACGTTTCCACGGGAAGGTGAAGACCAGCAACAGCTTTCAGGGCTGGCACCTTCCTTGTGGGAGTAGGATCCGGACGTTTCCCATTTCGGAAAATGGCTCTGCCGAGAACGGCCACAATGAGATGTTCCGTCTCTGGGAAAGCACAGATCCCCAGGGCTATTGTGCCTGTGAATAGGTTTCCAAGGGAAGGTGAAGACCAGCAACAGCTTTCAGGGCTGGCCCCTTCCTTGTGGGAGAAGGAGCCGGACGTTTCCCAATTTGGAAAAATGGCTCTGCGAGAACGGACACGAGCAGATGTTCCGTCTCTGGGAAAGCACTGATCCCCAGGGCTGTTGTGCCTGTGAGTAGGCTGCCCAGGGAAGGTGAAGACCAGCAACAGCTCTCAGGGCTGGCACCTTCCTTGTGGGAGAAGGAGCCGGACGTTTCCCATTTCGGAAATAAGCTCTGCCGAGAACGGGCACAATGAGATGTTCTGTCTCTGGGAAAGCACTGATGCCCAGGGCTGTTGTGTCTGTGAGTAGGCTGCCCAGGGAAGGTGAAGACCAGCAACAGCTTTCAGGGCTGGCCCCTTCCTTGTGGGAGAAGGAGCCGGACGTTTCCCATTTCGGAAAATGGCTGTGCCGAGAACGGGCACAATGAGATGTTCCATTTCTGGGAAAGCACAGATCCCCAGTGCTGTTGTGCCTGTGAGTAGGCTGCCCTGGGAAGGTGAAGACCAGCAACAGATTTCAGGCCTGCCCCTTCCTTGTGGGAGAAGGAGCCGGACGTTTCCCATTTCGGAAAATGGCTCTGCCGAGAACGGGCACGAGGAGATGTTCCGTCTCTGGGAAAGCACAGATCCCCAGGCTGTTGTGCCTGTGAGTAGGCTGCCCAGGGAAGGTGAAGACCAGCAACAGCTTTGAGGGCTGGCCCCTTCCTTGTGGGAGAAGGATCCGGACGTTTCCCATTTCGGAAAACGGCTCTGCCGAGAACGGCCACAATGAGATGTTCCGTCTCTGGGAAAGCACTGATCTCCAGGGCTGTTGTGCCTGTGAATAGGCTGCCCAGGGAAGGTGAAGACCAGCAACAGCTTTCAGGGCTGGCCCCTTCCTTGTGGGAGAAGGATCCGGACGTATCCCATTTCGGAAATAAGCTCTGCCGAGAACGGGCACAATGAGATGTTCCGTCTCTGGGAAAGCACAGATCCCCAGGGCTGTTGTGCCTGTGAATAGGCTGCCCAGGGTACGTGAAGCCCAGCAACAGCTTTGAGGGCTGGCCCCTTCCTTGTGGGAGCAGGAGCCGGACGTTTCCCTTTTCGGAAAAATTGCTCTGCCGAGAACGGACAAGAGCAGATGTTCCGTCTCTGGGAAAGCACAGATCCCCAGTGCTGTTGTGCCTGTGAATAGGCTGCCCAGGGAAGGTGAAGACCAGCAACAGCTTTGAGGGCTGGCCCCTTCCTTGTGGGAGAAGGAGCCGGACGTTTCCCATTTCGGAAAATGGATCTGCCGAGAACGGGTATGAAAAGATGTTCCGTCTCTGGGAAAGCACTGATCCCCAGGGCTGTTGTGCCTGTGACTAGGCTGCCCAGGGAAGGTGAAGAGCAGCAACAGCTTTCAGGGCTGGCCCCTTCCTTGTGGGAGAAGGATACGAACGTTTCCCATTTTGGAAAATGGCTCTGCCGAGAACGGGTACGATGAGATGTTCCGTCTCTGGGAAAGCACTGATCCCCAGGGCTGTTGTGCCTGTGAATAGGCTGCCCAGGGAAGGTGAAGTCCAGCAACAGCTTTGAGGGCTGGCCCCTTCCTTGTGGGAGAAGGATCCGGACGTTTCCCATTACGAAAAAATGGCTCTGCCGAGAACGGCCACAATTGGATGTTCCGTCTCTGGGAAAGCACTGATCTCCAGGGCTGTTGTGCCTGTGAGTAGGCTGCCGAGGGAAGGTGAAGACCAGCAACAGCTTTCAGGGCTGGCCCCTTCCTTGTGGGAGAAGGAGCCGGACGTTTCCCATTTCGGAAAATGGCTCTGCCGAGAACGGGTATGAAAAGATGTTCCGTCTCTGGGAAAGCACTGATCCCCAGGGCTGTTGTGCCTGTGAATACGTTTCCACGGGAAGGTGAAGACCAGCAACAGCTTTCAGGGCTGGCACCTTCCTTGTGGGAGTAGGATCCGGACGTTTCCCATTTCGGAAAATGGCTCTGCCGAGAACGGCCACAATGAGATGTTCCGTCTCTGGGAAAGCACAGATCCCCAGGGCTATTGTGCCTGTGAATAGGTTTCCAAGGGAAGGTGAAGACCAGCAACAGCTTTCAGGGCTGGCCCCTTCCTTGTGGGAGAAGGAGCCGGACGTTTCCCAATTTGGAAAAATGGCTCTGCGAGAACGGGCACAATGAGATGTTCCGTCTCTGGGAAAGCACTGATCCCCAGGGCTGTTGTGCCTGTGAGTAGGCTGCCCAGGGAAGGTGAAGACCAGCAACAGCTCTCAGGGCTGGCACCTTCCTTGTGGGAGAAGGAGCCGGACGTTTCCCATTTCGGAAATAAGCTCTGCCGAGAACGGGCACAATGAGATGTTCCGTCTCTGGGAAAGCAGAGATCCCCAGTGCTGTTGTGCCTGTGACTAGGCTGCCCAGGGAACGTGAAGACCAGCAACAGCTTTCAGGGCTGGCCCCTTCCTTGTGGGAGAAGGAGCCGGACGTTTCCCATTTTGGAAAAATTGCTCTGCCGAGAACGGACAAGAGCAGATGTTCCGTCTCTGGGAAAGCACAGATCCCCAGTGCTGTTGTGCCTGTGAATAGGCTGCCCAGGGAAGGTGAAGAACAGCAACAGCTTTCAGGGCTGGCCCCTTCCTTGTGGGAGAAGGAGCCGGACGTTTCCCATTTCGGAAAATGGCTCTGCCGAGAACGGGTATGAAAAGATGTTCCGTCTCTGGGAAAGCACTGATCCCCAGGGCTGTTGTGCCTGTGACTAGGCTGCCCAGGGAAGGTGAAGACCAGCAACAGCTTTCAGGGCTGGCCCCTTCCTTGTGGGAGAAGGATACGAACTTTTCCCATTTTGGAAAATGGCTCTGCCGAGAACGGGTACGATGAGATGTTCCGTCTCTGGGAAAGCACTGATCGCCAGGGCTGTTGTGCCTGTGACTAGGCTGCCCAGGGAAGGTGAACACCAGCAACAGCTTTCAGGGCTGGCCCCTTCCTTGTGGGAGAAGGATCCGGACGTTTCCCATTACGAAAAAATGGCTCTGCGAGAACGGCCACAATTGGATGTTCCGTCTCTGGGAAAGCACTGATCTCCAGGGCTGTTGTGCCTGTGAGTAGGCTGCCGAGGGAAGGTGAAGACCAGCAACAGCTTTCAGGGCTGGCCCCTTCCTTGTGGGAGAAGGAGCCGGACGTTTCCCATTTCGGAAAATGGCTCTGCCGAGAACGGGTATGAAAAGATGTTCCGTCTCTGGGAAAGCACTGATCCCCAGGGCTGTTGTGCCTGTGAATACGTTTCCACGGGAAGGTGAAGACCAGCAACAGCTTTCAGGGCTGGCACCTTCCTTGTGGGAGTAGGATCCGGACGTTTCCCATTTCGGAAAATGGCTCTGCCGAGAACGGCCACAATGAGATGTTCCGTCTCTGGGAAAGCACAGATCCCCAGGGCTATTGTGCCTGTGAATAGGTTTCCAAGGGAAGGTGAAGACCAGCAACAGCTTTCAGGGCTGGCCCCTTCCTTGTGGGAGAAGGAGCCGGACGTTTCCCAATTTGGAAAAATGGCTCTGCGAGAACGGACACGAGCAGATGTTCCGTCTCTGGGAAAGCACTGATCCCCAGGGCTGTTGTGCCTGTGAGTAGGCTGCCCAGGGAAGGTGAACACCAGCAACAGCTTTCAGGGCTGGCACCTTCCTTGTGGGAGAAGGAGCCGGACGTTTCCCTTTTCAGAAAACGGCTCTGCCGAGAACTGGTATGAAAAGATGTTCCGTCTCTGGGAAAGCACTGATCCCCAGGGCTGTTGTGCCTGTGACTAGGCTGCCCAGGGAAGGTGAAGACCAGCAACAGCTTTGAGGGCTGGCCCCTTCCTTGTGGGAGAAGGATCCGGACGTTTCCCTTTTCGGAAAACGGCTCTGCCGAGAACGGGCACAAAGAGATGTTCCGTCTCTGGGAAAGCACTGATCCCCAGGGCTGTTGTGCCTGTGACTAGGCTGCCCAGGGAAGGTGAAGACCAGCAACAGCTTTGAGGGCTGGCCCCTTCCTTGTGGGAGAAGGAGCCGGACGTTTCCCATTTCGGAAAATGGCTCTGCCGAGAACGGACACAATGAGATGTTCCGTCTCTGGGAAAGCACTGATCCCCAGGGCTGTTGTGCCTGTGAGTAGGCTGCCGAGGGAAGGTGAAGACCAGCAACAGCTTTCAGGTCTGGCCCCTTCCTTGTGGGAGAAGGATCCGGACGTTTCCCATTTCGGAAATAAGCTCTGCCGAGAACGGGCACAATGAGATGTTCCGTCTCTGGGAAAGCAGAGATCCCCAGTGCTGTTGTGCCTGTGAATAGGCTGCCCAGGGAACGTGAAGACCAGCAACAGCTTTCAGGGCTGGCCCCTTCCTTGTGGGAGAAGGAGCCGGACGTTTCCCATTTCGGAAAATGGCTCTGCCGAGAACGGGTATGAAAAGATGTTCCGTCTCTGGGAAAGCACTGATCCCCAGGGCTGTTGTGCCTGTGAATACGTTTCCACGGGAAGGTGAAGACCAGCAACAGCTTTCAGGGCTGGCACCTTCCTTGTGGGAGTAGGATCCGGACGTTTCCCATTTCGGAAAATGGCTCTGCCGAGAACGGCCACAATGAGATGTTCCGTCTCTGGGAAAGCACAGATCCCCAGGGCTATTGTGCCTGTGAATAGGTTTCCAAGGGAAGGTGAAGACCAGCAACAGCTTTCAGGGCTGGCCCCTTCCTTGTGGGAGAAGGAGCCGGACGTTTCCCAATTTGGAAAAATGGCTCTGCGAGAACGGACACGAGCAGATGTTCCGTCTCTGGGAAAGCACTGATCCCCAGGGCTGTTGTGCCTGTGAGTAGGCTGCCCAGGGAAGGTGAAGACCAGCAACAGCTCTCAGGGCTGGCCCCTTCCTTGTGGGAGCAGGAGCCGGACGTTTCCCATTTCGGAAATAAGCTCTGCCGAGAACGGGCACAATGAGATGTTCTGTCTCTGGGAAAGCACTGATCCCCAGGGCTGTTGTGTCTGTGAGTAGGCTGCCCAGGGAAGGTGAAGACCAGCAACAGCTTTCAGGGCTGGCCCCTTCCTTGTGGGAGAAGGAGCCGGACGTTTCCCATTTCGGAAAATGGCTGTGCCGAGAACGGGCACAATGAGATGTTCCATCTCTGGGAAAGCACAGATCCCCAGTGCTGTTGTGCCTGTGAGTAGGCTGCCCAGGGAAGGTGAAGACCAGCAACAGCTTTCAGGTCTGGCCCCTTCCTTGTGGGAGAAGGAGCCGGACGTTTCCCATTTCGGAAAATGGCTCTGCCGAGAACGGCCACAATTGGATGTTCCGTCTCTGGGAAAGCACAGATCCCCAGGGCTGTTGTGCCTGTGAATAGGCTGCCCAGGGATGGTGAAGGCCAGCAACAGCTTTCAGGGCTGGTACCTTTCTTGTGGGAGCAGGAGCCAGACGTTTCCCTTTTCGAAAAAATTGCTCTGCCGAGAACGGGCACGAGCAGATGTTCCGTCTCTGGGAAAGCACTGATCCCCAGGGCTGTTGTGCCTGTGACTAGGCTGCCCAGGGAAGGTGAAGACCAGCAACAGCTTTGAGGGCTGGCCCCTTCCTTGTGGGAGAAGGATCCGGACGTTTCCCATTTTGGAAAACGGCTCTGCCGAGAACGGGCACAAAGAGATATTCCGTCTCTGGGAAAGCACTGATCCCCAGGGCTGTTGTGCCTGTGAGTAGGCTCCCAGGGAACGTGAAGACCAGCAACAGCTTTGAGGGCTGGCCCCTTCCTTGTGGGAGAAGGAGCCGGACGTTTCCCATTTCGGAAAATGGCTCTGCCGAGAACGGGTACGATGAGATGTTCCGTCTCTGGGAAAGCACTGATCCCCAGGGCTGTTGTGCCTGTGAGTAGGCTGCCCAGGGAAGGTGAACACCAGCAACAGCTTTCAGGGCTGGCACCTTCCTTGTGGGAGAAGGATCCGGACGTTTCCCATTTCGGAAATAAGCTCTGCCGAGAACGGGCACAATGAGATGTTCCGTCTCTGGGAAAGCACTGATCCCCAGGGCTGTTGTGCCTGTGACTAGGCTGCCCAGGGAACGTGAAGACCAGCAACAGCTTTCAGGGCTGGCCCCTTCCTTGTGGGAGAAGGAGCCGGATGTTTCCCATTTCGGAAAATGGCTCTGCCGAGAACGGGTACGATGAGATGTTCCGTCTCTGGGAAAGCACTGATCCCCAGGGCTGTTGTGCCTGTGAATAGGCTGCCCAGGGAAGGTGAAGACCAGCAACAGCTTTGAGGGCTGGCCCCTTCCTTGTGGGAGAAGGATCAGGACGTTTCCCTTTTTTGAAAAAGGCTGTGCCGAGAACGGACACGAGCAGATGTTCTGTCTCTGGGAAAGCACTGATCTCCAGGGCTGTTGTGCCTGTGAGTAGGCTGCCCAGGGAAGGTGAACACCAGCAACAGCTTTCAGGGCTGGCCCCTTCCTTGTGGGAGAAGGAGCCGGACGTTTCCCATTTCGGAAAATGGCTCTGCCGAGAACGGGTATGAAAAGATGTTCCGTCTCTGGGAAAGCACTGATCCCCAGGGCTGTTGTGCCTGTGAATACGTTTCCACGGGAAGGTGAAGACCAGCAACAGCTTTCAGGGCTGGCACCTTCCTTGTGGGAGTAGGATCCGGACGTTTCCCATTTCGGAAAATGGCTCTGCCGAGAACGGCCACAACGAGATGTTCCGTCTCTGGGAAAGCACAGATCCCCAGGGCTGTTGTGCCTGTGAATAGGTTTCCAAGGGAAGGTGAAGACCAGCAACAGCTTTCAGGGCTGGCCCCTTCCTTGTGGGAGAAGGAGCCGGACGTTTCCCAATTTGGAAAAATGGCTCTGCGAGAACGGGCACAATGAGATGTTCCGTCTCAGGGAAAGCACTGATCCCCAGGGCTGTTGTGCCTGTGACTAGGCTGCCCAGGGAAGGTGAAGACCAGCAACAGCTCTCAGGGCTGGCACCTTCCTTGTGGGAGAAGGAGCCGGACGTTTCCCATTTCGGAAATAAGCTCTGCCGAGAACGGGCACAATGAGATGTTCCGTCTCTGGGAAAGCAGAGATCCCCAGTGCTGTTGTGCCTGTGACTAGGCTGCCCAGGGAACGTGAAGACCAGCAACAGCTTTCAGGGCTGGCCCCTTCCTTGTGGGAGAAGGAGCCGGACGTTTTCCATTTCGGAAAATTGCTCTGCCGATAACGGCCACAATGAGATGTTCCGTCTCTGGGAAAGCACTGATCGCCAGGGCTGTTGTGCCTGTGACTAGGCTGCCCAGGGAAGGTGAAGACCAGCAACAGCTTTCAGGGCTGGCCCCTTCCTTGTGGGAGAAGGATCCGGACGTTTCCCATTACGAAAAAATGGCTCTGCGAGAACGGCCACAATTGGATGTTCCGTCTCTGGGAAAGCACTGATCTCCAGGGCTGTTGTGCCTGTGAGTAGGCTGCCGAGGGAAGGTGAAGACCAGCAACAGCTTTCAGGGCTGGCCCCTTCCTTGTGGGAGAAGGAGCCGGACGTTTCCCATTTCGGAAAATGGCTCTGCCGAGAACGGGTATGAAAAGATGTTCCGTCTCTGGGAAAGCACTGATCCCCAGGGCTGTTGTGCCTGTGAATACGTTTCCACGGGAAGGTGAAGACCAGCAACAGCTTTCAGGGCTGGCACCTTCCTTGTGGGAGTAGGATCCGGACGTTTCCCATTTCGGAAAATGGCTCTGCCGAGAACGGCCACAATGAGATGTTCCGTCTCTGGGAAAGCACAGATCCCCAGGGCTATTGTGCCTGTGAATAGGTTTCCAAGGGAAGGTGAAGACCAGCAACAGCTTTCAGGGCTGGCCCCTTCCTTGTGGGAGAAGGAGCCGGACGTTTCCCAATTTGGAAAAATGGCTCTTCGAGAACGGACACGAGCAGATGTTCCGTCTCTGGGAAAGCACTGATCCCCAGGGCTGTTGTGCCTGTGAGTAGGCTGCCCAGGGAAGGTGAACACCAGCAACAGCTTTCAGGGCTGGCACCTTCCTTGTGGGAGAAGGAGCCGGACGTTTCCCTTTTCAGAAAACGGCTCTGCCGAGAACTGGTATGAAAAGATGTTCCGTCTCTGGGAAAGCACTGATCCCCAGGGCTGTTGTGCCTGTGACTAGGCTGCCCAGGGAAGGTGAAGACCAGCAACAGCTTTGAGGGCTGGCCCCTTCCTTGTGGGAGAAGGATCCGGACATTTCCCTTTTCGGAAAACGGCTCTGCCGAGAACGGGCACAAAGAGATGTTCCGTCTCTGGGAAAGCACTGATCCCCAGGGCTGTTGTGCCTGTGAGTAGGCTGCCCAGGGAAGGTGAAGACCAGCAACAGCTTTCAGGGCTGGCCCCTTCCTTGTGGGAGAAGGAGCCGGACGTTTCCCATTTCGGAAAATGGCTGTGCCGAGAACGGGCACAATGAGATGTTCCATCTCTGGGAAAGCACAGATCCCCAGTGCTGTTGTGCCTGTGAGTAGGCTGCCCAGGGAAGGTGAAGACCAGCAACAGCTTTGAGGGCTGGCCCCTTCCTTGTGGGAGAAGGATCCGGACGTTTCCCTTTTCGGAAAACGGCTCTGCCGAGAACGGGCACAAAGAGATGTTCCGTCTCTGGGAAAGCACTGATCCCCAGGGCTGTTGTGCCTGTGAGTAGGCTGCCCAGGGAAGGTGAAGACCAGCAACAGCTTTCAGGGCTGGCCCCTTCCTTGTGGGAGAAGGAGCCGGACGTTTCCCATTTCGGAAAATGGCTCTGCCGAGAACGGGTACGATGAGATGTTCCGTCTCTGGGAAAGCACTGATCCCCAGGGCTGTTGTGCCTGTGAGTAGGCTGCCCAGGGAAGGTGAAGACCAGCAACAGCTTTCAGGTCTGGCCCCTTCCTTGTGGGAGAAGGATCCGGACGTTTCCCATTTCGGAAATAAGCTCTGCCGAGAACGGGCACAATGAGATGTTCCGTCTCTGGGAAAGCACTGATCCCCAGGGCTGTTGTGCCTGTGACTAGGCTGCCCAGGGAACGTGAAGACCAGCAACAGCTTTCAGGGCTGGCCCCTTCCTTGTGGGAGAAGGAGCCGGATGTTTCCCATTTCGGAAAATGGCTCTGCCGAGAACGGGTACGATGAGATGTTCCGTCTCTGGGAAAGCACTGATCCCCAGGGCTGTTGTGCCTGTGAATAGGCTGCCCAGGGAAGGTGAAGACCAGCAACAGCTTTGAGGGCTGGCCCCTTCCTTGTGGGAGAAGGATCAGGACGTTTCCCTTTTTTGAAAAAGGCTGTGCCGAGAACGGACACGAGCAGATGTTCTGTCTCTGGGAAAGCACTGATCTCCAGGGCTGTTGTGCCTGTGAGTAGGCTGCCCAGGGAAGGTGAACACCAGCAACAGCTTTCAGGGCTGGCCCCTTCCTTGTGGGAGAAGGAGCCGGACGTTTCCCATTTCGGAAAATGGCTCTGCCGAGAACGGCCACAACGAGATGTTCCGTCTCTGGGAAAGCACAGATCCCCAGGGCTGTTGTGCCTGTGAATAGGTTTCCAAGGGAAGGTGAAGACCAGCAACAGCTTTCAGGGCTGGCCCCTTCCTTGTGGGAGAAGGAGCCGGACGTTTCCCAATTTGGAAAAATGGCTCTGCGAGAACGGGCACAATGAGATGTTCCGTCTCAGGGAAAGCACTGATCCCCAGGGCTGTTGTGCCTGTGACTAGGCTGCCCAGGGAAGGTGAAGACCAGCAACAGCTCTCAGGGCTGGCACCTTCCTTGTGGGAGAAGGAGCCGGACGTTTCCCATTTCGGAAATAAGCTCTGCCGAGAACGGGCACAATGAGATGTTCCGTCTCTGGGAAAGCAGAGATCCCCAGTGCTGTTGTGCCTGTGACTAGGCTGCCCAGGGAACGTGAAGACCAGCAACAGCTTTCAGGGCTGGCCCCTTCCTTGTGGGAGAAGGAGCCGGACGTTTTCCATTTCGGAAAATTGCTCTGCCGATAACGGCCACAATGAGATGTTCCGTCTCTGGGAAAGCACTGATCGCCAGGGCTGTTGTGCCTGTGACTAGGCTGCCCAGGGAAGGTGAAGACCAGCAACAGCTTTCAGGGCTGGCCCCTTCCTTGTGGGAGAAGGATCCGGACGTTTCCCATTACGAAAAAATGGCTCTGCGAGAACGGCCACAATTGGATGTTCCGTCTCTGGGAAAGCACTGATCTCCAGGGCTGTTGTGCCTGTGAGTAGGCTGCCGAGGGAAGGTGAAGACCAGCAACAGCTTTCAGGGCTGGCACCTTCCTTGTGGGAGAAGGAGCCGGACGTTTCCCATTTCGGAAAATGGCTCTGCCGAGAACGGGTATGAAAAGATGTTCCGTCTCTGGGAAAGCACTGATCCCCAGGGCTGTTGTGCCTGTGAATACGTTTCCACGGGAAGGTGAAGACCAGCAACAGCTTTCAGGGCTGGCACCTTCCTTGTGGGAGTAGGATCCGGACGTTTCCCATTTCGGAAAATGGCTCTGCCGAGAACGGCCACAATGAGATGTTCCGTCTCTGGGAAAGCACAGATCCCCAGGGCTATTGTGCCTGTGAATAGGTTTCCAAGGGAAGGTGAAGACCAGCAACAGCTTTCAGGGCTGGCCCCTTCCTTGTGGGAGAAGGAGCCGGACGTTTCCCAATTTGGAAAAATGGCTCTTCGAGAACGGACACGAGCAGATGTTCCGTCTCTGGGAAAGCACTGATCCCCAGGGCTGTTGTGCCTGTGAGTAGGCTGCCCAGGGAAGGTGAACACCAGCAACAGCTTTCAGGGCTGGCCCCTTCCTTGTGGGAGAAGGAGCCGGACGTTTCCCTTTTCAGAAAACGGCTCTGCCGAGAACTGGTATGAAAAGATGTTCCGTCTCTGGGAAAGCACTGATCCCCAGGGCTGTTGTGCCTGTGACTAGGCTGCCCAGGGAAGGTGAAGACCAGCAACAGCTTTGAGGGCTGGCCCCTTCCTTGTGGGAGAAGGATCCGGACGTTTCCCTTTTCGGAAAACGGCTCTGCCGAGAACGGGCACAAAGAGATGTTCCGTCTCTGGGAAAGCACTGATCCCCAGGGCTGTTGTGCCTGTGAGTAGGCTGCCCAGGGAAGGTGAAGACCAGCAACAGCTTTCAGGGCTGGCCCCTTCCTTGTGGGAGAAGGAGCCGGACGTTTCCCATTTCGGAAAATGGCTGTGCCGAGAACGGGCACAATGAGATGTTCCATCTCTGGGAAAGCACAGATCCCCAGTGCTGTTGTGCCTGTGAGTAGGCTGCCCAGGGAAGGTGAAGACCAGCAACAGCTTTCAGGTCTGGCCCCTTCCTTGTGGGAGAAGGAGCCGGACGTTTCCCATTTCGGAAAATGGCTCTGCCGAGAACGGCCACAATTGGATGTTCCGTCTCTGGGAAAGCACAGATCCCCAGGGCTGTTGTGCCTGTGAATAGGCTGCCCAGGGATGGTGAAGACCAGCAACAGCTTTCAGGGCTGGTACCTTTCTTGTGGGAGCAGGAGCCAGACGTTTCCCTTTTCGAAAAAATTGCTCTGCCGAGAACGGGCACGAGCAGATGTTCCGTCTCTGGGAAAGCACTGATCCCCAGGGCTGTTGTGCCTGTGAGTAGGCTGCCCAGGGAAGGTGAAGACCAGCAACAGCTTTCAGGGCTGGCACCTTCCTTGTGGGAGAAGGAGCCGGACGTTTCCCTTTTCAGAAAACGGCTCTGCCGAGAACTGGTATGAAAAGATGTTCCGTCTCTGGGAAAGCACTGATCCCCAGGGCTGTTGTGCCTGTGACTAGGCTGCCCAGGGAAGGTGAAGACCAGCAACAGCTTTGAGGGCTGGCCCCTTCCTTGTGGGAGAAGGATCTGGACGTTTCCCATTTCGGAAAACGGCTCTGCCGAGAACGGGCACAAAGAGATGTTCCGTCTCTGGGAAAGCACTGATCCCCAGGGCTGTTGTGCCTGTGAGTAGGCTCCCAGGGAACGTGAAGACCAGCAACAGCTTTGAGGGCTGGCCCCTTCCTTGTGGGAGAAGGAGCCGGACGTTTCCCATTTCGGAAAATGGCTCTGCCGAGAACGGGTACGATGAGATGTTCCGTCTCTGGGAAAGCACTGATCCCCAGGGCTGTTGTGCCTGTGAGTAGGCTGCCCAGGGAAGGTGAAGACCAGCAACAGCTTTCAGGGCTGGCCCCTTCCTTGTGGGAGAAGGATCCGGACGTTTCCCATTTCGGAAATAAGCTCTGCCGAGAACGGGCACAATGAGATGTTCCGTCTCTGGGAAAGCACTGATCCCCAGGGCTGTTGTGCCTGTGACTAGGCTGCCCAGGGAACGTGAAGACCAGCAACAGCTTTCAGGGCTGGCTCCTTCCTTGTGGGAGAAGGAGCCGGATGTTTCCCATTTCGGAAAATGGCTCTGCCGAGAACGGGTACGATGAGATGTTCCGTCTCTGGGAAAGCACTGATCCCCAGGGCTGTTGTGCCTGTGAATAGGCTGCCCAGGGAAGGTGAAGACCAGCAACAGCTTTGAGGGCTGGCCCCTTCCTTGTGGGAGAAGGATCAGGACGTTTCCCTTTTTTGAAAAAGGCTGTGCCGAGAACGGACACGAGCAGATGTTCTGTCTCTGGGAAAGCACTGATCTCCAGGGCTGTTGTGCCTGTGAGTAGGCTGCCCAGGGAAGGTGAACACCAGCAACAGCTTTCAGGGCTGGCCCCTTCCTTGTAGGAGAAGGAGCCGGACGTTTCCATTTCGGAAAAATGGCTCTGCGAGAACGGCCACAAAGAGATGTTCCGACTCTGGGAAAGCACTGATCCCCAGGGCTGTTGTGCCTGTGACTAGGCTGCCCAGGGAAGGTGAAGACCAGCAACAGCTTTCAGGGCTGGCACCTTCCTTGTGGGAGCAGGAGCCGGACGTTTCCCTTTTCGGAAAAATTGCTCTGCCGAGAACGGACACGAGCAGATGTTCCGTCTCTGGGAAAGCACTGATCTCCAGGGCTGTTGTGCCTGTGAGTAGGCTGCCGAGGGAAGGTGAAGACCAGCAACAGCTTTCAGGGCTGGCACCTTCCTTGTGGGAGAAGGATCCGGACGTTTCCCATTTCGAAAAAAGGCTCTGCGAGAACGGCCACAATGAGATGTTCCGTCTCTGGGAAAGCACTGATCCCCAGGGCTGTTGTGCCTGTGAATAGGTTTCCAAGGGAAGGTGAAGACCAGCAACAGCTTTCAGGGCTGGCACCTTCCTTGTGGGAGAAGGAGCCGGACGTTTCCCATTTTGGAAAATTTCTCTGCCGAGAACGGACACGAGCAGATGTTCCGTCTCTGGGAAAGCACTGATCCCCAGGGCTGTTGTGCCTGTGAGTAGGCTGCCCAGGGAAGGTGAAGACCAGCAACAGCTTTCAGGGCTGGCCCCTTCCTTGTGGGAGAAGGATCCGGACGTTTCCCATTTCGGAAAAATGGCTCTGCGAGAACGGCCACAATTGGATGTTCCGTCTCTGGGAAAGCACTGATCCCCAGGGCTGTTGTGCCTGTGAGTAGGCTGCCCAGGGAAGGTGAAGACCAGCAACAGCTTTCAGGGCTGGCCCCTTCCTTGTGGGAGAAGGATCCGGACGTTTCCCATTTCGGAAATAAGCTCTGCCGAGAATGGGCACAATGAGATGTTCCGTCTCTGGGAAAGCACTGATCCCCAGGGCTGTTGTGCCTGTGAGTAGGCTGCCCAGGGAAGGTGAAGACCAGCAACAGCTTTCAGGGCTGGCCCCTTCCTTGTGGGAGAAGGAGCCGGACGTTTCCCTTTTCGGAAAAATGGCTCTGCGAGAACGGCCACAATTGGATGTTCCGTCTCTGGGAAAGCACGGATCGCCAGGGCTGTTGTGCCTGTGAGTAGGCTGCCAAGGGAAGGTGAAGACCAGCAACAGCTTTCAGGGCTGGCACCTTCCTTGTGGGAAAAGGAGCCGGACATTTCCCATTTCGGAAAATGGCTCTGCCGAGAATGGACACGAGCAGATGTTCCGTCTCTGGGAAAGCACTGATCCCCAGGGCTGTTGTGCCTGTGAGTAGGCTGCCCAGGGAAGGTGAAGACCAGCAACAGCTTTCAGGGCTGGCCCCTTCCTTGTGGGAGAAGGATCCGGACGTTTCCCATTTCGGAAAAATGGCTCTGCGAGAACGGCCACAATTGGATGTTCCGTCTCTGGGAAAGCACTGATCCCCAGGGCTGTTGTGTCTGTGAGTAGGCTGCCCAGGGAAGGTGAAGACCAGCAACAGCTTTCAGGGCTGGCACCTTCCTTGTGGGAGAAGGAGCCGGACGTTTCCCATTTCGGAAAATGGCTCTGCCGAGAACGGGTATGAAAAGATGTTCCGTCTCTGGGAAAGCACTGATCCCCAGGGCTGTTGTGCCTGTGAATACGTTTCCACGGGAAGGTGAAGACCAGCAACAGCTTTCAGGGCTGGCCCCTTCCTTGTGGGAGAGGGATCCGGACGTTTCCCATTTCGGAAAATGGCTCTGCCGAGAACGGCCACAATGAGATGTTCCGTCTCTGGGAAAGCACAGATCCCCAGGGCTATTGTGCCTGTGAATAGGCTGCCCAGGGAACGTGAAGACCAGCAACAGCTTTCAGGGCTGGCCCCTTCCTTGTGGGAGAAGGAGCCGGACGTTTCCCAATTTGGAAAAATGGCTCTGCGAGAACGGACACGAGCAGATGTTCCGTCTCTGGGAAAGCACTGATCCCCAGGGCTGTTGTGCCTGTGAGTAGGCTGCCCAGGGAAGGTGAAGACCAGCAACAGCTCTCAGGGCTGGCACCTTCCTTGTGGGAGAAGGAGCCGGACGTTTCCCATTTCGGAAATAAGCTCTGCCGAGAACGGGCACAATGAGATGTTCTGTCTCTGGGAAAGCACTGATCCCCAGGGCTGTTGTGTCTGTGAGTAGGCTGCCCAGGGAAGGTGAAGACCAGCAACAGCTTTCAGGGCTGGCCCCTTCCTTGTGGGAGAAGGAGCCGGACGTTTCCCATTTCGGAAAATGGCTCTGCCGAGAACGGGCACAATGAGATGTTCCATCTCTGGGAAAGCACAGATCCCCAGGGCTGTTGTGCCTGTGAGTAGGCTGCCCAGGGAAGGTGAAGACCAGCAACAGCTTTCAGGTCTGGCCCCTTCCTTGTGGGAGAAGGAGCCGGACGTTTCCCATTTCGGAAAATGGCTCTGCCGAGAACGGCCACAATTGGATGTTCCGTCTCTGGGAAAGCACAGATCCCCAGGGCTGTTGTGCCTGTGAATAGGCTGCCCAGGGATGGTGAAGACCAGCAACAGCTTTCAGGGCTGGTACCTTTCTTGTGGGAGCAGGAGCAGACGTTTCCCTTTTCGAAAAAATTGCTCTGCCGAGAACGGGCACGAGCAGATGTTCCGTCTCTGGGAAAGCACTGATCCCCAGGGCTGTTGTGCCTGTGACTAGGCTGCCCAGGGAAGGTGAACACCAGCAACAGCTTTCAGGGCTGGCACCTTCCTTGTGGGAGAAGGAGCCGGACGTTTCCCTTTTCAGAAAACGGCTCTGCCGAGAACTGGTATGAAAAGATGTTCCGTCTCTGGGAAAGCACTGATCCCCAGGGCTGTTGTGCCTGTGACTAGGCTGCCCAGGGAAGGTGAAGACCAGCAACAGCTTTGAGGGCTGGCCCCTTCCTTGTGGGAGAAGGATCCGGACGTTTCCCATTTCGGAAAACGGCTCTGCCGAGAACGGGTACGATGAGATGTTCCGTCTCTGGGAAAGCACTGATCCCCAGGGCTGTTGTGCCTGTGAGTAGGCTGCCCAGGGAACGTGAAGACCAGCAACAGCTTTGAGGGCTGGCCCCTTCCTTGTGGGAGAAGGAGCCGGACGTTTCCCATTTCGGAAAATGGCTCTGCCGAGAACGGGTACGATGAGATGTTCCGTCTCTGGGAAAGCACTGATCCCCAGGGCTGTTGTGCCTGTGAGTAGGCTGCCCAGGGAAGGTGAAGACCAGCAACAGCTTTCAGGTCTGGCCCCTTCCTTGTGGGAGAAGGATCCGGACGTTTCCCATTTCGGAAAATGGCTCTGCCGAGAACGGCCACAATGAGATGTTCCGTCTCTGGGAAAGCACTGATCCCCAGGGCTGTTGTGCCTGTGACTAGGCTGCCCAGGGAACGTGAAGACCAGCAACAGCTTTCAGGGCTGGCACCTTCCTTGTGGGAGAAGGAGCCGGACGTTTCCCTTTTTTGAAAAAGGCTGTGCCGAGAACGGACACGAGCAGATGTTCTGTCTCTGGGAAAGCACTGATCTCCAGGGCTGTTGTGCCTGTGAGTAGGCTGCCCAGGGAAGGTGAAGACCAGCAACAGCTTTCAGGGCTGGCCCCTTCCTTGTAGGAGAAGGAGCCGGACGTTTCCATTTCGGAAAAATGGCTCTGCGAGAACGGCCACAAAGAGATGTTCCGTCTCTGGGAAAGCACTGATCCCCAGGGCTGTTGTGCCTGTGAGTAGGCTGCCCAGGGAAGGTGAAGACCAGCAACAGCTTTCAGGGATGGCACCTTCCTTGTGGGAGAAGGAGCCGGACGTTTCCCTTTTCGGAAAAATGGCTCTGCGAGAACGGCCACAATTGGATGTTCCGTCTCTGGGAAAGCACGGATCGCCAGGGCTGTTGTGCCTGTGAGTAGGCTGCCAAGGGAAGGTGAAGACCAGCAACAGCTTTCAGGGCTGGCCCCTTCCTTGTGGGAGAAGGAGCCGGACGTTTCCCATTTCGGAAAACGGCTCTGCCGAGAACGGCCACAAAGAGATGTTCCGTCTCTGGGAAAGCACTGATCCCCAGGGCTGTTGTGCCTGTGAATAGGCTGCCCAGGGAAGGTGAAGACCAGCAACAGCTTTCAGGGCTGGCACCTTCCTTGTGGGAGCAGGAGCCGGACGTTTCCCTTTTCGGAAAAATTGCTCTGCCGAGAACGGACACGAGCAGATGTTCCGTCTCTGGGAAAGCACTGATCCCCAGGGCTGTTGTGCCTGTGAGTAGGCTGCCGAGGGAAGGTGAAGACCAGCAACAGCTTTCAGGGCTGGCACCTTCCTTGTGGGAGAAGGATCCGGACGTTTCCCATTTCGAAAAAAGGCTCTGCGAGAACGGCCACAATGAGATGTTCCGTCTCTGGGAAAGCACTGATCCCCAGGGCTGTTGTGCCTGTGAATAGGTTTCCAAGGGAAGGTGAAGACCAGCAACAGCTTTCAGGGCTGGCACCTTCCTTGTGGGAGAAGGAGCCGGACGTTTCCCATTTTGGAAAATTTCTCTGCCGAGAACGGACACGAGCAGATGTTCCGTCTCTGGGAAAGCACTGATCCCCAGGGCTGTTGTGCCTGTGAGTAGGCTGCCCAGGGAAGGTGAAGACCAGCAACAGCTTTCAGGGCTGGCCCCTTCCTTGTGGGAGAAGGATCCGGACGTTTCCCATTTCGGAAAAATGGCTCTGCGAGAACGGCCACAATTGGATGTTCCGTCTCTGGGAAAGCACTGATCCCCAGGGCTGTTGTGTCTGTGAGTAGGCTGCCCAGGGAAGGTGAAGACCAGCAACATCTTTCAGGGCTGGCACCTTCCTTGTGGGAGAAGGAGCCGGACGTTTCCCATTTCGGAAAATGGCTCTGCCGAGAACGGCCACAAAGAGATGTTCCGACTCTGGGAAAGCACTGATCCCCAGGGCTGTTGTGCCTGTGAATAGGCTGCCCAGGGAAGGTGAAGACCAGCAACAGCTTTCAGGGCTGGCACCTTCCTTGTGGGAGCAGGAGCCGGACGTTTCCCTTTTCGGAAAAATTGCTCTGCCGAGAACGGACACGAGCAGATGTTCCGTCTCTGGGAAAGCACTGATCCCCAGGGCTGTTGTGCCTGTGAGTAGGCTGCCGAGGGAAGGTGAAGACCAGCAACAGCTTTCAGGGCTGGCACCTTCCTTGTGGGAGAAGGATCCGGACGTTTCCCATTTCGAAAAAAGGCTCTGCGAGAACGGCCACAATGAGATGTTCCGTCTCTGGGAAAGCACTGATCCCCAGGGCTGTTGTGCCTGTCAATAGGTTTCCAAGGGAAGGTGAAGACCAGCAACAGCTTTCAGGGCTGGCACCTTCCTTGTGGGAGAAGGAGCCGGACGTTTCCCATTTTGGAAAATTTCTCTGCCGAGAACGGACACAATGAGATGTTCCGTCTCTGGGAAAGCACTGATCCCCAGGGCTGTTGTGCCTGTGAGTAGGCTGCCCAAGGAAGGTGAAGACCAGCAACAGCTTTCAGGGCTGGCCCCTTCCTTGTGGGAGAAGGATCCGGACGTTTCCCATTTCGGAAAAATGGCTCTGCGAGAACGGCCACAATTGGATGTTCCGTCTCTGGGAAAGCACTGATCCCCAGGGCTGTTGTGTCTGTGAGTAGGCTGCCCAGGGAAGGTGAAGACCAGCAACAGCTTTCAGGGCTGGCCCCTTCCTTGTGGGAGAAGTATCCGGACGTTTCCCATTTCGGAAATAAGCTCTGCCGAGAATGGGCACAATGAGATGTTCCGTCTCTGGGAAAGCACAGATCCCCAGGGCTGTTGTGCCTGTGACTAGGCTGCCCAGGGAAGGTGAAGACCAGCAACAGCTTTCAGGTCTGGCCCCTTCCTTGTGGGAGAAGGAGCCGGACGTTTCCCATTTCGGAAAATGGCTCTGCCGAGAACGGACACAATGAGATGTTCCGTCTCTGGGAAAGCACAGATCCCCAGGGCTGTTGTGCCTGTGAGTAGGCTGCCCAGGGAACGTGAAGACCAGCAACAGCTTTCAGGGCTGGCCCCTTCCTTGTGGGAGAAGGATCCGGACGTTTCCCAATTTGGAAAAATGGCTCTGCGAGAACGGACACGAGCAGATGTTCCGTCTCTGGGAAAGCACTGATCCCCAGGGCTGTTGTGCCTGTGAATAGGCTGCCCAGGGAAGGTGAACACCAGCAACAGCTTTGAGGGCTGGCCCCTTCCTTGTGGGAGAAGGAGCCGGATGTTTCCCATTTCGGAAAATGGCTCTGCCGAGAACGGGTATGAAGAGGTGTTCCGTGTCTGGGAAAGCACTGATCCCCAGGGCTGTTGTGCCTGTGAATAGGCTGCCCAGGGAAGGTGAAGACCAGCAACAGCTCTCAGGGCTGGCCCCTTCCTTGTGGGAGAAGGAGCCGGACGTTTCCCATTTCGGAAATAAGCTCTGCCGAGAACGGGCACAATGAGATGTTCCGTCTCTGGGAAAGCACTGATCCCCAGGGCTGTTGTGCCTGTGAGTAGGCTGCCCAGGGAAGGTGAAGACCAGCAACAGCTTTCAGGGCTGGCCCCTTCCTTGTGGGAGAAGGAGCCGGACGTTTCCCATTTCGGAAAATGGCTCTGCCGAGAACGGACACAATGAGATGTTCCGTCTCTGGGAAAGCACTGATCTCCAGGGCTGTTGTGCCTGTGAGTAGGCTGCTGAGGGAAAGTGAAGACCAGCAACAGCTTTCAGGGCTGGCCCCTTCCTTGTGGGAGAAGGAGCCGGACGTTTCCCATTTCGGAATATTGCTCTGCCGAGAACGGCCACAATGAGATGTTCCGTCTCTGGGAAAGCACAGATCCCCAGGGCTGTTGTGCCTGTGAATAGGCTGCCCAGGGAACGTGAAGACCTGCAACAGCTTTCAGGGCTGGCCCCTTCCTTGTGGGAGAAGGAGCCGGACGTTTCCCATTTCGGAAAAATGGCTCTGCGAGAACGGCCACAATTGCATGTTCCGTCTCTGGGAAAGCACAGATCCCCAGGGCTGTTGTGCCTGTGACTAGGCTGCCCAGGGAAGGTGAAGACCAGCAACAGCTTTCAGGTCTGGCCCCTTCCTTGTGGGAGAAGGATCCAGACGTTTCCCATTTCGGAAATAAGCTCTGCCGAGAACGGGCACAATGAGATGTTCCGTCTCTGGGAAAGCACAGATCCCCAGGGCTGTTGTGCCTGTGAATAGGCTGCCCAGGGAACGTGAAGACCAGCAACAGCTTTCAGGGCTGGCACCTTCCTTGTGGGAGAAGGAGCCGGACGTTTCCCATTTCGGAAAAATGGCTCTGCCGAGAACGGGTATGAAAAGATGTTCCGTCTCTGGGAAAGCACAGATCCCCAGGGCTGTTGTGCCTGTGAGTAGGCTGCCCAGGGAAGGTGAAGACCAGCAACAGCTTTGAGGGCTGGCCCCTTCCTTGTGGGAAAAGGATCCAGACGTTTCCCATTTTGGAAAATGGCTCTGCCGAGAACGGGTACGATGAGATGTTCCGTCTCTGGGAAAGCACTGATCCCCAGGGCTGTTGTGCCTGTGACTAGGCTGCCAAGGGAAGGTGAAGACCAGCAACAGCTTTCAGGGCTGGCCCCTTCCTTGTGGGAGAAGGAGCCGGACGTTTCCCAATTTGGAAAAATTTCTCTGCCGAGAACGGACACGAGCAGATGTTCCGTCTCTGGGAAAGCACTGATCCCCAGGGCTGTTGTGCCTGTGAGTAGGCTGCCCAGGGAGGGTGAAGACCAGCAACAGCTCTCAGGGCTGGCACCTTCCTTGTGGGAGAAGGATCCGGACGTTTCCCATTTCGGAAAATGGCTCTGCCGAGAACGGGTATGAAAAGATGTTCCGTCTCTGGGAAAGCACTGATCCCCAGGGCTGTTGTGCCTGTGACTAGGCTGCCCAGGGAAGGTGAAGACCAGCAACAGCTTTCAGGGCTGGCCCGTTCCTTGTGGGAAAAGGATCCAGACTTTTCCCATTTTGGAAAATGGCTCTGCCGAGAACGGGTACGATGAGATGTTCCGTCTCTGGGAAAGCACTGATCCCCAGGGCTGTTGTGCCTGTGAATAGGTTTCCAAGGGAAGGTGAAGACCAGCAACAGCTTTCAGGGCTGGCCCCTTCCTTGTAGGAGAAGGAGCCGGACGTTTCCATTTCGGAAAAATGGCTCTGCGAGAACGGCCACAATGAGATGTTCCGTCTCTGGGAAAGCACTGATCCCCAGGGCTGTTGTGCCTGTGAGTAGGCTGCCCAGGGAAGGTGAAGACCAGCAAGAGCTTTCAGGGCTGGCCCCTTCCTTGTGGGAGAAGGAGCCGGACGTTTCCCTTTTCGGAAAAATGGCTCTGCGAGAACGGCCACAATTGGATGTTCCGTCTCTGGGAAAGCACGGATCCCCAGGGCTGTTGTGCCTGTGACTAGGCTGCCAAGGGAAGGTGAAGACCAGCAACAGCTTTCAGGGCTGGCCCCTTCCTTGTGGGAGAAGGAGCCGGACGTTTCCCATTTCGGAAAATGGCTCTGCCGAGAACGGCCACAAAGAGATGTTCCGACTCTGGGAAAGCACTGATCCCCAGGGCTGTTGTGCCTGTGACTAGGCTGCCCAGGGAAGGTGAAGACCAGCAACAGCTTTCAGGGCTGGCACCTTCCTTGTGGGAGCAGGAGCCGGACGTTTCCCTTTTCGGAAAAATTGCTCTGCCGAGAACGGACACGAGCAGATGTTCCGTCTCTGGGAAAGCACTGATCCCCAGGGCTGTTGTGCCTGTGAGTAGGCTGCCCAGGGAAGGTGAAGACCAGCAACAGCTTTCAGGGCTGGCCCCTTCCTTGTGGGAGAAGGATCCGGACGTTTCCCATTTCGGAAATAAGCTCTGCCGAGAATGGGCACAATGAGATGTTCCGTCTCTGGGAAAGCACAGATCCCCAGGGCTGTTGTGCCTGTGACTAGGCTGCCCAGGGAAGGTGAAGACCAGCAACAGCTTTCAGGTCTGGCCCCTTCCTTGTGGGAGAAGGAGCCGGACGTTTCCCATTTCAGAAAATGGCTCTGCCGAGAACGGACACAATGAGATGTTCCGTCTCTGGGAAAGCACAGATCCCCAGGGCTGTTGTGCCTGTGAGTAGGCTGCCCAGGGAACGTGAAGACCAGCAACAGCTTTCAGGGCTGGCCCCTTCCTTGTGGGAGAAGGATCCGGACGTTTCCCAATTTGGAAAAATGGCTCTGCGAGAACGGACACGAGCAGATGTTCCGTCTCTGGGAAAGCACAGATCCCCAGGGCTGTTGTGCCTGTGACTAGGCTGCCCAGGGAACGTGAAGACCAGCAACAGCTTTGAGGGCTGGCCCCTTCCTTGTGGGAGAAGGAGCCGGATGTTTCCCATTTCGGAAAATGGCTCTGCCGAGAACGGGTATGAAGAGGTGTTCCGTCTCTGGGAAAGCACAGATCCCCAGGGCTGTTGTGCCTGTGAATAGGCTGCCCAGGGAAGGTGAAGACCAGCAACAGCTCTCAGGGCTGGCCCCTTCCTTGTGGGAGAAGGAGCCGGACGTTTCCCATTTCGGAAAATTGCTCTGCCGAGAACGGCCACAATGAGATGTTCCGTCTCTGGGAAAGCACAGATCCCCAGGGCTGTTGTGCCTGTGAATAGGCTGCCCAGGGAAGGTGAAGACCAGCAACAGCTTTCAGGGCTGGCCCCTTCCTTGTGGGAGAAGGAGCCGGACGTTTCCCATTTCGGAAAAATGGCTCTGTGAGAACGGCCACAATTGCATGTTCCGTCTCTGGGAAAGCACTGATCCCCAGGGCTGTTGTGCCTGTGAGTAGGCTGCCCAGGGAAGGTGAAGACCAGCAACAGCTTTCAGGGCTGGCCCCTTCCTTGTGGGAGAAGGAGCCGGACGTTTCCCATTTCGGAAATAAGCTCTGCCGAGAACGGCCACAATTGGATGTTCCGTCTCTGGGAAAGCACAGATCCCCAGGGCTGTTGTGCCTGTGACTAGGCTGCCCAGGGAAGGTGAAGACCAGCAACAGCTTTCAGGTCTGGCCCCTTCCTTGTGGGAGAAGGATCCAGACGTTTCCCATTTCGGAAATAAGCTCTGCCGAGAACGGGCACAATGAGATGTTCCGTCTCTGGGAAAGCACAGATCCCCAGGGCTGTTGTGCCTGTGACTAGGCTGCCCAGGGAAGGTGAAGACCAGCAACAGCTTTCAGGGCTGGCCCCTTCCTTGTGGGAGAAGGATACGAACGTTTCCCATTTCGGAAAATGGCTCTGCCGAGAACGGGTATGAAAAGATGTTCCGTCTCTGGGAAAGCACTGATCCCCAGGGCTGTTGTGCCTGTGAGTAGGCTGCCCAGGGAAGGTGAAGACCAGCAACAGCTTTGAGGGCTGGCCCCTTCCTTGTGGGAAAAGGATCCAGACGTTTCCCATTTTGGAAAATGGCTCTGCCGAGAACGGGTACGATGAGATGTTCCGTCTCTGGGAAAGCACTGATCCCCAGGGCTGTTGTGCCTGTGAATAGGTTTCCAAGGGAAGGTGAAGACCAGCAACAGCTTTCAGGGCTGGCCCCTTCCTTGTGGGAGAAGGAGCCGGACGTTTCCCGATTTGGAAAAATGGCTCTGCGAGAACGGACACGAGCAGATGTTCCGTCTCTGGGAAAGCACTGATCCCCAGGGCTGTTGTGCCTGTGAGTAGGCTGCCCAGGGAGGGTGAAGACCAGCAACAGCTCTCAGGGCTGGCACCTTCCTTGTGGGAGAAGGATCCGGACGTTTCCCATTTCGGAAAATTGCTCTGCCGAGAACGGCCACAATGAGATGTTCCGTCTCTGGGAAAGCACAGATCCCCAGGGCTGTTGTGCCTGTGACTAGGCTGCCCAGGGAAGGTGAAGACCAGCAACAGCTTTCAGGGCTGGCCCCTTCCTTGTGGGAGAAGGAGCCGGATGTTTCCCATTTCGGAAAATGGCTCTGCCGAGAACGGGTACGATGAGATGTTCCGTCTCTGGGAAAGCACTGATCCCCAGGGCTGTTGTGCCTGTGAATAGGCTGCCCAGGGAAGGTGAAGACCAGCAACAGCTTTGAGGGCTGGCCCCTTCCTTGTGGGAGAAGGATCAGGACGTTTCCCTTTTTTGAAAAAGGCTGTGCCGAGAACGGACACGAGCAGATGTTCTGTCTCTGGGAAAGCACTGATCCCCAGGGCTGTTGTACCTGTGAATAGGCTGCCCAGGGAAGGTGAAGACCAGCAACAGCTTTCAGGGCTGGCCCCTTCCTTGTAGGAGAAGGAGCCGGACGTTTCCATTTCGGAAAAATGGCTCTGCGAGAACGGCCACAATGAGATGTTCCGTCTCTGGGAAAGCACTGATCCCCAGGGCTGTTGTGCCTGTGAATAGGCTGCCCAGGGAAGGTGAAGACCAGCAACAGCTTTCAGGGCTGGCACCTTCCTTGTGGGAGCAGGAGCCGGACGTTTCCCTTTTCGGAAAAATTGCTCTGCCGAGAACGGACACGAGCAGATGTTCCGTCTCTGGGAAAGCACTTATCTCCAGGGCTGTTGTGCCGGTGAGTAGGCTGCCGAGGGAAGGTGAAGACCAGCAACAGCTTTCAGGGCTGGCACCTTCCTTGTGGGAGAAGGATCCGGACGTTTCACATTTAGAAAAAAGGCTCTGCGAGAACGGCCACAATTGGATGTTCCGTCTCTGGGAAAGCACTGATCCCCAGGGCTGTTGTGCCTGTGAATAGGTTTCCAAGGGAAGGTGAAGACCAGCAACAGCTTTCAGGGCTGGCACCTTCCTTGTGGGAGAAGGAGCCGGACGTTTCCCATTTTGGAAAATTTCTCTGCCGAGAACGGACACGAGCAGATGTTCCGTCTCTGGGAAAGCACTGATCCCCAGGGCTGTTGTGCCTTTGAGTAGGCTGCCCAGGGAAGGTGAAGACCAGCAACAGCTTTGAGGGCTGGCCCCTTCCTTGTGGGAGAAGGATCCGGACGTTTCCCATTTCGGAAATAAGCTCTGCCGAGAATGGGCACAATGAGATGTTCCGTCTCTGGGAAAGCACAGATCCCCAGGGCTGTTGTGCCTGTGACTAGGCTGCCCAGGGAACGTGAAGACCAGCAACAGCTTTGAGGGCTGGCCCCTTCCTTGTGGGAGAAGGAGCCGGATGTTTCCCATTTCGGAAAATGGCTCTGCCGAGAACGGGTATGAAGAGGTGTTCCGTCTCTGGGAAAGCACAGATCCCCAGGGCTGTTGTGCCTGTGAATAGGCTGCCCAGGGAAGGTGAAGACCAGCAACAGCTCTCAGGGCTGGCCCCTTCCTTGTGGGAGAAGGAGCCGGACGTTTCCCATTTCGGAAAATTGCTCTGCCGAGAACGGCCACAATGAGATGTTCCGTCTCTGGGAAAGCACAGATCCCCAGGGCTGTTGTGCCTGTGAATAGGCTGCCCAGGGAAGGTGAAGACCAGCAACAGCTTTCAGGGCTGGCCCCTTCCTTGTGGGAGAAGGAGCCGGACGTTTCCCATTTCGGAAAAATGGCTCTGTGAGAACGGCCACAATTGCATGTTCCGTCTCTGGGAAAGCACTGATCCCCAGGGCTGTTGTGCCTGTGAGTAGGCTGCCCAGGGAAGGTGAAGACCAGCAACAGCTTTCAGGGCTGGCCCCTTCCTTGTGGGAGAAGGAGCCGGACGTTTCCCATTTCGGAAATAAGCTCTGCCGAGAACGGCCACAATTGGATGTTCCGTCTCTGGGAAAGCACAGATCCCCAGGGCTGTTTTGCCTGTGACTAGGCTGCCCAGGGAAGGTGAAGACCAGCAACAGCTTTCAGGTCTGGCCCCTTCCTTGTGGGAGAAGGATCCAGACGTTTCCCATTTCGGAAATAAGCTCTGCCGAGAACGGGCACAATGAGATGTTCCGTCTCTGGGAAAGCACAGATCCCCAGGGCTGTTGTGCCTGTGACTAGGCTGCCCAGGGAAGGTGAAGACCAGCAACAGCTTTCAGGGCTGGCACCTTCCTTGTGGGAGAAGGAGCCGGACGTTTCCCATTTCGGAAAAATGGCTCTGCCGAGAACGGGTATGAAAAGATGTTCCGTCTCTGGGAAAGCACAGATCCCCAGGGCTGTTGTGCCTGTGAGTAGGCTGCCCAGGGAAGGTGAAGACCAGCAACAGCTTTGAGGGCTGGCCCCTTCCTTGTGGGAAAAGTATCCAGACGTTTCCCATTTTGGAAAATTTCTCTGCCGAGAACGGACACAATGAGATGTTCCGTCTCTGGGAAAGCACTGATCCCCAGGGCTGTTGTGCCTGTGAGTAGGCTGCCCAGGGAAGGTGAAGACCAGCAACAGCTTTCAGGGCTGGCCCCTTCCTTGTGGGAGAAGGATCCGGACGTTTCCCATTTCGGAAAAATGGCTCTGCGAGAACGGCCACAATTGGATGTTCCGTCTCTGGGAAAGCACTGATCCCCAGGGCTGTTGTGTCTGTGAGTAGGCTGCCCAGGGAAGGTGAAGACCAGCAACAGCTTTCAGGGCTGGCCCCTTCCTTGTGGGAGAAGTATCCGGACGTTTCCCATTTCGGAAATAAGCTCTGCCGAGAATGGGCACAATGAGATGTTCCGTCTCTGGGAAAGCACAGATCCCCAGGGCTGTTGTGCCTGTGACTAGGCTGCCCAGGGAAGGTGAAGACCAGCAACAGCTTTCAGGTCTGGCCCCTTCCTTGTGGGAGAAGGAGCCGGACGTTTCCCATTTCGGAAAATGGCTCTGCCGAGAACGGACACAATGAGATGTTCCGTCTCTGGGAAAGCACAGATCCCCAGGGCTGTTGTGCCTGTGAGTAGGCTGCCCAGGGAACGTGAAGACCAGCAACAGCTTTCAGGGCTGGCCCCTTCCTTGTGGGAGAAGGATCCGGACGTTTCCCAATTTGGAAAAATGGCTCTGCGAGAACGGACACGAGCAGATGTTCCGTCTCTGGGAAAGCACTGATCCCCAGGGCTGTTGTGCCTGTGAATAGGCTGCCCAGGGAAGGTGAACACCAGCAACAGCTTTGAGGGCTGGCCCCTTCCTTGTGGGAGAAGGAGCCGGATGTTTCCCATTTCGGAAAATGGCTCTGCCGAGAACGGGTATGAAGAGGTGTTCCGTGTCTGGGAAAGCACTGATCCCCAGGGCTGTTGTGCCTGTGAATAGGCTGCCCAGGGAAGGTGAAGACCAGCAACAGCTCTCAGGGCTGGCCCCTTCCTTGTGGGAGAAGGAGCCGGACGTTTCCCATTTCGGAAATAAGCTCTGCCGAGAACGGGCACAATGAGATGTTCCGTCTCTGGGAAAGCACTGATCCCCAGGGCTGTTGTGCCTGTGAGTAGGCTGCCCAGGGAAGGTGAAGACCAGCAACAGCTTTCAGGGCTGGCCCCTTCCTTGTGGGAGAAGGAGCCGGACGTTTCCCATTTCGGAAAATGGCTCTGCCGAGAACGGACACAATGAGATGTTCCGTCTCTGGGAAAGCACTGATCTCCAGGGCTGTTGTGCCTGTGAGTAGGCTGCTGAGGGAAAGTGAAGACCAGCAACAGCTTTCAGGGCTGGCCCCTTCCTTGTGGGAGAAGGAGCCGGACGTTTCCCATTTCGGAATATTGCTCTGCCGAGAACGGCCACAATGAGATGTTCCGTCTCTGGGAAAGCACAGATCCCCAGGGCTGTTGTGCCTGTGAATAGGCTGCCCAGGGAACGTGAAGACCTGCAACAGCTTTCAGGGCTGGCCCCTTCCTTGTGGGAGAAGGAGCCGGACGTTTCCCATTTCGGAAAAATGGCTCTGCGAGAACGGCCACAATTGCATGTTCCGTCTCTGGGAAAGCACAGATCCCCAGGGCTGTTGTGCCTGTGACTAGGCTGCCCAGGGAAGGTGAAGACCAGCAACAGCTTTCAGGTCTGGCCCCTTCCTTGTGGGAGAAGGATCCAGACGTTTCCCATTTCGGAAATAAGCTCTGCCGAGAACGGGCACAATGAGATGTTCCGTCTCTGGGAAAGCACAGATCCCCAGGGCTGTTGTGCCTGTGAATAGGCTGCCCAGGGAACGTGAAGACCAGCAACAGCTTTCAGGGCTGGCACCTTCCTTGTGGGAGAAGGAGCCGGACGTTTCCCATTTCGGAAAAATGGCTCTGCCGAGAACGGGTATGAAAAGATGTTCCGTCTCTGGGAAAGCACAGATCCCCAGGGCTGTTGTGCCTGTGAGTAGGCTGCCCAGGGAAGGTGAAGACCAGCAACAGCTTTGAGGGCTGGCCCCTTCCTTGTGGGAAAAGGATCCAGACGTTTCCCATTTTGGAAAATGGCTCTGCCGAGAACGGGTACGATGAGATGTTCCGTCTCTGGGAAAGCACTGATCCCCAGGGCTGTTGTGCCTGTGAATAGGTTTCCAAGGGAAGGTGAAGACCAGCAACAGCTTTCAGGGCTGGCCCCTTCCTTGTGGGAGAAGGAGCCGGACGTTTCCCAATTTGGAAAAATTTCTCTGCCGAGAACGGACACGAGCAGATGTTCCGTCTCTGGGAAAGCACTGATCCCCAGGGCTGTTGTGCCTGTGAGTAGGCTGCCCAGGGAGGGTGAAGACCAGCAACAGCTCTCAGGGCTGGCACCTTCCTTGTGGGAGAAGGATCCGGACGTTTCCCATTTCGGAAAATGGCTCTGCCGAGAACGGGTATGAAAAGATGTTCCGTCTCTGGGAAAGCACTGATCCCCAGGGCTGTTGTGCCTGTGACTAGGCTGCCCAGGGAAGGTGAAGACCAGCAACAGCTTTCAGGGCTGGCCCGTTCCTTGTGGGAAAAGGATCCAGACTTTTCCCATTTTGGAAAATGGCTCTGCCGAGAACGGGTACGATGAGATGTTCCGTCTCTGGGAAAGCACTGATCCCCAGGGCTGTTGTGCCTGTGAATAGGTTTCCAAGGGAAGGTGAAGACCAGCAACAGCTTTCAGGGCTGGCCCCTTCCTTGTAGGAGAAGGAGCCGGACGTTTCCATTTCGGAAAAATGGCTCTGCGAGAACGGCCACAATGAGATGTTCCGTCTCTGGGAAAGCACTGATCCCCAGGGCTGTTGTGCCTGTGAGTAGGCTGCCCAGGGAAGGTGAAGACCAGCAAGAGCTTTCAGGGCTGGCCCCTTCCTTGTGGGAGAAGGAGCCGGACGTTTCCCTTTTCGGAAAAATGGCTCTGCGAGAACGGCCACAATTGGATGTTCCGTCTCTGGGAAAGCACGGATCCCCAGGGCTGTTGTGCCTGTGACTAGGCTGCCAAGGGAAGGTGAAGACCAGCAACAGCTTTCAGGGCTGGCCCCTTCCTTGTGGGAGAAGGAGCCGGACGTTTCCCATTTCGGAAAATGGCTCTGCCGAGAACGGCCACAAAGAGATGTTCCGACTCTGGGAAAGCACTGATCCCCAGGGCTGTTGTGCCTGTGACTAGGCTGCCCAGGGAAGGTGAAGACCAGCAACAGCTTTCAGGGCTGGCACCTTCCTTGTGGGAGCAGGAGCCGGACGTTTCCCTTTTCGGAAAAATTGCTCTGCCGAGAACGGACACGAGCAGATGTTCCGTCTCTGGGAAAGCACTGATCTCCAGGGCTGTTGTGCCTGTGAGTAGGCTGCCGAGGGAAGGTGAAGACCAGCAACAGCTTTCAGGGCTGGCACCTTCCTTGTGGGAGAAGGATCCGGACGTTTCCCATTTCGAAAAAAGGCTCTGCGAGAACGGGCACAATGAGATGTTCCGTCTCTGGGAAAGCACTGATCCCCAGGGCTGTTGTGCCTGTGAATAGGTTTCCAAGGGAAGGTGAAGACCAGCAACAGCTTTCAGGGCTGGCACCTTCCTTGTGGGAGAAGGAGCCGGACGTTTCCCATTTTGGAAAATTTCTCTGCCGAGAACGGACACGAGCAGATGTTCCGTCTCTGGGAAAGCACTGATCCCCAGGGCTGTTGTGCCTGTGAGTAGGCTGCCCAGGGAAGGTGAAGACCAGCAACAGCTTTGAGGGCTGGCCCCTTCCTTGTGGGAGAAGGATCCGGACGTTTCCCATTTCGGAAAAATGGCTCTGCGAGAACGGCCACAATTGCATGTTCCGTCTCTGGGAAAGCACTGATCCCCAGGGCTGTTGTGTCTGTGAGTAGGCTGCCCAGGGAAGGTGAAGAGCAGCAACAGCTTTCAGGGCTGGCCCCTTCCTTGTGGGAGAAGGATCCGGACGTTTCCCATTTCGGAAATAAGCTCTGCCGAGAATGGGCACAATGAGATGTTCCGTCTCTGGGAAAGCACAGATCCCCAGGGCTGTTGTGCCTGTGACTAGGCTGCCCAGGGAAGGTGAAGACCAGCAACAGCTTTCAGGTCTGGCCCCTTCCTTGTGGGAGAAGGAGCCGGACGTTTCCCATTTCGGAAAATGGCTCTGCCGAGAACGGACACAATGAGATGTTCCGTCTCTGGGAAAGCACAGATCCCCAGGGCTGTTGTGCCTGTGAGTAGGCTGCCCAGGGAACGTGAAGACCAGCAACAGCTTTCAGGGCTGGCCCCTTCCTTGTGGGAGAAGGATCCGGACGTTTCCCAATTTGGAAAAATGGCTCTGCGAGAACGGACACGAGCAGATGTTCCGTCTCTGGGAAAGCACAGATCCCCAGGGCTGTTGTGCCTGTGACTAGGCTGCCCAGGGAACGTGAAGACCAGCAACAGCTTTCAGGGCTGGCCCCTTCCTTGTGGGAGAAGGAGCCGGATGTTTCCCATTTCGGAAAATGGCTCTGCCGAGAACGGGTATGAAGAGGTGTTCCGTCTCTGGGAAAGCACAGATCCCCAGGGCTGTTGTGCCTGTGAATAGGCTGCCCAGGGAAGGTGAAGACCAGCAACAGCTCTCAGGGCTGGCCCCTTCCTTGTGGGAGAAGGAGCCGGACGTTTCCCATTTCGGAAAATTGCTCTGCCGAGAACGGCCACAATGAGATGTTCCGTCTCTGGGAAAGCACAGATCCCCAGGGCTGTTGTGCCTGTGAATAGGCTGCCCAGGGAAGGTGAAGACCAGCAACAGCTTTCAGGGCTGGCCCCTTCCTTGTGGGAGAAGGAGCCGGACGTTTCCCATTTCGGAAAAATGGCTCTGTGAGAACGGCCACAATTGCATGTTCCGTCTCTGGGAAAGCACTGATCCCCAGGGCTGTTGTGCCTGTGAGTAGGCTGCCCAGGGAAGGTGAAGACCAGCAACAGCTTTCAGGGCTGGCCCCTTCCTTGTGGGAGAAGGAGCCGGACGTTTCCCATTTCGGAAATAAGCTCTGCCGAGAACGGCCACAATTGGATGTTCCGTCTCTGGGAAAGCACAGATCCCCAGGGCTGTTGTGCCTGTGACTAGGCTGCCCAGGGAAGGTGAAGACCAGCAACAGCTTTCAGGTCTGGCCCCTTCCTTGTGGGAGAAGGATCCAGACGTTTCCCATTTCGGAAATAAGCTCTGCCGAGAACGGGCACAATGAGATGTTCCGTCTCTGGGAAAGCACAGATCCCCAGGGCTGTTGTGCCTGTGACTAGGCTGCCCAGGGAAGGTGAAGACCAGCAACAGCTTTCAGGGCTGGCACCTTCCTTGTGGGAGAAGGAGCCGGACGTTTCCCATTTCGGAAAAATGGCTCTGCCGAGAACGGGTATGAAAAGATGTTCCGTCTCTGGGAAAGCACAGATCCCCAGGGCTGTTGTGCCTGTGAGTAGGCTGCCCAGGGAAGGTGAAGACCAGCAACAGCTTTGAGGGCTGGCCCCTTCCTTGTGGGAAAAGGATCCAGACGTTTCCCATTTTGGAAAATGGCTCTGCCGAGAACGGGTACGATGAGATGTTCCGTCTCTGGGAAAGCACTGATCCCCAGGGCTGTTGTGCCTGTGAATAGGTTTCCAAGGGAAGGTGAAGACCAGCAACAGCTTTCAGGGCTGGCCCCTTCCTTGTGGGAGAAGGAGCCGGACGTTTCCCGATTTGGAAAAATGGCTCTGCGAGAACGGACACGAGCAGATGTTCCGTCTCTGGGAAAGCACTGATCCCCAGGGCTGTTGTGCCTGTGAGTAGGCTGCCCAGGGAGGGTGAAGACCAGCAACAGCTCTCAGGGCTGGCACCTTCCTTGTGGGAGAAGGATCCGGACGTTTCCCATTTCGGAAAATTGCTCTGCCGAGAACGGCCACAATGAGATGTTCCGTCTCTGGGAAAGCACAGATCCCCAGGGCTGTTGTGCCTGTGACTAGGCTGCCCAGGGAAGGTGAAGACCAGCAACAGCTTTCAGGGCTGGCCCCTTCCTTGTGGGAGAAGGAGCCGGATGTTTCCCATTTCGGAAAATGGCTCTGCCGAGAACGGGTACGATGAGATGTTCCGTCTCTGGGAAAGCACTGATCCCCAGGGCTGTTGTGCCTGTGAATAGGCTGCCCAGGGAAGGTGAAGACCAGCAACAGCTTTGTGTGCTGGCCCCTTCCTTGTGGGAGAAGGATCAGGACGTTTCCCTTTTTTGAAAAAGGCTGTGCCGAGAACGGACACGAGCAGATGTTCTGTCTCTGGGAAAGCACTGATCCCCAGGGCTGTTGTACCTGTGAATAGGCTGCCCAGGGAAGGTGAAGACCAGCAACAGCTTTCAGGGCTGGCCCCTTCCTTGTAGGAGAAGGAGCCGGACGTTTCCATTTCGGAAAAATGGCTCTGCGAGAACGGCCACAATGAGATGTTCCGTCTCTGGGAAAGCACTGATCCCCAGGGCTGTTGTGCCTGTGAATAGGCTGCCCAGGGAAGGTGAAGACCAGCAACAGCTTTCAGGGCTGGCACCTTCCTTGTGGGAGCAGGAGCCGGACGTTTCCCTTTTCGGAAAAATTGCTCTGCCGAGAACGGACACGAGCAGATGTTCCGTCTCTGGGAAAGCACTTATCTCCAGGGCTGTTGTGCCGGTGAGTAGGCTGCCGAGGGAAGGTGAAGACCAGCAACAGCTTTCAGGGCTGGCACCTTCCTTGTGGGAGAAGGATCCGGACGTTTCACATTTAGAAAAAAGGCTCTGCGAGAACGGCCACAATTGGATGTTCCGTCTCTGGGAAAGCACTGATCCCCAGGGCTGTTGTGCCTGTGAATAGGTTTCCAAGGGAAGGTGAAGACCAGCAACAGCTTTCAGGGCTGGCACCTTCCTTGTGGGAGAAGGAGCCGGACGTTTCCCATTTTGGAAAATTTCTCTGCCGAGAACGGACACGAGCAGATGTTCCGTCTCTGGGAAAGCACTGATCCCCAGGGCTGTTGTGCCTTTGAGTAGGCTGCCCAGGGAAGGTGAAGACCAGCAACAGCTTTGAGGGCTGGCCCCTTCCTTGTGGGAGAAGGATCCGGACGTTTCCCATTTCGGAAATAAGCTCTGCCGAGAATGGGCACAATGAGATGTTCCGTCTCTGGGAAAGCACAGATCCCCAGGGCTGTTGTGCCTGTGACTAGGCTGCCCAGGGAAGGTGAAGACCAGCAACAGCTTTCAGGTCTGGCCCCTTCCTTGTGGGAGAAGGAGCCGGACGTTTCCCATTTCGGAAAATGGCTCTGCCGAGAACGGACACAATGAGATGTTCCGTCTCTGGGAAAGCACAGATCCCCAGGGCTGTTGTGCCTGTGAGTAGGCTGCCCAGGGAACGTGAAGACCAGCAACAGCTTTCAGGGCTGGCCCCTTCCTTGTGGGAGAAGGATCCGGACGTTTCCCAATTTGGAAAAATGGCTCTGCGAGAACGGACACGAGCAGATGTTCCGTCTCTGGGAAAGCACAGATCCCCAGGGCTGTTGTGCCTGTGACTAGGCTGCCCAGGGAACGTGAAGACCAGCAACAGCTTTGAGGGCTGGCCCCTTCCTTGTGGGAGAAGGAGCCGGATGTTTCCCATTTCGGAAAATGGCTCTGCCGAGAACGGGTATGAAGAGGTGTTCCGTCTCTGGGAAAGCACAGATCCCCAGGGCTGTTGTGCCTGTGAATAGGCTGCCCAGGGAAGGTGAAGACCAGCAACAGCTCTCAGGGCTGGCCCCTTCCTTGTGGGAGAAGGAGCCGGACGTTTCCCATTTCGGAAAATTGCTCTGCCGAGAACGGCCACAATGAGATGTTCCGTCTCTGGGAAAGCACAGATCCCCAGGGCTGTTGTGCCTGTGAATAGGCTGCCCAGGGAAGGTGAAGACCAGCAACAGCTTTCAGGGCTGGCCCCTTCCTTGTGGGAGAAGGAGCCGGACGTTTCCCATTTCGGAAAAATGGCTCTGTGAGAACGGCCACAATTGCATGTTCCGTCTCTGGGAAAGCACTGATCCCCAGGGCTGTTGTGCCTGTGAGTAGGCTGCCCAGGGAAGGTGAAGACCAGCAACAGCTTTCAGGGCTGGCCCCTTCCTTGTGGGAGAAGGAGCCGGACGTTTCCCATTTCGGAAATAAGCTCTGCCGAGAACGGCCACAATTGGATGTTCCGTCTCTGGGAAAGCACAGATCCCCAGGGCTGTTTTGCCTGTGACTAGGCTGCCCAGGGAAGGTGAAGACCAGCAACAGCTTTCAGGTCTGGCCCCTTCCTTGTGGGAGAAGGATCCAGACGTTTCCCATTTCGGAAATAAGCTCTGCCGAGAACGGGCACAATGAGATGTTCCGTCTCTGGGAAAGCACAGATCCCCAGGGCTGTTGTGCCTGTGACTAGGCTGCCCAGGGAAGGTGAAGACCAGCAACAGCTTTCAGGGCTGGCACCTTCCTTGTGGGAGAAGGAGCCGGACGTTTCCCATTTCGGAAAAATGGCTCTGCCGAGAACGGGTATGAAAAGATGTTCCGTCTCTGGGAAAGCACAGATCCCCAGGGCTGTTGTGCCTGTGAGTAGGCTGCCCAGGGAAGGTGAAGACCAGCAACAGCTTTGAGGGCTGGCCCCTTCCTTGTGGGAAAAGTATCCAGACGTTTCCCATTTTGGAAAATGGCTCTGCCGAGAACGGGTACGATGAGATGTTCCGTCTCTGGGAAAGCACTGATCCCCAGGGCTGTTGTGCCTGTGAATAGGTTTCCAAGGGAAGGTGAAGACCAGCAACAGCTTTCAGGGCTGGCCCCTTCCTTGTGGGAGAAGGAGCCGGACGTTTCCCGATTTGGAAAAATGGCTCTGCGAGAACGGACACGAGCAGATGTTCCGTCTCTGGGAAAGCACTGATCCCCAGGGCTGTTGTGCTTGTGAGTAGGCTGCCCAGGGAGGGTGAAGACCAGCAACAGCTCTCAGGGCTGGCACCTTCCTTGTGGGAGAAGGATCCGGACGTTTCCCATTTCGGAAAATTGCTCTGCCGAGAACGGCCACAATGAGATGTTCCGTCTCTGGGAAAGCACTGATCCCCAGGGCTGTTGTGCCTGTGACTAGGCTGCCCAGGGAAGGTGAAGACCAGCAACAGCTTTGAGGGCTGGCCCCTTCCTTGTGGGAAAAGGATCCAGACGTTTCCCATTTTGGAAAATGGCTCTGCCGAGAACGGGTACGATGAGATGTTCCGTCTCTGGGAAAGCACAGATCCCCAGGGCTGTTGTGCCTGTGAGTAGGCTGCCCAGGGAAGGTGAAGACCAGCAACAGCTTTCAGGTCTGGCCCCTTCCTTGTGGGAGAAGGAGCCGGACGTTTCCCATTTCGGAAATAAGCTCTGCCGAGAACGGGCACAATGAGATATTCCGTCTCTGGGAAAGCACTGATCCCCAGGGCTGTTGTGCCTGTGACTAGGCTGCCCAGGGAAGGTGATGACCAGCAACAGCTTTCAGGGCTGGCCCCTTCCTTGTGGGAGAAGGAGCCGGATGTTTCCCATTTCGGAAAATGGCTCTGCCGAGAACGGGTACGATGAGATGTTCCGTCTCTGGGAAAGCACTGATCCCCAGGGCTGTTGTGCCTGTGAATAGGCTGCCCAGGGAACGTGAAGACCAGCAACAGCTTTGAGGGCTGGCCCCTTCCTTGTGGGAGAAGGAGCCGGATGTTTCCCATTTCGGAAAATGGCTCTGCCGAGAACGGACACGAGCAGATGTTCTGTCTCTGGGAAAGCACTGATCTCCAGGGCTGTTGTGCCTGTGAGTAGGCTGCCCAGGGAAGGTGAAGACCAGCAACAGCTTTCAGGGCTGGCCCCTTCCTTGTAGGAGAAGGAGTCGGACGTTTCCATTTCGGAAAAATGGCTCTGCGAGAACGGCCACAATGAGATGTTCCGTCTCTGGGAAAGCACTGATCCCCAGGGCTGTTGTGCCTGTGAATAGGCTGCCCAGGGAAGGTGAAGACCAGCAACAGCTTTCAGGGCTGGCACCTTCCTTGTGGGAGCAGGAGCCGGACGTTTCCCTTTTCGGAAAAATTGCTCTGCCGAGAACGGACACGAGCAGATGTTCCGTCTCTGGAAAGCACTTATCTCCAGGGCTGTTGTGCCTGTGAGTAGGCTGCCGAGGGAAGGTGAAGACCAGCAACAGCTTTCAGGGCTGGCACCTTCCTTGTGGGAGAAGGATCCGGACGTTTCACATTTAGAAAAAAGGCTCTGCGAGAACGGCCACAATGAGATGTTCCGTCTCTGGGAAAGCACTGATCCCCAGGGCTGTTGTGCCTGTGAATAGGTTTCCAAGGGAAGGTGAAGACCAGCAACAGCTTTCAGGGCTGGCACCTTCCTTGTGGGAGAAGGAGCCGGACGTTTCCCATTTTGGAAAATTTCTCTGCCGAGAACGGACACGAGCAGATGTTCCGTCTCTGGGAAAGCACTGATCCCCAGGGCTGTTGTGCCTGTGAGTAGGCTGCCCAGGGAAGGTGAAGACCAGCAACAGCTTTCAGGGCTGGCCCCTTCCTTGTGGGAGAAGGATCCGGACGTTTCCCATTTCGGAAAAATGGCTCTGCGAGAACGGCCACAATTGGATGTTCCGTCTCTGGGAAAGCACTGATCCCCAGTGCTGTTGTGTCTGTGAGTAGGCTGCCCAGGGAAGGTGAAGACCAGCAACAGCTTTCAGGGCTGGCCCCTTCCTTGTGGGAGAAGGATCCGGACGTTTCCCATTTCGGAAATAAGCTCTGCCGAGAATGGGCACAATGAGATGTTCCGTCTCTGGGAAAGCACAGATCCCCAGGGCTGTTGTGCCTGTGACTAGGCTGCCCAGGGAAGGTGAAGACCAGCAACAGCTTTCAGGTCTGGCCCCTTCCTTGTGGGAGAAGGAGCCGGACGTTTCCCATTTCGGAAAATGGCTCTGCCGAGAACGGACACAATGAGATGTTCCGTCTCTGGGAAAGCACAGATCCCCAGGGCTGTTGTGCCTGTGAATAGGCTGCCCAGGGAACGTGAAGACCAGCAACAGCTTTCAGGGCTGGCACCTTTCTTGTGGGAGCAGGAGCCGGACGTTTCCCTTTTCGAAAATATTGCTCTGCCGAGAACGGGCACGAGCAGATGTTCCGTCTCTGGGAAAGCACTGATCCCCAGGGCTGTTGTGCCTGTGAGTAGGCTGCCCAGGGAACGTGAAGACCAGCAACAGCTTTCAGGGCTGGCCCCTTCCTTGTGGGAGAAGGATCCGGACGTTTCCCAATTTGGAAAAATGGCTCTGCGAGAATGGACACGAGCAGATGTTCCGTCTCTGGGAAAGCACTGATCCCCAGGGCTGTTGTGCCTGTGACTAGGCTGCCCAGGGAAGGTGAAGACCAGCAACAGCTTTGAGGGCTGGCCCCTTCCTTGTGGGAGAAGGATCCGGACGTTTCCCATTTCGGAAAACGGCTCTGCCGAGAACGGGCACAAAGAGATGTTCCGTCTCTGGGAAAGCACTGATCCCCAGGGCTGTTGTGCCTGTGAGTAGGCTCCCAGGGAACGTGAAGACCAGCAACAGCTTTGAGGGCTGGCCCCTTCCTTGTGGGAGAAGGATCCGGACGTTTCCCATTTCGGAAAATGGCTCTGCCGAGAACGGGTACGATGAGATGTTCCGTCTCTGGGAAAGCACTGATCCCCAGGGCTGTTGTGCCTGTGAGTAGGCTGCCCAGGGAAGGTGAAGACCAGCAACAGCTTTCAGGTCTGGCCCCTTCCTTGTGGGAGAAGGATACGAACGTTTCACATTTTGGAAAATGGCTCTGCCGAGAACGGGTACGATGAGATGTTCCGTCTCTGGGAAAGCACTGATCCCCAGGGCTGTTGTGCCTGTGAATAGGCTGCCCAGGGAAGGTGAAGACCAGCAACAGCTTTGAGGGCTGGCCCCTTCCTTGTGGGAGAAGGATCAGGACGTTTCCCTTTTTTGAAAAAGGCTGTGCCGAGAACGGACACGAGCAGATGTTCTGTCTCTGGGAAAGCACTGATCTCCAGGGCTGTTGTGCCTGTGAGTAGGCTGCCCAGGGAAGGTGAAGACCAGCAACAGCTTTCAGGGCTGGCCCCTTCCTTGTGGGAGAAGGAGCCGGACGTTTCCCTTTTTGGAAAAATGGCTCTGCGAGAACGGCCACAATTGGATGTTCCGTCTCTGGGAAAGCACGGATCGCCAGGGCTGTTGTGCCTGTGAGTAGGCTGCCAAGGGAAGGTGAAGACCAGCAACAGCTTTCAGGGCTGGCACCTTCCTTGTGGGAGAAGGAGCCGGACGTTTCCCATTTCGGAAAATGGCTCTGCCGAGAACGGGCACGAGGAGATGTTCCGTCTCTGGGAAAGCACTGATCCCCAGGGCTGTTGTGCCTGTGAATAGGCTGCCCAGGGAAGGTGAAGACCAGCAACAGCTTTCAGGGCTGGCACCTTCCTTGTGGGAGCAGGAGCCGGACGTTTCCCTTTTCGGAAAAATTGCTCTGCCGAGAACGGACACGAGCAGATGTTCCGTCTCTGGGAAAGCACTGATCTCCAGGGCTGTTGTGCCTGTGAGTAGGCTGCCGAGGGAAGGTGAAGACCAGCAACAGCTTTCAGGGCTGGCACCTTCCTTGTGGGAGAAGGATCCGGACGTTTCACATTTCGAAAAAAGGCTCTGCGAGAACGGCCACAATGAGATGTTCCGTCTCTGGGAAAGCACTGATCCCCAGGGCTGTTGTGCCTGTGAATAGGTTTCCAAGGGAAGGTGAAGACCAGCAACAGCTTTCAGGGCTGGCACCTTCCTTGTGGGAGAAGGAGCCGGACGTTTCCCATTTTGGAAAATTTCTCTGCCGAGAACGGACACGAGCAGATGTTCCGTCTCTGGGAAAGCACTGATCCCCAGGGCTGTTGTGCCTGTGAGTAGGCTGCCCAGGGAAGGTGAAGACCAGCAACAGCTTTCAGGGCTGGCCCCTTCCTTGTGGGAGAAGGATCCGGACGTTTCCCATTTCGGAAAAATGGCTCTGCGAGAACGGCCACAATTGGATGTTCCGTCTCTGGGAAAACACTGATCCCCAGGGCTGTTGTGTCTGTGAGTAGGCTGCCCAGGGAAGGTGAAGACCAGCAACAGCTTTCAGGGCTGGCCCCTTCCTTGTGGGAGAAGGATCCGGACGTTTCCCATTTCGGAAATAAGCTCTGCCGAGAATGGGCACAATGAGATGTTCCGTCTCTGGGAAAGCACAGATCCCCAGGGCTGTTGTGCCTGTGAGTAGGCTGCCCAGGGAAGGTGAAGACCAGCAACAGCTTTCAGGGCTGGCACCTTCCTTGTGGGAGAAGGAGCCGGACGTTTCCCATTTCGGAAAATGGCTCTGCCGAGAACGGACACAATGAGATGTTCCGTCTCTGGGAAAGCACTGATCCCCAGGGCTGTTGTGCCTGTGACTAGGCTGCCCAGGGAACGTGAAGACCAGCAACAGCTTTGAGGGCTGGCCCCTTCCTTGTGGGAAAAGGAGCCGGATGTTTCCCATTTCGGAAAATGGCTCTGCCGAGAACGGGTACGATGAGATGTTCCGTCTCTGGGAAAGCACTGATCCCCAGGGCTGTTGTGCCTGTGAGTAGGCTGCCCAGGGAAGGTGAAGACCAGCAACAGCTTTCAGGGCTGGCCCCTTCCTTGTGGGAGAAGGAGCCGGACGTTTCCCATTTCGGAAAATGGCTCTGCCGAGAACGGGCACGAGGAGATGTTCCGTCTCTGGGAAAGCACTGATCTCCAGGGATGTTGTGCCTGTGAGTAGGCTGCTGAGGAAAAGTGAAGACCAGCAACAGCTTTCAGGGCTGGCCCCTTCCTTGTGGGAGAAGGAGCCGGACGTTTTCCATTTCGGAAAATTGCTCTGCCGATAACGGCCACAATGAGATGTTCCGTCTCTGGGAAAGCACTGATCCCCAGGGCTGTTGTGCCTGTGAATAGGCTGCCCAGGGACGTGAAGACCAGGAACAGCTTTCAGGGCTGGCACCTTCCTTGTGGGAGAAGGAGCCGGACGTTTCCCATTTCGGAAAAATGGCTCTGCGAGAACGGCCACAATTGCATGTTCCGTCTCTGGGAAAGCACTGATCCCCAGGGCTGTTGTGCCTGTGAGTAGGCTGCCCAGGGAAGGTGAACACCAGCAACAGCTTTCAGGGCTGGCCCCTTCCTTGTGGGAGAAGGAGCCGGACGTTTCCCATTTCGGAAATAAGCTCTGCCGAGAACGGCCACAATTGGATGTTCCGTCTCTGGGAAAGCACAGATCCCCAGGGCTGTTGTGCCTGTGACTAGGCTGCCCAGGGAAGGTGAAGACCAGCAACAGCTTTCAGGTCTGGCCCCTTCCTTGTGGGAGAAGGATCCAGACGTTTCCCATTTCGGAAATAAGCTCTGCCGAGAACGGGCACAATGAGATGTTCCGTCTCTGGGAAAGCACAGATCCCCAGGGCTGTTGTGCCTGTGAATAGGCTGCCCAGGGAAGGTGAAGACCAGCAACAGCTTTCAGGGCTGGCACCTTCCTTGTGGGAGAAGGAGCCGGACGTTTCCCATTTCGGAAAAATGGCTCTGCCGAGAACGGGTATGAAAAGATGTTCCGTCTCTGGGAAAGCACAGATCCCCAGGGCTGTTGTGCCTGTGACTAGGCTGCCCAGGGAAGGTGAAGACCAGCAACAGCTTTGAGGGCTGGCCCCTTCCTTGCGGGAAAAGGATCCAGACGTTTCCCATTTTGGAAAATGGCTCTGCCGAGAACGGGTACGATGAGATGTTCCGTCTCTGGGAAAGCACTGATCCCCAGGGCTGTTGTGCCTGTGAATAGGTTTCCAAGGGAAGGTGAAGACCAGCAACAGCTTTCAGGGCTGGCCCCTTCCTTGTGGGAGAAGGAGCCGGACGTTTCCCAATTTGGAAAAATGGCTCTGCGAGAACGGACACGAGCAGATGTTCCGTCTCTGGGAAAGCACTGATCCCCAGGGCTGTTGTGCCTGTGAGTAGGCTGCCCAGGGAGGGTGAAGACCAGCAACAGCTCTCAGGGCTGGCACCTTCCTTGTGGGAGAAGGATCCGGACGTTTCCCATTTCGGAAAATTGCTCTGCCGAGAACGGCCACAATGAGATGTTCCGTCTCTGGGAAAGCACAGATCCCCAGGGCTGTTGTGCCTGTGAATAGGCTGCCCAGGGAACGTGAAGACCAGCAACAGCTTTCAGGGCTGGCCCCTTCCTTGTGGGAGAAGGATACAAACGTTTCCCATTTCGGAAAATGGCTCTGCCGAGAACGGGTATGAAAAGATGTTCCGTCTCTGGGAAAGCACTGATCCCCAGGGCTGTTGTGCCTGTGACTAGGCTGCCCAGGGAAGGTGAAGACCAGCAACAGCTTTCAGGGCTGGCCCCTTCCTTGTGGGAAAAGGATCCAGACGTTTCCCATTTTGGAAAATGGCTCTGCCGAGAACGGGTACGATGAGATGTTCCGTCTCTGGGAAAGCACTGATCCCCAGGGCTGTTGTGCCTGTGAATAGGTTTCCAAGGGAAGGTGAAGACCAGCAACAGCTTTCAGGGCTGGCACCTTCCTTGTGGGAGAAGGAGCCGGACGTTTCCCAATTTGGAAAAATGGCTCTGCGAGAACGGACACGAGCAGATGTTCCGTCTCTGGGAAAGCACTGATCCCCAGGGCTGTTGTGCCTGTGACTAGGCTGCCCAGGGAAGGTGAAGACCAGCAACAGCTTTGAGGGCTGGCCCCTTCCTTGTGGGAGAAGGAGCCGGACGTTTCCCATTTCGGAAAATGGCTCTGCCGAGAACGGGTACGATGAGATGTTCCGTCTCTGGGAAAGCACAGATCCCCAGGGCTGTTGTGCCTGTGAGTAGGCTGCCCAGGGAAGGTGAAGACCAGCAACAGCTTTCAGGTCTGGCCCCTTCCTTGTGGGAGAAGGAGCCGGACGTTTCCCTTTTCGGAAATAAGCTCTGCCGAGAACGGGCACAATGAGATATTCCGTCTCTGGGAAAGCACTGATCCCCAGGGCTGTTGTGCCTGTGACTAGGCTGCCCAGGGAAGGTGATGACCAGCAACAGCTTTCAGGGCTGGCCCCTTCCTTGTGGGAGAAGGAGCCGGACGTTTCCCATTTCGGAAAATGGCTCTGCCGAGAACGGGCACGAGGAGATGTTCCGTCTCTGGGAAAGCACTGATCTCCAGGGCTGTTGTGCCTGTGAGTAGGCTGCTGAGGGAAAGTGAAGACCAGCAACAGCTTTCAGGGCTGGCCCCTTCCTTGTGGGAGAAGGAGCCGGACGTTTTCCATTTCGGAAAATGGCTCTGCCGAGAACGGGCACAATGAGATATTCCGTCTCTGGGAAAGCACTGATCCCCAGGGCTGTTGTGCCTGTGAATAGGCTGCCCAGGGAACGTGAAGACCAGCAACAGCTTTCAGGGCTGGCCCCTTCCTTGTGGGAGAAGGAGCCGGACTTTTCCCATTTCGGAAAAATGGCTCTGCGAGAACGGCCACAATTGCATGTTCCGTCTCTGGGAAAGCACTGATCCCCAGGGCTGTTGTGCCTGTGAGTAGGCTGCCCAGGGAAGGTGAAGACCAGCAACAGCTTTCAGGGCTGGCCCCTTCCTTGTGGGAGAAGGAGCCGGACGTTTCCCATTTCGGAAATAAGCTCTGCCGAGAACGGCCACAATTGGATGTTCCGTCTCTGGGAAAGCACTGATCCCCAGGGCTTTTGTGCCTGTGACTAGGCTGCCCAGGGAAGGTGAAGACCAGCAACAGCTTTCAGGTCTGGCCCCTTCCTTGTGGGAGAAGGATCCAGACGTTTCCCATTTCGGAAATAAGCTCTGCCGAGAACGGGCACAATGAGATGTTCCGTCTCTGGGAAAGCACAGATCCCCAGGGCTGTTGTGCCTGTGAATAGGCTGCCCAGGGAAGGTGAAGACCAGCAACAGCTTTGAGGGCTGGCCCCTTCCTTGTGGGAAAAGGATCCAGACGTTTCCCATTTTGGAAAATGGCTCTGCCGAGAACGGGTACGATGAGATGTTCCGTCTCTGGGAAAGCACTGATCCCCAGGGCTGTTGTGCCTGTGAATAGGTTTCCAAGGGAAGGTGAAGACCAGCAACAGCTTTCAGGGCTGGCCCCTTCCTTGTGGGAGAAGGAGCCGGACGTTTCCCAATTTGGAAAAATGGATCTGCGAGAACGGACACGAGCAGATGTTCCGTCTCTGGGAAAGCACTGATCTCCAGGGCTGTTGTGCCTGTGAGTAGGCTGCCCAGGGAGGGTGAAGACCAGCAACAGCTCTCAGGGCTGGCACCTTCCTTGTGGGAAAAGGATCCGGACGTTTCCCATTTTGGAAAATGGCTCTGCCGAGAACGGGTACGATGAGATGTTCCGTCTCTGGGAAAGCACTGATCCCCAGGGCTGTTGTGCCTGTGAATAGGTTTCCAAGGGAAGATGAAGACCAGCAACAGCTTTCAGGGCTGGCCCCTTCCTTGTGGGAGAAGGAGCCGGACGTTTCCCAATTTGGAAAAATGGCTCTGCGAGAACGGACACGAGCAGATGTTCCGTCTCTGGGAAAGCACTGATCCCCAGGGCTGTTGTGCCTGTGAGTAGGCTGCCCAGGGAGGGTGAAGACCAGCAACAGCTCTCAGGGCTGGCACCTTCCTTGTGGGAGAAGGATCCGGACGTTTCCCATTTCGGAAAATTGCTCTGCCGAGAACGGCCACAATGAGACGTTCCGTCTCTGGGAAAGCACAGATCCCCAGGGCTGTTGTGCCTGTGAATAGGCTGCCCAGGGAACGTGAAGACCAGCAACAGCTTTCAGGGCTGGCCCCTTCCTTGTGGGAGAAGGATACAAACGTTTCCCATTTCGGAAAATGGCTCTGCCGAGAACGGGTATGAAAAGATGTTCCGTCTCTGGGAAAGCACTGATCCCCAGTGCTGTTGTGCCTGTGACTAGGCTGCCCAGGGAAGGTGAAGACCAGCAACAGCTTTGAGCGCTGGCCCCTTCCTTGTGGGAAAAGGATCCAGACGTTTCCCATTTTGGAAAATGGCTCTGCCGAGAACGGGTACGATGAGATGTTCCGTCTCTGGGAAAGCACTGATCCCCAGGGCTGTTGTGCCAGTGAATAGGTTTCCAAGGGAAGGTGAAGACCAGCAACAGCTTTCAGGGCTGGCACCTTCCTTGTGGGAGCAGGAGCCAGACGTTTTCCAATTTGGAAAAATGGCTCTGCGAGAACGGACACGAGCAGATGTTCCGTCTCTGGGAAAGCACTGATCCCCAGGGCTGTTGTGCCTGTGAGTAGGCTGCCCAGGGAGGGTGAAGACCAGCAACAGCTCTCAGGGCTGGCACCTTCCTTGTGGGAGAAGGATCCGGACGTTTCCCATTTCGGAAAATTGCTCTGCCGAGAACGGCCACAATGAGATGTTCCGTCTCTGGGAAAGCACAGATCCCCAGGGCTGTTGTGCCTGTGAATAGGCTGCCCAGGGAACGTGAAGACCAGCAACAGCTTTCAGGGCTGGCCCCTTCCTTGTGGGAAAAGGATACAAACGTTTCCCATTTCGGAAAATGGCTCTGCCGAGAACGGGTATGAAAAGATGTTCCGTCTCTGGGAAAGCACTGATCTCCAGGGCTGTTGTGCCTGTGACTAGGCTGCCCAGGGAAGGTGAAGACCAGCAACAGCTTTCAGGGCTCGCCCCTTCCTTGTGGGAGAAGGAGCCGGACGTTTCCCATTTCGGAAAATGGCTCTGCCGAGAACGGCCACAATGAGATGTTCCGTCTCTGGGAAAGCACAGATCCCCAGGGCTGTTGTGCCTGTGACTAGGCTGCCCAGGGAAGGTGAAGACCAGCAACAGCTTTCAGGGCTGGCCCCTTCCTTGTGGGAGAAGGATCCGGACGTTTCCCATTTCGGAAATAAGCTCTGCCGAGAACGGGCACAATGAGATATTCCGTCTCTGGGAAAGCACTGATCCCCAGGGCTGTTGTGCCTGTGACTAGGCTGCCCAGGGAAGGTGATGACCAGCAACAGCTTTCAGGGCTGGCCCCTTCCTTGTGGGAGAAGGAGCCGGATGTTTCCCATTTCGGAAAATGGCTCTGCCGAGAACGGGTACGATGAGATGTTCCGTCTCTGGGAAAGCACTGATCCCCAGGGCTGTTGTGCCTGTGAATAGGCTGCCCAGGGAAGGTGAAGACCAGCAACAGCTTTCAGGGCTGGCCCCTTCCTTGTGGGAGAAGGATCAGGACGTTTCACTTTTTTGAAAAAGGCTGTGCCGAGAACGGACACGAGCAGATGTTCTGTCTCTGGGAAAGCACTGATCCCCAGGGCTGTTGTGCCTGTGAGTAGGCTGCCCAGGGAAGGTGAAGACCAGCAACAGCTTTCAGGGCTGGCCCCTTCCTTGTGGGAGCAGGAGCCGGACGTTTCCATTTCGGAAAAATGGCTCTGCGAGAACGGCCACAATGAGATGTTCCGTCTCTGGGAAAGCACTGATCCCCAGGGCTGTTGTGCCTGTGAATAGGCTGCCCAGGGAAGGTGAAGACCAGCAACAGCTTTCAGAGCTGGCACCTTCCTTGTGGGAGCAGGAGCCGGACGTTTCCCTTTTCGGAAAAATTGCTCTGCCGAGAACGGACACGAGCAGATGTTCCGTCTCTGGGAAAGCACTGATCTCCAGGGCTGTTGTGCCTGTGAGTAGGCTGCCGAGGGAAGGTGAAGACCAGCAACAGCTTTCAGGGCTGGCACCTTCCTTGTGGGAGAAGGATCCGGACGTTTCCCATTTCGAAAAAAGGCTCTGCGAGAACGGCCACAATAGAGATGTTCCGTCTCTGGGAAAGCACTGATCCCCAGGGCTGTTGTGCCTGTGAATAGGTTTCCAAGGGAAGGTGAAGACCAGCAACAGCTTTCAGGGCTGGCACCTTCCTTGTGGGAGAAGGAGCCGGACGTTTCCCATTTTGGAAAATTTCTCTGCCGAGAACGGGCACAATGAGATGTTCCGTCTCTGGGAAAGCACTGATCCCCAGGGCTGTTGTGCCTGTGAGTAGGCTGCCCAGGGAAGGTGAAGACCAGCAACAGCTTTCAGGGCTGGCCCCTTCCTTGTGGGAGAAGGATCCGGACGTTTCCCATTTCGGAAAAATGGCTCTGCGAGAACGGCCACAATTGGATGTTCCGTCTCTGGGAAAGCACTGATCCCCAGTGCTGTTGTGTCTGTGAGTAGGCTGCCCAGGGAAGGTGAAGACCAGCAACAGCTTTCAGGGCTGGCCCCTTCCTTGTGGGAGAAGGATCCGGACGTTTCCCATTTCGGAAATAAGCTCTGCCGAGAATGGGCACAATGAGATGTTCCGTCTCTGGGAAAGCACTGATCCCCAGGGCTGTTGTGCCTGTGACTAGGCTGCCCAGGGAAGGTGAAGACCAGCAACAGCTTTCAGGGCTGGCCCCTTCCTTGTGGGAGAAGGAGCCGGACGTTTCCCATTTCGGAAAATGGCTCTGCCGAGAACGGACACAATGAGATGTTCCGTCTCTGGGAAAGCACAGATCCCCAGGGCTGTTGTGCCTGTGAATAGGCTGCCCAGGGAATGTGAAGACCAGCAACAGCTTTCAGGGCTGGTACCTTTCTTGTGGGAGCAGGAGCCGGACGTTTCCCTTTTCGAAAATATTGCTCTGCCGAGAACGGACACGAGCAGATGTTCCGTCTCTGGGAAAGCACTGATCCCCAGGGCTGTTGTGCCTGTGAGTAGGCTGCCCAGGGAAGGTGAAGACCAGCAACAGCTTTCAGGGCTGGCCCCTTCCTTGTGGGAGAAGGATCCGGACGTTTCCCAATTTGGAAAAATGGCTCTGCGAGAACGGACACGAGCAGATGTTCCGTCTCTGGGAAAGCACTGATCCCCAGGGCTGTTGTGCCTGTGACTAGGCTGCCCAGGGAACGTGAAGACCAGCAACAGCTTTGAGGGCTGGCCCCTTCCTTGTGGGAGAAGGAGCCGGATGTTTCCCATTTCGGAAAATGGCTCTGCCGAGAACGGGTATGAAGAGGTGTTCCGTGTCTGGGAAAGCACAGATCCCCAGGGCTGTTGTGCCTGTGAATAGGCTGCCCAGGGAAGGTGAAGACCAGCAACAGCTCTCAGGGCTGGCACCTTCCTTGTGGGAGAAGGAGCCGGACGTTTCCCATTTCGGAAAAAAGCTCTGCCGAGAACGGGCACAATGAGATGTTCCGTCTCTGGGAAAGCACAGATCCCCAGGGCTGTTGTGCCTGTGAGTAGGCTGCCCAGGGAACTTGAAGACCAGCAACAGCTTTCAGGGCTGGCCCCTTCCTTGTGGGAGAAGGAGCCGGACGTTTCCCATTTCGGAAAATGGCTCTGCCGAGAACGGGCACGAGGAGATGTTCCGTCTCTGGGAAAGCACTGATCTCCAGGGCTGTTGTGCCTGTGAGTAGGCTGCTGAGGGAAAGTGAAGACCAGCAACAGCTTTCAGGGCTGGCCCCTTCCTTGTGGGAGAAGGATCCGGACGTTTCCCATTTCGGAAAATTGCTCTGCCTAGAACGGCCACAATGAGATATTCCGTCTCTGGGAAAGCACAGATCCCCAGGGCTGTTGTGCCTGTGACTAGGCTGCCCAGGGAAGGTGATGACCAGCAACAGCTTTCAGGGCTGGCCCCTTCCTTGTGGGAGAAGGAGCCGGATGTTTCCCATTTCGGAAAATGGCTCTGCCGAGAACGGGTACGATGAGATGTTCCGTCTCTGGGAAAGCACTGATCCCCAGGGCTGTTGTGCCTGTGAATAGGCTGCCCAGGGAAGGTGAAGACCAGCAACAGCTTTCAGGGCTGGCCCCTTCCTTGTGGGAGAAGGATCAGGACGTTTCCCTTTTTTGAAAAAGGCTGTGCCGAGAACGGACACGAGCAGATGTTCTGTCTCTGGGAAAGCACTGATCCCCAGGGCTGTTGTGCCTGTGAGTAGGCTGCCCAGGGAAGGTGAAGACCAGCAACAGCTTTCAGGGCTGGCCCCTTCCTTGTAGGAGAAGGAGCGGGACGTTTCTATTTCGGAAAAATGGCTCTGCGAGAACGGCCACAATGAGATGTTCCGTCTCTGGGAAAGCACTGATCCCCAGGGCTGTTGTGCCTGTGAATAGGCTGCCCAGGGAAGGTGAAGACCAGCAACAGCTTTCAGAGCTGGCACCTTCCTTGTGGGAGCAGGAGCCGGACGTTTCCCTTTTCGGAAAAATTGCTCTGCCGAGAACGGACACGAGCAGATGTTCCGTCTCTGGGAAAGCACTGATCTCCAGGGCTGTTGTGCCTGTGACTAGGCTGCCGAGGGAAGGTGAAGACCAGCAACAGCTTTCAGGGCTGGCACCTTCCTTGTGGGAGAAGGATCCGGACGTTTCCCATTTCGAAAAAAGGCTCTGCGAGAACGGCCACAATAGAGATGTTCCGTCTCTGGGAAAGCACTGATCCCCAGGGCTGTTGTGCCTGTGAATAGGTTTCCAAGGGAAGGTGAAGACCAGCAACAGCTTTCAGGGCTGGCACCTTCCTTGTGGGAGAAGGAGCCGGACGTTTCCCATTTTGGAAAATTTCTCTGCCGAGAACGGACACGAGCAGATGTTCCGTATCTGGGAAAGCACTGATCCCCAGGGCTGTTGTGCCTGTGAGTAGGCTGCCCAGGGAAGGTGAAGACCAGCAACAGCTTTCAGGGCTGGCCCCTTCCTTGTGGGAGAAGGATCCGGACGTTTCCCATTTCGGAAAAATGGCTCTGCGAGAACGGCCACAATTGGATGTTCCGTCTCTGGGAAAGCACTGATCCCCAGTGCTGTTGTGTCTGTGAGTAGGCTGCCCAGGGAAGGTGAAGACCAGCAACAGCTTTCAGGGCTGGCCCCTTCCTTGTGGGAGAAGGATCCGGACGTTTCCCATTTCGGAAATAAGCTCTGCCGAGAATGGGCACAATGAGATGTTCCGTCTCTGGGAAAGCACTGATCCCCAGGGCTGTTGTGCCTGTGACTAGGCTGCCCAGGGAAGGTGAAGACCAGCAACAGCTTTCAGGGCTGGCCCCTTCCTTGTGGGAGAAGGAGCCGGACGTTTCCCATTTCGGAAAATGGCTCTGCCGAGAACGGACACAATGAGATGTTCCGTCTCTGGGAAAGCACAGATCCCCAGGGCTGTTGTGCCTGTGAATAGGCTGCCCAGGGAACGTGAAGACCAGCAACAGCTTTCAGGGCTGGTACCTTTCTTGTGGGAGCAGGAGCCTGACGTTTCCCTTTTCGAAAATATTGCTCTGCCGAGAACGGACACGAGCAGATGTTCCGTCTCTGGGAAAGCACTGATCCCCAGGGCTGTTGTGCCTGTGAGTAGGCTGCCCAGGGAAGGTGAAGACCAGCAACAGCTTTCAGGGCTGGCCCCTTCCTTGTGGGAGAAGGATCCGGACGTTTCCCAATTTGGAAAAATGGCTCTGCGAGAACGGACACGAGCAGATGTTCCGTCTCTGGGAAAGCACTGATCCCCAGGGCTGTTGTGCCTGTGACTAGGCTGCCCAGGGAACGTGAAGACCAGCAACAGCTTTGAGGGCTGGCCCCTTCCTTGTGGGAGAAGGAGCCGGATGTTTCCCATTTCGGAAAATGGCTCTGCCGAGAACGGGTATGAAGAGGTGTTCCGTGTCTGGGAAAGCACTGATCCCCAGGGCTGTTGTGCCTGTGAATAGGCTGCCCAGGGAAGGTGAAGACCAGCAACAGCTCTCAGGGCTGGCACCTTCCTTGTGGGAGAAGGAGCCGGACGTTTCCCATTTCGGAAATAAGCTCTGCCGAGAACGGGCACAATGAGATGTTCCGTCTCTGGGAAAGCACTGATCCCCAGGGCTGTTGTGCCTGTGAGTAGGCTGCCCAGGGAACTTGAAGACCAGCAACAGCTTTCAGGGCTGGCACCTTCCTTGTGGGAGAAGGAGCCGGACGTTTCCCATTTCGGAAAATGGCTCTGCCGAGAACGGGCACGAGGAGATGTTCCGTCTCTGGGAAAGCACTGATCTCCAGGGCTGTTGTGCCTGTGAGTAGGCTGCTGAGGGAAAGTGAAGACCAGCAACAGCTTTCAGGGCTGGCCCCTTCCTTGTGGGAGAAGGATCCGGACGTTTCCCATTTCGGAAAATTGCTGTGCCTAGAACGGCCACAATGAGATCTTCCGTCTCTGGGAAAGCACAGATCCCCAGGGCTGTTGTGCCTGTGAATAGGCTGCCCAGGGAAGGTGATGACCAGCAACAGCTTTCAGGGCTGGCCCCTTCCTTGTGGGAGAAGGAGCCGGACGTTTCCCATTTCGGAAAAATGGCTCTGCGAGAACGGCCACAATTGCATGTTCCGTCTCTGGGAAAGCACTGATCCCCAGGGCTGTTGTGCCTGTGAGTAGGCTGCCCAGGGAAGGTGAAGACCAGCAACAGCTTTCAGGGCTGGCCCCTTCCTTGTGGGAGAAGGAGCCGGACGTTTCCCATTTCAGAAATAAGCTCTGCCGAGAACGGCCACAATTGGATGTTCCGTCTCTGGGAAAGCACAGATCCCCAGGGCTGATGTGCCTGTGACTAGGCTGCCCAGGGAAGGTGAAGACCAGCAACAGCTTTCAGGTCTGGCCCCTTCCTTGTGGGAGAAGGATCCAGACGTTTCCCATTTCGGAAATAAGCTCTGCCGAGCACGGGCACAATGAGATGTTCCGTCTCTGGGAAAGCACAGATCCCCAGGGCTGTTGTGCCTGTGAATAGGCTGCCCAGGGAAGGTGAAGACCAGCAACAGCTTTCAGGTCTGGCACCTTCCTTGTGGGAGAAGGATCCGGACGTTTCCCATTTCGGAAAATGGCTCTGCCGAGAACGGGTATGAAAAGATGTTCCGTCTCTGGGAAATCACAGATCCCCAGGGCTGTTGTGCCTGTGAGTAGGCTGCCCAGGGAAGGTGAAGACCAGCAACAGCTTTGAGGGCTGGCCCCTTCCTTGTGGGAAAAGGATCCAGACGTTTCCCATTTTGGAAAATGGCTCTGCCGAGAACGGGTACGATGAGATGTTCCGTCTCTGGGAAAGCACTGATCCCCAGGGCTGTTGTGCCTGTTGAATAGGTTTCCAAGGGAAGGTGAAGACCAGCAACAGCTTTCAGGGCTGGCCCCTTCCTTGTGGGAGAAGGAGCCGGACGTTTCCCAATTTGGAAAAATGGCTCTGCGAGAACGGACACGAGCAGATGTTCCGTCTCTGGGAAAGCACTGATCCCCAGGGCTGTTGTGCCTGTGAGTAGGCTGCCCAGGGAGGGTGAAGACCAGCAACAGCTCTCAGGGCTGGCACCTTCCTTTTGGGAGAAGGATCCGGACGTTTCCCATTTCGGAAATAAGCTCTGCCGAGAACGGGCACAATGAGATGTTCCGTCTCTGGGAAAGCACAGATCCCCAATGCTGTTGTGCCTGTGAATAGGCTGCCCAGGGAACGTGAAGACCAGCAACAGCTTTCAGGGCTGGCACCTTCCTTGTGGGAGCAGGAGCCGGACGTTTCCCTTTTCGGAAAAATTGCTCTGCCGAGAACGGGTACGATGAGATGTTCCGTCTCTGGGAAAGCACAGATCCCCAGTGCTGTTGTGCCTGTGAATAGGCTGCTGAGGGAAGGTGAAGACCAGCAACAGCTTTCAGGGCTGGCCCCTTCCTTGTGGGAGAAGGATACGAACGTTTCCCATTTCGGAAAATGGCTCTGCCGAGAACGGGTATGAAAAGATGTTCCGTCTCTGGGAAAGCACTGATCCCCAGGGCTGTTGTGCCTGTGACTAGGCTGCCCAGGGAAGGTGAAGACCAGCAACAGCTTTGAGGGCTGGCCCCTTCCTTGTGGGAGAAGGATACGAACGTTTCACATTTTGGAAAATGGCTCTGCCGAGAACGGGTACGATGAAATGTTCCGTCTCTGGGAAAGCACAGATCCCCAGTGCTGTTGTGCCTGTGACTAGGCTGCCCAGGGAACGTGAAGACCAGCAACAGCTTTCAGAGCTGGCACCTTCCTTGTGGGAGCAGGAGCCGGACGTTTCCCTTTTCGGAAAAATTGCTCTGCCGAGAACGGACACGAGCAGATGTTCCGTCTCTGGGAAAGCACTGATCTCCAGGGCTGTTGTGCCTGTGAGTAGGCTGCCCAGGGAAGGTGAAGACCAGCAACAGCTTTCAGGGCTGGCCCCTTCCTTGTGGGAGAAGGATACGAACGTTTCCCATTTCGGAAAATGGCTCTGCCGAGAACTGGTATGAAAAGATGTTCCGTCTCTGGGAAAGCACTGATCCCCAGGGCTGTTGTGCCTGTGACTAGGCTGCCCAGGGAAGGTGAAGACCAGCAACAGCTTTCAGGGCTGGCCCCTTCCTTGTGGGAGAAGGATACGAACGTTTCACATTTTGGAAAATGGCTCTGCCGAGAACGGGTACGATGAGATGTTCCGTCTCTGGGAAAGCACTGATCCCCAGGGCTGTTGTGCCTGTGAGTAGGCTGCCCAGGGAGGGTGAAGACCAGCAACAGCTCTCAGGGCTGGCACCTTCCTTTTGGGAGAAGGATCCGGACGTTTCCCATTTCGGAAATAAGCTCTGCCGAGAACGGGCACAATGAGATGTTCCGTCTCTGGGAAAGCACAGATCCCCAATGCTGTTGTGCCTGTGAATAGGCTGCCCAGGGAACGTGAAGACCAGCAACAGCTTTCAGGGCTGGCACCTTCCTTGTGGGAGCAGGAGCCGGACGTTTCCCTTTTCGGAAAAATTGCTCTGCCGAGAACGGGTACGATGAGATGTTCCGTCTCTGGGAAAGCACAGATCCCCAGTGCTGTTGTGCCTGTGAATAGGCTGCTGAGGGAAGGTGAAGACCAGCAACAGCTTTCAGGGCTGGCCCCTTCCTTGTGGGAGAAGGATACGAACGTTTCGCATTTCGGAAAATGGCTCTGCCGAGAACGGGTATGAAAAGATGTTCCGTCTCTGGGAAAGCACTGATCCCCAGGGCTGTTGTGCCTGTGACTAGGCTGCCCAGGGAAGGTGAAGACCAGCAACAGCTTTCAGGGCTGGCCCCTTCCTTGTGGGAGAAGGATACGAACGTTTCACATTTTGGAAAATGGCTCTGCCGAGAAAGGGTACGATGAAATGTTCCGTCTCTGGGAAAGCACAGATCCCCAGTGCTGTTGTGCCTGTGACTAGGCTGCCCAGGGAACGTGAAGACCAGCAACAGCTTTCAGAGCTGGCACCTTCCTTGTGGGAGCAGGAGCCGGACGTTTCCCTTTTCGGAAAAATTGCTCTGCCGAGAACGGACACGAGCAGATGTTCCGTCTCTGGGAAAGCACTGATCCCCAGTGCTGTTGTGCCTGTGAATAGGCTGCCCAGGGAAGGTGAAGACCAGCAACAGCTTTCAGGGCTGGCCCCTTCCTTGTGGGAGAAGGAGCCGGACGTTTCCCATTTCGGAAAATGGCTCTGCCGAGAACTGGTATGAAAAGATGTTCCGTCTCTGGGAAAGCACTGATCCCCAGGGCTGTTGTGCCTGTGACTAGGCTGCCCAGGGAAGGTGAAGACCAGCAACAGCTTTCAGGGCTGGCCCCTTCCTTGTGGGAGAAGGGTACGAACGTTTCACATTTTGGAAAATGGCTCTGCCGAGAACGGGTACGATGAGATGTTCCGTCTCTGGGAAAGCACTGATCGCCAGGGCTGTTGTGCCTGTGAGTAGGCTGCCCAGGGAAGGTGAACACCAGCAACAGCTTTCAGGGCTGGCACCTTCCATGTGGGAGAAGGAGCCAGACGTTTCCCATTTCGGAAAACGGCTCTGCCGAGAACGGGCACAAAGAGATGTTCCGTCTCTGGGAAAGCACTGATCCCCAGGGCTGTTGTGCCTGTGACTAGGCTACCCAGGGAACGTGAAGACCAGCAACAGCTTTGAGGGCTGGCCCCTTCCTTGTGGGAGAAGGAGCCGGACGTTTCCCATTTCGGAAAATGGCTCTGCCGAGAACGGGTACGATGAGATGTTCCGTCTCTGGGAAAGCACTGATCCCCAGGGCTGTTGTGCCTGTGAGTAGGCTGCCCAGGGAAGGTGAAGACCAGCAACAGCTTTCAGGGCTGGCCCCTTCCTTGTGGGAAAAGGATCCAGACGTTTCCCATTTTGGAAAATGGCTCTGCCGAGAACGGGTACGATGAGATGTTCCGTCTCTGGGAAAGCACTGATCCCCAGGGCTGTTGTGCCTGTGAATAGGTTTCCAAGGGAAGGTGAAGACCAGCAACAGCTTTCAGGGCTGGCCCCTTCCTTGTGGGAGAAGGATCCAGACGTTTCCCATTTTGGAAAATGGCTCTGCCGAGAACGGGTACGATGAGATGTTCCGTCTCTGGGAAAGCACTGATCCCCAGGGCTGTTGTGCCTGTGAATAGGTTTCCAAGGGAAGGTGAAGACCAGCAACAGCTTTCAGGGCTGGCCCCTTCCTTGTGGGAGAAGGAGCCGGACGTTTCCCAATTTGGAAAAATGGCTCTGCGAGAACGGACACGAGCAGATGTTCCGTCTCTGGGAAAGCACTGATCCCCAGGGCTGTTGTGCCTGTGAGTAGGCTGCCCAGGGAGGGTGAAGACCAGCAACAGCTTTGAGGGCTGGCACCTTCCTTGTGGGAGAAGGATACGAACGTTTCCCATTTCGGAAAATGGCTCTGCCGAGAACGGGTATGAAAAGATGTTCCGTCTCTGGGAAAGCACTGATCCCCAGGGCTGTTGTGCCTGTGACTAGGCTGCCCAGGGAAGGTGAAGACCAGCAACAGCTTTCAGGGCTGGCACCTTCCTTGTGGGAGAAGGAGCCGGACGTTTCCCATTTCGGAAAAATGGCTCTGCGAGAACGGCCACAATTGGATGTTCCGTCTCTGGGAAAGCACTGATCTCCAGGGCTGTTGTGCCTGTGAGTAGGCTGCCCAGGGAAGGTGAAGACCAGCAACAGCTTTCAGGGCTGGCCCCTTCCTTGTGGGAGAAGGAGCCGGACGTTTCCCATTTCGGAAAATGGCTCTGCCGAGAACAGGTATGAAAAGATGTTCCGTCTCTGGGAAAGCACTGATCCCCAGGGCTGTTGTGCCTGTGAACAGGTTTCCACGGGAAGGTGAAGACCAGCAACAGCTTTCAGGGCTGGCACCTTCCTTGTGGGAATAGGATCCGGACGTTTCCCATTTCGGAAAATGGCTCTGCCGAGAACGGACACAATGAGATGTTCCGTCTCTGGGAAAGCACAGATCCCCAGGGCTGTTGTGCCTGTGAATAGGCTGCCCAGGGATGGTGAAGACCAGCAACAGCTTTGAGGGCTGGTACCTTTCTTGTGGGAGCAGGAGCCGCACGTTTCCCTTTTCAAAAAAATTGCTCTGCCGAGAACGGGCACGAGCAGATGTTCCGTCTCTGGGAAAGCAGTGATCCCCAGGGCTGTTGTGCCTGTGAGTAGGCTGCCCAGGGAAGGTGAAGACCAGCAACAGCTTTCAGGGCTGGCACCTTCCTTGTGGGAGAAGGATCCGGACGTTTCCCATTTCGGAAAACGGCTCTGCCGAGAACGGGCACAAAGAGATGTTCCGTCTCTGGGAAAGCACTGATCCCCAATGCTGTTGTGCCTGTGACTAGGCTGCCCAGGGAAGGTGAAGACCAGCAACAGCTTTCAGGGCTGGCCCCTTCCTTGTGGGAGAAGGAGACGAACGTTTCACATTTTGGAAAATGGCTCTGCCGAGAACGGGTACGATGAGATGTTCCGTCTCTGGGAAAGCACTGATCCCCAGGGCTGTTGTGCCTGTGAGTAGGCTGCCCAGGGAGGGTGAAGACCAGCAACAGCTCTCAGGGCTGGCACCTTCCTTTTGGGAGAAGGATCCGGACGTTTCCCATTTCGGAAATAAGCTCTGCCGAGAACGGGCACAATGAGATGTTCCGTCTCTGGGAAAGCACAGATCCCCAATGCTGTTGTGCCTGTGAATAGGCTGCCCAGGGAACGTGAAGACCAGCAACAGCTTTCAGGGCTGGCCCCTTCCTTGTGGGAGAAGGAGCCGGACGTTTCCCTTTTCGGAAAATGGCTCTGCCGAGAACAGGTATGAAAAGATGTTCCGTCTCTGGGAAAGCACTGATCCCCAGGGCTGTTGTGCCTGTGAACAGGTTTCCACGGGAAGGTGAAGACCAGCAACAGCTTTGAGGGCTGGCCCCTTCCTTGTGGGAGTAGGATCCGGACGTTTCCCATTTCGGAAAATGGCTCTGCCGAGAACGGACACAATGAGATGTTCCGTCTCTGGGAAAGCACAGATCCCCAGGGCTGTTGTGCCTGTGAATAGGCTACCCAGGGATGGTGAAGACCAGCAACAGCTTTGAGGGCTGGTACCTTTCTTGTGGGAGCAGGAGCCGCACGTTTCCCTTTTCGAAAAAATTGCTCTGCCGAGAACGGGCACGAGCAGATGTTCCGTCTCTGGGAAAGCACTGATCCCCAGGGCTGTTGTGCCTGTGAGTAGGCTGCCCAGGGAAGGTGAACACCAGCAACAGCTTTCAGGGCTCGCCCCTTCCTTGTGGGAGAAGGAGCCAGACGTTTCCCATTTCGGAAAACGTCTCTGCCGAGAACGGGTATGAAAAGATGTTCCGTCTCTGGGAAAGCACTGATCCCCAGGGCTGTTGTGCCTGTGACTAGGCTACCCAGGGAACGTGAAGACCAGCAACAGCTTTGAGGGCTGGCCCCTTCCTTGTGGGAGAAAGAGCCGGACTTTTCCCATTTCGGAAAATGGCTCTGCCGAGAACGGGTACGATGAGATGTTCCGTCTCTGGGAAAGCACTGATCCCCAGGGCTGTTGTGCCTGTGAGTAGGCTGCCCAGGGAAGGTGAAGACCAGCAACAGCTTTCAGGGCTGGCCCCTTCCTTGTGGGAGAAGGATACGAACGTTTCCCATTTCGGAAAATGGCTCTGCCGAGAACGGGTATGAAAAGATGTTCCGTCTCTGGGAAAGCACTGATCCCCAGGGCTGTTGTGCCTGTGAGTAGGCTGCCCAGGGAAGGTGAAGACCAGCAACAGCTTTCAGGGCTGGCCCCTTCCTTGTGGGAGAATGATACGAACGTTTCACATTTTGGAAAATGGCTCTGCCGAGAACGGGTACGATGAAATGTTCCGTCTCTGGGAAAGCACTGATCCCCAGTGCTGTTGTGCCTGTGACTAGGCTGCCCAGGGAACGTGAAGACCAGCAACAGCTTTCAGAGCTGGCACCTTCCTTGTGGGAGCAGGAGCCGGACGTTTCCCTTTTCGGAAAAATTGCTCTGCCGAGAACGGACACGAGCAGATGTTCCGTCTCTGGGAAAGCACAGATCCCCAGTGCTGTTGTGCCTGTGAATAGGCTGCCCAGGGAACGTGAAGACCAGCAACAGCTTTCAGGGCTGGCCCCTTCCTTGTGGGAGAAGGATACGAACGTTTCCCATTTCGGAAAATGGCTCTGCCGAGAACTGGTATGAAAAGATGTTCCGTCTCTGGGAAAGCACTGATCCCCAGGGCTGTTGTGCCTGTGAGTAGGCTGCCCAGGGAAGGTGAAGACCAGCAACAGCTTTCAGGTCTGGCCCCTTCCTTGTGGGAGAAGGATACGAACGTTTCACATTTTGGAAAATGGCTCTGCCGAGAACGGGTACGATGAGATGTTCCGTCTCTGGGAAAGCACTGATCGCCAGGGCTGTTGTGCCTGTGAGTAGGCTGCCCAGGGAAGGTGAAGACCAGCAACAGCTTTCAGGGCTGGCACCTTCCATGTGGGAGAAGGAGCCAGACGTTTCCCATTTCGGAAAACGGCTCTGCCGAGAACGGGCACAAAGAGATGTTCCGTCTCTGGGAAAGCACTGATCCCCAGGGCTGTTGTGCCTGTGACTAGGCTACCCAGGGAACGTGAAGACCAGCAACAGCTTTGAGGGCTGGCCCCTTCCTTGTGGGAGAAGGAGCCGGACGTTTCCCTTTTCGGAAAATGGCTCTGCCGAGAACGGGTACGATGAGATGTTCCGTCTCTGGGAAAGCACTGATCCCCAGGGCTGTTGTGCCTGTGAGTAGGCTGCCCAGGGAAGGTGAAGACCAGCAACAGCTTTCAGGGCTGGCCCCTTCCTTGTGGGAAAAGGATCCAGACGTTTCCCATTTTGGAAAATGGCTCTGCCGAGAACGGGTACGATGAGATGTTCCGTCTCTGGGAAAGCACTGATCCCCAGGGCTGTTGTGCCTGTGAATAGGTTTCCAAGGGAAGGTGAAGACCAGCAACAGCTTTCAGGGCTGGCCCCTTCCTTGTGGGAGAAGGATCCAGACGTTTCCCATTTTGGAAAATGGCTCTGCCGAGAACGGGTACGATGAGATGTTCCGTCTCTGGGAAAGCACTGATCCCCAGGGCTGTTGTGCCTGTGAATAGGTTTCCAAGGGAAGGTGAAGACCAGCAACAGCTTTGAGGGCTGGCCCCTTCCTTGTGGGAGAAGGAGCCGGATGTTTCCCAATTTGGAAAAATGGCTCTGCGAGAACGGACACGAGCAGATGTTCCGTCTCTGGGAAAGCACTGATCCCCAGGGCTGTTGTGCCTGTGAGTAGGCTGCCCAGGGAGGGTGAAGACCAGCAACAGCTTTGAGGGCTGGCACCTTCCTTGTGGGAGAAGGAGCCGGACGTTTCCCTTTTCGGAAAAATTGCTCTGCCGAGAACGGGTACGATGAGATGTTCCGTCTCTGGGAAAGCACAGATCCCCAGTGCTGTTGTGCCTGTGAATAGGCTGCTGAGGGAAGGTGAAGACCAGCAACAGCTTTCAGGGCTGGCCCCTTCCTTGTGGGAGAAGGATACAAACGTTTCCCATTTCGGAAAATGGCTCTGCCGAGAACGGGTATGAAAAGATGTTCCGTCTCTGGGAAAGCACTGATCCCCAGGGCTGTTGTGCCTGTGAGTAGGCTGCCCAGGGAAGGTGAAGACCAGCAACAGCTTTCAGGGCTGGCCCCTTCCTTGTGGGAGAAGGATACGAACGTTTCACATTTTGGAAAATGGCTCTGCCGAGAACGGGTACGATGAAATGTTCCGTCTCTGGGAAAGCACAGATCCCCAGTGCTGTTGTGCCTGTGACTAGGCTGCCCAGGGAACGTGAAGACCAGCAACAGCTTTCAGAGCTGGCACCTTCCTTGTGGGAGCAGGAGCCGGACGTTTCCCTTTTCGGAAAAATTGCTCTGCCGAGAACGGGTACGAGCAGATGTTCCGTCTCTGGGAAAGCACAGATCCCCAGTGCTGTTGTGCCTGTGAATAGGCTGCTGAGGGAAGGTGAAGACCAGCAACAGCTTTCAGGGCTGGCCCCTTCCTTGTGGGAGAAGGATACGAACGTTTCCCATTTCGGAAAATGGCTCTGCCGAGAACGGGTATGAAAAGATGTTCCGTCTCTGGGAAAGCACTGATCCCCAGGGCTGTTGTGCCTGTGACTAGGCTGCCCAGGGAAGGTGAAGACCAGCAACAGCTTTCAGGGCTGGCACCTTCCTTGTGGGAGAAGGAGCCGGACGTTTCCCATTTCGGAAAAATGGCTCTGCGAGAACGGCCACAATTGGATGTTCCGTCTCTGGGAAAGCACTGATCTCCAGGGCTGTTGTGCCTGTGAGTAGGCTGCCGAGGGAAGGTGAAGACCAGCAACAGCTTTCAGGGCTGGCCCCTTCCTTGTGGGAGAAGGAGCCGGACGTTTCCCATTTCGGAAAATGGCTCTGCCGAGAACAGGTATGAAAAGATGTTCCGTCTCTGGGAAAGCACTGATCCCCAGGGCTGTTGTGCCTGTGAACAGGTTTCCACGGGAAGGTGAAGACCAGCAACAGCTTTCAGGGCTGGCACCTTCCTTGTGGGAATAGGATCCGGACGTTTCCCATTTCGGAAAATGGCTCTGCCGAGAACGGACACAATGAGATGTTCCGTCTCTGGGAAAGCACAGATCCCCAGGGCTGTTGTGCCTGTGAATAGGCTGCCCAGGGATGGTGAAGACCAGCAACAGCTTTGAGGGCTGGTACCTTTCTTGTGGGAGCAGGAGCCGCACGTTTCCCTTTTCAAAAAAATTGCTCTGCCGAGAACGGGCACAATGAGATGTTCCGTCTCTGGGAAAGCAGTGATCCCCAGGGCTGTTGTGCCTGTGAGTAGGCTGCCCAGGGAAGGTGAACACCAGCAACAGCTTTCAGGGCTGGCACCTTCCTTGTGGGAGAAGGATCCGGACGTTTCCCATTTCGGAAAACGGCTCTGCCGTGAACGGGCACAAAGAGATGTTCCGTCTCTGGGAAAGCACAGATCCCCAATGCTGTTGTGCCTGTGACTAGGCTACCCAGGGAACGTGAAGACCAGCAACAGCTTTCAGGGCTGGCCCCTTCCTTGTGGGAGAAGGAGCCGGACGTTTCCCATTTCGGAAAATGGCTCTGCCGAGAACGGGTACGATGAGATGTTCCGTCTCTGGGAAAGCACTGATCCCCAGGGCTGTTGTGCCTGTGACTAGGCTGCCCAGGGAAGGTGAAGACCAGCAACAGCTTTCAGGTCTGGCCCCTTCCTTGTGGGAGCAGGATCCGGACGTTTCCCATTTCGGAAATGAGCTCTGCCGAGAACGGGCACAATGAGATGTTCCGTCTCTGGGAAAGCACTGATCCCCAGTGCTGTTGTGCCTGTGAGTAGGCTGCCCAGGGAAGGTGAAGACCAGCAACAGCTTTGAGGGCTGGCCCCTTCCTTGTGGGAGAAGGAGCCGGACGTTTCCCATTTCGGAAAATGGCTCTGCCGAGAACGGGCACAAATAGATGTTCCGTCTCTGGGAAAGCACTGATCCCCAGGGCTGTTGTGCCTGTGACTAGGCTGCCCAGGGAACGTGAAGACCAGCAACAGCTTTCAGGGCTGGCACCTTCCTTGTGGGAGCAGGAGCCGGACGTTTCCCTTTTCGGAAAAATTGCTCTGCCGAGAACGGACACGAGCAGATGTTCCGTCTCTGGGAAAGCACTGATCCCCAGGGCTGTTGTGCCTGTGAGTAGGCTGCCGAGGGAAAGTGAAGACCAGCAACAGCTTTCAGGGCTGGCCCCTTCCTTGTGGGAGAAGGATCCGGACGTTTCCCATTTCGGAAAATGGCTCTGCCGAGAACGGACACAATGAGATGTTCCGTCTCTGGGAAAGCACTGATCCCCAGGGCTGTTGTGCCTGTGAATAGGCTGCCCAGGGAACGTGAAGACCAGCAACAGCTTTCAGGGCTGGTACCTTTCTTGTGGGAGCAGGAGCCGGACGTTTCCCTTTTCGAAAATATTGCTCTGCCGAGAACGGACACGAGCAGATGTTCCGTCTCTGGGAAAGCACTGATCCCCAGGGCTGTTGTGCCTGTGAGTAGGCTGCCCAGGGAAGGTGAAGACCAGCAACAGCTTTCAGGGCTGGCCCCTTCCTTGTGGGAGAAGGATCCGGACGTTTCCCAATTTGGAAAAATTGCTCTGCGAGAACGGACACGAGCAGATGTTCCGTCTCTGGGAAAGCACTGATCCCCAGGGCTGTTGTGCCTGTGACTAGGCTGCCCAGGGAACGTGAAGACCAGCAACAGCTTTGAGGGCTGGCCCCTTCCTTGTGGGAGAAGGAGCCGGATGTTTCCCATTTCGGAAAATGGCTCTGCGAGAACGGGTATGAAGAGGTGTTCCGTGTCTGGGAAAGCACTGATCCCCAGGGCTGTTGTGCCTGTGAATAGGCTGCCCAGGGAAGGTGAAGACCAGCAACAGCTCTCAGGGCTGGCACCTTCCTTGTGGGAGAAGGAGCCGGACGTTTCCCATTTCGGAAATAAGCTCTGCCGAGAACGGGCACAATGAGATGTTCCGTCTCTGGGAAAGCACTGATCCCCAGGGCTGTTGTGCCTGTGAGTATGCTGCCCAGGGAACTTGAAGACCAGCAACAGCTTTCAGGGCTGGCCCCTTCCTTGTGGGAGAAGGTGCCGGACCTTTCCCATTTCGGAAAATGGCTCTGCCGAGAACGGGCACGAGGAGATATTCCGTCTCTGGGAAAGCACTGATCTCCAGGGCTGTTGTGCCTGTGAGTAGGCTGCTGAGGGAAAGTGAAGACCAGCAACAGCTTTCAGGGCTGGCCCCTTCCTTGTGGGAGAAGGATCCGGACGTTTCCCATTTCGGAAAATTGCTCTGCCGAGAACGGCCACAATGAGATGTTCCGTCTCTGGGAAAGCACAGATCCCCAGGGCTGTTGTGCCTGTGAATAGGCTGCCCAGGGAAGGTGAAGACCAGCAACAGCTTTCAGGGCTGGCCCCTTCCTTGTGGGAGAAGGAGCCGGACGTTTCCCATTTCGGAAATAAGCTCTGCCGAGAACGGCCACAATTGGATGTTCCGTCTCTGGGAAAGCACAGATCCCCAGGGCTGATGTGCCTGTGACTAGGCTGCCCAGGGAAGGTGAAGACCAGCAACAGCTTTCAGGTCTGGCCCCTTCCTTGTGGGAGAAGGATCCAGACGTTTCCCATTTCGGAAATAAGCTCTGCCGAGAACGGGCACAATGAGATGTTCCGTCTCTGGGAAAGCACAGATCCCCAGGGCTGTTGTGCCTGTGAATAGGCTGCCCAGGGAAGGTGAAGACCAGCAACAGCTTTGAGGGCTGGCACCTTCCTTGTGGGAAAAGGATCCAGACGTTTCCCATTTTGGAAAATGGCTCTGCCGAGAACGGGTACGATGAGATGTTCCGTCTCTGGGAAAGCACTGATCCCCAGGGCTGTTGTGCCTGTGAATCGGTTTCCAAGGGAAGGTGAAGACCAGCAACAGCTTTGAGGGCTGGCCCCTTCCTTGTGGGAGAAGGAGCCGGACGTTTCCCAATTTGGAAAAATGGCTCTGCGAGAACGGACACGAGCAGATGTTCCGTCTCTGGGAAAGCACTGATCCCCAGGGCTGTTGTGCCTGTGAGTAGGCTGCCCAGGGAGGGTGAAGACCAGCAACAGCTTTGAGGGCTGGCACCTTCCTTGTGGGAGAAGGAGCCGGACGTTTCCCTTTTCGGAAAAATTGCTCTGCCGAGAACGGGTACGATGAAATGTTCCGTCTCTGGGAAAGCACAGATCCCCAGTGCTGTTGTGCCTGTGACTAGGCTGCCCAGGGAACGTGAAGACCAGCAACAGCTTTCAGAGCTGGCACCTTCCTTGTGGGAGCAGGAGCCGGACGTTTCCCTTTTCGGAAAAATTGCTCTGCCGAGAACGGGTACGAGCAGATGTTCCGTCTCTGGGAAAGCACAGATCCCCAGTGCTGTTGTGCCTGTGAATAGGCTGCTGAGGGAAGGTGAAGACCAGCAACAGCTTTCAGGGCTGGCCCCTTCCTTGTGGGAGAAGGATACGAACGTTTCCCATTTCGGAAAATGGCTCTGCCGAGAACGGGTATGAAAAGATGTTCCGTCTCTGGGAAAGCACTGATCCCCAGGGCTGTTGTGCCTGTGACTAGGCTGCCCAGGGAAGGTGAAGACCAGCAACAGCTTTCAGGGCTGGCACCTTCCTTGTGGGAGAAGGAGCCGGACGTTTCCCATTTCGGAAAAATGGCTCTGCGAGAACGGCCACAATTGGATGTTCCGTCTCTGGGAAAGCACTGATCTCCAGGGCTGTTGTGCCTGTGAGTAGGCTGCCGAGGGAAGGTGAAGACCAGCAACAGCTTTCAGGGCTGGCCCCTTCCTTGTGGGAGAAGGAGCCGGACGTTTCCCATTTCGGAAAATGGCTCTGCCGAGAACAGGTATGAAAAGATGTTCCGTCTCTGGGAAAGCACTGATCCCCAGGGCTGTTGTGCCTGTGAACAGGTTTCCACGGGAAGGTGAAGACCAGCAACAGCTTTCAGGGCTGGCACCTTCCTTGTGGGAATAGGATCCGGACGTTTCCCATTTCGGAAAATGGCTCTGCCGAGAACGGACACAATGAGATGTTCCGTCTCTGGGAAAGCACAGATCCCCAGGGCTGTTGTGCCTGTGAATAGGCTGCCCAGGGATGGTGAAGACCAGCAACAGCTTTGAGGGCTGGTACCTTTCTTGTGGGAGCAGGAGCCGCACGTTTCCCTTTTCAAAAAAATTGCTCTGCCGAGAACGGGTACGATGAGATGTTCCGTCTCTGGGAAAGCAGTGATCCCCAGGGCTGTTGTGCCTGTGAGTAGGCTGCCCAGGGAAGGTGAACACCAGCAACAGCTTTCAGGGCTGGCACCTTCCTTGTGGGAGAAGGATCCGGACGTTTCCCATTTCGGAAAACGGCTCTGCCGAGAACGGGCACAAAGAGATGTTCCGTCTCTGGGAAAGCACAGATCCCCAATGCTGTTGTGCCTGTGACTAGGCTACCCAGGGAACGTGAAGACCAGCAACAGCTTTCAGGGCTGGCCCCTTCCTTGTGGGAGAAGGAGCCGGACGTTTCCCATTTCGGAAAATGGCTCTGCCGAGAACGGGTACGATGAGATGTTCCGTCTCTGGGAAAGCACTGATCCCCAGGGCTGTTGTGCCTGTGACTAGGCTGCCCAGGGAAGGTGAAGACCAGCAACAGCTTTCAGGTCTGGCCCCTTCCTTGTGGGAGAAGGATCCGGACGTTTCCCATTTCGGAAATGAGCTCTGCCGAGAACGGGCACAATGAGATGTTCCGTCTCTGGGAAAGCACTGATCCCCAGTGCTGTTGTGCCTGTGAGTAGGCTGCCCAGGGAAGGTGAAGACCAGCAACAGCTTTGAGGGCTGGCCCCTTCCTTGTGGGAGAAGGAGCCGGACGTTTCCCATTTCGGAAAATGGCTCTGCCGAGAACGGGCACAAATAGATGTTCCGTCTCTGGGAAAGCACTGATCCCCAGGGCTGTTGTGCCTGTGACTAGGCTGCCCAGGGAACGTGAAGACCAGCAACAGCTTTCAGGGCTGGCACCTTCCTTGTGGGAGCAGGAGCCGGACGTTTCCCTTTTCGGAAAAATTGCTCTGCCGAGAACGGACACGAGCAGATGTTCCGTCTCTGGGAAAGCACTGATCCCCAGGGCTGTTGTGCCTGTGAGTAGGCTGCCGAGGGAAAGTGAAGACCAGCAACAGCTTTCAGGGCTGGCCCCTTCCTTGTGGGAGAAGGATCCGGACGTTTCCCATTTCGGAAAATGGCTCTGCCGAGAACGGACACAATGAGATGTTCCGTCTCTGGGAAAGCACTGATCCCCAGGGCTGTTGTGCCTGTGAATAGGCTGCCCAGGGAACGTGAAGACCAGCAACAGCTTTCAGGGCTGGTACCTTTCTTGTGGGAGCAGGAGCCGGACGTTTCCCTTTTCGAAAATATTGCTCTGCCGAGAACGGACACGAGCAGATGTTCCGTCTCTGGGAAAGCACTGATCCCCAGGGCTGTTGTGCCTGTGAGTAGGCTGCCCAGGGAAGGTGAAGACCAGCAACAGCTTTCAGGGCTGGCCCCTTCCTTGTGGGAGAAGGATCCGGACGTTTCCCAATTTGGAAAAATAGCTCTGCGAGAACGGACACGAGCAGATGTTCCGTCTCTGGGAAAGCACTGATCCCCAGGGCTGTTGTGCCTGTGACTAGGCTGCCCAGGGAACGTGAAGACCAGCAACAGCTTTGAGGGCTGGCCCCTTCCTTGTGGGAGAAGGAGCCGGATGTTTCCCATTTCGGAAAATGGCTCTGCGAGAACGGGTATGAAGAGGTGTTCCGTGTCTGGGAAAGCACTGATCCCCAGGGCTGTTGTGCCTGTGAATAGGCTGCCCAGGGAAGGTGAAGACCAGCAACAGCTCTCAGGGCTGGCACCTTCCTTGTGGGAGAAGGAGCCGGACGTTTCCCATTTCGGAAATAAGCTCTGCCGAGAACGGGCACAATGAGATGTTCCGTCTCTGGGAAAGCACTGATCCCCAGGGCTGTTGTGCCTGTGAGTATGCTGCCCAGGGAACTTGAAGACCAGCAACAGCTTTCAGGGCTGGCCCCTTCCTTGTGGGAGAAGGAGCCGGACGTTTCCCATTTCGGAAAATTGCTCTGCCGAGAACGGCCACAATGAGATGTTCCGTCTCTGGGAAAGCACAGATCCCCAGGGCTGTTGTGCCTGTGAATAGGCTGCCCAGGGAAGGTGAAGACCAGCAACAGCTTTCAGGGCTGGCCCCTTCCTTGTGGGAGAAGGAGCCGGACGTTTCCCATTTCGGAAATAAGCTCTGCCGAGAACGGCCACAATTGGATGTTCCGTCTCTGGGAAAGCACAGATCCCCAGGGCTGATGTGCCTGTGACTAGGCTGCCCAGGGAAGGTGAAGACCAGCAACAGCTTTCAGGTCTGGCCCCTTCCTTGTGGGAGAAGGATCCAGACGTTTCCCATTTCGGAAATAAGCTCTGCCGAGAACGGGCACAATGAGATGTTCCGTCTCTGGGAAAGCACAGATCCCCAGGGCTGTTGTGCCTGTGAATAGGCTGCCCAGGGAAGGTGAAGACCAGCAACAGCTTTGAGGGCTGGCACCTTCCTTGTGGGAAAAGGATCCAGACGTTTCCCATTTTGGAAAATGGCTCTGCCGAGAACGGGTACGATGAGATGTTCCGTCTCTGGGAAAGCACTGATCCCCAGGGCTGTTGTGCCTGTGAATAGGTTTCCAAGGGAAGGTGAAGACCAGCAACAGCTTTGAGGGCTGGCCCCTTCCTTGTGGGAGAAGGAGCCGGACGTTTCCCAATTTGGAAAAATGGCTCTGCGAGAACGGACACGAGCAGATGTTCCGTCTCTGGGAAAGCACTGATCCCCAGGGCTGTTGTGCCTGTGAGTAGGCTGCCCAGGGAGGGTGAAGACCAGCAACAGCTCTCAGGGCTGGCACCTTCCTTTTGGGAGAAGGATCCGGACGTTTCCCATTTCGGAAATAAGCTCTGCCGAGAACGGGCACAATGAGATGTTCCGTCTCTGGGAAAGCACAGATCCCCAATGCTGTTGTGCCTGTGAATAGGCTGCCCAGGGAACGTGAAGACCAGCAACAGCTTTCAGGGCTGGCACCTTCCTTGTGGGAGCAGGAGCCGGACGTTTCCCTTTTCGGAAAAATTGCTCTGCCGAGAACGGGTACGATGAGATGTTCCGTCTCTGGGAAAGCACAGATCCCCAGGGCTGTTGTGCCTGTGAATAGGCTGCTGAGGGAAGGTGAAGACCAGCAACAGCTTTCAGGGCTGGCCCCTTCCTTGTGGGAGAAGGATACAAACGTTTCCCATTTCGGAAAATGGCTCTGCCGAGAACGGGTATGAAAAGATGTTCCGTCTCTGGGAAAGCACTGATCCCCAGGGCTGTTGTGCCTGTGACTAGGCTGCCCAGGGAAGGTGAAGACCAGCAACAGCTTTCAGGGCTGGCCCCTTCCTTGTGGGAGAAGGATACGAACGTTTCACATTTTGGAAAATGGCTCTGCCGAGAACGGGTACGATGAAATGTTCCGTCTCTGGGAAAGCACAGATCCCCAATGCTGTTGTGCCTGTGAATAGGCTGCCCAGGGAACGTGAAGACCAGCAACAGCTTTCAGAGCTGGCACCTTCCTTGTGGGAGCAGGAGCCGGACGTTTCCCTTTTCGGAAAAATTGCTCTGCCGAGAACGGACACGAGCAGATGTTCCGTCTCTGGGAAAGCACAGATCCCCAGTGCTGTTGTGCCTGTGAATAGGCTGCCCAGGGAAGGTGAAGAACAGCAACAGCTTTCAGGGCTGGCCCCTTCCTTGTGGGAGAAGGATACGAACGTTTCCCATTTCGGAAAATGGCTCTGCCGAGAACGGGTATGAAAAGATGTTCAGTCTCTGGGAAAGCACTGATCCCCAGGGCTGTTGTGCCTGTGACTAGGCTGCCCAGGGAAGGTGAAGACCAGCAACAGCTTTCAGGGCTGGCCCCTTCCTTGTGGGAGAAGGATACGAACGTTTCACATTTTGGAAAATGGCTCTGCCGAGAACGGGTACGATGAGATGTTCCGTCTCTGGGAAAGCACTGATCGCCAGGGCTGTTGTGCCTGTGAATAGGCTGCCCAGGGAAGGTGAACACCAGCAACAGCTTTCAGGGCTGGCCCCTTCCTTGTGGGAGAAGGATCCGGACGTTTCCCATTTCGGAAAAATGGCTCTGCGAGAACGGCCACAATTGGATGTTCCGTCTCTGGGAAAGCACTGATCTCCAGGGCTGTTGTGCCTGTGAGTAGGCTGCCGAGGGAAGGTGAAGACCAGCAACAGCTTTCAGGGCTGGCCCCTTCCTTGTGGGAGAAGGAGCCGGACGTTTCCCATTTCGGAAAATGGCTCTGCCGAGAACAGGTATGAAAAGATGTTCCGTCTCTGGGAAAGCACTGATCCCCAGGGCTGTTGTGCCTGTGAACAGGTTTCCACGGGAAGGTGAAGACCAGCAACAGCTTTCAGGGCTGGCACCTTCCTTGTGGGAGTAGGATCCGGACGTTTCCCATTTCGGAAAATGGCTCTGCCGAGAACGGACACAATGAGATGTTCCGTCTCTGGGAAAGCACAGATCCCCAGGGCTGTTGTGCCTGTGAATCGGCTGCCCAGGGATGGTGAAGACCAGCAACAGCTTTGAGGGCTGGTACCTTTCTTGTGGGAGTAGGAGCCGCACGTTTCCCTTTTCGAAAAAATTGCTCTGCCGAGAACGGGCACGAGCAGATGTTCCGTCTCTGGGAAAGCACTGATCCCCAGGGCTGTTGTGCCTGTGAGTAGGCTGCCCAGGGAAGGTGAACACCAGCAACAGCTTTCAGGGCTGGCACCTTCCTTGTGGGAGAAGGATCCGGACGTTTCCCATTTCGGAAAACGGCTCTGCCGAGAACGGGCACAAAGAGATGTTCCGTCTCTGGGAAAGCACTGATCCCCAGGGCTGTTGTGCCTGTGACTAGGCTACCCAGGGAACGTGAAGACCAGCAACAGCTTTGAGGGCTGGCCCCTTCCTTGTGGGAGAAGGAGCCGGACGTTTCCCATTTCGGAAAATGGCTCTGCCGAGAACGGGTATGATGAGATGTTCCGTCTCTGGGAAAGCACTGATCCCCAGGGCTGTTGTGCCTGTGACTAGGCTGCCCAGGGAAGGTGAAGACCAGCAACAGCTTTCAGGTCTGGCCCCTTCCTTGTGGGAGAAGGATCCGGACGTTTCCCATTTCGGAAATAAGCTCTGCCGAGAACGGGCACAATGAGATGTTCCGTCTCTGGGAAAGCAGAGATCCCCAGGGCTGTTGTGCCTGTGACTAGGCTGCCCAGGGAACGTGAAGACCAGCAACAGCTTTGAGGGCTGGCCCCTTCCTTGTGGGAGAAGGAGCCGGACGTTTCCCTTTTCGGAAAAATGGCTCTGCCGAGAACGGACACGAGCAGATGTTCCTTCTCTGGGGAAGCACTGATCTCCAGGGCTGTTGTGCCTGTGAGTAGGCTGCCCAGGGAAGGTGAAGACCAGCAACAGCTTTCAGGGCTGGCCCCTTCCTTGTGGGAGAAGGAGCCGGACGTTTCCCATTTCGGAAAAATGGCTCTGCGAGAACGGGCACAATGAGATGTTCCGTCTCTGGGAAAGCACTGATCCCCAGGGCTGTTGTGCCTGTGACTAGGCTACCCAGGGAACGTGAAGACCAGCAACAGCTCTCAGGGCTGGCCCCTTCCTTGTGGGAGAAGGAGCCGGACGTTTCCCATTTCGGAAAATGGCTCTGCCGAGAACGGGTATGATGAGATGTTCCGTCTCTGGGAAAGCACTGATCCCCAGGGCTGTTGTGCCTGTGACTAGGCTGCCCAGGGAAGGTGAAGACCAGCAACAGCTTTCAGGTCTGGCCCCTTCCTTGTGGGAGAAGGAGCCGGACGTTTCCCATTTCGGAAATAAGCTCTGCCGAGAACGGGCACAATGAGATGTTCCGTCTCTGGGAAAGCACTGATCCCCAGGGCTGTTGTGCCTGTGAGTAGGCTGCCCAGGGAAGGTGAAGACCAGCAACAGCTTTGAGGGCTGGCCCCTTCCTTGTGGGAGAAGGATCCGGACGTTTGCCATTTCGGAAAATGGCTCTGCCGAGAACGGACACAATGAGATGTTCCGTCTCTGGGAAAGCACAGATCCCCAGTGCTGTTGTGCCTGTGAATAGGCTGCCCAGGGAACGTGAAGACCAGCAACAGCTTTCAGGGCTGGCACCTTCCTTGTGGGAGCAGGAGCCGGACGTTTCCCTTTTCGGAAAAATTGCTCTGCCGAGAACGGACACGAGCAGATGTTCCGTCTCTGGGAAAGCACTGATCCCCAGGGCTGTTGTGCCTGTGAGTAGGCTGCCGAGGGAAAGTGAAGACCAGCAACAGCTTTCAGGGCTGGCCCCTTCCTTGTGGGAGAAGGATCCGGACGTTTCCCATTTCGGAAAATGGCTCTGCCGAGAACGGACACAATGAGATGTTCCGTCTCTGGGAAAGCACTGATCCCCAGGGCTGTTGTGCCTGTGAGTAGGCTGCCCAGGGAAGGTGAAGACCAACAACAGCTCTCAGGGCTGGCACCTTCCTTGTGGGAGAAGGATCCGGACGTTTCCCATTTCGGAAATAAGCTCTGCCGAGAACGGGCACAATGAGATGTTCCGTCTCTGGGAAAGCACTGATCTCCAGGGCTGTTGTGCCTGTGAGTAGGCTGCCCAGGGAAGGTGAAGACCAGCAACAGCTTTCAGGGCTGGCCCCTTCCTTGTGGGAGAAGGAGCCGGACGTTTCCCAATTTGGAAAAATGGCTCTGCGAGAACGGACACGAGCAGATGTTCCGTCTCTGGGAAAGCACTGATCCCCAGGGCTGTTGTGCCTGTGAGTAGGCTGCCCAGGGAAGGTGAAGACCAGCAACAGCTTTCAGGGCTGGCCCCTTCCTTGTGGGAGAAGGATACGAACGTTTCACATTTTGGAAAATGGCTCTGCCGAGAACGGGTACGATGAAATGTTCCGTCTCTGGGAAAGCACAGATCCCCAGGGCTGTTGTGCCTGTGACTAGGCTGCCCAGGGAACGTGAAGACCAGCAACAGCTTTCAGAGCTGGCACCTTCCTTGTGGGAGCAGGAGCCGGACGTTTCCCTTTTCGGAAAAATTGCTCTGCCGAGAACGGACACGAGCAGATGTTCCGTCTCTGGGAAAGCACAGATCCCCAGGGCTGTTGTGCCTGTGAATAGGCTGCTGAGGGAAGGTGAAGACCAGCAACAGCTTTCAGGGCTGGCCCCTTCCTTGTGGGAGAAGGATACGAACGTTTCCCATTTCGGAAAATGGCTCTGCCGAGAACGGGTATGAAAAGATGTTCAGTCTCTGGGAAAGCACTGATCCCCAGGGCTGTTGTGCCTGTGACTAGGCTGCCCAGGGAAGGTGAAGACCAGCAACAGCTTTCAGGGCTGGCCCCTTCCTTGTGGGAGAAGGATACGAACGTTTCACATTTTGGAAAATGGCTCTGCCGAGAACGGGTACGATGAGATGTTCCGTCTCTGGGAAAGCACTGATCGCCAGGGCTGTTGTGCCTGTGAATAGGCTGCCCAGGGAAGGTGAACACCAGCAACAGCTTTCAGGGCTGGCCCCTTCCTTGTGGGAGAAGGATCCGGACGTTTCCCATTTCGGAAAAATTGCTCTGCGAGAACGGCCACAATTGGATGTTCCGTCTCTGGGAAAGCACTGATCTCCAGGGCTGTTGTGCCTGTGAGTAGGCTGCCCAGGGAAGGTGAAGACCAGCAACAGCTTTCAGGGCTGGCCCCTTCCTTGTGGGAGAAGGAGCCGGACGTTTCCCATTTCGGAAAATGGCTCTGCCGAGAACAGGTATGAAAAGATGTTCCGTCTCTGGGAAAGCACTGATCCCCAGGGCTGTTGTGCCTGTGAACAGGTTTCCACGGGAAGGTGAAGACCAGCAACAGCTTTCAGGGCTGGCACCTTCCTTGTGGGAGTAGGATCCGGACGTTTCCCATTTCGGAAAATGGCTCTGCCGAGAACGGACACAATGAGATGTTCCGTCTCTGGGAAAGCACAGATCCCCAGGGCTGTTGTGCCTGTGAATCGGCTGCCCAGGGATGGTGAAGACCAGCAACAGCTTTGAGGGCTGGTACCTTTCTTGTGGGAGTAGGAGCCGCACGTTTCCCTTTTCGAAAAAATTGCTCTGCCGAGAACGGGCACGAGCAGATGTTCCGTCTCTGGGAAAGCACTGATCCCCAGGGCTGTTGTGCCTGTGAGTAGGCTGCCCAGGGAAGGTGAACACCAGCAACAGCTTTCAGGGCTGGCACCTTCCTTGTGGGAGAAGGAGCCGGACGTTTCCCATTTCGGAAAACGGCTCTGCCGAGAACGGGCACAAAGAGATGTTCCGTCTCTGGGAAAGCACTGATCCCCAGGGCTGTTGTGCCTGTGACTAGGCTACCCAGGGAACGTGAAGACCAGCAACAGCTTTGAGGGCTGGCCCCTTCCTTGTGGGAGAAGGAGCCGGACGTTTCCCATTTCGGAAAATGGCTCTGCCGAGAACGGGTATGATGAGATGTTCCGTCTCTGGGAAAGCACTGATCCCCAGGGCTGTTGTGCCTGTGACTAGGCTGCCCAGGGAAGGTGAAGACCAGCAACAGCTTTCAGGTCTGGCCCCTTCCTTGTGGGAGAAGGATCCGGACGTTTCCCATTTCGGAAATAAGCTCTGCCGAGAACGGGCACAATGAGATGTTCCGTCTCTGGGAAAGCAGAGATCCCCAGGGCTGTTGTGCCTGTGACTAGGCTGCCCAGGGAACGTGAAGACCAGCAACAGCTTTGAGGGCTGGCCCCTTCCTTGTGGGAGAAGGAGCCGGACGTTTCCCTTTTCGGAAAAATGGCTCTGCCGAGAACGGACACGAGCAGATGTTCCTTCTCTGGGGAAGCACTGATCTCCAGGGCTGTTGTGCCTGTGAGTAGGCTGCCCAGGGAAGGTGAAGACCAGCAACAGCTTTCAGGGCTGGCCCCTTCCTTGTGGGAGAAGGAGCCGGACGTTTCCCATTTCGGAAAAATGGCTCTGCGAGAACGGGCACAATGAGATGTTCCGTCTCTGGGAAAGCACAGATCCCCAGGGCTGTTGTGCCTGTGAATCGGCTGCCCAGGGATGGTGAAGACCAGCAACAGCTTTGAGGGCTGGTACCTTTCTTGTGGGAGTAGGAGCCGCACGTTTCCCTTTTCGAAAAAATTGCTCTGCCGAGAACGGGCACGAGCAGATGTTCCGTCTCTGGGAAAGCACTGATCCCCAGGGCTGTTGTGCCTGTGAGTAGGCTGCCCAGGGAAGGTGAACACCAGCAACAGCTTTCAGGGCTGGCACCTTCCTTGTGGGAGAAGGATCCGGACGTTTCCCATTTCGGAAAACGGCTCTGCCGAGAACGGGCACAAAGAGATGTTCCGTCTCTGGGAAAGCACTGATCCCCAGGGCTGTTGTGCCTGTGACTAGGCTACCCAGGGAACGTGAAGACCAGCAACAGCTTTGAGGGCTGGCCCCTTCCTTGTGGGAGAAGGAGCCGGACGTTTCCCATTTCGGAAAATGGCTCTGCCGAGAACGGGTATGATGAGATGTTCCGTCTCTGGGAAAGCACTGATCCCCAGGGCTGTTGTGCCTGTGACTAGGCTGCCCAGGGAAGGTGAAGACCAGCAACAGCTTTCAGGTCTGGCCCCTTCCTTGTGGGAGAAGGATCCGGACGTTTCCCATTTCGGAAATAAGCTCTGCCGAGAACGGGCACAATGAGATGTTCCGTCTCTGGGAAAGCAGAGATCCCCAGGGCTGTTGTGCCTGTGACTAGGCTGCCCAGGGAACGTGAAGACCAGCAACAGCTTTGAGGGCTGGCCCCTTCCTTGTGGGAGAAGGAGCCGGACGTTTCCCTTTTCGGAAAAATGGCTCTGCCGAGAACGGACACGAGCAGATGTTCCTTCTCTGGGGAAGCACTGATCCCCAGGGCTGTTGTGCCTGTGAGTAGGCTGCCCAGGGAAGGTGAAGACCAGCAACAGCTTTCAGGGCTGGCCCCTTCCTTGTGGGAGAAGGAGCCGGACGTTTCCCATTTCGGAAAAATGCTCTGCGAGAACGGCCACAATTGGATGTTCCATCTATGGGAAAGCACGGATCCCCAGGGCTGTTGTGCCTGTGACTAGGCTGCCCAGGGAAGGTGAAGACCAGCAACAGCTTTCAGGGCTGGCACCTTCCTTGTGGGAGAAGGAGCCGGACGTTTCCCATTTCGGAAATAAGCTCTGCCGAGAACGGCCACAATTGGATGTTCCGTCTCTGGGAAAGCACAGATCCCCAGGGCTGATGTGCCTGTGACTAGGCTGCCCAGGGAAGGTGAAGACCAGCAACAGCTTTCAGGTCTGGCCCCTTCCTTGTGGGAGAAGGATCCAGACGTTTCCCATTTCGGAAATAAGCTCTGCCGAGAACGGGCACAATGAGATGTTCCGTCTCTGGGAAAGCACAGATCCCCAGGGCTGTTGTGCCTGTGAATAGGCTGCCCAGGGAAGGTGAAGACCAGCAACAGCTTTGAGGGCTGGCACCTTCCTTGTGGGAAAAGGATCCAGACGTTTCCCATTTTGGAAAATGGCTCTGCCGAGAACGGGTACGATGAGATGTTCCGTCTCTGGGAAAGCACTGATCCCCAGGGCTGTTGTGCCTGTGAATAGGTTTCCAAGGGAAGGTGAAGACCAGCAACAGCTTTGAGGGCTGGCCCCTTCCTTGTGGGAGAAGGAGCCGGACGTTTCCCAATTTGGAAAAATGGCTCTGCGAGAACGGACACGAGCAGATGTTCCGTCTCTGGGAAAGCACTGATCCCCAGGGCTGTTGTGCCTGTGAGTAGGCTGCCCAGGGAGGGTGAAGACCAGCAACAGCTCTCAGGGCTGGCACCTTCCTTTTGGGAGAAGGATCCGGACGTTTCCCATTTCGGAAATAAGCTCTGCCGAGAACGGGCACAATGAGATGTTCCGTCTCTGGGAAAGCACAGATCCCCAATGCTGTTGTGCCTGTGAATAGGCTGCCCAGGGAACGTGAAGACCAGCAACAGCTTTCAGGGCTGGCACCTTCCTTGTGGGAGCAGGAGCCGGACGTTTCCCTTTTCGGAAAAATTGCTCTGCCGAGAACGGGTACGATGAGATGTTCCGTCTCTGGGAAAGCACAGATCCCCAGGGCTGTTGTGCCTGTGAATAGGCTGCTGAGGGAAGGTGAAGACCAGCAACAGCTTTCAGGGCTGGCCCCTTCCTTGTGGGAGAAGGATACAAACGTTTCCCATTTCGGAAAATGGCTCTGCCGAGAACGGGTATGAAAAGATGTTCCGTCTCTGGGAAAGCACTGATCCCCAGGGCTGTTGTGCCTGTGACTAGGCTGCCCAGGGAAGGTGAAGACCAGCAACAGCTTTCAGGGCTGGCCCCTTCCTTGTGGGAGAAGGATACGAACGTTTCACATTTTGGAAAATGGCTCTGCCGAGAACGGGTACGATGAAATGTTCCGTCTCTGGGAAAGCACAGATCCCCAATGCTGTTGTGCCTGTGAATAGGCTGCCCAGGGAACGTGAAGACCAGCAACAGCTTTCAGAGCTGGCACTTTCCTTGTGGGAGCAGGAGCCGGACGTTTCCCTTTTCGGAAAAATTGCTCTGCCGAGAACGGACACGAGCAGATGTTCCGTCTCTGGGAAAGCACAGATCCCCAGTGCTGTTGTGCCTGTGAATAGGCTGCCCAGGGAAGGTGAAGAACAGCAACAGCTTTCAGGGCTGGCCCCTTCCTTGTGGGAGAAGGATACGAACGTTTCCCATTTCGGAAAATGGCTCTGCCGAGAACGGGTATGAAAAGATGTTCAGTCTCTGGGAAAGCACTGATCCCCAGGGCTGTTGTGCCTGTGACTAGGCTGCCCAGGGAAGGTGAAGACCAGCAACAGCTTTCAGGGCTGGCCCCTTCCTTGTGGGAGAAGGATACGAACGTTTCACATTTTGGAAAATGGCTCTGCCGAGAACGGGTACGATGAGATGTTCCGTCTCTGGGAAAGCACTGATCGCCAGGGCTGTTGTGCCTGTGAATAGGCTGCCCAGGGAAGGTGAACACCAGCAACAGCTTTCAGGGCTGGCCCCTTCCTTGTGGGAGAAGGATCCGGACGTTTCCCATTTCGGAAAAATGGCTCTGCGAGAACGGCCACAATTGGATGTTCCGTCTCTGGGAAAGCACTGATCTCCAGGGCTGTTGTGCCTGTGAGTAGGCTGCCGAGGGAAGGTGAAGACCAGCAACAGCTTTCAGGGCTGGCCCCTTCCTTGTGGGAGAAGGAGCCGGACGTTTCCCATTTCGGAAAATGGCTCTGCCGAGAACAGGTATGAAAAGATGTTCCGTCTCTGGGAAAGCACTGATCCCCAGGGCTGTTGTGCCTGTGAACAGGTTTCCACGGGAAGGTGAAGACCAGCAACAGCTTTCAGGGCTGGCACCTTCCTTGTGGGAGTAGGATCCGGACGTTTCCCATTTCGGAAAATGGCTCTGCCGAGAACGGACACAATGAGATGTTCCGTCTCTGGGAAAGCACAGATCCCCAGGGCTGTTGTGCCTGTGAATCGGCTGCCCAGGGATGGTGAAGACCAGCAACAGCTTTGAGGGCTGGTACCTTTCTTGTGGGAGTAGGAGCCGCACGTTTCCCTTTTCGAAAAAATTGCTCTGCCGAGAACGGGCACGAGCAGATGTTCCGTCTCTGGGAAAGCACTGATCCCCAGGGCTGTTGTGCCTGTGAGTAGGCTGCCCAGGGAAGGTGAACACCAGCAACAGCTTTCAGGGCTGGCACCTTCCTTGTGGGAGAAGGATCCGGACGTTTCCCATTTCGGAAAACGGCTCTGCCGAGAACGGGCACAAAGAGATGTTCCGTCTCTGGGAAAGCACTGATCCCCAGGGCTGTTGTGCCTGTGACTAGGCTACCCAGGGAACGTGAAGACCAGCAACAGCTTTGAGGGCTGGCCCCTTCCTTGTGGGAGAAGGAGCCGGACGTTTCCCATTTCGGAAAATGGCTCTGCCGAGAACGGGTATGATGAGATGTTCCGTCTCTGGGAAAGCACTGATCCCCAGGGCTGTTGTGCCTGTGACTAGGCTGCCCAGGGAAGGTGAAGACCAGCAACAGCTTTCAGGTCTGGCCCCTTCCTTGTGGGAGAAGGATCCGGACGTTTCCCATTTCGGAAATAAGCTCTGCCGAGAACGGGCACAATGAGATGTTCCGTCTCTGGGAAAGCAGAGATCCCCAGGGCTGTTGTGCCTGTGACTAGGCTGCCCAGGGAACGTGAAGACCAGCAACAGCTTTGAGGGCTGGCCCCTTCCTTGTGGGAGAAGGAGCCGGACGTTTCCCTTTTCGGAAAAATGGCTCTGCCGAGAACGGACACGAGCAGATGTTCCTTCTCTGGGGAAGCACTGATCTCCAGGGCTGTTGTGCCTGTGAGTAGGCTGCCCAGGGAAGGTGAAGACCAGCAACAGCTTTCAGGGCTGGCCCCTTCCTTGTGGGAGAAGGAGCCGGACGTTTCCCATTTCGGAAAAATGGCTCTGCGAGAACGGGCACAATGAGATGTTCCGTCTCTGGGAAAGCACTGATCCCCAGGGCTGTTGTGCCTGTGACTAGGCTACCCAGGGAACGTGAAGACCAGCAACAGCTCTCAGGGCTGGCCCCTTCCTTGTGGGAGAAGGAGCCGGACGTTTCCCATTTCGGAAAATGGCTCTGCCGAGAACGGGTATGATGAGATGTTCCGTCTCTGGGAAAGCACTGATCCCCAGGGCTGTTGTGCCTGTGACTAGGCTGCCCAGGGAAGGTGAAGACCAGCAACAGCTTTCAGGTCTGGCCCCTTCCTTGTGGGAGAAGGAGCCGGACGTTTCCCATTTCGGAAATAAGCTCTGCCGAGAACGGGCACAATGAGATGTTCCGTCTCTGGGAAAGCACTGATCCCCAGGGCTGTTGTGCCTGTGAGTAGGCTGCCCAGGGAAGGTGAAGACCAGCAACAGCTTTGAGGGCTGGCCCCTTCCTTGTGGGAGAAGGATCCGGACGTTTCCCAATTTGGAAAAATGGCTCTGCGAGAACGGACACGAGCAGATGTTCCGTCTCTGGGAAAGCACTGATCCCCAGGGCTGTTGTGCCTGTGAGTAGGCTGCCCAGGGAAGGTGAAGACCAGCAACAGCTTTCAGGGCTGGCCCCTTCCTTGTGGGAGAAGGATACGAACGTTTCACATTTTGGAAAATGGCTCTGCCGAGAACGGGTACGATGAAATGTTCCGTCTCTGGGAAAGCACAGATCCCCAGGGCTGTTGTGCCTGTGACTAGGCTGCCCAGGGAACGTGAAGACCAGCAACAGCTTTCAGAGCTGGCACCTTCCTTGTGGGAGCAGGAGCCGGACGTTTCCCTTTTCGGAAAAATTGCTCTGCCGAGAACGGACACGAGCAGATGTTCCGTCTCTGGGAAAGCACAGATCCCCAGGGCTGTTGTGCCTGTGAATAGGCTGCTGAGGGAAGGTGAAGACCAGCAACAGCTTTCAGGGCTGGCCCCTTCCTTGTGGGAGAAGGATACGAACGTTTCCCATTTCGGAAAATGGCTCTGCCGAGAACGGGTATGAAAAGATGTTCAGTCTCTGGGAAAGCACTGATCCCCAGGGCTGTTGTGCCTGTGACTAGGCTGCCCAGGGAAGGTGAAGACCAGCAACAGCTTTCAGGGCTGGCCCCTTCCTTGTGGGAGAAGGATACGAACGTTTCACATTTTGGAAAATGGCTCTGCCGAGAACGGGTACGATGAGATGTTCCGTCTCTGGGAAAGCACTGATCGCCAGGGCTGTTGTGCCTGTGAATAGGCTGCCCAGGGAAGGTGAACACCAGCAACAGCTTTCAGGGCTGGCCCCTTCCTTGTGGGAGAAGGATCCGGACGTTTCCCATTTCGGAAAAATTGCTCTGCGAGAACGGCCACAATTGGATGTTCCGTCTCTGGGAAAGCACTGATCTCCAGGGCTGTTGTGCCTGTGAGTAGGCTGCCCAGGGAAGGTGAAGACCAGCAACAGCTTTCAGGGCTGGCCCCTTCCTTGTGGGAGAAGGAGCCGGACGTTTCCCATTTCGGAAAATGGCTCTGCCGAGAACAGGTATGAAAAGATGTTCCGTCTCTGGGAAAGCACTGATCCCCAGGGCTGTTGTGCCTGTGAACAGGTTTCCACGGGAAGGTGAAGACCAGCAACAGCTTTCAGGGCTGGCACCTTCCTTGTGGGAGTAGGATCCGGACGTTTCCCATTTCGGAAAATGGCTCTGCCGAGAACGGACACAATGAGATGTTCCGTCTCTGGGAAAGCACAGATCCCCAGGGCTGTTGTGCCTGTGAATCGGCTGCCCAGGGATGGTGAAGACCAGCAACAGCTTTGAGGGCTGGTACCTTTCTTGTGGGAGTAGGAGCCGCACGTTTCCCTTTTCGAAAAAATTGCTCTGCCGAGAACGGGCACGAGCAGATGTTCCGTCTCTGGGAAAGCACTGATCCCCAGGGCTGTTGTGCCTGTGAGTAGGCTGCCCAGGGAAGGTGAACACCAGCAACAGCTTTCAGGGCTGGCACCTTCCTTGTGGGAGAAGGAGCCGGACGTTTCCCATTTCGGAAAACGGCTCTGCCGAGAACGGGCACAAAGAGATGTTCCGTCTCTGGGAAAGCACTGATCCCCAGGGCTGTTGTGCCTGTGACTAGGCTACCCAGGGAACGTGAAGACCAGCAACAGCTTTGAGGGCTGGCCCCTTCCTTGTGGGAGAAGGAGCCGGACGTTTCCCATTTCGGAAAATGGCTCTGCCGAGAACGGGTATGATGAGATGTTCCGTCTCTGGGAAAGCACTGATCCCCAGGGCTGTTGTGCCTGTGACTAGGCTGCCCAGGGAAGGTGAAGACCAGCAACAGCTTTCAGGTCTGGCCCCTTCCTTGTGGGAGAAGGATCCGGACGTTTCCCATTTCGGAAATAAGCTCTGCCGAGAACGGGCACAATGAGATGTTCCGTCTCTGGGAAAGCACAGATCCCCAGGGCTGTTGTGCCTGTGACTAGGCTGCCCAGGGAACGTGAAGACCAGCAACAGCTTTGAGGGCTGGCCCCTTCCTTGTGGGAGAAGGAGCCGGACGTTTCCCTTTTCGGAAAAATGGCTCTGCCGAGAACGGACACGAGCAGATGTTCCTTCTCTGGGGAAGCACTGATCTCCAGGGCTGTTGTGCCTGTGAGTAGGCTGCCCAGGGAAGGTGAAGACCAGCAACAGCTTTCAGGGCTGGCCCCTTCCTTGTGGGAGAAGGAGCCGGACGTTTCCCATTTCGGAAAAATGGCTCTGCGAGAACGGGCACAATGAGATGTTCCGTCTCTGGGAAAGCACAGATCCCCAGGGCTGTTGTGCCTGTGAATCGGCTGCCCAGGGATGGTGAAGACCAGCAACAGCTTTGAGGGCTGGTACCTTTCTTGTGGGAGTAGGAGCCGCACGTTTCCCTTTTCGAAAAAATTGCTCTGCCGAGAACGGGCACGAGCAGATGTTCCGTCTCTGGGAAAGCACTGATCCCCAGGGCTGTTGTGCCTGTGAGTAGGCTGCCCAGGGAAGGTGAACACCAGCAACAGCTTTCAGGGCTGGCACCTTCCTTGTGGGAGAAGGATCCGGACGTTTCCCATTTCGGAAAACGGCTCTGCCGAGAACGGGCACAAAGAGATGTTCCGTCTCTGGGAAAGCACTGATCCCCAGGGCTGTTGTGCCTGTGACTAGGCTACCCAGGGAACGTGAAGACCAGCAACAGCTTTGAGGGCTGGCCCCTTCCTTGTGGGAGAAGGAGCCGGACGTTTCCCATTTCGGAAAATGGCTCTGCCGAGAACGGGTATGATGAGATGTTCCGTCTCTGGGAAAGCACTGATCCCCAGGGCTGTTGTGCCTGTGACTAGGCTGCCCAGGGAAGGTGAAGACCAGCAACAGCTTTCAGGTCTGGCCCCTTCCTTGTGGGAGAAGGATCCGGACGTTTCCCATTTCGGAAATAAGCTCTGCCGAGAACGGGCACAATGAGATGTTCCGTCTCTGGGAAAGCAGAGATCCCCAGGGCTGTTGTGCCTGTGACTAGGCTGCCCAGGGAACGTGAAGACCAGCAACAGCTTTGAGGGCTGGCCCCTTCCTTGTGGGAGAAGGAGCCGGACGTTTCCCTTTTCGGAAAAATGGCTCTGCCGAGAACGGACACGAGCAGATGTTCCTTCTCTGGGGAAGCACTGATCCCCAGGGCTGTTGTGCCTGTGAGTAGGCTGCCCAGGGAAGGTGAAGACCAGCAACAGCTTTCAGGGCTGGCCCCTTCCTTGTGGGAGAAGGAGCCGGACGTTTCCCATTTCGGAAAAATGCTCTGCGAGAACGGCCACAATTGGATGTTCCATCTATGGGAAAGCACGGATCCCCAGGGCTGTTGTGCCTGTGACTAGGCTGCCCAGGGAAGGTGAAGACCAGCAACAGCTTTCAGGGCTGGCACCTTCCTTGTGGGAGAAGGAGCCGGACGTTTCCCATTTCGGAAAATGGCTCTGCCGAGAACGGCCACAAAGAGATGTTCCGACTCTGGGAAAGCACTGATCCCCAGGGCTGTTGTGCCTGTGTCTAGGCTGCCAAGGGAAGGTGAAGACCAGCAACAGCTTTCAGGGCTGGCACCTTCGTTGTGGGAGAAGGAGCCGGACGTTTCCCATTTCGGAAAAATTGCTCTGCCGAGAACGGTCACGAGCAGATGTTCCGTCTCTGGGAAAGCACTGATCCCCAGGGCTGTTGTGCCTGTGAGTAGGCTGCCCAGGGAAGGTGAAGACCAGCAACAGCTCTCAGGGCTGGCACCTTCCTTGTGGGAGAAGGAGCCGGACGTTTCCCATTTCGAAAAATTTCTCTGCCGAGAACGGACACAATGAGATGTTCCGTCTCTGGGAAAGCACAGATCCCCAGGGCTGTTGTGCCTGTGAGTAGGCTGCCCAGGGAACGTGAAGACCAGCAACAGCTTTCAGGGCTGGCCCCTTCCTTGTGGGAGAAGGAGCCGGACGTTTCCCTTTTCGGAAAAATTGCTCTGCCGAGAACGGGTACGATGAGATGTTCCGTCTCTGGGAAAGCACTGATCCCCAGGGCTGTTGTGCCTGTGACTAGGCTGCCCAGGGAAGGTGAACACCAGCAACAGCTTTCAGGGCTGGCCCCTTCCTTGTGGGAGAAGGAGCCGGACGTTTCCCATTTCGGAAAATGGCTCTGCCGAGAACGGGTATGAAGAGGTGTTCCGTGTCTGGGAAAGCACTGATCCCCAGGGCTGTTGTGCCTGTGAGTAGGCTGCCCAGGGAAGGTGAAGACCAGCAACAGCTTTCAGGGCTGGCACCTTCCTTGTGGGAGAAGGAGCCGGACGTTTCCCATTTCGGAAAAATGGCTCTGCGAGAACGGCCACAATGAGATGTTCCGTCTCTGGGAAAGCACTGATCCCCAGGGCTGTTGTGCCTGTGACTAGGCTGCCCAGGGAAGGTGAAGACCAGCAACAGCTTTCAGGCCTGCCCCTTCCTTGTGGGAGAAGGAGCCGGACGTTTCCCATTTCGGAAAATGGCTCTGCCGAGAACGGGCACGAGGAGATGTTCCGTCTCTGGGAAAGCACAGATCCCCAGGGCTGTTGTGCCTGTGAGTAGGCTGCCCAGGGAAGGTGAAGACCAGCAACAGCTTTCAGGGCTGGCCCCTTCCTTGTGGGAGAAGGAGCCGGACGTTTCCCATTTCGGAAAATGGCTCTGCCGAGAACGGGCACAATGAGATGTTCCGTCTCTGGGAAAGCAGAGATCCCCAGTGCTGTTGTGCCTGTGACTAGGCTGCCCACGGAAGGTGAAGACCAGCAACAGCTTTGAGGGCTGGCCTCTTCCTTGTGGGAGCAGGAGCCGGACGTTTCCCTTTTCGGAAAAATTGCTCTGCCGAGAACGGACACGAGCAGATGTTCCGTCTCTGGGAAAGCACTGATCCCCAGGGCTGTTGTGCCTGTGACTAGGCTGCCCAGGGAAGGTGAAGACCAGCAACAGCTTTCAGGGCTGGCCCCTTCCTTGTGGGAGAGGGATCCGGACGTTTCCCATTTCGGAAAATTGCTCTGCCGAGAACGGCCACAATGAGATGTTCCGTCTCTGGGAAAGCACAGATCCCCAGGGCTGTTGTGCCTGTGAGTAGGCTGCCCAGGGAACGTGAAGACCAGCAACAGCTTTGAGGGCTGGCCCCTTCCTTGTGGGAGAAGGAGCCGGACGTTTCCCATTTCGGAAAAATGGCTCTGCGAGAACGGACACAATTGCATGTTCCGTCTCTGGGAAAGCACTGATCTCCAGGGCTGTTGTGCCTGTGAATAGGCTGCCGATGGAAGGTGAAGACCAGCAACAGCTTTCAGGGCTGGCCCCTTCCTTGTGGGAGAAGGAGCCGGACGTTTCCCATTTCGGAAAAATGGCTCTGCCGAGAACAGGTATGAAAAGATGTTCCGTCTCTGGGAAAGCACTGATCCCCAGGGCTGTTGTGCCTGTGAACAGGTTTCCACGGGAAGGTGAAGACCAGCAACAGCTTTCAGGGCTGGCACCTTCCTTGTGGGAGTAGGATCCGGACGTTTCCCATTTCGGAAAATGGCTCTGCCGAGAACGGACACAATGAGATGTTCCGTCTCTGGGAAAGCACTGATCCCCAGGGCTGTTGTGCCTGTGAGTAGGCTGCCCAGGGAAGGTGAACACCAGCAACAGCTTTCAGGGCTGGCACCTTCCTTGTGGGAGAAGGAGCCGGACGTTTCCCATTTCGGAAAACGGCTCTGCCGAGAACGGGCACAAAGAGATGTTCCGTCTCTGGGAAAGCACTGATCCCCAGGGCTGTTGTGCCTGTGACTAGGCTACCCAGGGAACGTGAAGACCAGCAACAGCTTTGAGGGCTGGCCCCTTCCTTGTGGGAGAAGGAGCCGGACGTTTCCCATTTCGGAATATGGCTCTGCCGAGAACGGGTACGATGAGATGTTCCGTCTCTGGGAAAGCACTGATCCCCAGGGCTGTTGTGCCTGTGACTAGGCTGCCCAGGGAAGGTGAAGACCAGCAACAGCTTTCAGGGCTGGCACCTTCCTTGTGGGAGCAGGAGCCGGACGTTTCCCTTTTCGGAAAAATTGCTCTGCCGAGAACGGACACGAGCAGATGTTCCGTCTCTGGGAAAGCACTGACCTCCAGGGCTGTTGTGCCTGTGAGTAGGCTGCTGAGGGAAAGTGAAGACCAGCAACAGCTTTCAGGGCTGGCCCCTTCCTTGTGGGAGAAGGATCCGGACGTTTCCCATTTCGGAAAATGGCTCTGCCGAGAACGGCCACAATTGCATGTTCCGTCTCTGGGAAAGCACTGATCCCCAGGGCTGTTGTGCCTGTGAGTAGGCTGCCCAGGGAAGGTGAAGACCAGCAACAGCTTTGAGGGCTGGCCCCTTCCTTGTGGGAGAAGGATCAGGACGTTTCCCTTTTCGGAAAAAGGCTCTGCCGAGAACGGGTACGATGAGATGTTCCGTCTCTGGGAAAGCACGGATCCCCAGGGCTGTTGTGCCTGTGACTAGGCTGCCCAGGGAAGGTGAAGACCAGCAACAGCTTTCAGGGCTGGCACCTTCCTTGTGGGAGAAGGAGCCGGACGTTTCCCATTTCGGAAAATGGCTCTGCCGAGAACGGCCACAAAGAGATGTTCCGACTCTGGGAAAGCACTGATCCCCAGGGCTGTTGTGCCTGTGTCTAGGCTGCCAAGGGAAGGTGAAGACCAGCAACAGCTTTCAGGGCTGGCACCTTCGTTGTGGGAGAAGGAGCCGGACGTTTCCCATTTCGGAAAAATTGCTCTGCCGAGAACGGACACGAGCAGATGTTCCGTATCTGGGAAAGCACTGATCCCCAGGGCTGTTGTGTCTGTGAGTAGGCTGCCCAGGGAAGGTGAAGACCAGCAACAGCTCTCAGGGCTGACACCTTCCTTGTGGGAGAAGGAGCCGGACGTTTCCCATTTCGAAAAATTTCTCTGCCGAGAACGGCCACAATGAGATGTTCCGTCTCTGCGAAAGCACAGATCCCCAGTGCTGTTGTGCCTGTGAATAGGCTGCCCAGGGAACGTGAAGACCAGCAACAGCTTTCAGGGCTGGCCCCTTCCTTGTGGGAGAAGGAGCCGGACGTTTCCCTTTTCGGAAAAATTGCTCTGCCGAGAACGGGTACGATGAGATGTTCCGTCTCTGGGAAAGCACTGATCCCCAGGGCTGTTGTGCCTGTGAATAGGCTGCCCAGGGAAGGTGAAGACCAGCAACAGCTTTCAGGGCTGGCCCCTTCCTTGTGGGAGAAGGAGCCGGACGTTTCCCATTTCGGAAAACGGCTCTACCGAGAACGGGTATGAAAAGATGTTCCGTCTCTGGGAAAGCACAGATCCACAGGGCTGTTGTGCCTGTGACTAGGCTGCCCAGGGAAGGTGAACACCAGCAACAGCTTTCAGGGCTGGCCCCTTCCTTGTGGGAGAAGGAGCCGGACGTTTCCCATTTCGGAAAATGGCTCTGCCGAGAACGGGTATGAAGAGGTGTTCCGTGTCTGGGAAAGCACTGATCCCCAGGGCTGTTGTGCCTGTGAGTAGGCTGCCCAGGGAAGGTGAAGACCAGCAACAGCTTTCAGGGCTGGCCCCTTCCTTGTGGGAGAAGGAGCCGGACGTTTCCCATTTCGGAAAAATGGCTCTGCGAGAACGGCCACAATGAGATGTTCCGTCTCTGGGAAAGCACTGATCCCCAGGGCTGTTGTGCCTGTGACTAGGCTACCCAGGGAACGTGAAGACCAGCAACAGCTTTGAGGGCTGGCCCCTTCCTTGTGGGAGAAGGAGCCGGACGTTTCCCATTTCGGAATATGGCTCTGCCGAGAACGGGTACGATGAGATGTTCCGTCTCTGGGAAAGCACTGATCCCCAGGGCTGTTGTGCCTGTGACTAGGCTGCCCAGGGAAGGTGAAGACCAGCAACAGCTTTCAGGGCTGGCACCTTCCTTGTGGGAGCAGGAGCCGGACGTTTCCCTTTTCGGAAAAATTGCTCTGCCGAGAACGGACACGAGCAGATGTTCCGTCTCTGGGAAAGCACTGACCTCCAGGGCTGTTGTGCCTGTGAGTAGGCTGCTGAGGGAAAGTGAAGACCAGCAACAGCTTTCAGGGCTGGCCCCTTCCTTGTGGGAGAAGGATCCGGACGTTTCCCATTTCGGAAAATGGCTCTGCCGAGAACGGCCACAATTGCATGTTCCGTCTCTGGGAAAGCACTGATCCCCAGGGCTGTTGTGCCTGTGAGTAGGCTGCCCAGGGAAGGTGAAGACCAGCAACAGCTTTGAGGGCTGGCCCCTTCCTTGTGGGAGAAGGATCAGGACGTTTCCCTTTTCGGAAAAAGGCTCTGCCGAGAACGGGTACGATGAGATGTTCCGTCTCTGGGAAAGCACGGATCCCCAGGGCTGTTGTGCCTGTGACTAGGCTGCCCAGGGAAGGTGAAGACCAGCAACAGCTTTCAGGGCTGGCACCTTCCTTGTGGGAGAAGGAGCCGGACGTTTCCCATTTCGGAAAATGGCTCTGCCGAGAACGGCCACAAAGAGATGTTCCGACTCTGGGAAAGCACTGATCCCCAGGGCTGTTGTGCCTGTGTCTAGGCTGCCAAGGGAAGGTGAAGACCAGCAACAGCTTTCAGGGCTGGCACCTTCGTTGTGGGAGAAGGAGCCGGACGTTTCCCATTTCGGAAAAATTGCTCTGCCGAGAACGGACACGAGCAGATGTTCCGTATCTGGGAAAGCACTGATCCCCAGGGCTGTTGTGTCTGTGAGTAGGCTGCCCAGGGAAGGTGAAGACCAGCAACAGCTCTCAGGGCTGACACCTTCCTTGTGGGAGAAGGAGCCGGACGTTTCCCATTTCGAAAAATTTCTCTGCCGAGAACGGCCACAATGAGATGTTCCGTCTCTGCGAAAGCACAGATCCCCAGTGCTGTTGTGCCTGTGAATAGGCTGCCCAGGGAACGTGAAGACCAGCAACAGCTTTCAGGGCTGGCCCCTTCCTTGTGGGAGAAGGAGCCGGACGTTTCCCTTTTCGGAAAAATTGCTCTGCCGAGAACGGGTACGATGAGATGTTCCGTCTCTGGGAAAGCACTGATCCCCAGGGCTGTTGTGCCTGTGAATAGGCTGCCCAGGGAAGGTGAAGACCAGCAACAGCTTTCAGGGCTGGCCCCTTCCTTGTGGGAGAAGGAGCCGGACGTTTCCCATTTCGGAAAACGGCTCTACCGAGAACGGGTATGAAAAGATGTTCCGTCTCTGGGAAAGCACAGATCCACAGGGCTGTTGTGCCTGTGACTAGGCTGCCCAGGGAAGGTGAACACCAGCAACAGCTTTCAGGGCTGGCCCCTTCCTTGTGGGAGAAGGAGCCGGACGTTTCCCATTTCGGAAAATGGCTCTGCCGAGAACGGGTATGAAGAGGTGTTCCGTGTCTGGGAAAGCACTGATCCCCAGGGCTGTTGTGCCTGTGAGTAGGCTGCCCAGGGAAGGTGAAGACCAGCAACAGCTTTCAGGGCTGGCCCCTTCCTTGTGGGAGAAGGAGCCGGACGTTTCCCATTTCGGAAAAATGGCTCTGCGAGAACGGCCACAATGAGATGTTCCGTCTCTGGGAAAGCACTGATCCCCAGGGCTGTTGTGCCTGTGAGTAGGCTGCCCAGGGAAGGTGAAGACCAGCAACAGCTTTCAGGCCTGCCCCTTCCTTGTGGGAGAAGGAGCCGGACGTTTCCCATTTCGGAAAATGGCTCTGCCGAGAACGGGCACGAGGAGATGTTCCGTCTCTGGGAAAGCACAGATCCCCAGGGCTGTTGTGCCTGTGAGTAGGCTGCCCAGGGAAGGTGAAGACCAGCAACAGCTTTCAGGGCTCGCCCCTTCCTTGTGGGAGAAGGAGCCGGACGTTTCCCATTTCGGAAAATGGCTCTGCCGAGAACGGGCACAATGAGATGTTCCGTCTCTGGGAAAGCAGAGATCCCCAGTGCTGTTGTGCCTGTGACTAGGCTGCCCAGGGAAGGTGAAGACCAGCAACAGCTTTGAGGGCTGGCCCCTTCCTTGTGGGAGCAGGAGCCGGACGTTTCCCTTTTCGGAAAAATTGCTCTGCCGAGAACGGACACGAGAAGATGTTCCGTCTCTGGGAAAGCACTGATCCCCAGGGCTGTTGTGCCTGTGACTAGGCTGCCCAGGGAAGGTGAAGACCAGCAACAGCTTTCAGGGCTGGCCCCTTCCTTGTGGGAGAGGGATCCGGACGTTTCCCATTTCGGAAAATTGCTCTGCCGAGAACGGCCACAATGAGATGTTCCGTCTCTGGGAAAGCACAGATCCCCAGGGCTGTTGTGCCTGTGAGTAGGCTGCCCAGGGAACGTGAAGACCAGCAACAGCTTTGAGGGCTGGCCCCTTCCTTGTGGGAGAAGGAGCCGGACGTTTCCCATTTCGGAAAAATGGCTCTGCGAGAACGGACACAATTGCATGTTCCGTCTCTGGGAAAGCACTGATCTCCAGGGCTGTTGTGCCTGTGAATAGGCTGCCGAGGGAAGGTGAAGACCAGCAACAGCTTTCAGGGCTGGCACCTTCCTTGTGGGAGAAGGATCCGGACGTTTCCCATTTCGGAAAATTGCTCTGCCGAGAACGGCCACAATGAGATGTTCCGTCTCTGGGAAAGCACTGATCCCCAGGGCTGTTGTGCCTGTGAGTAGGCTGCCCAGGGAAGGTGAAGACCAGCAACAGCTTTCAGGGCTGGCCCCTTCCTTGTGGGAGAAGGAGCCGGACGTTTCCCATTTCGGAAATAAGCTCTGCCGAGAACGGACACAATTGGATGTTCCGTCTCTGGGAAAGCACAGATCCCCAGGGCTGTTGTGCCTGTGACTAGGCTGCCCAGGGAAGGTGAAGACCAGCAACAGCTTTGAGGGCTGGCCCCTTCCTTGTGGGAGAAGGAGCCGGACGTTTCCCATTTCGGAAAAATGGCTCTGCGAGAACGGCCACAATTGGATGTTCCGTCTCTGGGAAAGCACTGATCTCCAGGGCTGTTGTGCCTGTGAGTAGGCTGCCGAGGGAAGGTGAAGACCAGCAACAGCTTTCAGGGCTGGCCCCTTCCTTGTGGGAGAAGGAGCCGGACGTTTCCCATTTCGGAAAATGGCTCTGCCGAGAACAGGTATGAAAAGATGTTCCGTCTCTGGGAAAGCACTGATCCCCAGGGCTGTTGTGCCTGTGAACAGGTTTCCACGGGAAGGTGAAGACCAGCAACAGCTTTCAGGACTGGCACCTTCCTTGTGGGAGTAGGATCCGGACGTTTCCCATTTCGGAAAATGGCTCTGCCGAGAACGGACACAATGAGATGTTCCGTCTCTGGGAAAGCACAGATCCCCAGGGCTGTTGTGCCTGTGAATAGGCTGCCCAGGGATGGTGAAGACCAGCAACAGCTTTGAGGGCTGGTACCTTTCTTGTGGGAGCAGGAGCCGCACGTTTCCCTTTTCAAAAAAATTGCTCTGCCGAGAACGGGCACGAGCAGATGTTCCGTCTCTGGGAAAGCACTGATCCCCAGGGCTGTTGTGCCTGTGAGTAGGCTGCCCAGGGAAGGTGAACACCAGCAACAGCTTTCAGGGCTGGCACCTTCCTTGTGGGAGAAGGAGCCGGACGTTTCCCATTTCGGAAAACGGCTCTGCCGAGAACGGGCACAAAGAGATGTTCCGTCTCTGGGAAAGCACTGATCCCCAGGGCTGTTGTGCCTGTGACTAGGCTACCCAGGGAACGTGAAGACCAGCAACAGCTTTGAGGGCTGGCACCTTCCTTGTGGGAGAAGGAGCCGGACGTTTCCCATTTCGGAAAATGGCTCTGCCGAGAACGGGTACGATGAGATGTTCCGTCTCTGGGAAAGCACAGATCCCCAGGGCTGTTGTGCCTGTGAATAGGCTGCCCAGGGAACGTGAAGACCAGCAACAGCTTTCAGGGCTGGCACCTTCCTTGTGGGAGCAGGAGCCGGACGTTTCCCTTTTCGGAAAAATTGCTCTGCCGAGAACGGACACGAGCAGATGTTCCGTCTCTGGGAAAGCACTGACCTCCAGGGCTGTTGTGCCTGTGAGTAGGCTGCTGAGGGAAAGTGAAGACCAGCAACAGCTTTCAGGGCTGGCCCCTTCCTTGTGGGAGAAGGATCCGGACGTTTCCCATTTCGGAAAATGGCTCTGCCGAGAACGGACACAATGAGATGTTCCGTCTCTGGGAAAGCACTGATCCCCAGGGCTGTTGTGCCTGTGAGTAGGCTGCCCAGGGAAGGTGAAGACCAGCAACAGCTCTCAGGGCTGACACCTTCCTTGTGGGAGAAGGATCCGGACGTTTCCCATTTCGGAAATAAGCTCTGCCGAGAACGGGCACAATGAGATGTTCCGTCTCTGGGAAAGCACTGATCCCCAGGGCTGTTGTGCCTGTGACTAGGCTGCCCAGGGAACGTGAAGACCAGCAACAGCTTTGAGGGCTGGCCCCTTCCTTGTGGGAGAAGGAGCCGGATGTTTCCCATTTCGGAAAATGGCTCTGCCGAGAACGGGTACGATGAGATGTTCCGTCTCTGGGAAAGCACTGATCCCCAGGGCTGTTGTGCCTGTGAATAGGCTGCCCAGGGAAGGTGAAGACCAGCAACAGCTTTGAGGGCTGGCCCCTTCCTTGTGGGAGAAGGATCAGGACGTTTCCCTTTTCGGAAAAAGGCTCTGCCGAGAACGGGTACGATGAGATGTTCCGTCTCTGGGAAAGCATTGATCTCCAGGGCTGTTGTGCCTGTGAGTAGGCTGCCCAGGGAAGGTGAAGACCAGCAACAGCTTTCAGGGCTGGCCCCTTCCTTGTGGGAGAAGGAGCCGGACGTTTCCCATTTCGGAAAAATGGCTCTGCGAGAACGGCCACAATGAGATGTTCCGTCTCTGGGAAAGCACTGATCCCCAGGGCTGTTGTGCCTGTGAGTAGGCTGCCCAGGGAAGGTGAAGACCAGCAACAGCTTTCAGGGGTGGCACCTTCCTTGTGGGAGAAGGAGCCGGACGTTTCCCTTTTCGGAAAAATGGCTCTGCGAGAACGGCCACAATTGGATGTTCCATCTCTGGGAAAGCACGGATCCCCAGGGCTGTTGTGCCTGTGACTAGGCTGCCAAGGGAAGGTGAAGACCAGCAACAGCTTTCAGGGCTGGCACCTTCCTTGTGGGAGAAGGAGCCGGACGTTTCCCATTTCGGAAAATGGCTCTGCCGAGAACGGCCACAAAGAGATGTTCCGACTCTGGGAAAGCACTGATCCCCAGGGCTGTTGTGCCTGTGTCTAGGCTGCCAAGGGAAGGTGAAGACCAGCAACAGCTTTCAGGGCTGGCCCCTTCCTTGTGGGAGAAGGAGCCGGACGTTTCCCTTTTCGGAAAAATTGCTCTGCCGAGAACGGGTACGATGAGATGTTCCGTCTCTGGGAAAGCACTGATCCCCAGGGCTGTTGTGCCTGTGAATACGCTGCCCAGGGAAGGTGAAGACCAGCAACAGCTTTCAGGGCTGGCCCCTTCCTTGTGGGAGAAGGAGCCGGACGTTTCCCATTTCGGAAAACGGCTCTACCGAGAACGGGTATGAAAAGACGTTCCGTCTCTGGGAAAGCACAGATCCCCAGGGCTGTTGTGCCTGTGACTAGGCTGCCCAGGGAAGGTGAACACCAGCAACAGCTTTCAGGGCTGGCCCCTTCCTTGTGGGAGAAGGAGCCGGACGTTTCCCATTTCGGAAAATGGCTCTGCCGAGAACGGGTATGAAGAGGTGTTCCGTGTCTGGGAAAGCACTGATCCCCAGGGCTGTTGTGCCTGTGAGTAGGCTGCCCAGGGAAGGTGAAGACCAGCAACAGCTTTCAGGGCTGGCACCTTCCTTGTGGTAGAAGGAGCCGGACGTTTCCCATTTCGGAAAAATGGCTCTGCGAGAACGGCCACAATGAGATGTTCCGTCTCTGGGAAAGCACTGATCCCCAGGGCTGTTGTGCCTGTGAGTAGGCTGCCCAGGGAACGTGAAGACCAGCAACAGCTTTCAGGCCTGCCCCTTCCTTGTGGGAGAAGGAGCCGGACGTTTCCCATTTCGGAAAATGGCTCTGCCGAGAACGGGCACGAGGAGATGTTCCGTCTCTGGGAAAGCACAGATCCCCAGGGCTGTTGTGCCTGTGAGTAGGCTGCCCAGGGAAGGTGAAGACCAGCAACAGCTTTCAGGGCTCGCCCCTTCCTTGTGGGAGAAGGAGCCGGACGTTTCCCATTTTGGAAAATGGCTCTGCCGAGAACGGGCACAATGAGATGTTCCGTCTCTGGGAAAGCAGAGATCCCCAGTGCTGTTGTGCCTGTGAATAGGCTGCCCAGGGAACGTGAAGACCAGCAACAGCTTTGAGGGCTGGCCCCTTCCTTGTGGGAGCAGGAGCCGGACGTTTCCCTTTTCGGAAAAATTGCTCTGCCGAGAACGGACACGAGCAGATGTTCCGTCTCTGGGAAAGCACTGATCCCCAGGGCTGTTGTGCCTGTGAGTAGGCTGCCCAGGGAAGGTGAAGACCAGCAACAGCTTTCAGGGCTGGCCCCTTCCTTGTGGGAGAGGGATCCGGACGTTTCCCATTTCGGAAAATTGCTCTGCCGAGAACGGCCACAATGAGATGTTCCGTCTCTGGGAAAGCACAGATCCCCAGGGCTGTTGTGCCTGTGAGTAGGCTGCCCAGGGAAGGTGAAGACCAGCAACAGCTTTCAGGGCTGGCCCCTTCCTTGTGGGAGAAGGAGCCGGACGTTTCCCATTTCGGAAAATGGCTCTGCCGAGAACGGCCACAAAGAGATGTTCCGACTCTGGGAAAGCACTGATCCCCAGGGCTGTTGTGCCTGTGAGTAGGCTGCCCAGGGAAGGTGAAGACCAGCAACAGCTTTCAGGGCTGGCCCCTTCCTTGTGGGAGAAGGAGCCGGACGTTTCCCATTTCGGAAAATGGCTCTGCCGAGAACGGCCACAAAGAGATGTTCCGACTCTGGGAAAGCACTGATCCCCAGGGCTGTTGTGCCTGTGTCTAGGCTGCCAAGGGAAGGTGAAGACCAGCAACAGCTTTCAGGGCTGGCACCTTCGTTGTGGGAGTAGGAGCCGGACGTTTCCCATTTCGGAAATAAGCTCTGCCGAGAACGGCCACAATGAGATGTTCCGTCTCTGGGAAAGCACAGATCCCCAGGGCTGTTGTGCCTGTGAGTAGGCTGCCCAGGGAAGGTGAAGACCAGCAACAGCTCTCAGGGCTGGCACCTTCCTTGTGGGAGAAGGAGCGGACGTTTCCCATTTCGGAAAATTTCTCTGCCGAGAACGGCCACAATGAGATGTTCCGTCTCTGGGAAAGCACAGATCCCCAGTGCTGTTGTGCCTGTGAATAGGCTGCCCAGGGAACGTGAAGACCAGCAACAGCTTTCAGGGCTGGCCCCTTCCTTGTGGGAGAAGGAGCCGGACGTTTCCCTTTTCGGAAAAATTGCTCTGCCGAGAACGGGTACGATGAGATGTTCCGTCTCTGGGAAAGCACTGATCCCCAGGGCTGTTGTGCCTGTGAATACGCTGCCCAGGGAAGGTGAAGACCAGCAACAGCTTTCAGGGCTGGCCCCTTCCTTGTGGGAGAAGGAGCCGGACGTTTCCCATTTCGGAAAACGGCTCTACCGAGAACGGGTATGAAAAGACGTTCCGTCTCTGGGAAAGCACAGATCCCCAGGGCTGTTGTGCCTGTGACTAGGCTGCCCAGGGAAGGTGAACACCAGCAACAGCTTTCAGGGCTGGCCCCTTCCTTGTGGGAGAAGGAGCCGGACGTTTCCCATTTCGGAAAATGGCTCTGCCGAGAACGGGTATGAAGAGGTGTTCCGTGTCTGGGAAAGCACTGATCCCCAGGGCTGTTGTGCCTGTGAGTAGGCTGCCCAGGGAAGGTGAAGACCAGCAACAGCTTTCAGGGCTGGCACCTTCCTTGTGGTAGAAGGAGCCGGACGTTTCCCATTTCGGAAAAATGGCTCTGCGAGAACGGCCACAATGAGATGTTCCGTCTCTGGGAAAGCACTGATCCCCAGGGCTGTTGTGCCTGTGAGTAGGCTGCCCACGGAACGTGAAGACCAGCAACAGCTTTCAGGCCTGCCCCTTCCTTGTGGGAGAAGGAGCCGGACGTTTCCCATTTCGGAAAATGGCTCTGCCGAGAACGGGCACGAGGAGATGTTCCGTCTCTGGGAAAGCACAGATCCCCAGGGCTGTTGTGCCTGTGAGTAGGCTGCCCAGGGAAGGTGAAGACCAGCAACAGCTTTCAGGGCTCGCCCCTTCCTTGTGGGAGAAGGAGCCGGACGTTTCCCATTTTGGAAAATGGCTCTGCCGAGAACGGGCACAATGAGATGTTCCGTCTCTGGGAAAGCAGAGATCCCCAGTGCTGTTGTGCCTGTGAATAGGCTGCCCAGGGAACGTGAAGACCAGCAACAGCTTTGAGGGCTGGCCCCTTCCTTGTGGGAGCAGGAGCTGGACGTTTCCCTTTTCGGAAAAATTGCTCTGCCGAGAACGGACACGAGCAGATGTTCCGTCTCTGGGAAAGCACTGATCCCCAGGGCTGTTGTGCCTGTGAGTAGGCTGCCCAGGGAAGGTGAAGACCAGCAACAGCTTTCAGGGCTGGCCCCTTCCTTGTGGGAGAGGGATCCGGACGTTTCCCATTTCGGAAAATTGCTCTGCCGAGAACGGCCACAATGAGATGTTCCGTCTCTGGGAAAGCACAGATCCCCAGGGCTGTTGTGCCTGTGAGTAGGCTGCCCAGGGAAGGTGAAGACCAGCAACAGCTTTCAGGGCTGGCCCCTTCCTTGTGGGAGAAGGAGCCGGACGTTTCCCATTTCGGAAAAATGGCTCTGCGAGAACGGCCACAATTGCATGTTCCGTCTCTGGGAAAGCACTGATCTCCAGGGCTGTTGTGCCTGTGAATAGGCTGCCCAGGGAAGGTGAAGACCAGCAACAGCTTTCAGGGCTGGCACCTTCCTTGTGGGAGAAGGATCCGGACGTTTCCCATTTCGGAAAATTGCTCTGCCGAGAACGGCCACAATGAGATGTTCCGTCTCTGGGAAAGCACTGATCCCCAGGGCTGTTGTGCCTGTGAGTAGGCTGCCCAGGGAAGGTGAAGACCAGCAACAGCTTTCAGGGCTGGCCCCTTCCTTGTGGGAGAAGGAGCCGGACGTTTCCCATTTCGGAAATAAGCTCTGCCGAGAACGGCCACAATTGGATGTTCCGTCTCTGGGAAAGCACAGATCCCCAGGGCTGTTGTGCCTGTGACTAGGCTGCCCAGGGAAGGTGAAGACCAGCAACAGCTTTCAGGTCTGGCCCCTTCCTTGTGGGAGAAGGATCCGGACGTTTCCCATTTCGGAAAAATGGCTCTGCGAGAACGGCCACAATGAGATGTTCCGTCTCTGGGAAAGCACAGATCCCCAGGGCTGTTGTGCCTGTGAATAGGTTTCCAAGGGAAGGTGAAGACCAGCAACAGCTTTCAGGGCTGGCACCTTCCTTGTGGGAGAAGGAGCCGGACGTTTCCCATTTTGGAAAATTTCTCTGCCGAGAACGGACACGAGCAGATGTTCCCTCTCTGGGAAAGCACGGATCCCCAGGGCTGTTGTGCCTGTGACTAGGCTGCCCAGGGAAGGTGAACACCAGCAACAGCTTTCAGGGCTGGCCCCTTCCTTGTGGGAGAAGGAGCCGGACGTTTCCCATTTCGGAAAATGGCTCTGCCGAGAACGGGTATGAAGAGGTGTTCCGTGTCTGGGAAAGCACTGATCCCCAGGGCTGTTGTGCCTGTGACTAGGCTGCCCAGGGAAGGTGAAGACCAGCAACAGCTTTCAGGGCTGGCCCCTTCCTTGTGGGAGAAGGATCCGGACGTTTCCCATTTCGGAAAAATGGCTCTGCGAGAACGGCCACAATTGGATGTTCCGTCTCTGGGAAAGCACAGATCCCCAGGGCTGTTGTGCCTGTGACTAGGCTGCCCAGGGAAGGTGAAGACCAGCAACAGCTTTCAGGTCTGGCCCCTTCCTTGTGGGAGAAGGAGCCGGACGTTTCCCATTTCGGAAAATGGCTCTGCCGAGAACGGACACAATGAGGTGTTCCGTCTCTGGGAAAGCACAGATCCCCAGGGCTGTTGTGCCTGTGAGTAGGCTGCCCAGGGAACGTGAAGACCAGCAACAGCTTTGAGGGCTCGCCCTTTCCTTGTGGGAGAAGGAGCCGGATGTTTCCCATTTCGGAAAATGGCTCTGCCGAGAACGGGTATGAAGAGGTGTTCTGTGTCTGGGAAAGCACTGATCCCCAGGGCTGTTGTGCCTGTGAGTAGGCTGCCCAGGGAAGGTGAAGACCAGCAACAGCTTTCAGGGCTGGCCCCTTCCTTGTGGGAGAAGGAGCCGGACGTTTCCCATTTCGGAAAAATGGCTCTGCCGAGAACGGCCACAATGAGATGTTCCGTCTCTGGGAAAGCACAGATCCCCAGGGCTGTTGTGCCTGTGAATAGGCTACCCAGGGAACGTGAAGACCAGCAACAGCTTTGAGGGCTGGCCCCTTCCTTGTGGGAGAAGGAGCCGGACATTTCCCATTTTGGAAAATGGCTCTGCAGAGAACGGGTACGATGAGATGTTCCGTCTCTGGGAAAGCAGTGATCCCCAGGGCTGTTGTGCCTGTGAGTAGGCTGCCCAGGGAAGGTGAAGACCAGCAACAGCTTTCAGGGCTGGCACCTTCCTTGTGGGAGAAGGAGCCGGACGTTTCCCATTTCGGAAAATGGCTCTGCCGAGAACGGGCACGAGGAGATGTTCCGTCTCTGGGAAAGCACTGATCCCCAGGGCTGTTGTGCCTGTGAGTAGGCTGCCCAGGGAATGTGAAGACCAGCAACAGCTTTGAGGGCTGGCCCCTTCCTTGTGGGAGAAGGAGCCGGACGTTTCCCATTTCGGAAAATGGCTCTGCCGAGAACGGGTACGATGAGATGTTCCGTCTCTGGGAAAGCACAGATCCCCAGTGCTGTTGTGCCTGTGAATAGGCTGCCCAGGGAAGGTGAAGACCAGCAACAGCTTTCAGGTCTGGCCCCTTCCTTGTGGGAGAAGGATCCGGACGTTTCCCATTTCGGAAATAAGCTCTGCCGAGAACGGGCACAATGAGATGTTCTGTCTCTGGGAAAGCACTGATCCCCAGGGCTGTTGTGTCTGTGAGTAGGCTGCCCAGGGAAGGTGAAGACCAGCAACAGCTCTCAGGGCTGGCCCCTTCCTTGTGGGAGCAGGAGCCGGACGTTTCCCTTTTCGGAAAAATTGCTCTGCCGAGAACGGACACGAGCAGATGTTCCGTCTCTGGGAAAGCACTGATCCTCAGGGCTGTTGTGCCTGTGAGTAGGCTGCCCAGGGAAGGTGAAGACCAGCAACAGCTTTCAGGGCTGGCCCCTTCCTTGTGGGAGAGGGATCCGGACGTTTCCCATTTCGGAAAATTGCTCTGCCAAAAACCACCACAATGAGATGTTCCGTCTCTGGGAAAGCACAGATCCCCAGGGCTGTTGTGCCTGTGAGTAGGCTGCCCAGGGAAGGTGAAGACCAGCAACAGCTTTCAGGGCTGGCACCTTCCTTGTGGGAGAAGGAGCCGGACGTTTCCCATTTCGGAAAAATGGCTCTGCGAGAACGGCCACAATTGCATGTTCCGTCTCTGGGAAAGCACTGATCTCCAGGGCTGTTGTGCCTGTGAATAGGCTGCCGAGGGAAGGTGAAGACCAGCAACAGCTTTCAGGGCTGGCCCCTTCCTTGTGGGAGAAGGAGCCGGACGTTTCCCATTTCGGAAATAAGCTCTGCCGAAAACGGCCACAATTGGATGTTCCGTCTCTGGGAAAGCACAGATCCCCAGGGCTGTTGTGCCTGTGACTAGGCTGCCCAGGGAAGTTGAAGACCAGCAACAGCTTTGAGGGCTGGCCCCTTCCTTGTGGGAGAAGGATCCGGACGTTTCCCATTTCGGAAAATGGCTCTGCCGAGAACGGACACAAAGAGATGTTCCGACTCTGGGAAAGCACTGATCCCCAGGGCTGTTGTGCCTGTGTCTAGGCTGCCAAGGGAAGGTGAAGACCAGCAACAGCTTTCAGGGCTAGCACCTTCGTTGTGGGAGAAGGAGCCGGACGTTTCCCATTTCGGAAAATTTCTCTGCCGAGAACGGCCACAATGAGATGTTCCGTCTCTGGGAAAGCACAGATCCCCAGTGCTGTTGTGCCTGTGAATAGGCTGCCCAGGGAAGGTGAAGACCAGCAACAGCTTTCAGGGCTGGCCCCTTCCTTGTGGGAGAAGGAGCCGGACGTTTCCCTTTTCGGAAAAATTGCTCTGCCGAGAACGGGTACGATGAGATGTTCCGTCTCTGGGAAAGCACTGATCCCCAGGGCTGTTGTGCCTGTGAATAGGCTGCCCAGGGAAGGTGAAGACCAGCAACAGCTTTGAGGGCTGGCCCCTTCCTTGTGGGAGAAGGAGCCGGACGTTTCCCATTTCGGAAAACGGCTCTACCGAGAACGGGTATGAAAAGATGTTCCGTCTCTGGGAAAGCACAGATCCCCAGGGCTGTTGTGCCTGTGACTAGGCTGCCCAGGGAAGGTGAACACCAGCAACAGCTTTCAGGGCTGGCCCCTTCCTTGTGGGAGAAGGAGCCGGACGTTTCCCATTTCGGAAAATTGCTCTGCCGAGAACGGGTATGAAGAGGTGTTCCGTGTCTGGGAAAGCACTGATCCCCAGGGCTGTTGTGCCTGTGAGTAGGCTGCCCAGGGAAGGTGAAGACCAGCAACAGCTTTCAGGGCTGGCACCTTCCTTGTGGGAGAAGGAGCCGGACGTTTCCCATTTCGGAAAAATGGCTCTGCGAGAACGGCCACAATGAGATGTTCCGTCTCTGGGAAAGCACTGATCCCCAGGGCTGTTGTGCCTGTGAGTAGGCTGCCCAGGGAAGGTGAAGACCAGCAACAGCTTTCAGGCCTGCCCCTTCCTTGTGGGAGAAGGAGCCGGACGTTTCCCATTTCGGAAAATGGCTCTGCCGAGAACGGGCACGAGGAGATGTTCCGTCTCTGGGAAAGCACAGATCCCCAGGGCTGTTGTGCCTGTGAGTAGGCTGCCCAGGGAAGGTGAAGACCAGCAACAGCTTTCAGGGCTCGCCCCTTCCTTGTGGGAGAAGGAGCCGGACGTTTCCCATTTCGGAAAATGGCTCTGCCGAGAACGGGCACAATGAGATGTTCCGTCTCTGGGAAAGCAGAGATCCCCAGTGCTGTTGTGCCTGTGACTAGGCTGCCCAGGGAAGGTGAAGACCAGCAACAGCTTTGAGGGCTGGCCCCTTCCTTGTGGGAGCAGGAGCCGGACGTTTCCCTTTTCGGAAAAATTGCTCTGCCGAGAACGGACACGAGCAGATGTTCCGTCTCTGGGAAAGCACTGATCCCCAGGGCTGTTGTGCCTGTGAGTAGGCTGCCCAGGGAATGTGAAGACCAGCAACAGCTTTCAGGGCTGGCCCCTTCCTTGTGGGAGAGGGATCCGGACGTTTCCCATTTCGGAAAATTGCTCTGCCGAGAACGGCCACAATGAGATGTTCCGTCTCTGGGAAAGCACAGATCCCCAGGGCTGTTGTGCCTGTGAGTAGGCTGCCCAGGGAAGGTGAAGACCAGCAACAGCTTTCAGGGCTGGCCCCTTCCTTGTGGGAGAAGGAGCCGGACGTTTCCCATTTCGGAAAAATGGCTCTGCCGAGAACGGCCACAATGAGATGTTCCGTCTCTGGGAAAGCACAGATCCCCAGGGCTGTTGTGCCTGTGAATAGGCTACCCAGGGAACGTGAAGACCAGCAACAGCTTTGAGGGCTGGCCCCTTCCTTGTGGGAGAAGGAGCCGGACGTTTCCCATTTTGGAAAATGGCTCTGCAGAGAACGGGTACGATGAGATGTTCCGTCTCTGGGAAAGCACTGATCCCCAGGGCTGTTGTGCCTGTGAATAGGCTACCCAGGGAAGGTGAACACCAGCAACAGCTTTCAGGGCTGGCCCCTTCCTTGTGGGAGCAGGAGCCGGACGTTTCCCTTTTCGGAAAAATTGCTATGCCGAGAACGGACACGAGCAGATGTTCCGTCTCTGGGAAAGCACTGATCCCCAGGGCTGTTGTGCCTGTGAGTAGGCTGCCCAGGGAAGGTGAAGACCAGCAACAGCTTTCAGGGCTGGCCCCTTCCTTGTGGGAGAAGGATCCGGACGTTTCCCATTTCGGAAAATTGCTCTGCCGAGAACGGCCACAATGAGATGTTCCGTCTCTGGGAAAGCACAGATCCCCAGGGCTGTTGTGCCTGTGACTAGGCTGCCCAGGGAAGGTGAAGACCAGCAACAGCTTTCAGGGCTGGCCCCTTCCTTGTGGGAGAAGGAGCCGGACGTTTCCCATTTCGGAAAAATGGCTCTGCGAGAACGGCCAGAATTGGATGTTCCGTCTCTGGGAAAGCACTGATCTCCAGGGCTGTTGTGCCTGTGAGTAGGCTGCCCAGGGAAGGTGAAGACCAGCAACAGCTTTCAGGGCTGGCACCTTCCTTGTGGGAGAAGGAGCCGGACGTTTCCCATTTCGGAAAATGGCTCTGCCGAGAACGGGCACGAGGAGATGTTCCGTCTCTGGGAAAGCACTGATCCCCAGGGCTGTTGTGCCTGTGAGTAGGCTGCCCAGGGAAGGTGAAGACCAGCAACAGCTTTGAGGGCTGGCCCCTTCCTTGTGGGAGAAGGAGCCGGACGTTTCCCATTTCGGAAAATGGCTCTGCCGAGAACGGGTACGATGAGATGTTCCGTCTCTGGGAAAGCACTGATCCCCAGGGCTGTTGTGCCTGTGAATAGGCTGCCCAGGGAAGGTGAAGACCAGCAACAGCTTTCAGGTCTGGCCCCTTCCTTGTGGGAGAAGGATCCGGACGTTTCCCATTTCGGAAATAAGCTCTGCCGAGAACGGGCACAATGAGATGTTCTGTCTCTGGGAAAGCACTGATCCCCAGGGCTGTTGTGTCTGTGAGTAGGCTGCCCAGGGAAGGTGAAGACCAGCAACAGCTTTCAGGGCTGGCCCCTTCCTTGTGGGAGCAGGAGCCGGACGTTTCCCTTTTCGGAAAAATTGCTCTGCCGAGAACGGACACGAGCAGATGTTCCGTCTCTGGGAAAGCACTGATCCCCAGGGCTGTTGTGCCTGTGACTAGGCTGCCCAGGGAAGGTGAAGACCAGCAACAGCTTTCAGGGCTGGCCCCTTCCTTGTGGGAGAGGGATCCGGACGTTTCCCATTTCGGAAAATTGCTCTGCCGAGAACGGCCACAATGAGATGTTCCGTCTCTGGGAAAGCACAGATCCCCAGGGCTGTTGTGCCTGTGAGTAGGCTGCCCAGGGAAGGTGAAGACCAGCAACAGCTTTCAGGGCTGGCCCCTTCCTTGTGGGAGAAGGAGCCGGACGTTTCCCATTTCGGAAAAATGGCTCTGCGAGAACGGCCACAATTGCATGTTCCGTCTCTGGGAAAGCACTGATCTCCAGGGCTGTTGTGCCTGTGAATAGGCTGCCGAGGGAAGGTGAAGACCAGCAACAGCTTTCAGGGCTGGCCCCTTCCTTGTGGGAGAAGGAGCCGGACGTTTCCCATTTCGGAAATAAGCTCTGCCGAGAACGGGCACAATTGGATGTTCCGTCTCTGGGAAAGCACAGATCCCCAGGGCTGTTGTGCCTGTGACTAGGCTGCCCAGGGAAGGTGAAGACCAGCAACAGCTTTCAGGGCTGGCCCCTTCCTTGTGGGAGAAGGATCCGGACGTTTCCCATTTCGGAAAATGGCTCTGCCGAGAACGGACACAAAGAGATGTTCCGACTCTGGGAAAGCACTGATCCCCAGGGCTGTTGTGCCTGTGTCTAGGCTGCCAAGGGAAGGTGAAGACCAGCAACAGCTTTCAGGGCTGGCACCTTCGTTGTGGGAGAAGGAGCCGGACGTTTCCCATTTCGGAAAATTTCTCTGCCGAGAACGGCCACAATGAGATGTTCCGTCTCTGGGAAAGCACAGATCCCCAGGGCTGTTGTGCCTGTGAATAGGCTGCCCAGGGAACGTGAAGACCAGCAACAGCTTTCAGGGCTGGCCCCTTCCTTGTGGGAGAAGGAGCCGGACGTTTCCCTTTTCGGAAAAATTGCTCTGCCGAGAACGGGTACGATGAGATGTTCCGTCTCTGGGAAAGCACTGATCCCCAGGGCTGTTGTGCCTGTGAATAGGCTGCCCAGGGAAGGTGAAGACCAGCAACAGCTTTCAGGGCTGGCCCCTTCCTTGTGGGAGAAGGAGCCGGACGTTTCCCATTTCGGAAAACGGCTCTACCGAGAACGGGTATGAAAAGATGTTCCGTCTCTGGGAAAGCACAGATCCCCAGGGCTGTTGTGCCTGTGAGTAGGCTGCCCAGGGAAGGTGAACACCAGCAACAGCTTTCAGGGCTGGCCCCTTCCTTGTGGGAGAAGGAGCCGGACGTTTCCCATTTCGGAAAATGGCTCTGCCGAGAACGGGTATGAAGAGGTGTTCCGTGTCTGGGAAAGCACTGATCCCCAGGGCTGTTGTGCCTGTGAGTAGGCTGCCCAGGGAAGGTGAAGACCAGCAACAGCTTTCAGGGCTGGCACCTTCCTTGTGGGAGAAGGAGCCGGACGTTTCCCATTTCGGAAAAATGGCTCTGCGAGAACGGCCACAATGAGATGTTCCGTCTCTGGGAAAGCACAGATCCCCAGGGCTGTTGTGCCTGTGAGTAGGCTGCCCAGGGAAGGTGAAGACCAGCAACAGCTTTCAGGGCTGGCCCCTTCCTTGTGGGAGAAGGATCCGGACGTTTCCCATTTCGGAAAAATGGCTCTGCGAGAACGGCCAGAATTGCATGTTCCGTCTCTGGGAAAGCACTGATCTCCAGGGCTGTTGTGCCTGTGAACAGGCTGCCGAGGGAAGGTGAAGACCAGCAACAGCTTTCAGGGCTGGCCCCTTCCTTGTGGGAGAAGGAGCCGGACGTTTCCCATTTCGGAAATAAGCTCTGCCGAGAACGGCCACAATTGGATGTTCCGTCTCTGGGAAAGCACAGATCCCCAGGGCTGTTGTGCCTGTGACTAGGCTGCCCAGGGAAGGTGAAGACCAGCAACAGCTTTCAGGGCTGGCCCCTTCCTTGTGGGAGAAGGAGCCGGACGTTTCCCATTTCGGAAAATGGCTCTGCCGAGAACGGACACAAAGAGATGTTCCGACTCTGGGAAAGCACTGATCCCCAGGGCTGTTGTGCCTGTGTCTAGGCTGCCAAGGGAAGGTGAAGACCAGCAACAGCTTTCAGGGCTGGCACCTTCGTTGTGGGAGAAGGAGCCGGACGTTTCCCATTTCGGAAAAATTGCTCTGCCGAGAACGGGTACGATGAGATGTTCCATCTCTGGGAAAGCACTGATCCCCAGGGCTGTTGTGCCTGTGAATAGGCTGCCCAGGGAAGGTGAAGACCAGCAACAGCTTTCAGGGCTGGCCCCTTCCTTGTGGGAGAAGGAGCCGGACGTTTCCCATTTCGGAAAACGGCTCTACCGAGAACGGGTATGAAAAGATGTTCCGTCTCTGGGAAAGCACAGATCCCCAGGGCTTTTGTGCCGGTGACTAGGCTGCCCAGGGAAGGTGAACACCAGCAACAGCTTTCAGGGCTGGCCCCTTCCTTGTGGGAGAAGGAGCCGGACGTTTCCCATTTCGGAAAATGGCTCTGCCGAGAACGGGTATGAAGAGGTGTTCCGTGTCTGGGAAAGCACTGATCCCCAGGGCTGTTGTGCCTGTGAGTAGGCTGCCCAGGGAAGGTGAAGACCAGCAACAGCTTTCAGGGCTGGCACCTTCCTTGTGGGAGAAGGAGCCGGACGTTTCCCATTTCGGAAAAATGGCTCTGCGAGAACGGCCACAATGAGATGTTCCGTCTCTGGGAAAGCACTGATCCCCAGGGCTGTTGTGCCTGTGAGTAGGCTGCCCAGGGAAGGTGAAGACCAGCAACAGCTTTGAGGGCTGGCCCCTTCCTTGTGGGAGCAGGAGCCGGACGTTTCCCTTTTCGGAAAAATTGCTCTGCCGAGAACGGACACGAGCAGATGTTCCGTCTCTGGGAAAGCACTGATCCCCAGGGCTGTTGTGCCTGTGAGTAGGCTGCCCAGGGAAGGTGAAGACCAGCAACAGCTTTCAGGGCTGGCCCCTTCCTTGTGGGAGAGGGATCCGGACGTTTCCCATTTCGGAAAATTGCTCTGCCGAGAACGGCCACAATGAGATGTTCCGTCTCTGGGAAAGCACAGATCCCCAGGGCTGTTGTGCCTGTGAGTAGGCTGCCCAGGGAAGGTGAAGACCAGCAACAGCTTTGAGGGCTGGCCCCTTCCTTGTGGGAGAAGGAGCCGGACGTTTCCCATTTCGGAAAAATGGCTCTGCGAGAACGGCCAAAATTGCATGTTCCGTCTCTGGGAAAGCACTGATCTCCAGGGCTGTTGTGCCTGTGAATAGGCTGCCGAGGGAAGGTGAAGACCAGCAACAGCTTTCAGGGCTGGCCCCTTCCTTGTGGGAGCAGGAGCCGGACGTTTCCCATTTTGGAAAAATTGCTCTGCCGAGAACGGGCACGAGCAGATGTTCCGTCTCTGAGAAAGCACTGATCCCCAGGGCTGTTGTGCCTGTGAGTAGGCTGCCCAGGGAAGGTGAAGACCAGCAACAGCTCTCAGGGCTGGCACCTTCGTTGTGGGAGAAGGATCCGGACGTTTCCCATTTTGGAAAATGGCTGTGCCGAGAACGGGCACAATGAGATGTTCCGTCTCTGGGAAAGCACAGATCCCCAGGGCTGTTGTGCCTGTGAATAGGCTGCCCAGGGAAGGTGAAGACCAGCAACAGCTTTCAGGGCTGGCCCCTTCCTTGTGGGAGCAGGAGCCGGACGTTTCCCTTTTCGGAAAAATTGCTCTGCCGAGAACGGACACGAGCAGATGTTCCGTCTCTGGGAAAGCACTGACCTCCAGGGCTGTTGTGCCTGTGAGTAGGCTGCTGAGGGAAAGTGAAGACCAGCAACAGCTTTCAGGGCTGGCCCCTTCCTTGTGGGAGAAGGAGCCGGACGTTTCCCATTTCGGAAAATGGCTCTGCCGAGAACGGACACAATGAGATGTTCCGTCTCTGGGAAAGCACTGATCCCCAGGGCTGTTGTGCCTGTGAGTAGGCTGCCCAGGGAAGGTGAAGACCAACAACAGCTCTCAGGGCTGACACCTTCCTTGTGGGAGAAGGATCCGGACCTTTCCCATTTCGGAAATAAGCTCTGCCGAGAACGGGCACAATGAGATGTTCCGTCTCTGGGAAAGCACTGATCCCCAGGGCTGTTGTGCCTGTGACTAGGCTGCCCAGGGAACGTGAAGACCAGCAACAGCTTTGAGGGCTGGCCCCTTCCTTGTGGGAGAAGGAGCCGGATGTTTCGCATTTCGGAAAATGGCTCTGCCGAGAACGGGTACGATGAGATGTTCCGTCTCTGGGAAAGCACTGATCCCCAGGGCTGTTGTGCCTGTGAATAGGCTGCCCAGGGAAGGTGAAGACCAGCAACAGCTTTCAGGGCTGGCACCTTCCTTGTGGGAGAAGGAGCCGCACGTTTCCCATTTCGGAAAATTGCTCTGCCGAGAACGGCCACAATGAGATGTTCCGTCTCTGGGAAAGCACTGATCCCCAGGGCTGTTGTGCCTGTGAGTAGGCTGCCCAGGGAAGGTGAAGACCAGCAACAGCTTTCAGGGCTGGCACCTTCCTTGTGGGAGAAGGAGCCGGACGTTTCCCTTTTCGGAAAAATGGCTCTGCGAGAACGGCCACAATTGGATGTTCCGTCTCTGGGAAAGCACGGATCCCCAGGGCTGTTGTGCCTGTGACTAGGCTGCCCAGGGAAGGTGAAGACCAGCAACAGCTTTCAGGGCTGGCACCTTCCTTGTGGGAGAAGGAGCCGGATGTTTCCCATTTCGGAAAATGGCTCTGCCGAGAACGGCCACAAAGAGATGTTCCGACTCTGGGAAAGCACTGATCCCCAGGGCTGTTGTGCCTGTGTCTAGGCTGCCAAGGGAAGGTGAAGACCAGCAACAGCTTTCAGGGCTGGCACCTTCGTTGTGGGAGCAGGAGCCGGACGTTTCCGATTTTGGAAAAATTGCTCTGCCGAGAACGGGCACGAGCAGATGTTCCGTCTCTGGGAAAGCACTGATCCCCAGGGCTGTTGTGTCTGTGAGTAGGCTGCCCAGGGAAGGTGAAGACCAGCAACAGCTCTCAGGGCTGGCCCCTTCCTTGTGGGAGAAGGAGCCGGACGTTTCCCATTTCGGAAAATTTCTCTGCCGAGAACGGGCACAATGAGATGTTCCGTCTCTGGGAAAGCACTGATCCCCAGTGCTGTTGTGCCTGTGAATAGGCTGCCCAGGGAACGTGAAGACCAGCAACAGCTTTCAGGGCTGGCCCCTTCCTTGTGGGAGAAGGAGCCGGACGTTTCCCTTTTCGGAAAAATTGCTCTGCCGAGAACGGGTACGATGAGATGTTCCGTCTCTGGGAAAGCACTGATCCCCAGGGCTGTTGTGCCTGTGAATACGCTGCCCAGGGAAGGTGAAGACCAGCAACAGCTTTCAGGGCTGGCCCCTTCCTTGTGGGAGCAGGAGCCGGACGTTTCCCATTTCGGAAAACGGCTCTACCGAGAACGGGTATGAAAAGACGTTCCGTCTCTGGGAAAGCACAGATCCCCAGGGCTGTTGTGCCTGTGACTAGGTTGCCCAGGGAAGGTGAACACCAGCAACAGCTTTCAGGGCTGGCACCTTCCTTGTGGGAGAAGGAGCCGGACGTTTCCCTTTTCGTAAAAAGGCTCTGCCGAGAACGGGTATGAAGAGGTGTTCCGTGTCTGGGAAAGCACAGATCCCCAGGGCTGTTGTGCCTGTGAGTAGGCTGCCCAGGGAAGGTGAAGACCAGCAACAGCTTTCAGGGCTGGCACCTTCCTTGTGGGAGAAGGAGCCGGACGTTTCCCATTTCGGAAAAATGGCTCTGCGAGAACGGCCACAATGAGATGTTCCGTCTCTGGGAAAGCACTGATCCCCAGGGCTGTTGTGCCTGTGAGTAGGCTGCCCAGGGAAGGTGAAGACCAGCAACAGCTTTCAGGCCTGCCCCTTCCTTGTGGGAGAAGGAGCCGGACGTTTCCCATTTCGGAAAATTGCTCTGCCGAGAACGGGCACAAAGAGATGTTCCGTCTCTGGGAAAGCACTGATCCCCAGGGCTGTTGTGCCTGTGAGTAGGCTGCCCAGGGAAGGTGAAGACCAGCAACAGCTTTCAGGGCTGGCACCTTCGTTGTGGGAGAAGGAGCCGGACGTTTCCCATTTCGGAAAAATTGCTCTGCCGAGAACGGGTACGATGAGATGTTCCATCTCTGGGAAAGCACTGATCCCCAGGGCTGTTGTGCCTGTGAATAGGCTGCCCAGGGAAGGTGAAGACCAGCAACAGCTTTCAGGGCTGGCCCCTTCCTTGTGGGAGAAGGAGCCGGACGTTTCCCATTTCGGAAAACGGCTCTACCGAGAACGGGTATGAAAAGATGTTCCGTCTCTGGGAAAGCACAGATCCCCAGGGCTGTTGTGCCTGTGACTAGGCTGCCCAGGGAAGGTGAACACCAGCAACAGCTTTCAGGGCTGGCCCCTTCCTTGTGGGAGAAGGAGCCGGACGTTTCCCATTTCGGAAAATGGCTCTGCCGAGAACGGGTATGAAGAGGTGTTCCGTGTCTGGGAAAGCACTGATCCCCAGGGCTGTTGTGCCTGTGAGTAGGCTGCCCAGGGAAGGTGAAGACCAGCAACAGCTTTCAGGGCTGGCACCTTCCTTGTGGGAGAAGGAGCCGGACGTTTCCCATTTCGGAAAAATGGCTCTGCGAGAACGGCCACAATGAGATGTTCCGTCTCTGGGAAAGCACTGATCCCCAGGGCTGTTGTGCCTGTGAGTAGGCTGCCCAGGGAAGGTGAAGACCAGCAACAGCTTTGAGGGCTGGCCCCTTCCTTGTGGGAGCAGGAGCCGGACGTTTCCCTTTTCGGAAAAATTGCTCTGCCGAGAACGGACACGAGCAGATGTTCCGTCTCTGGGAAAGCACTGATCCCCAGGGCTGTTGTGCCTGTGAGTAGGCTGCCCAGGGAAGGTGAAGACCAGCAACAGCTTTCAGGGCTGGCCCCTTCCTTGTGGGAGAGGGATCCGGACGTTTCCCATTTCGGAAAATTGCTCTGCCGAGAACGGCCACAATGAGATGTTCCGTCTCTGGGAAAGCACAGATCCCCAGGGCTGTTGTGCCTGTGAGTAGGCTGCCCAGGGAAGGTGAAGACCAGCAACAGCTTTGAGGGCTGGCCCCTTCCTTGTGGGAGAAGGAGCCGGACGTTTCCCATTTCGGAAAAATGGCTCTGCGAGAACGGCCAAAATTGCATGTTCCGTCTCTGGGAAAGCACTGATCTCCAGGGCTGTTGTGCCTGTGAATAGGCTGCCGAGGGAAGGTGAAGACCAGCAACAGCTTTCAGGGCTGGCCCCTTCCTTGTGGGAGCAGGAGCCGGACGTTTCCCATTTTGGAAAAATTGCTCTGCCGAGAACGGGCACGAGCAGATGTTCCGTCTCTGAGAAAGCACTGATCCCCAGGGCTGTTGTGCCTGTGAGTAGGCTGCCCAGGGAAGGTGAAGACCAGCAACAGCTCTCAGGGCTGGCACCTTCGTTGTGGGAGAAGGATCCGGACGTTTCCCATTTTGGAAAATGGCTGTGCCGAGAACGGGCACAATGAGATGTTCCGTCTCTGGGAAAGCACAGATCCCCAGGGCTGTTGTGCCTGTGAATAGGCTGCCCAGGGAACGTGAAGACCAGCAACAGCTTTCAGGGCTGGCCCCTTCCTTGTGGGAGCAGGAGCCGGACGTTTCCCTTTTCGGAAAAATTGCTCTGCCGAGAACGGACACGAGCAGATGTTCCGTCTCTGGGAAAGCACTGACCTCCAGGGCTGTTGTGCCTGTGAGTAGGCTGCTGAGGGAAAGTGAAGACCAGCAACAGCTTTCAGGGCTGGCCCCTTCCTTGTGGGAGAAGGAGCCGGACGTTTCCCATTTCGGAAAATGGCTCTGCCGAGAACGGACACAATGAGATGTTCCGTCTCTGGGAAAGCACTGATCCCCAGGGCTGTTGTGCCTGTGAGTAGGCTGCCCAGGGAAGGTGAAGACCAACAACAGCTCTCAGGGCTGACACCTTCCTTGTGGGAGAAGGATCCGGACCTTTCCCATTTCGGAAATAAGCTCTGCCGAGAACGGGCACAATGAGATGTTCCGTCTCTGGGAAAGCACTGATCCCCAGGGCTGTTGTGCCTGTGACTAGGCTGCCCAGGGAACGTGAAGACCAGCAACAGCTTTGAGGGCTGGCCCCTTCCTTGTGGGAGAAGGAGCCGGACGTTTCCCTTTTCGGAAAAATGGCTCTGCGAGAACGGCCACAATTGGATGTTCCGTCTCTGGGAAAGCACGGATCCCCAGGGCTGTTGTGCCTGTGACTAGGCTGCCCAGGGAAGGTGAAGACCAGCAACAGCTTTCAGGGCTGGCACCTTCCTTGTGGGAGAAGGAGCCGGACGTTTCCCATTTCGGAAAATGGCTCTGCCGAGAACGGCCACAAAGAGATGTTCCGACTCTGGGAAAGCACTGATCCCCAGGGCTGTTGTGCCTGTGTCTAGGCTGCCAAGGGAAGGTGAAGACCAGCAACAGCTTTCAGGGCTGGCACCTTCGTTGTGGGAGCAGGAGCCGGACGTTTCCCATTTTGGAAAAATTGCTCTGCCGAGAACGGGCACGAGCAGATGTTCCGTCTCTGGGAAAGCACTGATCCCCAGGGCTGTTGTGTCTGTGAGTAGGCTGCCCAGGGAAGGTGAAGACCAGCAACAGCTCTCAGGGCTGGCACCTTCCTTGTGGGAGAAGGAGCCGGACGTTTCCCATTTCGGAAAATTTCTCTGCCGAGAACGGCCACAATGAGATGTTCCGTCTCTGGGAAAGCACTGATCCCCAGTGCTGTTGTGCCTGTGAATAGGCTGCCCAGGGAACGTGAAGACCAGCAACAGCTTTGAGGGCTGGCCCCTTCCTTGTGGGAGAAGGAGCCGGACGTTTCCCTTTTCGGAAAAATTGCTCTGCCGAGAACGGGTACGATGAGATGTTCCGTCTCTGGGAAAGCACTGATCCCCAGGGCTGTTGTGCCTGTGAATACGCTGCCCAGGGAAGGTGAAGACCAGCAACAGCTTTCAGGGCTGGCCCCTTCCTTGTGGGAGCAGGAGCCGGACGTTTCCCATTTCGGAAAACGGCTCTACCGAGAACGGGTATGAAAAGACGTTCCGTCTCTGGGAAAGCACAGATCCCCAGGGCTGTTGTGCCTGTGACTAGGTTGCCCAGGGAAGGTGAACACCAGCAACAGCTTTCAGGGCTGGCCCCTTCCTTGTGGGAGAAGGAGCCGGACGTTTCCCATTTCGGAAAATGGCTCTGCCGAGAACGGGTATGAAGAGGTGTTCCGTGTCTGGGAAAGCACTGATCCCCAGGGCTGTTGTGCCTGTGAGTAGGCTGCCCAGGGAAGGTGAAGACCAGCAACAGCTTTCAGGGCTGGCACCTTCCTTGTGGGAGAAGGAGCCGGACGTTTCCCATTTCGGAAAAATGGCTCTGCGAGAACGGCCACAATGAGATGTTCCGTCTCTGGGAAAGCACTGATCCCCAGGGCTGTTGTGCCTGTGAGTAGGCTGCCCAGGGAAGGTGAAGACCAGCAACAGCTTTCAGGCCTGCCCCTTCCTTGTGGGAGAAGGAGCCGGACGTTTCCCATTTCGGAAAATGGCTCTGCCGAGAACGGGCACGAGGAGATGTTCCGTCTCTGGGAAAGCACAGATCCCCAGGGCTGTTGTGCCTGTGAGTAGGCTGCCCAGGGAAGGTGAAGACCAGCAACAGCTTTCAGGGCTGGCACCTTCCTTGTGGGAGAAGGAGCCGGACGTTTCCCATTTCGGAAAATTGCTCTGCCGAGAACGGGCACAAAGAGATGTTCCGTCTCTGGGAAAGCACTGATCCCCAGGGCTGTTGTGCCTGTGAGTAGGCTGCCCAGGGAAGGTGAAGACCAGCAACAGCTTTCAGGGCTGGCCCCTTCCTTGTGGGAGAAGGAGACGGACGTTTCCCATTTCGGAAATAAGCTCTGCCGAGAACGGCCACAATTGGATGTTCCGTCTCTGGGAAAGCACAGATCCCCAGGGCTGTTGTGCCTGTGACTAGGCTGCCCAGGGAAGGTGAAGACCAGCAACAGCTTTCAGGTCTGGCCCCTTCCTTGTGGGAGAAGGATCCGGACGTTTCCCGTTTCGGAAAAATGGCTCTGCGAGAACGGCCACAATGAGATGTTCCGTCTCTGGGAAAGCACAGATCCCCAGGGCTGTTGTGCCTGTGAATAGGTTTCCAAGGGAAGGTGAAGACCAGCAACAGCTTTCAGGGCTGGCACCTTCCTTGTGGGAGAAGGAGCCGGACGTTTCCCATTTTGGAAAATTTCTCTGCCGAGAACGGACACGAGCAGATGTTCCGTCTCTGGGAAAGCACTGATCCCCAGGGCTGTTGTGCCTGTGACTAGGCTGCCCAGGGAAGGTGAACACCAGCAACAGCTTTCAGGGCTGGCACCTTCCTTGTGGGAGAAGGAGCCGGACGTTTCCCTTTTCGGAAAAATGGCTCTGCGAGAACGGCCACAATTGGATGTTCCGTCTCTGGGAAAGCACGGATCCCCAGGGCTGTTGTGCCTGTGACTAGGCTGCCCAGGGAAGGTGAAGACCAGCAACAGCTTTCAGGGCTGGCACCTTCCTTGTGGGAGAAGGAGCCGGACGTTTCCCATTTCGGAAAATGGCTCTGCCGAGAACGGCCACAATGAGATGTTCCGTCTCTGGGAAAGCACTGATCCCCAGGGCTGTTGTGCCTGTGTCTAGGCTGCCAAGGGAAGGTGAAGACCAGCAACAGCTTTCAGGGCTGGCACCTTCGTTGTGGGAGCAGGAGCCGGACGTTTCCCATTTTGGAAAAATTGCTCTGCCGAGAACGGGCACGAGCAGATGTTCCGTCTCTGGGAAAGCACTGATCCCCAGGGCTGTTGTGTCTGTGAGTAGGCTGCCCAGGGAAGGTGAAGACCAGCAACAGCTCTCAGGGCTGGCACCTTCCTTGTGGGAGAAGGAGCCGGACGTTTCCCATTTCGGAAAATTTCTCTGCCGAGAACGGCCACAATGAGATGTTCCGTCTCTGGGAAAGCACTGATCCCCAGTGCTGTTGTGCCTGTGACTAGGCTGCCCAGGGAAGGTGAAGACCAGCAACAGCTTTCAGGGCTGGCACCTTCCTTGTGGGAGAAGGAGCCGGACGTTTCCCTTTTCGGAAAAATTGCTCTGCCGAGAACGGGTACGATGAGATGTTCCGTCTCTGGGAAAGCACTGATCCCCAGGGCTGTTGTGCCTGTGAATACGCTGCCCAGGGAAGGTGAAGACCAGCAACAGCTTTCAGGGCTGGCCCCTTCCTTGTGGGAGCAGGAGCCGGACGTTTCCCATTTCGGAAAACGGCTCTACCGAGAACGGGTATGAAAAGACGTTCCGTCTCTGGGAAAGCACAGATCCCCAGGGCTGTTGTGCCTGTGACTAGGTTGCCCAGGGAAGGTGAACACCAGCAACAGCTTTCAGGGCTGGCCCCTTCCTTGTGGGAGAAGGAGCCGGACGTTTCCCATTTCGGAAAATGGCTCTGCCGAGAACGGGTATGAAGAGGTGTTCCGTGTCTGGGAAAGCACTGATCCCCAGGGCTGTTGTGCCTGTGAGTAGGCTGCCCAGGGAAGGTGAAGACCAGCAACAGCTTTCAGGGCTGGCACCTTCCTTGTGGGAGAAGGAGCCGGACGTTTCCCATTTCGGAAAAATGGCTCTGCGAGAACGGCCACAATGAGATGTTCCGTCTCTGGGAAAGCACTGATCCCCAGGGCTGTTGTGCCTGTGAGTAGGCTGCCCAGGGAAGGTGAAGACCAGCAACAGCTTTCAGGCCTGCCCCTTCCTTGTGGGAGAAGGAGCCGGACGTTTCCCATTTCGGAAAATGGCTCTGCCGAGAACGAGCACGAGGAGATGTTCCGTCTCTGGGAAAGCACAGATCCCCAGGGCTGTTGTGCCTGTGAGTAGGCTGCCCAGGGAAGGTGAAGACCAGCAACAGCTTTCAGGGCTGGCACCTTCCTTGTGGGAGAAGGAGCCGGACGTTTCCCATTTCGGAAAATTGCTCTGCCGAGAACGGGCACAAAGAGATGTTCCGTCTCTGGGAAAGCACTGATCCCCAGGGCTGTTGTGCCTGTGAGTAGGCTGCCCAGGGAAGGTGAAGACCAGCAACAGCTTTCAGGGCTGGCCCCTTCCTTGTGGGAGAAGGAGACGGACGTTTCCCATTTCGGAAATAAGCTCTGCCGAGAACGGCCACAATTGGATGTTCCGTCTCTGGGAAAGCACAGATCCCCAGGGCTGTTGTGCCTGTGACTAGGCTGCCCAGGGAAGGTGAAGACCAGCAACAGCTTTCAGGTCTGGCCCCTTCCTTGTGGGAGAAGGATCCGGACGTTTCCCGTTTCGGAAAAATGGCTCTGCGAGAACGGCCACAATGAGATGTTCCGTCTCTGGGAAAGCACAGATCCCCAGGGCTGTTGTGCCTGTGAATAGGTTTCCAAGGGAAGGTGAAGACCAGCAACAGCTTTCAGGGCTGGCACCTTCCTTGTGGGAGAAGGAGCCGGACGTTTCCCATTTTGGAAAATTTCTCTGCCGAGAACGGACACGAGCAGATGTTCCGTCTCTGGGAAAGCACTGATCCCCAGGGCTGTTGTGCCTGTGACTAGGCTGCCCAGGGAAGGTGAACACCAGCAACAGCTTTCAGGGCTGGCCCCTTCCTTGTGGGAGAAGGAGCCGGACGTTTCCCATTTCGGAAAATGGCTCTGCCGAGAACGGGTATGAAGAGGTGTTCCGTGTCTGGGAAAGCACTGATCCCCAGGGCTGTTGTGCCTGTGACTAGGCTGCCCAGGGAAGGTGAAGACCAGCAACAGCTTTCAGGGCTGGCCCCTTCCTTGTGGGAGAAGGAGCCGGACGTTTCCCATTTCGGAAAATGGCTCTGCGAGAACGGCCAGAATTGGATGTTCCGTCTCTGGGAAAGCACTGATCCCCAGGGCTGTTGTGCCTGTGAGTAGGCTGCCCAGGGAAGGTGAAGACCAGCAACAGCTTTCAGGGCTGGCCCCTTCCTTGTGGGAGAAGGAGCCGGACGTTTCCCATTTCGGAAAAATGGCTCTGCGAGAACGGCCACAATGAGATGTTCCGTCTCTGGAAAAGCACTGAACCCCAGGGCTGTTGTGCCTGTGAATAGGTTTCCAAGGGAAGGTGAAGACCAGCAACAGCTTTCAGGGCTGGCCCCTTCCTTGTGGGAGAAGGATCCGGACGTTTCCCATTTCGGAAAATTTCTCTGCCAAGAACGGACACGAGCAGATGTTCCCTCTCTGGGAAAGCACTGATCCCCAGGGCTGTTGTGCCTGTGAGTAGGCTGCCCAGGGAAGGTGAAGACCAGCAACAGCTTTCAGGGCTGGCCCCTTCCTTGTGGGAGAAGGAGCCGGACGTTTCCCATTTCGGAAAAATGGCTCTGCGAGAACGGCCACAATTGCATGTTCCGTCTCTGGGAAAGCACTGATCTCCAGGGCTGTTGTGCCTGTGAATAGGCTGCCGAGGGAAGGTGAAGACCAGCAACAGCTTTCAGGGCTGGCACCTTCCTTGTGGGAGAAGGATCCGGACGTTTCCCATTTCGGAAAATGGCTCTGCCGAGAACGGCCACAATGAGATGTTCCGTCTCTGGGAAAGCAGAGATCCCCAGGGCTGTTGTGCCTGTGAATAGGCTGCCCAGGGAACGTGAAGACCAGCAACAGCTTTCAGGGCTGGCCCCTTCCTTGTGGGAGAAGGAGCCGGACGTTTCCCTTTTCGGAAAAATTGCTCTGCCGAGAACGGGTACGATGAGATGTTCCGTCTCTGGGAAAGCACTGATCCCCAGGGCTGTTGTGCCTGTGAATACGCTGCCCAGGGAAGGTGAAGACCAGCAACAGCTTTCAGGGCTGGCCCCTTCCTTGTGGGAGCAGGAGCCGGACGTTTCCCATTTCGGAAAACGGCTCTACCGAGAACGGGTATGAAAAGACGTTCCGTCTCTGGGAAAGCACAGATCCCCAGGGCTGTTGTGCCTGTGACTAGGTTGCCCAGGGAAGGTGAACACCAGCAACAGCTTTCAGGGCTGGCCCCTTCCTTGTGGGAGAAGGAGCCGGACGTTTCCCATTTCGGAAAATGGCTCTGCCGAGAACGGGTATGAAGAGGTGTTCCGTGTCTGGGAAAGCACTGATCCCCAGGGCTGTTGTGCCTGTGAGTAGGCTGCCCAGGGAAGGTGAAGACCAGCAACAGCTTTCAGGGCTGGCACCTTCCTTGTGGGAGAAGGAGCCGGACGTTTCCCATTTCGGAAAAATGGCTCTGCGAGAACGGCCACAATGAGATGTTCCGTCTCTGGGAAAGCACTGATCCCCAGGGCTGTTGTGCCTGTGAGTAGGCTGCCCAGGGAAGGTGAAGACCAGCAACAGCTTTCAGGCCTGCCCCTTCCTTGTGGGAGAAGGAGCCGGACGTTTCCCATTTCGGAAAATGGCTCTGCCGAGAACGGGCACGAGGAGATGTTCCGTCTCTGGGAAAGCACAGATCCCCAGGGCTGTTGTGCCTGTGAGTAGGCTGCCCAGGGAAGGTGAAGACCAGCAACAGCTTTCAGGGCTGGCACCTTCCTTGTGGGAGAAGGAGCCGGACGTTTCCCATTTCGGAAAATTGCTCTGCCGAGAACGGCCACAATGAGATGTTCCGTCTCTGGGAAAGCACTGATCCCCAGGGCTGTTGTGCCTGTGAGTAGGCTGCCCAGGGAAGGTGAAGACCAGCAACAGCTTTCAGGGCTGGCCCCTTCCTTGTGGGAGAAGGAGACGGACGTTTCCCATTTCGGAAATAAGCTCTGCCGAGAACGGCCACAATTGGATGTTCCGTCTCTGGGAAAGCACAGATCCCCAGGGCTGTTGTGCCTGTGACTAGGCTGCCCAGGGAAGGTGAAGACCAGCAACAGCTTTCAGGTCTGGCCCCTTCCTTGTGGGAGAAGGATCCGGACGTTTCCCGTTTCGGAAAAATGGCTCTGCGAGAACGGCCACAATGAGATGTTCCGTCTCTGGGAAAGCACAGATCCCCAGGGCTGTTGTGCCTGTGAATAGGTTTCCAAGGGAAGGTGAAGACCAGCAACAGCTTTCAGGGCTGGCACCTTCCTTGTGGGAGAAGGAGCCGGACGTTTCCCATTTTGGAAAATTTCTCTGCCGAGAACGGACACGAGCAGATGTTCCGTCTCTGGGAAAGCACTGATCCCCAGGGCTGTTGTGCCTGTGAGTAGGCTGCCCAGGGAAGGTGAACACCAGCAACAGCTTTCAGGGCTGGCCCCTTCCTTGTGGGAGAAGGAGCCGGACGTTTCCCATTTCGGAAAATGGCTCTGCCGAGAACGGGTATGAAGAGGTGTTCCGTGTCTGGGAAAGCACTGATCCCCAGGGCTGTTGTGCCTGTGACTAGGCTGCCCAGGGAAGGTGAAGACCAGCAACAGCTTTCAGGGCTCGCCCCTTCCTTGTGGGAGAAGGAGCCGGACGTTTCCCATTTCGGAAAATGGCTCTGCGAGAACGGCCAGAATTGGATGTTCCGTCTCTGGGAAAGCACTGATCCCCAGGGCTGTTGTGCCTGTGAGTAGACTGCCCAGGGAAGGTGAAGACCAGCAACAGCTTTCAGGGCTGGCCCCTTCCTTGTGGGAGAAGGATCCGGACGTTTCCCATTTCGGAAAAATGGCTCTGCGAGAACGGCCACAATGAGATGTTCCGTCTCTGGAAAAGCACTGATCCCCAGGGCTGTTGTGCCTGTGAATAGGTTTCCAAGGGAAGGTGAAGACCAGCAACAGCTTTCAGGGCTGGCACCTTCCTTGTGGGAGAAGGAGCCGGACGTTTCCCATTTTGGAAAATTTCTCTGCCAAGAACGGGTACGATGAGATGTTCCGTCTCTGGGAAAGCACTAATCCCCAGGGCTGTTGTGCCTGTGAGTAGGCTGCCCAGGGAAGGTGAAGACCAGCAACAGCTTTCAGGGCTGGCCCCTTCCTTGTGGGAGAAGGAGCCGGACGTTTCCCATTTCGGAAAAATGGCTCTGCGAGAACGGCCACAATTGCATGTTCCGTCTCTGGGAAAGCACTGATCTCCAGGGCTGTTGTGCCTGTGAATAGGCTGCCGAGGGAAGGTGAAGACCAGCAACAGCTTTCAGGGCTGGCACCTTCCTTGTGGGAGAAGGATCCGGACGTTTCCCATTTCGGAAAATGGCTCTGCCGAAAACGGCCACAATGAGATGTTCCGTCTCTGGGAAAGCACTGATCCCCAGGGCTGTTGTGCCTGTGAGTAGGCTGCCCAGGGAAGGTGAAGACCAGCAACAGCTTTCAGGGCTGGCCCCTTCCTTATGGGAGAAGGAGCCGGACGTTTCCCATTTCGGAAAATGGCTCTGCCGAGAACGGCCACAAAGAGATGTTCCGACTCTGGGAAAGCACTGATCCCCAGGGCTGTTGTGCCTGTGTCTAGGCTGCCAAGGGAAGGTGAAGACCAGCAACAGCTTTCAGGGCTGGCACCTTCGTTGTGGGAGCAGGAGCCGGACGTTTCCCATTTTGGAAAAATTGCTCTGCCGAGAACGGGCACGAGCAGATGTTCCGTCTCTGGGAAAGCACTGATCCCCAGGGCTGTTGTGTCTGTGAGTAGGCTGCCCAGGGAAGGTGAAGACCAGCAACAGCTCTCAGGGCTGGCACCTTCCTTGTGGGAGAAGGAGCCGGACGTTTCCCATTTCGGAAAATTTCTCTGCCGAGAACGGCCACAATGAGATGTTCCGTCTCTGGGAAAGCACTGATCCCCAGGGCTGTTGTGCCTGTGAATAGGCTGCCCAGGGAACGTGAAGACCAGCAACAGCTTTCAGGGCTGGCCCCTTCCTTGTGGGAGAAGGAGCCGGACGTTTCCCTTTTCGGAAAAATTGCTCTGCCGAGAACGGGTACGATGAGATGTTCCGTCTCTGGGAAAGCACTGATCCCCAGGGCTGTTGTGCCTGTGAATACGCTGCCCAGGGAAGGTGAAGACCAGCAACAGCTTTCAGGGCTGGCCCCTTCCTTGTGGGAGCAGGAGCCGGACGTTTCCCATTTCGGAAAACGGCTCTACCGAGAACGGGTATGAAAAGACGTTCCGTCTCTGGGAAAGCACAGATCCCCAGGGCTGTTGTGCCTGTGACTAGGTTGCCCAGGGAAGGTGAACACCAGCAACAGCTTTCAGGGCTGGCCCCTTCCTTGTGGGAGAAGGAGCCGGACGTTTCCCATTTCGGAAAATGGCTCTGCCGAGAACGGGTATGAAGAGGTGTTCCGTGTCTGGGAAAGCACTGATCCCCAGGGCTGTTGTGCCTGTGAGTAGGCTGCCCAGGGAAGGTGAAGACCAGCAACAGCTTTCAGGGCTGGCACCTTCCTTGTGGGAGAAGGAGCCGGACGTTTCCCATTTCGGAAAAATGGCTCTGCGAGAACGGCCACAATGAGATGTTCCGTCTCTGGGAAAGCACTGATCCCCAGGGCTGTTGTGCCTGTGAGTAGGCTGCCCAGGGAAGGTGAAGACCAGCAACAGCTTTCAGGCCTGCCCCTTCCTTGTGGGAGAAGGAGCCGGACGTTTCCCATTTCGGAAAATGGCTCTGCCGAGAACGGGCACGAGGAGATGTTCCGTCTCTGGGAAAGCACAGATCCCCAGGGCTGTTGTGCCTGTGAGTAGGCTGCCCAGGGAAGGTGAAGACCAGCAACAGCTTTCAGGGCTGGCACCTTCCTTGTGGGAGAAGGAGCCGGACGTTTCCCATTTCGGAAAATTGCTCTGCCGAGAACGGGCACAAAGAGATGTTCCGTCTCTGGGAAAGCACTGATCCCCAGGGCTGTTGTGCCTGTGAGTAGGCTGCCCAGGGAAGGTGAAGACCAGCAACAGCTTTCAGGGCTGGCCCCTTCCTTGTGGGAGAAGGAGACGGACGTTTCCCATTTCGGAAATAAGCTCTGCCGAGAACGGCCACAATTGGATGTTCCGTCTCTGGGAAAGCACAGATCCCCAGGGCTGTTGTGCCTGTGACTAGGCTGCCCAGGGAAGGTGAAGACCAGCAACAGCTTTCAGGTCTGGCCCCTTCCTTGTGGGAGAAGGATCCGGACGTTTCCCGTTTCGGAAAAATGGCTCTGCGAGAACGGCCACAATGAGATGTTCCGTCTCTGGGAAAGCACAGATCCCCAGGGCTGTTGTGCCTGTGAATAGGTTTCCAAGGGAAGGTGAAGACCAGCAACAGCTTTCAGGGCTGGCACCTTCCTTGTGGGAGAAGGAGCCGGACGTTTCCCATTTTGGAAAATTTCTCTGCCGAGAACGGACACGAGCAGATGTTCCGTCTCTGGGAAAGCACTGATCCCCAGGGCTGTTGTGCCTGTGACTAGGCTGCCCAGGGAAGGTGAACACCAGCAACAGCTTTCAGGGCTGGCACCTTCCTTGTGGGAGAAGGAGCCGGACGTTTCCCTTTTCGGAAAAATGGCTCTGCGAGAACGGCCACAATTGGATGTTCCGTCTCTGGGAAAGCACGGATCCCCAGGGCTGTTGTGCCTGTGACTAGGCTGCCCAGGGAAGGTGAAGACCAGCAACAGCTTTCAGGGCTGGCACCTTCCTTGTGGGAGAAGGAGCCGGACGTTTCCCATTTCGGAAAATGGCTCTGCCGAGAACGGCCACAATGAGATGTTCCGACTCTGGGAAAGCACTGATCCCCAGGGCTGTTGTGCCTGTGTCTAGGCTGCCAAGGGAAGGTGAAGACCAGCAACAGCTTTCAGGGCTGGCACCTTCGTTGTGGGAGCAGGAGCCGGACGTTTCCCATTTTGGAAAAATTGCTCTGCCGAGAACGGGCAGGAGCAGATGTTCCGTCTCTGGGAAAGCACTGATCCCCAGGGCTGTTGTGTCTGTGAGTAGGCTGCCCAGGGAAGGTGAAGACCAGCAACAGCTCTCAGGGCTGGCACCTTCCTTGTGGGAGAAGGAGCCGGACGTTTCCCATTTCGGAAAATTTCTCTGCCGAGAACGGCCACAATGAGATGTTCCGTCTCTGGGAAAGCACTGATCCCCAGTGCTGTTGTGCCTGTGACTAGGCTGCCCAGGGAAGGTGAAGACCAGCAACAGCTTTCAGGGCTGGCACCTTCCTTGTGGGAGAAGGAGCCGGACGTTTCCCTTTTCGGAAAAATTGCTCTGCCGAGAACGGGTACGATGAGATGTTCCGTCTCTGGGAAAGCACTGATCCCCAGGGCTGTTGTGCCTGTGAATACGCTGCCCAGGGAAGGTGAAGACCAGCAACAGCTTTCAGGGCTGGCCCCTTCCTTGTGGGAGCAGGAGCCGGACGTTTCCCATTTCGGAAAACGGCTCTACCGAGAACGGGTATGAAAAGACGTTCCGTCTCTGGGAAAGCACAGATCCCCAGGGCTGTTGTGCCTGTGACTAGGTTGCCCAGGGAAGGTGAACACCAGCAACAGCTTTCAGGGCTGGCCCCTTCCTTGTGGGAGAAGGAGCCGGACGTTTCCCATTTCGGAAAATGGCTCTGCCGAGAACGGGTATGAAGAGGTGTTCCGTGTCTGGGAAAGCACTGATCCCCAGGGCTGTTGTGCCTGTGAGTAGGCTGCCCAGGGAAGGTGAAGACCAGCAACAGCTTTCAGGGCTGGCACCTTCCTTGTGGGAGAAGGAGCCGGACGTTTCCCATTTCGGAAAAATGGCTCTGCGAGAACGGCCACAATGAGATGTTCCGTCTCTGGGAAAGCACTGATCCCCAGGGCTGTTGTGCCTGTGAGTAGGCTGCCCAGGGAAGGTGAAGACCAGCAACAGCTTTCAGGCCTGCCCCTTCCTTGTGGGAGAAGGAGCCGGACGTTTCCCATTTCGGAAAATGGCTCTGCCGAGAACGAGCACGAGGAGATGTTCCGTCTCTGGGAAAGCACAGATCCCCAGGGCTGTTGTGCCTGTGAGTAGGCTGCCCAGGGAAGGTGAAGACCAGCAACAGCTTTCAGGGCTGGCACCTTCCTTGTGGGAGAAGGAGCCGGACGTTTCCCATTTCGGAAAATTGCTCTGCCGAGAACGGGCACAAAGAGATGTTCCGTCTCTGGGAAAGCACTGATCCCCAGGGCTGTTGTGCCTGTGAGTAGGCTGCCCAGGGAAGGTGAAGACCAGCAACAGCTTTCAGGGCTGGCCCCTTCCTTGTGGGAGAAGGAGACGGACGTTTCCCATTTCGGAAATAAGCTCTGCCGAGAACGGCCACAATTGGATGTTCCGTCTCTGGGAAAGCACAGATCCCCAGGGCTGTTGTGCCTGTGACTAGGCTGCCCAGGGAAGGTGAAGACCAGCAACAGCTTTCAGGTCTGGCCCCTTCCTTGTGGGAGAAGGATCCGGACGTTTCCCGTTTCGGAAAAATGGCTCTGCGAGAACGGCCACAATGAGATGTTCCGTCTCTGGGAAAGCACAGATCCCCAGGGCTGTTGTGCCTGTGAATAGGTTTCCAAGGGAAGGTGAAGACCAGCAACAGCTTTCAGGGCTGGCACCTTCCTTGTGGGAGAAGGAGCCGGACGTTTCCCATTTTGGAAAATTTCTCTGCCGAGAACGGACACGAGCAGATGTTCCGTCTCTGGGAAAGCACTGATCCCCAGGGCTGTTGTGCCTGTGACTAGGCTGCCCAGGGAAGGTGAACACCAGCAACAGCTTTCAGGGCTGGCCCCTTCCTTGTGGGAGAAGGAGCCGGACGTTTCCCATTTCGGAAAATGGCTCTGCCGAGAACGGGTATGAAGAGGTGTTCCGTGTCTGGGAAAGCACTGATCCCCAGGGCTGTTGTGCCTGTGACTAGGCTGCCCAGGGAAGGTGAAGACCAGCAACAGCTTTCAGGGCTGGCCCCTTCCTTGTGGGAGAAGGAGCCGGACGTTTCCCATTTCGGAAAATGGCTCTGCGAGAACGGCCAGAATTGGATGTTCCGTCTCTGGGAAAGCACTGATCCCCAGGGCTGTTGTGCCTGTGAGTAGGCTGCCCAGGGAAGGTGAAGACCAGCAACAGCTTTCAGGGCTGGCCCCTTCCTTGTGGGAGAAGGATCCGGACGTTTCCCATTTCGGAAAAATGGCTCTGCGAGAACGGCCACAATGAGATGTTCCGTCTCTGGAAAAGCACTGAACCCCAGGGCTGTTGTGCCTGTGAATAGGTTTCCAAGGGAAGGTGAAGACCAGCAACAGCTTTCAGGGCTGGCACCTTCCTTGTGGGAGAAGGAGCCGGACGTTTCCCATTTTGGAAAATTTCTCTGCCAAGAACGGACACGAGCAGATGTTCCCTCTCTGGGAAAGCACTGATCCCCAGGGCTGTTGTGCCTGTGAGTAGGCTGCCCAGGGAAGGTGAAGACCAGCAACAGCTTTCAGGGCTGGCCCCTTCCTTGTGGGAGAAGGAGCCGGACGTTTCCCATTTCGGAAAAATGGCTCTGCGAGAACGGCCACAATTGCATGTTCCGTCTCTGGGAAAGCACTGATCTCCAGGGCTGTTGTGCCTGTGAATAGGCTGCCGAGGGAAGGTGAAGACCAGCAACAGCTTTCAGGGCTGGCACCTTCCTTGTGGGAGAAGGATCCGGACGTTTCCCATTTCGGAAAATGGCTCTGCCGAGAACGGCCACAATGAGATGTTCCGTCTCTGGGAAAGCAGAGATCCCCAGGGCTGTTGTGCCTGTGAATAGGCTGCCCAGGGAACGTGAAGACCAGCAACAGCTTTCAGGGCTGGCCCCTTCCTTGTGGGAGAAGGAGCCGGACGTTTCCCTTTTCGGAAAAATTGCTCTGCCGAGAACGGGTACGATGAGATGTTCCGTCTCTGGGAAAGCACTGATCCCCAGGGCTGTTGTGCCTGTGAATACGCTGCCCAGGGAAGGTGAAGACCAGCAACAGCTTTCAGGGCTGGCCCCTTCCTTGTGGGAGCAGGAGCCGGACGTTTCCCATTTCGGAAAACGGCTCTACCGAGAACGGGTATGAAAAGACGTTCCGTCTCTGGGAAAGCACAGATCCCCAGGGCTGTTGTGCCTGTGACTAGGTTGCCCAGGGAAGGTGAACACCAGCAACAGCTTTCAGGGCTGGCCCCTTCCTTGTGGGAGAAGGAGCCGGACGTTTCCCATTTCGGAAAATGGCTCTGCCGAGAACGGGTATGAAGAGGTGTTCCGTGTCTGGGAAAGCACTGATCCCCAGGGCTGTTGTGCCTGTGAGTAGGCTGCCCAGGGAAGGTGAAGACCAGCAACAGCTTTCAGGGCTGGCACCTTCCTTGTGGGAGAAGGAGCCGGACGTTTCCCATTTCGGAAAAATGGCTCTGCGAGAACGGCCACAATGAGATGTTCCGTCTCTGGGAAAGCACTGATCCCCAGGGCTGTTGTGCCTGTGAGTAGGCTGCCCAGGGAAGGTGAAGACCAGCAACAGCTTTCAGGCCTGCCCCTTCCTTGTGGGAGAAGGAGCCGGACGTTTCCCATTTCGGAAAATGGCTCTGCCGAGAACGGGCACGAGGAGATGTTCCGTCTCTGGGAAAGCACAGATCCCCAGGGCTGTTGTGCCTGTGAGTAGGCTGCCCAGGGAAGGTGAAGACCAGCAACAGCTTTCAGGGCTGGCACCTTCCTTGTGGGAGAAGGAGCCGGACGTTTCCCATTTCGGAAAATTGCTCTGCCGAGAACGGCCACAATGAGATGTTCCGTCTCTGGGAAAGCACTGATCCCCAGGGCTGTTGTGCCTGTGAGTAGGCTGCCCAGGGAAGGTGAAGACCAGCAACAGCTTTCAGGGCTGGCCCCTTCCTTGTGGGAGAAGGAGACGGACGTTTCCCATTTCGGAAATAAGCTCTGCCGAGAACGGCCACAATTGGATGTTCCGTCTCTGGGAAAGCACAGATCCCCAGGGCTGTTGTGCCTGTGACTAGGCTGCCCAGGGAAGGTGAAGACCAGCAACAGCTTTCAGGTCTGGCCCCTTCCTTGTGGGAGAAGGATCCGGACGTTTCCCGTTTCGGAAAAATGGCTCTGCGAGAACGGCCACAATGAGATGTTCCGTCTCTGGGAAAGCACAGATCCCCAGGGCTGTTGTGCCTGTGAATAGGTTTCCAAGGGAAGGTGAAGACCAGCAACAGCTTTCAGGGCTGGCACCTTCCTTGTGGGAGAAGGAGCCGGACGTTTCCCATTTTGGAAAATTTCTCTGCCGAGAACGGACACGAGCAGATGTTCCGTCTCTGGGAAAGCACTGATCCCCAGGGCTGTTGTGCCTGTGAGTAGGCTGCCCAGGGAAGGTGAACACCAGCAACAGCTTTCAGGGCTGGCCCCTTCCTTGTGGGAGAAGGAGCCGGACGTTTCCCATTTCGGAAAATGGCTCTGCCGAGAACGGGTATGAAGAGGTGTTCCGTGTCTGGGAAAGCACTGATCCCCAGGGCTGTTGTGCCTGTGACTAGGCTGCCCAGGGAAGGTGAAGACCAGCAACAGCTTTGAGGGCTGGCCCCTTCCTTGTGGGAGAAGGAGCCGGACGTTTCCCATTTCGGAAAATGGCTCTGCGAGAACGGCCAGAATTGGATGTTCCGTCTCTGGGAAAGCACTGATCCCCAGGGCTGTTGTGCCTGTGAGTAGACTGCCCAGGGAAGGTGAAGACCAGCAACAGCTTTCAGGGCTGGCCCCTTCCTTGTGGGAGAAGGATCCGGACGTTTCCCATTTCGGAAAAATGGCTCTGCGAGAACGGCCACAATGAGATGTTCCGTCTCTGGAAAAGCACTGATCCCCAGGGCTGTTGTGCCTGTGAATAGGTTTCCAAGGGAAGGTGAAGACCAGCAACAGCTTTCAGGGCTGGCACCTTCCTTGTGGGAGAAGGAGCCGGACGTTTCCCATTTTGGAAAATTTCTCTGCCAAGAACGGGTACGATGAGATGTTCCGTCTCTGGGAAAGCACTGATCCCCAGGGCTGTTGTGCCTGTGAGTAGGCTGCCCAGGGAAGGTGAAGACCAGCAACAGCTTTCAGGGCTGGCCCCTTCCTTGTGGGAGAAGGAGCCGGACGTTTCCCATTTCGGAAAAATGGCTCTGCGAGAACGGCCACAATTGCATGTTCCGTCTCTGGGAAAGCACTGATCTCCAGGGCTGTTGTGCCTGTGAATAGGCTGCCGAGGGAAGGTGAAGACCAGCAACAGCTTTCAGGGCTGGCACCTTCCTTGTGGGAGAAGGATCCGGACGTTTCCCATTTCGGAAAATGGCTCTGCCGAAAACGGCCACAATGAGATGTTCCGTCTCTGGGAAAGCACTGATCCCCAGGGCTGTTGTGCCTGTGAGTAGGCTGCCCAGGGAAGGTGAAGACCAGCAACAGCTTTCAGGGCTGGCACCTTCCTTGTGGGAGAAGGAGCCGGACGTTTCCCATTTCGGAAAATGGCTCTGCCGAGAACGGGTATGAAGAGGTGTTCCGTGTCTGGGAAAGCACTGATCCCCAGGGCTGTTGTGCCTGTGACTAGGCTGCCCAGGGAAGGTGAAGACCAGCAACAGCTTTCAGGGCTGGCCCCTTCCTTGTGGGAGAAGGATCCGGACGTTTCCCATTTCGGAAAAATGGCTCTGCGAGAACGGCCACAATTGGATGTTCCGTCTCTGGGAAAGCACTGATCCCCAGGGCTGTTGTGTCTGTGAGTAGGCTGCCCAGGGAAGGTGAAGACCAGCAACAGCTTTCAGGGCTGGCCCCTTCCTTGTGGGAGAAGGAGCCGGACGTTTCCCTTTTCGGAAAATGCCTCTGCCGAGAACGGGCACAATGCGATGTTCCGTTTCTGGGAAAGCACAGATCCCCAGGGCTGTTGTGCCTGTGACTAGGCTGCCCAGGGAAGGTGAAGACCAGCAACAGCTTTCAGGTCTGGCCCCTTCCTTGTGGGAGAAGGAGCCGGACGTTTCCCATTTCGGAAAATGGCTCTGCCGAGAACGGACACAATGAGGTGTTCCGTCTCTGGGAAAGCACAGATCCCCAGGGCTGTTGTGCCTGTGACTAGGCTGCCCAGGGAACGTGAAGACCAGCAACAGCTTTGAGGGCTCGCCCTTTCCTTGTGGGAGAAGGAGCCGGATGTTTCCCATTTCGGAAAATGGCTCTGCCGAGAACGGGTATGAAGAGGTGTTCTGTGTCTGGGAAAGCACTGATCCCCAGGGCTGTTGTGCCTGTGACTAGGCTGCCCAGGGAAGGTGAAGACCAGCAACAGCTTTCAGGGCTGGCCCCTTCCTTGTGGGAGAAGGAGCCGGACGTTTCCCATTTCGGAAAAATGGCTCTGCCGAGAACGGCCACAATGAGATGTTCCATCTCTGGGAAAGCACTGATCCCCAGGGCTGTTGTGCCTGTGAATAGGCTACCCAGGGAACGTGAAGACCAGCAACAGCTTTGAGGGCTGGCCCCTTCCTTGTGGGAGAAGGAGCCGGACGTTTCCCATTTTGGAAAATGGCTCTGCAGAGAACGGGTACGATGAGATGTTCCGTCTCTGGGAAAGCACTGATCCCCAGGGCTGTTGTGCCTGTGAATAGGCTACCCAGGGAAGGTGAACACCAGCAACAGCTTTCAGGGCTGGCCCCTTCCTTGTGGGAGCAGGAGCCGGACGTTTCCCTTTTCGGAAAAATTGCTCTGCCGAGAACGGACACGAGCAGATGTTCCGTCTCTGGGAAAGCACTGATCCCCAGGGCTGTTGTGCCTGTGAGTAGGCTGCCCAGGGAAGGTGAAGACCAGCAACAGCTTTCAGGGCTGGCCCCTTCCTTGTGGGAGAAGGAGCCGGACGTTTCCCATTTCGGAAAATGGCTCTGCCGAGAACGGCCACAATGAGATGTTCCGTCTCTGGGAAAGCACAGATCCCCAGGGCTGTTGTGCCTGTGACTAGGCTGCCCAGGGAAGGTGAAGACCAGCAACAGCTTTCAGGGCTGGCCCCTTCCTTGTGGGAGAAGGAGCCGGACGTTTCCCATTTCGGAAAAATGGCTCTGCGAGAACGGCCAGAATTGGATGTTCCGTCTCTGGGAAAGCACTGATCTCCAGGGCTGTTGTGCCTGTGAGTAGGCTGCCCAGGGAAGGTGAAGACCAGCAACAGCTTTCAGGGCTGGCCCCTTCCTTGTGGGAGAAGGAGCCGGACGTTTCCCATTTCGGAAAATGGCTCTGCCGAGAACGGGTATGAAGAGATGTTCCGTCTCTGGGAAAGCACTGATCCCCAGGGCTGTTGTGCCTGTGAGTAGGCTGCCCAGGGAACGTGAAGACCAGCAACAGCTTTGAGGGCTGGCCCCTTCCTTGTGGGAGAAGGAGCCGGACGTTTCCCATTTCGGAAAATGGCTCTGCCGAGAACGGGTACGATGAGATGTTCCGTCTCTGGGAAAGCACTGATCCCCAGGGCTGTTGTGCCTGTGACTAGGCTGCCCAGGGAAGGTGAAGACCAGCAACAGCTTTCAGGTCTGGCCCCTTCCTTGTGGGAGAAGGATCCGGACGTTTCCCATTTCGGAAATAAGCTCTGCCGAGAACGGGCACAATGAGATGTTCCGTCTCTGGGAAAGCACTGATCCCCAGGGCTGTTGTGTCTGTGAGTAGGCTGCCCAGGGAAGGTGAAGACCAGCAACAGCTTTGAGGGCTGGCCCCTTCCTTGTGGGAGCAGGAGCCGGACGTTTCCCTTTTCGGAAAAATTGCTCTGCCGAGAACGGACACGAGCAGATGTTCCGTCTCTGGGAAAGCACTGATCCCCAGGGCTGTTGTGCCTGTGAGTAGGCTGCCCAGGGAAGGTGAAGACCAGCAACAGCTTTCAGGGCTGGCCCCTTCCTTGTGGGAGAGGGATCCGGACGTTTCCCATTTCGGAAAATTGCTCTGCCGAGAACGGCCACAATGAGATGTTCCGTCTCTGGGAAAGCACAGATCCCCAGGGCTGTTGTGCCTGTGACTAGGCTGCCCAGGGAAGGTGAAGACCAGCAACAGCTTTCAGGGCTGGCCCCTTCCTTGTGGGAGAAGGAGCCGGACGTTTCCCATTTCGGAAAAATGGCTCTGCGAGAACGGCCACAATTGCATGTTCCGTCTCTGGGAAAGCACAGATCCCCAGGGCTGTTGTGCCTGTGAATAGGCTGCCGAGGGAAGGTGAAGACCAGCAACAGCTTTCAGGGCTGGCACCTTCCTTGTGGGAGAAGGATCCGGACGTTTCCCATTTCGGAAAATGGCTCTGCCGAGAACGGGTACGATGAGATGTTCCGTCTCTGGGAAAGCACTGATCCCCAGGGCTGTTGTGCCTGTGAGTAGGCTGCCCAGGGAAGGTGAAGACCAGCAACAGCTTTCAGGGCTGGCCCCTTCCTTGTGGGAGAAGGAGCCGGATGTTTCCCATTTCGGAAAATGGCTCTGCCGAGAACGGGTATGAAGAGGTGTTCTGTGACTGGGAAAGCACTGATCCCCAGGGCTGTTGTGCCTGTGACTAGGCTGCCCAGGGAAGGTGAAGACCAGCAACAGCTTTCAGGGCTGGCCCCTTCCTTGTGGGAGAAGGAGCCGGACGTTTCCCATTTCGGAAAAATGGCTCTGCCGAGAACGGCCACAATGAGATGTTCCATCTCTGGGAAAGCACTGATCCCCAGGGCTGTTGTGCCTGTGAATAGGCTACCCAGGGAACGTGAAGACCAGCAACAGCTTTGAGGGCTGGCCCCTTCCTTGTGGGAGAAGGAGCCGGACGTTTCCCATTTTGGAAAATGGCTCTGCAGAGAACGGGTACGATGAGATGTTCCGTCTCTCGGAAAGCACTGATCCCCAGTGCTGTTGTGCCTGTGAATAGGCTACCCAGGGAAGGTGAACACCAGCAACAGCTTTCAGGGCTGGCCCCTTCGTTGTGGGAGCAGGAGCCGGACGTTTCCCATTTCGGAAAAATTGCTCTGCCGAGAACGGACACGAGCAGATGTTCCGTCTCTGGGAAAGCACTGATCCCCAGGGCTGTTGTGCCTGTGAGTAGGCTGCCCAGGGAAGGTGAAGACCAGCAACAGCTTTCAGGGCTGACCCCTTCCTTGTGGGAGAAGGATCCGGACGTTTCCCATTTCGGAAAATTGCTCTGCCGAGAACGGCCACAATGAGATGTTCCGTCTCTGGGAAAGCACAGATCCCCAGGGCTGTTGTGCCTGTGACTAGGCTGCCCAGGGAAGGTGAAGACCAGCAACAGCTTTGAGGGCTGGCCCCTTCCTTGTGGGAGAAGGAGCCGGACGTTTCCCATTTCGGAAAAATGGCTCTGCGAGAACGGCCAGAATTGGATGTTCCGTCTCTGGGAAAGCACTGATCTCCAGGGCTGTTGTGCCTGTGAGTAGGCTGCCCAGGGAAGGTGAAGACCAGCAACAGCTTTCAGGGCTCGCCCCTTCCTTGTGGGAGAAGGAGCCGGACGTTTCCCATTTTGGAAAATGGCTCTGCCGAGAACGGGTATGAAGAGATGTTCCGTCTCTGGGAAAGCACTGATCCCCAGGGCTGTTGTGCCTGTGAGTAGGCTGCCCAGGGAACGTGAAGACCAGCAACAGCTTTGAGGGCTGGCCCCTTCCTTGTGGGAGAAGGAGCCGGACGTTTCCCATTTCGGAAAATGGCTCTGCCGAGAACGGGTACGATGAGATGTTCCGTCTCTGGGAAAGCACTGATCCCCAGGGCTGTTGTGCCTGTGAATAGGCTGCCCAGGGAGGGTGAAGACCAGCAACAGCTCTCAGGGCTGGCCCCTTCCTTGTGGGAGAAGGATCCGGACGTTTCCCATTTCGGAAATAAGCTCTGCCGAGAACGGGCACAATGAGATGTTCCGTCTCTGGGAAAGCACTGATCCCCAGGGCTGTTGTGTCTGTGACTAGGCTGCCCAGGGAAGGTGAAGACCAGCAACAGCTTTGAGGGCTGGCCCCTTCCTTGTGGGAGCAGGAGCCGGACGTTTCCCTTTTCGGAAAAATTGCTCTGCCGAGAACGGACACGAGCAGATGTTCCGTCTCTGGGAAAGCACTGATCCCCAGGGCTGTTGTGCCTGTGAGTAGGCTGCCCAGGGAAGGTGAAGACCAGCAACAGCTTTCAGGGCTGGCCCCTTCCTTGTGGGAGAGGGATCCGGACGTTTCCCATTTCGGAAAATTGCTCTGCCGAGAACGGCCACAATGAGATGTTCCGTCTCTGGGAAAGCACAGATCCCCAGGGCTGTTGTGCCTGTGAGTAGGCTGCCCAGGGAAGGTGAAGACCAGCAACAGCTTTCAGGGCTGGCCCCTTCCTTGTGGGAGAAGGAGCCGGACGTTTCCCATTTCGGAAAAATGGCTCTGCAAGAACGGCCACAATTGCATGTTCCGTCTCTGGGAAAGCACTGATCTCCAGGGCTGTTGTGCCTGTGAATAGGCTGCCGAGGGAAGGTGAAGACCAGCAACAGCTTTCAGGGCTGGCACCTTCCTTGTGGGAGAAGGATCCGGACGTTTCCCATTTCGGAAAATTGCTCTGCCGAGAACGGCCACAATGAGATGTTCCGTCTCTGGGAAAGCACTGATCCCCAGGGCTGTTGTGCCTGTGAGTAGGCTGCCCAGGGAAGGTGAAGACCAGCAACAGCTTTCAGGGCTGGCCCCTTCCTTGTGGGAGAAGGAGCCGGACGTTTCCCATTTCGGAAATAAGCTCTGCCGAGAACGGCCACAATTGGATGTTCCGTCTCTGGGAAAGCACAGATCCCCAGGGCTGTTGTGCCTGTGAATAGGCTGCCGAGGGAAGGTGAAGACCAGCAACAGCTTTCAGGGCTGGCCCCTTCCTTGTGGGAGAAGGAGACGGACGTTTCCCATTTCGGAAAATGGCTCTGCCGAGAACAGGTATGAAAAGATGTTCCGTCTCTGGGAAAGCACTGATCCCCAGGGCTGTTGTGCCTGTGAACAGGTTTCCACGGGAAGGTGAAGACCAGCAACAGCTTTCAGGGCTGGCACCTTCCTTGTGGGAGTAGGATCCGGACGTTTCCCATTTCGGAAAATGGCTCTGCCGAGAACGGACACAATGAGATGTTCCGTCTCTGGGAAAGCACTGATCCCCAGGGCTGTTGTGCCTGTGAGTAGGCTGCCCAGGGAAGGTGAAGACCAGCAACAGCTTTCAGGTCTGGCCCCTTCCTTGTGGGAGAAGGAGCCGGACGTTTCCCATTTCGGAAAACGGCTCTGCCGAGTTCGGGCACAAAGAGATGTTCCGTCTCTGGGAAAGCACTGATCCCCAGGGCTGTTGTGCCTGTGACTAGGCTACCCAGGGAACGTGAAGACCAGCAACAGCTTTGAGGGCTGGCCCCTTCCTTGTGGGAGAAGGAGCCGGACGTTTCCCATTTCGGAAAATGGCTCTGCCGAGAACGGGTACGATGAGATGTTCCGTCTCTGGGAAAGCACTGATCCCCAGGGCTGTTGTGCCTGTGACTAGGCTGCCCAGGGAAGGTGAAGACCAGCAACAGCTTTCAGGTCTGGCCCCTTCCTTGTGGGAGAAGGATCCGGACGTTTCCCATTTCGGAAATAAGCTCTGCCGAGAACGGCCACAATGAGATGTTCCGTCTCTGGGAAAGCACTGATCCCCAGGGCTGTTGTGCCTGTGAGTAGGCTGCCCAGGGAAGGTGAAGACCAGCAACAGCTTTCAGGGCTGGCCCCTTCCTTGTGGGAGAAGGAGCCGGACGTTTCCCTTTTCGGAAAAATGGCTCTGCGAGAACGGCCACAATTGGATGTTCCGTCTCTGGGAAAGCACGGATCCCCAGGGCTGTTGTGCCTGTGACTAGGCTGCCAAGGGAAGGTGAAGACCAGCAACAGCTTTCAGGGCTGGCACCTTCCTTGTGGGAGAAGGAGCCGGACGTTTCCCATTTCGGAAAATGGCTCTGCCGAGAACGGCCACAAAGAGATGTTCCGACTCTGGGAAAGCACTGATCCCCAGGGCTGTTGTGCCTGTGTCTAGGCTGCCAAGGGAAGGTGAAGACCAGCAACAGCTTTCAGGGCTGGCCCCTTCCTTGTGGGAGCAGGAGCCGGACGTTTCCCATTTTGGAAAAATTGCTCTGCCGAGAACGGGCACGAGCAGATGTTCCGTCTCTGGGAAAGCACTGATCCCCAGGGCTGTTGTGCCTGTGAGTAGGCTGCCCAGGGAAGGTGAAGACCAGCAACAGCTCTCAGGGCTGGCACCTTCCTTGTGGGAGAAGGAGCCGGACGTTTCCCATTTTGGAAAATGGCTGTGCCGAGAACGGGCACAATGAGATGTTCCGTCTCTGGGAAAGCACAGATCCCCAGGGCTGTTGTGCCTGTGAATAGGCTGCCCAGGGAACGTGAAGACCAGCAACAGCTTTCAGGGCTGGCCCCTTCCTTGTGGGAGCAGGAGCTGGACGTTTCCCTTTTCGGAAAAATTGCTCTGCCGAGAACGGACACGAGCAGATGTTCCGTCTCTGGGAAAGCACAGATCCCCAGGGCTGTTGTGCCTGTGAGTAGGCTGCTGAGGGAAAGTGAAGACCAGCAACAGCTTTCAGGGCTGGCCCCTTCCTTGTGGGAGAAGGATCCGGACGTTTCCCTTTTCGGAAAATGGCTCTGCCGAGAACGGACACAATGAGATGTTCCGTCTCTGGGAAAGCACTGATCCCCAGGGCTGTTGTTCCTGTGAGTAGGCTGCCCAGGGAAGGTGAAGACCAACAACAGCTCTCAGGGCTGGCACCTTCCTTGTGGGAGAAGGATCCGGACGTTTCCCATTTCGGAAATAAGCTCTGCCGAGAACGGGCACAATGAGATGTTCCGTCTCTGGGAAAGCACTGATCCCCAGGGCTGTTGTGCCTGTGACTAGGCTGCCCAGGGAAGGTGAAGACCAGCAACAGCTTTCAGGTCTGGCCCCTTCCTTGTGGGAGAAGGAGCCGGATGTTTCCCATTTCGGAAAATGGCTCTGCCGAGAACGGGTACGATGAGATGTTCCGTCTCTGGGAAAGCACTGATCCCCAGGGCTGTTGTGCCTGTGAATAGGCTGCCCAGGGAAGGTGAAGACCAGCAACAGCTTTGAGGGCTGGCCCCTTCCTTGTGGGAGAAGGATCAGGACGTTTCCCTTTTCGGAAAAAGGCTCTGCCGAGAACGGGTACGATGAGATGTTCCGTCTCTGGGAAAGCATTGATCTCCAGGGCTGTTGTGCCTGTGAGTAGGCTGCCCAGGGAAGGTGAAGACCAGCAACAGCTTTCAGGGCTGGCCCCTTCCTTGTGGGAGAAGGAGCCGGACGTTTCCCATTTCGGAAAAATGGCTCTGCGAGAACGGCCACAATGAGATGTTCCGTCTCTGGGAAAGCACTGATCCCCAGGGCTGTTGTGCCTGTGAGTAGGCTGCCCAGGGAAGGTGAAGACCAGCAACAGCTTTCAGGGCTGGCCCCTTCCTTGTGGGAGAAGGAGCCGGACGTTTCCCTTTTCGGAAAAATGGGTCTGCGAGAACGGCCACAATTGGATGTTCCATCTCTGGGAAAGCACGGATCCCCAGGGCTGTTGTGCCTGTGAGTAGGCTGCCCAGGGAAGGTGAAGACCAGCAACAGCTTTCAGGGCTGGCCCCTTCCTTGTGGGAGAAGGAGCCGGATGTTTCCCATTTCGGAAAATGGCTCTGCCTAGAACGGGTATGAAGAGGTGTTCTGTGACTGGGAAAGCACTGATCCCCAGGGCTGTTGTGCCTGTGACTAGGCTGCCCAGGGAAGGTGAAGACCAGCAACAGCTTTCAGGGCTGGCCCCTTCCTTGTGGGATAAGGAGCCGGACGTTTCCCATTTCGGAAAAATGGCTCTGCCGAGAACGGCCACAATGAGATGTTCCATCTCTGGGAAAGCACTGATCCCCAGGGCTGTTTTGCCTGTGAATAGGCTACCCAGGGAACGTGAAGACCAGCAACAGCTTTGAGGGCTGGCCCCTTCCTTGTGGGAGAAGGAGCCGGACGTTTCCCATTTTGGAAAATGGCTCTGCAGAGAACGGGTACGATGAGATGTTCCGTCTCTCGGAAAGCACTGATCCCCAGGGCTGTTGTGCCTGTGAATAGGCTACCCAGGGAAGGTGAACACCAGCAACAGCTTTCAGGGCTGGCCCCTTCCTTGTGGGAGCAGGAGCCGGACGTTTCCCATTTCGGAAAAATTGCTCTGCCGAGAACGGACACGAGCAGATGTTCCGTCTCTGGGAAAGCACTGATCCCCAGGGCTGTTGTGCCTGTGAGTAGGCTGCCCAGGGAAGGTGAAGACCAGCAACAGCTTTCAGGGCTGGCCCCTTCCTTGTGGGAGAAGGATCCGGACGTTTCCCATTTCGGAAAATTGCTCTGCCGAGAACGGCCACAATGAGATGTTCCGTCTCTGGGAAAGCACAGATCCCCAGGGCTGTTGTGCCTGTGAGTAGGCTGCCCAGGGAAGGTGAAGACCAGCAACAGCTTTCAGGGCTGGCCCCTTCCTTGTGGGAGAAGGAGCCGGACGTTTCCCATTTCGGAAAAATGGCTCTGCGAGAACGGCCAGAATTGGATGTTCCGTCTCTGGGAAAGCACTGATCTCCAGGGCTGTTGTGCCTGTGAGTAGGCTGCCCAGGGAAGGTGAAGACCAGCAACAGCTTTCAGGGCTCGCCCCTTCCTTGTGGGAGAAGGAGCCGGACGTTTCCCATTTCGGAAAATGGCTCTGCCGAGAACGGGTATGAAGAGATGTTCCGTCTCTGGGAAAGCACTGATCCCCAGGGCTGTTGTGCCTGTGAGTAGGCTGCCCAGGGAACGTGAAGACCAGCAACAGCTTTGAGGGCTGGCCCCTTCCTTGTGGGAGAAGGAGCCGCACGTTTCCCGTTTCGGAAAATGGCTCTGCCGAGAACGGGTACGATGAGATGTTCCGTCTCTGGGAAAGCACTGATCCCCAGGGCTGTTGTGCCTGTGAATAGGCTGCCCAGGGAGGGTGAAGACCAGCAACAGCTCTCAGGGCTGGCCCCTTCCTTGTGGGAGAAGGATCCGGACGTTTCCCATTTCGGAAATAAGCTCTGCCGAGAACGGGCACAATGAGATGTTCCGTCTCTGGGAAAGCACTGATCCCCAGGGCTGTTGTGTCTGTGAGTAGGCTGCCCAGGGAAGGTGAAGACCAGCAACAGCTTTGAGGGCTGGCCCCTTCCTTGTGGGAGCAGGAGCCGGACGTTTCCCATTTCGGAAAATTGCTCTGCCGAGAACGGCCACAATGAGATGTTCCGTCTCTGGGAAAGCACTGATCCCCAGGGCTGTTGTGCCTGTGAGTAGGCTGCCCAGGGAAGGTGAAGACCAGCAACAGCTTTCAGGGCTGGCCCCTTCCTTGTGGGAGAAGGAGCCGGACGTTTCCCATTTCGGAAATAAGCTCTGCCGAGAACGGCCACAATTGGATGTTCCGTCTCTGGGAAAGCACAGATCCCCAGGGCTGTTGTGCCTGTGACTAGGCTGCCCAGGGAAGGTGAAGACCAGCAACAGCTTTCAGGTCTGGCCCCTTCCTTGTGGGAGAAGGATCCGGACGTTTCCCATTTCGGAAAAATGGCTCTGCGAGAACGGCCACAATTGGATGTTCCGTCTCTGGGAAAGCACTGATCTCCAGGGCTGTTGTGCCTGTGAGTAGGCTGCCGAGGGAAGGTGAAGACCAGCAACAGCTTTCAGGGCTGGCCCCTTCCTTGTGGGAGAAGGATCCGGACGTTTCCCTTTTCGGAAAATGGCTCTGCCGAGAACGGACACAATGAGATGTTCCGTCTCTGGGAAAGCACTGATCCCCAGGGCTGTTGTTCCTGTGAGTAGGCTGCCCAGGGAAGGTGAAGACCAACAACAGCTCTCAGGGCTGGCACCTTCCTTGTGGGAGAAGGATCCGGACGTTTCCCATTTCGGAAATAAGCTCTGCCGAGAACGGGCACAATGAGATGTTCCGTCTCTGGGAAAGCACTGATCCCCAGGGCTGTTGTGCCTGTGACTAGGCTGCCCAGGGAAGGTGAAGACCAGCAACAGCTTTCAGGTCTGGCCCCTTCCTTGTGGGAGAAGGAGCCGGATGTTTCCCATTTCGGAAAATGGCTCTGCCGAGAACGGGTACGATGAGATGTTCCGTCTCTGGGAAAGCACTGATCCCCAGGGCTGTTGTGCCTGTGAATAGGCTGCCCAGGGAAGGTGAAGACCAGCAACAGCTTTGAGGGCTGGCCCCTTCCTTGTGGGAGAAGGATCAGGACGTTTCCCTTTTCGGAAAAAGGCTCTGCCGAGAACGGGTACGATGAGATGTTCCGTCTCTGGGAAAGCATTGATCTCCAGGGCTGTTGTGCCTGTGAGTAGGCTGCCCAGGGAAGGTGAAGACCAGCAACAGCTTTCAGGGCTGGCCCCTTCCTTGTGGGAGAAGGAGCCGGACGTTTCCCATTTCGGAAAAATGGCTCTGCGAGAACGGCCACAATGAGATGTTCCGTCTCTGGGAAAGCACTGATCCCCAGGGCTGTTGTGCCTGTGAGTAGGCTGCCCAGGGAAGGTGAAGACCAGCAACAGCTTTCAGGGCTGGCCCCTTCCTTGTGGGAGAAGGAGCCGGACGTTTCCCTTTTCGGAAAAATGGGTCTGCGAGAACGGCCACAATTGGATGTTCCATCTCTGGGAAAGCACGGATCCCCAGGGCTGTTGTGCCTGTGAGTAGGCTGCCCAGGGAAGGTGAAGACCAGCAACAGCTTTCAGGGCTGGCCCCTTCCTTGTGGGAGAAGGAGCCGGATGTTTCCCATTTCGGAAAATGGCTCTGCCTAGAACGGGTATGAAGAGGTGTTCTGTGACTGGGAAAGCACTGATCCCCAGGGCTGTTGTGCCTGTGACTAGGCTGCCCAGGGAAGGTGAAGACCAGCAACAGCTTTCAGGGCTGGCCCCTTCCTTGTGGGATAAGGAGCCGGACGTTTCCCATTTCGGAAAAATGGCTCTGCCGAGAACGGCCACAATGAGATGTTCCATCTCTGGGAAAGCACTGATCCCCAGGGCTGTTTTGCCTGTGAATAGGCTACCCAGGGAACGTGAAGACCAGCAACAGCTTTGAGGGCTGGCCCCTTCCTTGTGGGAGAAGGAGCCGGACGTTTCCCATTTTGGAAAATGGCTCTGCAGAGAACGGGTACGATGAGATGTTCCGTCTCTCGGAAAGCACTGATCCCCAGGGCTGTTGTGCCTGTGAATAGGCTACCCAGGGAAGGTGAACACCAGCAACAGCTTTCAGGGCTGGCCCCTTCCTTGTGGGAGCAGGAGCCGGACGTTTCCCATTTCGGAAAAATTGCTCTGCCGAGAACGGACACGAGCAGATGTTCCGTCTCTGGGAAAGCACTGATCCCCAGGGCTGTTGTGCCTGTGAGTAGGCTGCCCAGGGAAGGTGAAGACCAGCAACAGCTTTCAGGGCTGGCCCCTTCCTTGTGGGAGAAGGATCCGGACGTTTCCCATTTCGGAAAATTGCTCTGCCGAGAACGGCCACAATGAGATGTTCCGTCTCTGGGAAAGCACAGATCCCCAGGGCTGTTGTGCCTGTGAGTAGGCTGCCCAGGGAAGGTGAAGACCAGCAACAGCTTTCAGGGCTGGCCCCTTCCTTGTGGGAGAAGGAGCCGGACGTTTCCCATTTCGGAAAAATGGCTCTGCGAGAACGGCCAGAATTGGATGTTCCGTCTCTGGGAAAGCACTGATCTCCAGGGCTGTTGTGCCTGTGAGTAGGCTGCCCAGGGAAGGTGAAGACCAGCAACAGCTTTCAGGGCTCGCCCCTTCCTTGTGGGAGAAGGAGCCGGACGTTTCCCATTTCGGAAAATGGCTCTGCCGAGAACGGGTATGAAGAGATGTTCCGTCTCTGGGAAAGCACTGATCCCCAGGGCTGTTGTGCCTGTGAGTAGGCTGCCCAGGGAACGTGAAGACCAGCAACAGCTTTGAGGGCTGGCCCCTTCCTTGTGGGAGAAGGAGCCGCACGTTTCCCGTTTCGGAAAATGGCTCTGCCGAGAACGGGTACGATGAGATGTTCCGTCTCTGGGAAAGCACTGATCCCCAGGGCTGTTGTGCCTGTGAATAGGCTGCCCAGGGAGGGTGAAGACCAGCAACAGCTCTCAGGGCTGGCCCCTTCCTTGTGGGAGAAGGATCCGGACGTTTCCCATTTCGGAAATAAGCTCTGCCGAGAACGGGCACAATGAGATGTTCCGTCTCTGGGAAAGCACTGATCCCCAGGGCTGTTGTGTCTGTGAGTAGGCTGCCCAGGGAAGGTGAAGACCAGCAACAGCTTTGAGGGCTGGCCCCTTCCTTGTGGGAGCAGGAGCCGGACGTTTCCCATTTCGGAAAATTGCTCTGCCGAGAACGGCCACAATGAGATGTTCCGTCTCTGGGAAAGCACTGATCCCCAGGGCTGTTGTGCCTGTGAGTAGGCTGCCCAGGGAAGGTGAAGACCAGCAACAGCTTTCAGGGCTGGCCCCTTCCTTGTGGGAGAAGGAGCCGGACGTTTCCCATTTCGGAAATAAGCTCTGCCGAGAACGGCCACAATTGGATGTTCCGTCTCTGGGAAAGCACAGATCCCCAGGGCTGTTGTGCCTGTGACTAGGCTGCCCAGGGAAGGTGAAGACCAGCAACAGCTTTCAGGTCTGGCCCCTTCCTTGTGGGAGAAGGATCCGGACGTTTCCCATTTCGGAAAAATGGCTCTGCGAGAACGGCCACAATTGGATGTTCCGTCTCTGGGAAAGCACTGATCTCCAGGGCTGTTGTGCCTGTGAGTAGGCTGCCGAGGGAAGGTGAAGACCAGCAACAGCTTTCAGGGCTGGCCCCTTCCTTGTGGGAGAAGGAGCCGGACGTTTCCCATTTCGGAAAATGGCTCTGCCGAGAACAGGTATGAAAAGATGTTCCGTCTCTGGGAAAGCACTGATCCCCAGGGCTGTTGTGCCTGTGAACAGGTTTCCACGGGAAGGTGAAGACCAGCAACAGCTTTCAGGGCTGGCACCTTCCTTGTGGGAGTAGGATCCGGACGTTTCCCATTTCGGAAAATGGCTCTGCCGAGAACGGACACAATGAGATGTTCCGTCTCTGGGAAAGCACAGATCCCCAGGGCTGTTGTGCCTGTGAATAGGCTGCCCAGGGATGGTGAAGACCAGCAACAGCTTTGAGGGCTGGTACCTTTCTTGTGGGAGCAGGAGCCGCACGTTTCCCTTTTCAAAAAAATTGCTCTGCCGAGAACGGGCACGAGCAGATGTTCCGTCTCTGGGAAAGCACTGATCCCCAGGGCTGTTGTGCCTGTGAGTAGGCTGCCCAGGGAAGGTGAAGACCAGCAACAGCTTTCAGGGCTGGCCCCTTCCTTGTGGGAGAGGGATCCGGACGTTTCCCATTTCGGAAAATTGCTCTGCCGAGAACGGCCACAATGAGATGTTCCATCTCTGGGAAAGCACAGATCCCCAGGGCTGTTGTGCCTGTGACTAGGCTGCCCAGGGAAGGTGAAGACCAGCAACAGCTTTCAGGGCTGGCACCTTCCTTGTGGGAGAAGGAGCCGGACGTTTCCCATTTCGGAAAAATGGCTCTGCGAGAACGGCCACAATTGCATGTTCCGTCTCTGGGAAAGCACAGATCCCCAGGGCTGTTGTGCCTGTGAATAGGCTGCCGAGGGAAGGTGAAGACCAGCAACAGCTTTCAGGGCTGGCACCTTCCTTGTGGGAGAAGGAGCCGCACGTTTCCCATTTCGGAAAATGGCTCTGCCGAGAACGGGTACGATGAGATGTTCCGTCTCTGGGAAAGCACTGATCCCCAGGGCTGTTGTGCCTGTGAGTAGGCTGCCGAGGGAAGGTGAAGACCAGCAACAGCTTTCAGGGCTGGCCCCTTCCTTGTGGGAGAAGGAGCCGGATGTTTCCCATTTCGGAAAATGGCTCTGCCGAGAACGGGTATGAAGAGGTGTTCTGTGACTGGGAAAGCACTGATCCCCAGGGCTGTTGTGCCTGTGACTAGGCTGCCCAGGGAAGGTGAAGACCAGCAACAGCTTTCAGGGCTGGCCCCTTCCTTGTGGGATAAGGAGCCGGACGTTTCCCATTTCGGAAAAATGGCTCTGCCGAGAACGGCCACAATGAGATGTTCCATCTCTGGGAAAGCACTGATCCCCAGGGCTGTTTTGCCTGTGAATAGGCTACCCAGGGAACGTGAAGACCAGCAACAGCTTTGAGGGCTGGCCCCTTCCTTGTGGGAGAAGGAGCCGGACGTTTCCCATTTTGGAAAATGGCTCTGCAGAGAACGGGTACGATGAGATGTTCCGTCTCTCGGAAAGCACTGATCCCCAGGGCTGTTGTGCCTGTGAATAGGCTACCCAGGGAAGGTGAACACCAGCAACAGCTTTCAGGGCTGGCCCCTTCCTTGTGGGAGCAGGAGCCGGACGTTTCCCATTTCGGAAAAATTGCTCTGCCGAGAACGGACACGAGCAGATGTTCCGTCTCTGGGAAAGCACTGATCCCCAGGGCTGTTGTGCCTGTGAGTAGGCTGCCCAGGGAAGGTGAAGACCAGCAACAGCTTTCAGGGCTGGCCCCTTCCTTGTGGGAGAAGGATCCGGACGTTTCCCATTTCGGAAAATTGCTCTGCCGAGAATGGGCACAATGAGATGTTCCGTCTCTGGGAAAGCACAGATCCCCAGGGCTGTTGTGCCTGTGACTAGGCTGCCCAGGGAAGGTGAAGACCAGCAACAGCTTTGAGGGCTGGCCCCTTCCTTGTGGGAGAAGGAGCCGGACGTTTCCCATTTCGGAAAAATGGCTCTGCGAGAACGGCCAGAATTGGATGTTCCGTCTCTGGGAAAGCACTGATCTCCAGGGCTGTTGTGCCTGTGAGTAGGCTGCCCAGGGAAGGTGAAGACCAGCAACAGCTTTCAGGGCTGGCCCCTTCCTTGTGGGAGAAGGAGCCGGACGTTTCCCATTTCGGAAAATGGCTCTGCCGAGAACGGGTATGAAGAGATGTTCCGTCTCTGGGAAAGCACTGATCCCCAGGGCTGTTGTGCCTGTGAGTAGGCTGCCCAGGGAACGTGAAGACCAGCAACAGCTTTGAGGGCTGGCCCCTTCCTTGTGGGAGAAGGAGCCGGACGTTTCCCATTTCGGAAAATGGCTCTGCCGAGAACGGGTACGATGAGATGTTCCGTCTCTGGGAAAGCACTGATCCCCAGGGCTGTTGTGCCTGTGAATAGGCTGCCCAGGGAGGGTGAAGACCAGCAACAGCTCTCAGGGCTGGCCCCTTCCTTGTGGGAGAAGGATCCGGACGTTTCCCATTTCGGAAATAAGCTCTGCCGAGAACGGCCACAATGAGATGTTCCGTCTCTGGGAAAGCACTGATCCCCAGGGCTGTTGTGCCTGTGAGTAGGCTGCCCAGGGAAGGTGAAGACCAGCAACAGCTTTGAGGGCTGGCCCCTTCCTTGTGGGAGCAGGAGCCGGACGTTTCCCTTTTTGGAAAAATTGCTCTGCCGAGAACGGACACGAGCAGATGTTCCGTCTCTGGGAAAGCACTGATCCCCAGGGCTGTTGTGCCTGTGAGTAGGCTGCCCAGGGAAGGTGAAGACCAGCAACAGCTTTCAGGGCTGGCCCCTTCCTTGTGGGAGAGGGATCCGGACGTTTCCCATTTCGGAAAATTGCTCTGCCGAGAACGGCCACAATGAGATGTTCCGTCTCTGGGAAAGCACAGATCCCCAGGGCTGTTGTGCCTGTGAGTAGGCTGCCCAGGGAAGGTGAAGACCAGCAACAGCTTTCAGGGCTGGCCCCTTCCTTGTGGGAGAAGGAGCCGGACGTTTCCCATTTCGGAAAAATGGCTCTGCAAGAACGGCCACAATTGCATGTTCCGTCTCTGGGAAAGCACTGATCTCCAGGGCTGTTGTGCCTGTGAATAGGCTGCCGAGGGAAGGTGAAGACCAGCAACAGCTTTCAGGGCTGGCACCTTCCTTGTGGGAGAAGGATCCGGACGTTTCCCATTTCGGAAATAAGCTCTGCCGAGAACGGGCACAATGAGATGTTCCGTCTCTGGGAAAGCACAGATCCCCAGGGCTGTTGTGCCTGTGAATAGGCTGCCCAGGGATGGTGAAGACCAGCAACAGCTTTGAGGGCTGGTACCTTTCTTGTGGGAGCAGGAGCCGCACGTTTCCCTTTTCAAAAAAATTGCTCTGCCGAGAACGGGCACGAGCAGATGTTCCGTCTCTGGGAAAGCACTGATCCCCAGGGCTGTTGTGCCTGTGAGTAGGCTGCCCAGGGAAGGTGAAGACCAGCAACAGCTTTCAGGGCTGGCCCCTTCCTTGTGGGAGAAGGAGCCGGATGTTTCCCATTTCGGAAAATGGCTCTGCCGAGAACGGGTATGAAGAGGTGTTCTGTGACTGGGAAAGCACTGATCCCCAGGGCTGTTGTGCCTGTGACTAGGCTGCCCAGGGAAGGTGAAGACCAGCAACAGCTTTCAGGGCTGGCCCCTTCCTTGTGGGATAAGGAGCCGGACGTTTCCCATTTCGGAAAAATGGCTCTGCCGAGAACGGCCACAATGAGATGTTCCATCTCTGGGAAAGCACTGATCCCCAGGGCTGTTTTGCCTGTGAATAGGCTACCCAGGGAACGTGAAGACCAGCAACAGCTTTGAGGGCTGGCCCCTTCCTTGTGGGAGAAGGAGCCGGACGTTTCCCATTTTGGAAAATGGCTCTGCAGAGAACGGGTACGATGAGATGTTCCGTCTCTCGGAAAGCACTGATCCCCAGGGCTGTTGTGCCTGTGAATAGGCTACCCAGGGAAGGTGAACACCAGCAACAGCTTTGAGGGCTGGCCCCTTCCTTGTGGGAGCAGGAGCCGGACGTTTCCCATTTCGGAAAAATTGCTCTGCCGAGAACGGACACGAGCAGATGTTCCGTCTCTGGGAAAGCACTGATCCCCAGGGCTGTTGTGCCTGTGAGTAGGCTGCCCAGGGAAGGTGAAGACCAGCAACAGCTTTGAGGGCTGGCCCCTTCCTTGTGGGAGAAGGATCCGGACGTTTCCCATTTCGGAAAATTGCTCTGCCGAGAACGGCCACAATGAGATGTTCCGTCTCTGGGAAAGCACAGATCCCCAGGGCTGTTGTGCCTGTGACTAGGCTGCCCAGGGAAGGTGAAGACCAGCAACAGCTTTGAGGGCTGGCCCCTTCCTTGTGGGAGAAGGAGCCGGACGTTTCCCATTTCGGAAAAATGGCTCTGCGAGAACGGCCAGAATTGGATGTTCCGTCTCTGGGAAAGCACTGATCTCCAGGGCTGTTGTGCCTGTGAGTAGGCTGCCCAGGGAAGGTGAAGACCAGCAACAGCTTTCAGGGCTCGCCCCTTCCTTGTGGGAGAAGGAGCCGGACGTTTCCCATTTCGGAAAATGGCTCTGCCGAGAACGGGTATGAAGAGATGTTCCGTCTCTGGGAAAGCACTGATCCCCAGGGCTGTTGTGCCTGTGAGTAGGCTGCCCAGGGAACGTGAAGACCAGCAACAGCTTTGAGGGCTGGCCCCTTCCTTGTGGGAGAAGGAGCCGGACGTTTCCCATTTCGGAAAATGGCTCTGCCGAGAACGGGTACGATGAGATGTTCCGTCTCTGGGAAAGCACTGATCCCCAGGGCTGTTGTGCCTGTGAATAGGCTGCCCAGGGAGGGTGAAGACCAGCAACAGCTCTCAGGGCTGGCCCCTTCCTTGTGGGAGAAGGATCCGGACGTTTCCCATTTCGGAAATAAGCTCTGCCGAGAACGGGCACAATGAGATGTTCCGTCTCTGGGAAAGCACTGATCCCCAGGGCTGTTGTGTCTGTGAGTAGGCTGCCCAGGGAAGGTGAAGACCAGCAACAGCTTTGAGGGCTGGCCCCTTCCTTGTGGGAGCAGGAGCCGGACGTTTCCCTTTTCGGAAAAATTGCTCTGCCGAGAACGGACACGAGCAGATGTTCCGTCTCTGGGAAAGCACTGATCCCCAGGGCTGTTGTGCCTGTGAGTAGGCTGCCCAGGGAAGGTGAAGACCAGCAACAGCTTTCAGGGCTGGCCCCTTCCTTGTGGGAGAGGGATCCGGACGTTTCCCATTTCGGAAAATTGCTCTGCCGAGAACGGCCACAATGAGATGTTCCGTCTCTGGGAAAGCACAGATCCCCAGGGCTGTTGTGCCTGTGAGTAGGCTGCCCAGGGAAGGTGAAGACCAGCAACAGCTTTCAGGGCTGGCCCCTTCCTTGTGGGAGAAGGAGCCGGACGTTTCCCATTTCGGAAAAATGGCTCTGCAAGAACGGCCACAATTGCATGTTCCGTCTCTGGGAAAGCACTGATCTCCAGGGCTGTTGTGCCTGTGAATAGGCTGCCGAGGGAAGGTGAAGACCAGCAACAGCTTTCAGGGCTGGCACCTTCCTTGTGGGAGAAGGATCCGGACGTTTCCCATTTCGGAAATAAGCTCTGCCGAGAACGGGCACAATGAGATGTTCCGTCTCTGGGAAAGCACAGATCCCCAGGGCTGTTGTGCCTGTGAATAGGCTGCCCAGGGATGGTGAAGACCAGCAACAGCTTTGAGGGCTGGTACCTTTCTTGTGGGAGCAGGAGCCGCACGTTTCCCTTTTCAAAAAAATTGCTCTGCCGAGAACGGGCACGAGCAGATGTTCCGTCTCTGGGAAAGCACTGATCCCCAGGGCTGTTGTGCCTGTGAGTAGGCTGCCCAGGGAAGGTGAAGACCAGCAACAGCTTTGAGGGCTGGCCCCTTCCTTGTGGGAGAGGGATCCGGACGTTTCCCATTTCGGAAAATTGCTCTGCCGAGAACGGCCACAATGAGATGTTCCATCTCTGGGAAAGCACAGATCCCCAGGGCTGTTGTGCCTGTGACTAGGCTGCCCAGGGAAGGTGAAGACCAGCAACAGCTTTCAGGGCTGGCCCCTTCCTTGTGGGAGAAGGAGCCGGACGTTTCCCATTTCGGAAAAATGGCTCTGCGAGAACGGCCACAATTGCATGTTCCGTCTCTGGGAAAGCACAGATCCCCAGGGCTGTTGTGCCTGTGAATAGGCTGCCGAGGGAAGGTGAAGACCAGCAACAGCTTTCAGGGCTGGCACCTTCCTTGTGGGAGAAGGAGCCGCACGTTTCCCATTTCGGAAAATGGCTCTGCCGAGAACGGGTACGATGAGATGTTCCGTCTCTGGGAAAGCACTGATCCCCAGGGCTGTTGTGCCTGTGAGTAGGCTGCCCAGGGAAGGTGAAGACCAGCAACAGCTTTCAGGGCTGGCCCCTTCCTTGTGGGAGAAGGAGCCGGATGTTTCCCATTTCGGAAAATGGCTCTGCCGAGAACGGGTATGAAGAGGTGTTCTGTGACTGGGAAAGCACTGATCCCCAGGGCTGTTGTGCCTGTGACTAGGCTGCCCAGGGAAGGTGAAGACCAGCAACAGCTTTCAGGGCTGGCCCCTTCCTTGTGGGATAAGGAGCCGGACGTTTCCCATTTCGGAAAAATGGCTCTGCCGAGAACGGCCACAATGAGATGTTCCATCTCTGGGAAAGCACTGATCCCCAGGGCTGTTTTGCCTGTGAATAGGCTACCCAGGGAACGTGAAGACCAGCAACAGCTTTGAGGGCTGGCCCCTTCCTTGTGGGAGAAGGAGCCGGACGTTTCCCATTTTGGAAAATGGCTCTGCAGAGAACGGGTACGATGAGATGTTCCGTCTCTCGGAAAGCACTGATCCCCAGGGCTGTTGTGCCTGTGAATAGGCTACCCAGGGAAGGTGAACACCAGCAACAGCTTTCAGGGCTGGCCCCTTCCTTGTGGGAGCAGGAGCCGGACGTTTCCCATTTCGGAAAAATTGCTCTGCCGAGAACGGACACGAGCAGATGTTCCGTCTCTGGGAAAGCACTGATCCCCAGGGCTGTTGTGCCTGTGAGTAGGCTGCCCAGGGAAGGTGAAGACCAGCAACAGCTCTCAGGGCTGGCCCCTTCCTTGTGGGAGAAGGATCCGGACGTTTCCCATTTCGGAAATAAGCTCTGCCGAGAACGGGCACAATGAGATGTTCCGTCTCTGGGAAAGCACTGATCCCCAGGGCTGTTGTGCCTGTGAGTAGGCTGCCCAGGGAAGGTGAAGACCAGCAACAGCTTTGAGGGCTGGCCCCTTCCTTGTGGGAGAAGGATCCGGACGTTTCCCATTTCGGAAAATTGCTCTGCCGAGAACGGCCACAATGAGATGTTCCGTCTCTGGGAAAGCACAGATCCCCAGGGCTGTTGTGCCTGTGACTAGGCTGCCCAGGGAAGGTGAAGACCAGCAACAGCTTTCAGGGCTGGCCCCTTCCTTGTGGGAGAAGGAGCCGGACGTTTCCCATTTCGGAAAAATGGCTCTGCGAGAACGGCCAGAATTGGATGTTCCGTCTCTGGGAAAGCACTGATCTCCAGGGCTGTTGTGCCTGTGAGTAGGCTGCCCAGGGAAGGTGAAGACCAGCAACAGCTTTCAGGGCTCGCCCCTTCCTTGTGGGAGAAGGAGCCGGACGTTTCCCATTTCGGAAAATGGCTCTGCCGAGAACGGGTATGAAGAGATGTTCCGTCTCTGGGAAAGCACTGATCCCCAGGGCTGTTGTGCCTGTGAGTAGGCTGCCCAGGGAACGTGAAGACCAGCAACAGCTTTGAGGGCTGGCCCCTTCCTTGTGGGAGAAGGAGCCGGACGTTTCCCATTTCGGAAAATGGCTCTGCCGAGAACGGGTACGATGAGATGTTCCGTCTCTGGGAAAGCACTGATCCCCAGGGCTGTTGTGCCTGTGAATAGGCTGCCCAGGGAGGGTGAAGACCAGCAACAGCTCTCAGGGCTGGCCCCTTCCTTGTGGGAGAAGGATCCGGACGTTTCCCATTTCGGAAATAAGCTCTGCCGAGAACGGGCACAATGAGATGTTCCGTCTCTGGGAAAGCACTGATCCCCAGGGCTGTTGTGTCTGTGAGTAGGCTGCCCAGGGAAGGTGAAGACCAGCAACAGCTTTGAGGGCTGGCCCCTTCCTTGTGGGAGCAGGAGCCGGACGTTTCCCTTTTCGGAAAAATTGCTCTGCCGAGAACGGACACGAGCAGATGTTCCGTCTCTGGGAAAGCACTGATCCCCAGGGCTGTTGTGCCTGTGAGTAGGCTGCCCAGGGAAGGTGAAGACCAGCAACAGCTTTCAGGGCTGGCCCCTTCCTTGTGGGAGAGGGATCCGGACGTTTCCCATTTCGGAAAATTGCTCTGCCGAGAACGGCCACAATGAGATGTTCCGTCTCTGGGAAAGCACAGATCCCCAGGGCTGTTGTGCCTGTGAGTAGGCTGCCCAGGGAAGGTGAAGACCAGCAACAGCTTTCAGGGCTGGCCCCTTCCTTGTGGGAGAAGGAGCCGGACGTTTCCCATTTCGGAAAAATGGCTCTGCAAGAACGGCCACAATTGCATGTTCCGTCTCTGGGAAAGCACTGATCTCCAGGGCTGTTGTGCCTGTGAATAGGCTGCCGAGGGAAGGTGAAGACCAGCAACAGCTTTCAGGGCTGGCACCTTCCTTGTGGGAGAAGGATCCGGACGTTTCCCATTTCGGAAATAAGCTCTGCCGAGAACGGGCACAATGAGATGTTCCGTCTCTGGGAAAGCACAGATCCCCAGGGCTGTTGTGCCTGTGAATAGGCTGCCCAGGGATGGTGAAGACCAGCAACAGCTTTGAGGGCTGGTACCTTTCTTGTGGGAGCAGGAACCGCACGTTTCCCTTTTCAAAAAAATTGCTCTGCCGAGAACGGGCACGAGCAGATGTTCCGTCTCTGGGAAAGCACTGATCCCCAGGGCTGTTGTGCCTGTGAGTAGGCTGCCCAGGGAAGGTGAAGACCAGCAACAGCTTTGAGGGCTGGCCCCTTCCTTGTGGGAGAGGGATCCGGACGTTTCCCATTTCGGAAAATTGCTCTGCCGAGAACGGCCACAATGAGATGTTCCATCTCTGGGAAAGCACAGATCCCCAGGGCTGTTGTGCCTGTGACTAGGCTGCCCAGGGAAGGTGAAGACCAGCAACAGCTTTCAGGGCTGGCCCCTTCCTTGTGGGAGAAGGAGCCGGACGTTTCCCATTTCGGAAAAATGGCTCTGCGAGAACGGCCACAATTGCATGTTCCGTCTCTGGGAAAGCACAGATCCCCAGGGCTGTTGTGCCTGTGAATAGGCTGCCGAGGGAAGGTGAAGACCAGCAACAGCTTTCAGGGCTGGCACCTTCCTTGTGGGAGAAGGAGCCGCACGTTTCCCATTTCGGAAAATGGCTCTGCCGAGAACGGGTACGATGAGATGTTCCGTCTCTGGGAAAGCACTGATCCCCAGGGCTGTTGTGCCTGTGAGTAGGCTGCCCAGGGAAGGTGAAGACCAGCAACAGCTTTCAGGGCTGGCCCCTTCCTTGTGGGAGAAGGAGCCGGATGTTTCCCATTTCGGAAAATGGCTCTGCCGAGAACGGGTATGAAGAGGTGTTCTGTGACTGGGAAAGCACTGATCCCCAGGGCTGTTGTGCCTGTGACTAGGCTGCCCAGGGAAGGTGAAGACCAGCAACAGCTTTCAGGGCTGGCCCCTTCCTTGTGGGATAAGGAGCCGGACGTTTCCCATTTCGGAAAAATGGCTCTGCCGAGAACGGCCACAATGAGATGTTCCATCTCTGGGAAAGCACTGATCCCCAGGGCTGTTTTGCCTGTGAATAGGCTACCCAGGGAACGTGAAGACCAGCAACAGCTTTGAGGGCTGGCCCCTTCCTTGTGGGAGAAGGAGCCGGACGTTTCCCATTTTGGAAAATGGCTCTGCAGAGAACGGGTACGATGAGATGTTCCGTCTCTCGGAAATCACTGATCCCCAGGGCTGTTGTGCCTGTGAATAGGCTACCCAGGGAAGGTGAACACCAGCAACAGCTTTCAGGGCTGGCCCCTTCCTTGTGGGAGCAGGAGCCGGACGTTTCCCATTTCGGAAAAATTGCTCTGCCGAGAACGGACACGAGCAGATGTTCCGTCTCTGGGAAAGCACTGATCCCCAGGGCTGTTGTGCCTGTGAGTAGGCTGCCCAGGGAAGGTGAAGACCAGCAACAGCTCTCAGGGCTGGCCCCTTCCTTGTGGGAGAAGGATCCGGACGTTTCCCATTTCGGAAATAAGCTCTGCCGAGAACGGGCACAATGAGATGTTCCGTCTCTGGGAAAGCACTGATCCCCAGGGCTGTTGTGTCTGTGAGTAGGCTGCCCAGGGAAGGTGAAGACCAGCAACAGCTTTGAGGGCTGGCCCCTTCCTTGTGGGAGCAGGAGCCGGACGTTTCCCTTTTCGGAAAAATTGCTCTGCCGAGAACGGACACGAGCAGATGTTCCGTCTCTGGGAAAGCACTGATCCCCAGGGCTGTTGTGCCTGTGAGTAGGCTGCCCAGGGAAGGTGAAGACCAGCAACAGCTTTCAGGGCTGGCCCCTTCCTTGTGGGAGAGGGATCCGGACGTTTCCCATTTCGGAAAATTGCTCTGCCGAGAACGGCCACAATGAGATGTTCCGTCTCTGGGAAAGCACAGATCCCCAGGGCTGTTGTGCCTGTGAGTAGGCTGCCCAGGGAAGGTGAAGACCAGCAACAGCTTTCAGGGCTGGCCCCTTCCTTGTGGGAGAAGGAGCCGGACGTTTCCCATTTCGGAAAAATGGCTCTGCAAGAACGGCCACAATTGCATGTTCCGTCTCTGGGAAAGCACTGATCTCCAGGGCTGTTGTGCCTGTGAATAGGCTGCCGAGGGAAGGTGAAGACCAGCAACAGCTTTCAGGGCTGGCACCTTCCTTGTGGGAGAAGGATCCGGACGTTTCCCATTTCGGAAATAAGCTCTGCCGAGAACGGGCACAATGAGATGTTCCGTCTCTGGGAAAGCACAGATCCCCAGGGCTGTTGTGCCTGTGAATAGGCTGCCCAGGGATGGTGAAGACCAGCAACAGCTTTGAGGGCTGGTACCTTTCTTGTGGGAGCAGGAGCCGCACGTTTCCCTTTTCAAAAAAATTGCTCTGCCGAGAACGGGCACGAGCAGATGTTCCGTCTCTGGGAAAGCACTGATCCCCAGGGCTGTTGTGCCTGTGAGTAGGCTGCCCAGGGAAGGTGAAGACCAGCAACAGCTTTCAGGGCTGGCCCCTTCCTTGTGGGAGAGGGATCCGGACGTTTCCCATTTCGGAAAATTGCTCTGCCGAGAACGGCCACAATGAGATGTTCCATCTCTGGGAAAGCACAGATCCCCAGGGCTGTTGTGCCTGTGACTAGGCTGCCCAGGGAAGGTGAAGACCAGCAACAGCTTTCAGGGCTGGCCCCTTCCTTGTGGGAGAAGGAGCCGGACGTTTCCCATTTCGGAAAAATGGCTCTGCGAGAACGGCCACAATTGCATGTTCCGTCTCTGGGAAAGCACAGATCCCCAGGGCTGTTGTGCCTGTGAATAGGCTGCCGAGGGAAGGTGAAGACCAGCAACAGCTTTCAGGGCTGGCACCTTCCTTGTGGGAGAAGGAGCCGCACGTTTCCCATTTCGGAAAATGGCTCTGCCGAGAACGGGTACGATGAGATGTTCCGTCTCTGGGAAAGCACTGATCCCCAGGGCTGTTGTGCCTGTGAGTAGGCTGCCCAGGGAAGGTGAAGACCAGCAACAGCTTTCAGGGCTGGCCCCTTCCTTGTGGGAGAAGGAGCCGGATGTTTCCCATTTCGGAAAATGGCTCTGCCAAGAACGGGTATGAAGAGGTGTTCTGTGACTGGGAAAGCACTGATCCCCAGGGCTGTTGTGCCTGTGACTAGGCTGCCCAGGGAAGGTGAAGACCAGCAACAGCTTTCAGGGCTGGCCCCTTCCTTGTGGGAGAAGGATCCGGACGTTTCCCATTTCGGAAAATTGCTCTGCCGAGAATGGGCACAATGAGATGTTCCGTCTCTGGGAAAGCACAGATCCCCAGGGCTGTTGTGCCTGTGACTAGGCTGCCCAGGGAAGGTGAAGACCAGCAACAGCTTTGAGGGCTGGCCCCTTCCTTGTGGGAGAAGGAGCCGGACGTTTCCCATTTCGGAAAAATGGCTCTGCGAGAACGGCCAGAATTGGATGTTCCGTCTCTGGGAAAGCACTGATCTCCAGGGCTGTTGTGCCTGTGAGTAGGCTGCCCAGGGAAGGTGAAGACCAGCAACAGCTTTCAGGGCTCGCCCCTTCCTTGTGGGAGAAGGAGCCGGACGTTTCCCATTTCGGAAAATGGCTCGGCCGAGAACGGGTATGAAGAGATGTTCCGTCTCTGGGAAAGCACTGATCCCCAGGGCTGTTGTGCCTGTGAGTAGGCTGCCCAGGGAACGTGAAGACCAGCAACAGCTTTGAGGGCTGGCCCCTTCCTTGTGGGAGAAGGAGCCGGACGTTTCCCATTTCGGAAAATGGCTCTGCCGAGAACGGGTACGATGAGATGTTCCGTCTCTGGGAAAGCACTGATCCCCAGGGCTGTTGTGCCTGTGAATAGGCTGCCCAGGGAGGGTGAAGACCAGCAACAGCTCTCAGGGCTGGCCCCTTCCTTGTGGGAGAAGGATCCGGACGTTTCCCATTTCGGAAATAAGCTCTGCCGAGAACGGGCACAATGAGATGTTCCGTCTCTGGGAAAGCACTGATCCCCAGGGCTGTTGTGTCTGTGAGTAGGCTGCCCAGGGAAGGTGAAGACCAGCAACAGCTTTGAGGGCTGGCCCCTTCCTTGTGGGAGCAGGAGCCGGACGTTTCCCTTTTCGGAAAAATTGCTCTGCCGAGAACGGACACGAGCAGATGTTCCGTCTCTGGGAAAGCACAGATCCCCAGGGCTGTTGTGCCTGTGAGTAGGCTGCCCAGGGAAGGTGAAGACCAGCAACAGCTTTCAGGGCTGGCCCCTTCCTTGTGGGAGAAGGAGCCGGACGTTTCCCATTTCGGAAAAATGGCTCTGCAAGAACGGCCACAATTGCATGTTCCGTCTCTGGGAAAGCACTGATCTCCAGGGCTGTTGTGCCTGTGAATAGGCTGCCGAGGGAAGGTGAAGACCAGCAACAGCTTTCAGGGCTGGCACCTTCCTTGTGGGAGAAGGATCCGGACGTTTCCCATTTCGGAAAATTGCTCTGCCGAGAACGGCCACAATGAGATGTTCCGTCTCTGGGAAAGCACTGATCCCCAGGGCTGTTGTGCCTGTGAGTAGGCTGCCCAGGGAAGGTGAAGACCAGCAACAGCTTTCAGGGCTGGCCCCTTCCTTGTGGGAGAAGGAGCCGGACGTTTCCCATTTCGGAAATAAGCTCTGCCGAGAACGGCCACAATTGGATGTTCCGTCTCTGGGAAAGCACAGATCCCCAGGGCTGTTGTGCCTGTGACTAGGCTGCCCAGGGAAGGTGAAGACCAGCAACAGCTTTCAGGTCTGGCCCCTTCCTTGTGGGAGAAGGATCCGGACGTTTCCCATTTCGGAAAAATGGCTCTGCGAGAACGGCCACAATTGGATGTTCCGTCTCTGGGAAAGCACTGATCCCCAGGGCTGTTGTGCCTGTGAGTAGGCTGCCCAGGGAAGGTGAAGACCAGCAACAGCTTTCAGGGCTGGCCCCTTCCTTGTGGGAGAAGGATCAGGACGTTTCCCATTTCGGAAAATGGCTCTGCCGAGAACAGGTATGAAAAGATGTTCCGTCTCTGGGAAAGCACTGATCCCCAGGGCTGTTGTGCCTGTGAACAGGTTTCCACGGGAAGGTGAAGACCAGCAACAGCTTTCAGGGCTGGCACCTTCCTTGTGGGAGTAGGATCCGGACGTTTCCCATTTCGGAAAATGGCTCTGCCGAGAACGGACACAATGAGATGTTCCGTCTCTGGGAAAGCACAGATCCCCAGGGCTGTTTTGCCTGTGAATAGGCTGCCCAGGGATGGTGAAGACCAGCAACAGCTTTGAGGGCTGGTACCTTTCTTGTGGGAGCAGGAGCCGCACGTTTCCCTTTTCAAAAAAATTGCTCTGCCGAGAACGGGCACGAGCAGATGTTCCGTCTCTGGGAAAGCACTGATCCCCAGGGCTGTTGTGCCTGTGACTAGGCTGCCCAGGGAAGGTGAACACCAGCAACAGCTTTCAGGGCTGGCACCTTCCTTGTGGGAGAAGGAGCCGGACGTTTCCCATTTCGGAAAATGGCTCTGCCGAGAACGGGCACAAAGAGATGTTCCGTCTCTGGGAAAGCACAGATCCCCAGGGCTGTTGTGCCTGTGACTAGGCTACCCAGGGAACGTGAAGACCAGCAACAGCTTTGAGGGCTGGCCCCTTCCTTGTGGGAGAAGGAGCCGGACGTTTCCCATTTCGGAAAATGGCTCTGCCGAGAACGGGTACGATGAGATGTTCCGTCTCTGGGAAAGCACTGATCCCCAGGGCTGTTGTGCCTGTGACTAGGCTGCCCAGGGAAGGTGAAGACCAGCAACAGCTTTCAGGTCTGGCCCCTTCCTTGTGGGAGAAGGATCCGGACGTTTCCCATTTCGGAAATAAGCTCTGCCGAGAACGGGCACAATGAGATGTTCCGTCTCTGGGAAAGCACTGATCCCCAGGGCTGTTGTGCCTGTGAGTAGGCTGCCCAGGGAAGGTGAAGACCAGCAACAGCTTTCAGGGCTGGCACCTTCCTTGTGGGAGAAGGAGCCGGACGTTTCCCTTTTCGGAAAAATGGCTTTGCGAGAACGGCCACAATTGGATGTTCCGTCTCTGGGAAAGCACGGATCCCCAGGGCTGTTGTGCCTGTGACTAGGCTGCCAAGGGAAGGTGAAGACCAGCAACAGCTTTCAGGGCTGGCACCTTCCTTGTGGGAGAAGGAGCCGGACGTTTCCCATTTCGGAAAAATGGCTCTGCGAGAACGGCCACAATTGCATGTTCCGTCTCTGGGAAAGCACGGATCCCCAGGGCTGTTGTGCCTGTGAATAGGCTGCCGAGGGAAGGTGAAGACCAGCAACAGCTTTCAGGGCTGGCACCTTCCTTGTGGGAGAAGGAGCCGCACGTTTCCCATTTCGGAAAATGGCTCTGCCGAGAACGGGTACGATGAGATGTTCCGTCTCTGGGAAAGCACTGATCCCCAGGGCTGTTGTGCCTGTGAGTAGGCTGCCCAGGGAAGGTGAAGACCAGCAACAGCTTTCAGGGCTGGCCCCTTCCTTGTGGGATAAGGAGCCGGACGTTTCCCATTTCGGAAAAATGGCTCTGCCGAGAACGGCCACAATGAGATGTTCCATCTCTGGGAAAGCACTGATCCCCAGGGCTGTTGTGCCTGTGAATAGGCTACCCAGGGAACGTGAAGACCAGCAACAGCTTTGAGGGCTGGCCCCTTCCTTGTGGGAGAAGGAGCCGGACGTTTCCCATTTTGGAAAATGGCTCTGCCGAGAACGGGTACGATGAGATGTTCCGTCTCTCGGAAAGCACTGATCCCCAGGGCTGTTGTGCCTGTGAATAGGCTACCCAGGGAAGGTGAACACCAGCAACAGCTTTCAGGGCTGGCCCCTTCCTTGTGGGAGCAGGAGCCGGACGTTTCCCATTTCGGAAAAATTGCTCTGCCGAGAACGGACACGAGCAGATGTTCCGTCTCTGGGAAAGCACTGATCCCCAGGGCTGTTGTGCCTGTGAGTAGGCTGCCCAGGGAAGGTGAAGACCAGCAACAGCTTTCAGGGCTGGCCCCTTCCTTGTGGGAGAAGGATCCGGACGTTTCCCATTTCGGAAAATTGCTCTGCCGAGAACGGCCACAATGAGATGTTCCGTCTCTGGGAAAGCACAGATCCCCAGGGCTGTTGTGCCTGTGACTAGGCTGCCCAGGGAAGGTGAAGACCAGCAACAGCTTTGAGGGCTGGCCCCTTCCTTGTGGGAGAAGGAGCCGGACGTTTCCCATTTCGGAAAAATGGCTCTGCGAGAACGGCCAGAATTGGATGTTCCGTCTCTGGGAAAGCACTGATCTCCAGGGCTGTTGTGCCTGTGAGTAGGCTGCCCAGGGAAGGTGAAGACCAGCAACAGCTTTCAGGGCTCGCCCCTTCCTTGTGGGAGAAGGAGCCGGACGTTTCCCATTTCGGAAAATGGCTCTGCCGAGAACGGGTATGAAGAGATGTTCCGTCTCTGGGAAAGCACTGATCCCCAGGGCTGTTGTGCCTGTGAGTAGGCTGCCCAGGGAACGTGAAGACCAGCAACAGCTTTGAGGGCTGGCACCTTCCTTGTGGGAGAAGGAGCCGGACGTTTCCCATTTCGGAAAATGGCTCTGCCGAGAACGGGTACGATGAGATGTTCCGTCTCTGGGAAAGCACTGATCCCCAGGGCTGTTGTGCCTGTGACTAGGCTGCCCAGGGAGGGTGAAGACCAGCAACAGCTCTCAGGGCTGGCCCCTTCCTTGTGGGAGAAGGATCCGGACGTTTCCCATTTCGGAAATAAGCTCTGCCGAGAACGGGCACAATGAGATGTTCCGTCTCTGGGAAAGCACTGATCCCCAGGGCTGTTGTGTCTGTGAGTAGGCTGCCCAGGGAAGGTGAAGACCAGCAACAGCTTTGAGGGCTGGCCCCTTCCTTGTGGGAGCAGGAGCCGGACGTTTCCCTTTTCGGAAAAATTGCTCTGCCGAGAACGGACACGAGCAGATGTTCCGTCTCTGGGAAAGCACTGATCCCCAGGGCTGTTGTGCCTGTGAGTAGGCTGCCCAGGGAAGGTGAAGACCAGCAACAGCTTTCAGGGCTGGCCCCTTCCTTGTGGGAGAGGGATCCGGACGTTTCCCATTTCGGAAAATTGCTCTGCCAAAAACGGCCACAATGAGATGTTCCGTCTCTGGGAAAGCACAGATCCCCAGGGCTGTTGTGCCTGTGAGTAGGCTGCCCAGGGAAGGTGAAGACCAGCAACAGCTTTCAGGGCTGGCCCCTTCCTTGTGGGAGAAGGAGCCGGACGTTTCCCATTTCGGAAAAATGGCTCTGCAAGAACGGCCACAATTGCATGTTCCGTCTCTGGGAAAGCACTGATCTCCAGGGCTGTTGTGCCTGTGAATAGGCTGCCGAGGGAAGGTGAAGACCAGCAACAGCTTTCAGGGCTGGCACCTTCCTTGTGGGAGAAGGATCCGGACGTTTCCCATTTCGGAAAATTGCTCTGCCGAGCACGGCCACAATGAGATGTTCCGTCTCTGGGAAAGCACTGATCCCCAGGGCTGTTGTGCCTGTGAGTAGGCTGCCCAGGGAAGGTGAAGACCAGCAACAGCTTTCAGGGCTGGCCCCTTCCTTGTGGGAGAAGGAGCCGGACGTTTCCCATTTCGGAAATAAGCTCTGCCGAGAACGGCCACAATTGGATGTTCCGTCTCTGGGAAAGCACAGATCCCCAGGGCTGTTGTGCCTGTGACTAGGCTGCCCAGGGAAGGTGAAGACCAGCAACAGCTTTCAGGTCTGGCCCCTTCCTTGTGGGAGAAGGATCCGGACGTTTCCCATTTCGGAAAAATGGCTCTGCGAGAACGGCCACAATTGGATGTTCCGTCTCTGGGAAAGCACTGATCTCCAGGGCTGTTGTGCCTGTGACTAGGCTGCCCAGGGAAGGTGAAGACCAGCAACAGCTTTCAGGGCTGGCCCCTTCCTTGTGGGAGAAGGAGCCGGACGTTTCCCATTTCGGAAAATGGCTCTGCCGAGAACAGGTATGAAAAGATGTTCCGTCTCTGGGAAAGCACTGATCCCCAGGGCTGTTGTGCCTGTGAACAGGTTTCCACGGGAAGGTGAAGACCAGCAACAGCTTTCAGGGCTGGCACCTTCCTTGTGGGAGTAGGATCCGGACGTTTCCCATTTCGGAAAATGGCTCTGCCGAGAACGGACACAATGAGATGTTCCGTCTCTGGGAAAGCACAGATCCCCAGGGCTGTTGTGCCTGTGAATAGGCTGCCCAGGGATGGTGAAGACCAGCAACAGCTTTGAGGGCTGGTACCTTCCTTGTGGGAGAAGGATCCGGACGTTTCCCATTTCGGAAAATGGCTCTGCCGAGAACGGGCACGAGCAGATGTTCCGTCTCTGGGAAAGCACTGATCCCCAGGGCTGTTGTGCCTGTGACTAGGCTGCCCAGGGAAGGTGAACACCAGCAACAGCTTTGAGGGCTGGCCCCTTCCTTGTGGGAGAAGGAGCCGGACGTTTCCCATTTCGGAAAAAGGCTCTGCCGAGAACGGGCACAAAGAGATGTTCCGTCTCTGGGAAAGCACTGATCCCCAGGGCTGTTGTGCCTGTGACTAGGCTACCCAGGGAACGTGAAGACCAGCAACAGCTTTGAGGGCTGGCCCCTTCCTTGTGGGAGAAGGAGCCGGACGTTTCCCATTTCGGAAAATGGCTCTGCCGAGAACGGGTACGATGAGATGTTCCGTCTCTGGGAAAGCACTGATCCCCAGGGCTGTTGTGCCTGTGACTAGGCTGCCCAGGGAAGGTGAAGACCAGCAACAGCTTTCAGGTCTGGCCCCTTCCTTGTGGGAGAAGGATCCGGACGTTTCCCATTTCGGAAATAAGCTCTGCCGAGAACGGGCACAATGAGATGTTCCATCTCTGGGAAAGCACTGATCCCCAGGGCTGTTGTGCCTGTGAGTAGGCTGCCCAGGGAAGGTGAAGACCAGCAACAGCTTTCAGGGCTGGCACCTTCCTTGTGGGAGAAGGAGCCGGACGTTTCCCTTTTCGGAAAAATGGCTCTGCGATAACGGCCACAATTGGATGTTCCGTCTCTGGGTAAGCACGGATCCCCAGGGCTGTTGTGCCTGTGACTAGGCTGCCAAGGGAAGGTGAAGACCAGCAACAGCTTTCAGGGCTGGCACCTTCCTTGTGGGAGAAGGAGCCGGACGTATCCCATTTCGGAAAATGGCTCTGCCGAGAACGGCCACAAAGAGATGTTCCGACTCTGGGAAAGCACTGATCCCCAGGGCTGTTGTGCCTGTGTCTAGGCTGCCAAGGGAAGGTGAAGACCAGCAACAGCTTTCAGGGCTGGCCCCTTCCTTGTGCGAGCAGGAGCCGGACGTTTCCCATTTTGGAAAAATTGCTCTGCCGAGAACGGGCACGAGCAGATGTTCCGTCTCTGGGAAAGCACTGATCCCCAGGGCTGTTGTGCCTGTGAGTAGGCTGCCCAGGGAAGGTGAAGACCAGCAACAGCTCTCAGGGCTGGCACCTTCCTTGTGGGAGAAGGAGCCGGACGTTTCCCATTTTGGAAAATGGCTGTGCCGAGAACGGGCACAATGAGATGTTCCGTCTCTGGGAAAGCACAGATCCCCAGGGCTGTTGTGCCTGTGAATAGGCTGCCCAGGGAACGTGAAGACCAGCAACAGCTTTCAGGGCTGGCCCCTTCCTTGTGGGAGCAGGAGCCGGACGTTTCCCTTTTCGGAAAAATTGCTCTGCCGAGAACGGACACGAGCAGATGTTCCGTCTCTGGGAAAGCACTGACCTCCAGGGCTGTTGTGCCTGTGAGTAGGCTGCTGAGGGAAAGTGAAGACCAGCAACAGCTTTCAGGGCTGGCCCCTTCCTTGTGGGAGAAGGATCCGGACGTTTCCCATTTCGGAAAATTGCTCTGCCGAGAACGGCCACAATGAGATGTTCCGTCTCTGGGAAAGCACTGATCCCCAGGGCTGTTGTGCCTGTGAGTAGGCTGCCCAGGGAAGGTGAAGACCAACAACAGCTCTCAGGGCTGGCACCTTCCTTGTGGGAGAAGGATCCGGACGTTTCCCATTTCGGAAATAAGCTCTGCCGAGAACGGGCACAATGAGATGTTCCGTCTCTGGGAAAGCACTGATCCCCTGGGCTGTTGTGCCTGTGAATAGGCTGCCCAGGGAAGGTGAAGACCAGCAACAGCTTTCAGGGCTGGCCCCTTCCTTGTGGGAGAAGGATCAGGACGTTTCCCTTTTCGGAAAAAGGCTCTGCCGAGAACGGGTACGATGAGATGTTCCGTCTCTGGGAAAGCATTGATCTCCAGGGCTGTTGTGCCTGTGAGTAGGCTGCCCAGGGAAGGTGAAGACCAGCAACAGCTTTCAGGGCTGGCCCCTTCCTTGTGGGAGAAGGAGCCGGACGTTTCCCATTTCGGAAAAATGGCTCTGCGAGAACGGCCACAATGAGATGTTCCGTCTCTGGGAAAGCACTGATCCCCAGGGCTGTTGTGCCTGTGAGTAGGCTGCCCAGGGAAGGTGAAGACCAGCAACAGCTTTCAGGGCTGGCACCTTCCTTGTGGGAGAAGGAGCCGGACGTTTCCCTTTTCGGAAAAATGGGTCTGCGAGAACGGCCACAATTGGATGTTCCATCTCTGGGAAAGCACGGATCCCCAGGGCTGTTGTGCCTGTGACTAGGCTGCCCAGGGAAGGTGAAGACCAGCAACAGCTTTCAGGGCTGGCCCCTTCCTTGTGGGAGAAGGATCCGGACGTTTCCCATTTCGGAAAATGGCTCTGCCGAGAACGGGTATGAAGAGGTGTTCTGTGACTGGGAAAGCACTGATCCCCAGGGCTGTTGTGCCTGTGACTAGGCTGCCCAGGGAAGGTGAAGACCAGCAACAGCTTTCAGGGCTGGCCCCTTCCTTGTGGGATAAGGTGCCGGACGTTTCCCATTTCGGAAAAATGGCTCTGCCGAGAACGGCCACAATGAGATGTTCCATCTCTGGGAAAGCACTGATCCCCAGGGCTGTTTTGCCTGTGAATAGGCTACCCAGGGAACGTGAAGACCAGCAACAGCTTTGAGGGCTGGCCCCTTCCTTGTGGGAGAAGGAGCCGGACGTTTCCCATTTTGGAAAATGGCTCTGCAGAGAACGGGTACGATGAGATATTCCGTCTATGGGAAAGCACTGATCCCCAGGGCTGTTGTGCCTGTGAATAGGCTACCCAGGGAAGGTGAACACCAGCAACAGCTTTCAGGGCTGGCCCCTTCCTTGTGGGAGCAGGAGCCGGACGTTTCCCATTTCGGAAAAATTGCTCTGCCGAGAACGGACACGAGCAGATGTTCCGTCTCTGGGAAAGCACTGATCCCCAGGGCTGTTGTGCCTGTGAGTAGGCTGCCCAGGGAAGGTGAAGACCAGCAACAGCTTTCAGGGCTGGCCCCTTCCTTGTGGGAGAAGGATCCGGACGTTTCCCATTTCGGAAAATTGCTCTGCCGAGAACGGCCACAATGAGATGTTCCGTCTCTGGGAAAGCACAGATCCCCAGGGCTGTTGTGCCTGTGACTAGGCTGCCCAGGGAAGGTGAAGACCAGCAACAGCTTTGAGGGCTGGCCCCTTCCTTGTGGGAGAAGGAGCCGGACGTTTCCCATTTCGGAAATATGGCTCTGCGAGAACGGCCAGAATTGGATGTTCCGTCTCTGGGAAAGCACTGATCTCCAGGGCTGTTGTGCCTGTGAGTAGGCTGCCCAGGGAAGGTGAAGACCAGCAACAGCTTTCAGGGCTCGCCCCTTCCTTGTGGGAGAAGGAGCCGGACGTTTCCCATTTCGGAAAATGGCTCTGCCGAGAACGGGTATGAAGAGATGTTCCGTCTCTGGGAAAGCACTGATCCCCAGGGCTGTTGTGCCTGTGAGTAGGCTGCCCAGGGAACGTGAAGACCAGCAACAGCTTTGAGGGCTGGCCCCTTCCTTGTGGGAGAAGGAGCCGGACGTTTCCCATTTCGGAAAATGGCTCTGCCGAGAACGGACACAATAAGATGTTCCGTCTCTGGGAAAGCACTGATCCCCAGGGCTGTTGTGCCTGTGAATAGGCTGCCCAGGGAGGGTGAAGACCAGCAACAGCTCTCAGGGCTGGCCCCTTCCTTGTGGGAGAAGGATCCGGACGTTTCCCATTTCGGAAATAAGCTCTGCCGAGAACGGGCACAATGAGATGTTCCGTCTCTGGGAAAGCACTGATCCCCAGGGCTGTTGTGTCTGTGAGTAGGCTGCCCAGGGAAGGTGAAGACCAGCAACAGCTTTGAGGGCTGGCCCCTTCCTTGTGGGAGCAGGAGCCGGACGTTTCCCTTTTCGGAAAAATTGCTCTGCCGAGAACGGACACGAGCAGATGTTCCGTCTCTGGGAAAGCACTGATCCTCAGGGCTGTTGTGCCTGTGAGTAGGCTGCCCAGGGAAGGTGAAGACCAGCAACAGCTTTCAGGGCTGGCCCCTTCCTTGTGGGAGAGGGATCCGGACGTTTCCCATTTCGGAAAATTGCTCTGCCGAGAACGGCCACAATGAGATGTTCCGTCTCTGGGAAAGCACAGATCCCCAGGGCTGTTGTGCCTGTGAGTAGGCTGCCCAGGGAAGGTGAAGACCAGCAACAGCTTTCAGGGCTGGCCCCTTCCTTGTGGGAGAAGGAGCCGGACGTTTCCCATTTCGGAAAAATGGCTCTGCGAGAACGGCCACAATTGCATGTTCCGTCTCTGGGAAAGCACTGATCTCCAGGGCTGTTGTGCCTGTGAATAGGCTGCCCAGGGAAGGTGAAGACCAGCAACAGCTTTCAGGGCTGGCACCTTCCTTGTGGGAGAAGGATCCGGACGTTTCCCATTTCGGAAAATTGCTCTGCCGAGAACGGCCACAATGAGATGTTCCGTCTCTGGGAAAGCACTGATCCCCAGGGCTGTTGTGCCTGTGAGTAGGCTGCCCAGGGAAGGTGAAGACCAGCAACAGCTTTCAGGGCTGGCCCCTTCCTTGTGGGAGAAGGAGCCGAACGTTTCCCATTTCGGAAATAAGCTCTGCCGAGAACGGCCACAATTGGATGTTCCGTCTCTGGGAAAGCACAGATCCCCAGGGCTGTTGTGCCTGTGACTAGGCTGCCCAGGGAAGGTGAAGACCAGCAACAGCTTTCAGGTCTGGCCCCTTCCTTGTGGGAGAAGGATCCGGACGTTTCCCATTTCGGAAAAATGGCTCTGCGAGAACGGCCACAATTGGATGTTCCGTCTCTGGGAAAGCACTGATCTCCAGGGCTGTTGTGCCTGTGAGTAGGCTGCCGAGGGAAGGTGAAGACCAGCAACAGCTTTCAGGGCTGGCCCCTTCCTTGTGGGAGAAGGAGCCGGACGTTTCCCATTTCGGAAAATGGCTCTGCCGAGAACAGGTATGAAAAGATGTTCCGTCTCTGGGAAAGCACTGATCCCCAGGGCTGTTGTGCCTGTGAACAGGTTTCCACGGGAAGGTGAAGACCAGCAACAGCTTTCAGGGCTGGCACCTTCCTTGTGGGAGTAGGATCCGGACGTTTCCCATTTCGGAAAATGGCTCTGCCGAGAACGGACACAATGAGATGTTCCGTCTCTGGGAAAGCACAGATCCCCAGGGCTGTTGTGCCTGTGAATAGGCTGCCCAGGGATGGTGAAGACCAGCAACAGCTTTGAGGGCTGGTACCTTTCTTGTGGGAGCAGGAGCCGCACGTTTCCCTTTTCAAAAAAATTGCTCTGCCGAGAACGGGCACGAGCAGATGTTCCGTCTCTGGGAAAGCACTGATCCCCAGGGCTGTTGTGCCTGTGAGTAGGCTGCTCAGGGAAGGTGAACACCAGCAACAGCTTTCAGGTCTGGCCCCTTCCTTGTGGGAGAAGGATCCGGACGTTTCCCATTTCGGAAAAATGGCTCTGCGAGAACGGCCACAATTGGATGTTCCGTCTCTGGGAAAGCACTGATCCCCAGGGCTGTTGTGTCTGTGAGTAGGCTGCCCAGGGAAGGTGAAGACCAGCAACAGCTTTCAGGGCTGGCCCCTTCCTTGTGGGAGAAGGATCCGGACGTTTCCCATTTCGGAAATAAGCTCTGCCGAGAACGGGCACAATGCGATGTTCCGTCTCTGGGAAAGCACAGATCCCCAGGGCTGTTGTGCCTGTGACTAGGCTGCCCAGGGAAGGTGAAGACCAGCAACAGCTTTCAGGTCTGGCCCCTTCCTTGTGGGAGAAGGAGCCGGACGTTTCCCATTTCGGAAAATGGCTCTGCCGAGAACGGACACAATGAGGTGTTCCGTCTCTGGGAAAGCACAGATCCCCAGGGCTGTTGTGCCTGTGAATAGGCTGCCCAGGGATGGTGAAGACCAGCAACAGCTTTGAGGGCTGGTACCTTTCTTGTGGGAGCAGGAGCCGCACGTTTCCCTTTTCAAAAAAATTGCTCTGCCGAGAACGGGCACGAGCAGATGTTCCGTCTCTGGGAAAGCACTGATCCCCAGGGCTGTTGTGCCTGTGAGTAGGCTGCTCAGGGAAGGTGAACACCAGCAACAGCTTTCAGGTCTGGCCCCTTCCTTGTGGGAGAAGGATCCGGACGTTTCCCATTTCGGAAAAATGGCTCTGCGAGAACGGCCACAATTGGATGTTCCGTCTCTGGGAAAGCACTGATCCCCAGGGCTGTTGTGTCTGTGAGTAGGCTGCCCAGGGAAGGTGAAGACCAGCAACAGCTTTCAGGGCTGGCCCCTTCCTTGTGGGAGAAGGATCCGGACGTTTCCCATTTCGGAAATAAGCTCTGCCGAGAACGGGCACAATGCGATGTTCCGTCTCTGGGAAAGCACAGATCCCCAGGGCTGTTGTGCCTGTGACTAGGCTGCCCAGGGAAGGTGAAGACCAGCAACAGCTTTCAGGTCTGGCCCCTTCCTTGTGGGAGAAGGAGCCGGACGTTTCCCATTTCGGAAAATGGCTCTGCCGAGAACGGACACAATGAGGTGTTCCGTCTCTGGGAAAGCACAGATCCCCAGGGCTGTTGTGCCTGTGACTAGGCTGCCCAGGGAACGTGAAGACCAGCAACAGCTTTGAGGGCTCGCCCTTTCCTTGTGGGAGAAGGAGCCGGATGTTTCCCATTTCGGAAAATGGCTCTGCCGAGAACGGGTATGAAGAGGTGTTCTGTGTCTGGGAAAGCACTGATCCCCAGGGCTGTTGTGCCTGTGAGTAGGCTGCCCAGGGAAGGTGAAGACCAGCAACAGCTTTCAGGGCTGGCCCCTTCCTTGTGGGAGAAGGATCCGGACGTTTCCCATTTCGGAAAATTGCTCTGCCGAGAACGGCCACAATGAGATGTTCCGTCTCTGGGAAAGCACAGATCCCCAGGGCTGTTGTGCCTGTGACTAGGCTGCCCAGGGAAGGTGAAGACCAGCAACAGCTTTCAGGGCTGGCCCCTTCCTTGTGGGAGAAGGAGCCGGACGTTTCCCATTTCGGAAAAATGGCTCTGCGAGAACGGCCAGAATTGGATGTTCCGTCTCTGGGAAAGCACTGATCTCCAGGGCTGTTGTGCCTGTGAGTAGGCTGCCCAGGGAAGGTGAAGACCAGCAACAGCTTTCAGGGCTGGCACCTTCCTTGTGGGAGAAGGAGCCGGACGTTTCCCATTTCGGAAAATGGCTCTGCCGAGAACGGGTATGAAGAGATGTTCCGTCTCTGGGAAAGCACTGATCCCCAGGGCTGTTGTGCCTGTGAGTAGGCTGCCCAGGGAACGTGAAGACCAGCAACAGCTTTCAGGGCTGGCACCTTCCTTGTGGGAGAAGGAGCCGGACGTTTCCCATTTCGGAAAATGGCTCTGCCGAGAACGGGTACGATGAGATGTTCCGTCTCTGGGAAAGCACTGATCCCCAGGGCTGTTGTGCCTGTGACTAGGCTGCCCAGGGAAGGTGAAGACCAGCAACAGCTTTCAGGTCTGGCCCCTTCCTTGTGGGAGAAGGATCCGGACGTTTCCCATTTCGGAAATAAGCTCTGCCGAGAACGGCCACAATGAGATGTTCCGTCTCTGGGAAAGCACTGATCCCCAGGGCTGTTGTGCCTGTGACTAGGCTGCCCAGGGAAGGTGAAGACCAGCAACAGCTTTCAGGGCTGGCCCCTTCCTTGTGGGAGAAGGAGCCGGACATTTCCCTTTTCGGAAAAATGGCTCTGCGAGAACGGCCACAATTGGATGTTCCGTCTCTGGGAAAGCACGGATCCCCAGGGCTGTTGTGCCTGTGACTAGGCTGCCAAGGGAAGGTGAAGACCAGCAACAGCTTTCAGGGCTGGCCCCTTCCTTGTGGGAGAAGGAGCCGGACGTTTCCCATTTCGGAAAATGGCTCTGCCGAGAACGGCCACAAAGAGATGTTCCGACTCTGGGAAAGCACTGATCCCCAGGGCTGTTGTGCCTGTGTCTAGGCTGCCAAGGGAAGGTGAAGACCAGCAACAGCTTTGAGGGCTGGCCCCTTCCTTGTGGGAGCAGGAGCCGGACGTTTCCCATTTTGGAAAAATTGCTCTGCTGAGAACGGGCACGATGAGATGTTCCGTCTCTGGGAAAGCACTGATCCCCAGGGCTGTTGTGCCTGTGAGTAGGCTGCCCAGGGAAGGTGAAGACCAGCAACAGCTCTCAGGGCTGGCACCTTCCTTGTGGGAGAAGGAGCCGGACGTTTCCCATTTTGGAAAATGGCTGTGCCGAGAACGGGCACAATGAGATGTTCCGTCTCTGGGAAAGCACAGATCCCCAGGGCTGTTGTGCCTGTGAATAGGCTGCCCAGGGAACGTGAAGACCAGCAACAGCTTTCAGGGCTGGCACCTTCCTTGTGGGAGCAGGAGCCGGACGTTTCCCTTTTCGGAAAAATTGCTCTGCCGAGAACGGACACGAGCAGATGTTCCGTCTCTGGGAAAGCACTGACCTCCAGGGCTGTTGTGCCTGTGAGTAGGCTGCTGAGGGAAAGTGAAGACCAGCAACAGCTTTCAGGGCTGGCCCCTTCCTTGTGGGAGAAGGAGCCGGATGTTTCCCATTTCGGAAAATGGCTCTGCCGAGAACGGGTACGATGAGATGTTCCGTCTCTGGGAAAGCACTGATCCCCAGGGCTGTTGTGCCTGTGAATAGGCTGCCCAGGGAAGGTGAAGACCAGCAACAGCTTTGAGGGCTGGCCCCTTCCTTGTGGGAGAAGGATCAGGACGTTTCCCTTTTCGGAAAAAGGCTCTGCCGAGAACGGGTACGATGAGATGTTCCGTCTCTGGGAAAGCATTGATCTCCAGGGCTGTTGTGCCTGTGAGTAGGCTGCCCAGGGAAGGTGAAGACCAGCAACAGCTTTCAGGGCTGGCCCCTTCCTTGTGGGAGAAGGAGCCGGACGTTTCCCATTTCGGAAAAATGGCTCTGCGAGAACGGCCACAATGAGATGTTCCGTCTCTGGGAAAGCACTGATCCCCAGGGCTGTTGTGCCTGTGAGTAGGCTGCCCAGGGAAGGTGAAGACCAGCAACAGCTTTCAGGGCTGGCACCTTCCTTGTGGGAGAAGGAGCCGGACGTTTCCCTTTTCGGAAAAATGGCTCTGCGAGAACGGCCACAATTGGATGTTCCATCTCTGGGAAAGCACGGATCCCCAGGGCTGTTGTGCCTGTGACTAGGCTGCCCAGGGAAGGTGAAGACCAGCAACAGCTTTCAGGGCTGGCACCTTCCTTGTGGGAGAAGGAGCCGGACGTTTCCCATTTCGGAAAATGGCTCTGCCGAGAACGGCCACAAAGAGATGTTCCGACTCTGGGAAAGCACTGATCCCCAGGGCTGTTGTGCCTGTGTCTAGGCTGCCAAGGGAAGGTGAAGACCAGCAACAGCTTTCAGGGCTGGCACCTTCGTTGTGGGAGCAGGAGCCGGACGTTTCCCATTTTGGAAAAATTGCTCTGCCGAGAACGGGCACGAGCAGATGTTCCGTCTCTGGGAAAGCACTGATCCCCAGGGCTGTTGTGCCTGTGAGTAGGCTGCCCAGGGAACGTGAAGACCAGCAACAGCTTTCAGGGCTGGCCCCTTCCTTGTGGGAGAAGGAGCCGGACGTTTCCCTTTTCGGAAAAATTGCTCTGCCGAGAACGGGTACGATGAGATGTTCCGTCTCTGGGAAAGCACTAATCCCCAGGGCTGTTGTGCCTGTGAATACGCTGCCCAGGGAAGGTGAAGACCAGCAACAGCTTTCAGGGCTGGCCCCTTCCTTGTGGGAGAAGGAGCAGGACGTTTCCCATTTCGGAAAACGGCTCTACCGAGAACGGGTATGAAAAGACGTTCCGTCTCTGGGAAAGCACAGATCCCCAGGGCTGTTGTGCCTGTGACTAGGCTGCCCAGGGAAGGTGAACACCAGCAACAGCTTTCAGGGCTGGCCCCTTCCTTGTGGGAGAAGGAGCCGGACGTTTCCCATTTCGGAAAATGGCTCTGCCGAGAACGGGTAGGAAGAGGTGTTCCGTGTCTGGGAAAGCACTGATCCCCAGGGCTGTTGTGCCTGTGAGTAGGCTGCCCAGGGAAGGTGAAGACCAGCAACAGCTTTCAGGGCTGGCACCTTCCTTGTGGGAGAAGGAGCCGGACGTTTCCCATTCCGGAAAAATGGCTCTGCGAGAACGGCCACAATGAGATGTTCCGTCTCTGGGAAAGCACTGATCCCCAGGGCTGTTGTGCCTGTGAGTAGGCTGCCCAGGGAAGGTGAAGACCAGCAACAGCTTTCAGGCCTGCCCCTTCCTTGTGGGAGAAGGAGCCGGACGTTTCCCATTTCGGAAAATGGCTCTGCCGAGAACGGGCACGAGGAGATGTTCCGTCTCTGGGAAAGCACAGATCCCCAGGGCTGTTGTGCCTGTGAATAGGCTGCCCAGGGAACGTGAAGACCAGCAACAGCTTTGAGGGCTGGCCCCTTCCTTGTGGGAGCAGGAGCCGGACGTTTCCCTTTTCGGAAAAATTGCTCTGCCGAGAACGGACACGAGCAGATGTTCCGTCTCTGGGAAAGCACTGATCCCCAGGGCTGTTGTGCCTGTGAGTAGGCTGCCCAGGGAAGGTGAAGACCAGCAACAGCTTTCAGGGCTGGCCCCTTCCTTGTGGGAGAGGGATCCGGACGTTTCCCATTTCGGAAAATTGCTCTGCCGAGAACGGCCACAATGAGATGTTCCGTCTCTGGGAAAGCACAGATCCCCAGGGCTGTTGTGCCTGTGACTAGGCTGCCCAGGGAAGGTGAAGACCAGCAACAGCTTTCAGGGCTGGCCCCTTCCTTGTGGGAGAAGGAGCCGGACGTTTCCCATTTCGGAAAAATGGCTCTGCGAGAACGGACACGAGCAGATGTTCCGTCTCTGGGAAAGCACTGATCTCCAGGGCTGTTGTGCCTGTGAATAGGCTGCCGAGGGAAGGTGAAGACCAGCAACAGCTTTCAGGGCTGGCACCTTCCTTGTGGGAGAAGGATCCGGACGTTTCCCATTTCGGAAAATTGCTCTGCCGAGAACGGCCACAATGAGATGTTCCGTCTCTGGGAAAGCACTGATCCCCAGGGCTGTTGTGCCTGTGAGTAGGCTGCCCAGGGAAGGTGAAGACCAGCAACAGCTTTCAGGGCTGGCCCCTTCCTTGTGGGAGAAGGATCCGGACGTTTCCCATTTCGGAAAAATGGCTCTGCGAAAACGGCCACAATGAGATGTTCCGTCTCTGGGAAAGCACTGATCCCCAGGGCTGTTGTGCCTGTGAATAGGTTTCCAAGGGAAGGTGAAGACCAGCAACAGCTTTCAGGGCTGGCACCTTCCTTGTGGGAGAAGGAGCCGGATGTTTCCCATTTTGGAAAATTTCTCTGCCGAGAACGGACACGAGCAGATGTTCCGTCTCTGGGAAAGCACTGATCCCCAGGGCTGTTGTGCCTGTGACTAGGCTGCCCAGGGAAGGTGAAGACCAGCAACAGCTTTCAGGGCTGGCCCCTTCCTTGTGGGAGAAGGAGCCGGACGTTTCCCATTTCGGAAAATGGCTCTGCCGAGAACGGGTATGAAGAGGTGTTCCGTGTCTGGGAAAGCACTGATCCCCAGGGCTGTTGTGCCTGTGACTAGGCTGCCCAGGGAAGGTGAAGACCAGCAACAGCTTTCAGGGCTGGCCCCTTCCTTGTGGGAGAAGGATCCGGACGTTTCCCATTTCGGAAAAATGGCTCTGCGAGAACGGCCACAATTGGATGTTCCGTCTCTGGGAAAGCACTGATCCCCAGGGCTGTTGTGCCTGTGACTAGGCTGCCCAGGGAAGGTGAAGACCAGCAACAGCTTTCAGGTCTGGCCCCTTCCTTGTGGGAGAAGGAGCCGGACGTTTCCCATTTCGGAAAATGGCTCTGCCGAGAACGGACACAATGAGGTGTTCCGTCTCTGGGAAAGCACAGATCCCCAGGGCTGTTGTGCCTGTGACTAGGCTGCCAAGGGAACGTGAAGACCAGCAACAGCTTTGAGGGCTCGCCCTTTCCTTGTGGGAGAAGGAGCCGGATGTTTCCCATTTCGGAAAATGGCTCTGCCGAGAACGGGTATGAAGAGGTGTTCTGTGTCTGGGAAAGCACTGATCCCCAGGGCTGTTGTGCCTGTGAGTAGGCTGCCCAGGGAAGGTGAAGACCAGCAACAGCTTTCAGGGCTGGCCCCTTCCTTGTGGGAGAAGGAGCCGGACGTTTCCCATTTCGGAAAAATGGCTCTGCCGAGAACGGCCACAATGAGATGTTCCATCTCTGGGAAAGCACTGATCCCCAGGGCTGTTGTGCCTGTGAATAGGCTACCCAGGGAACGTGAAGACCAGCAACAGCTTTGAGGGCTGGCCCCTTCCTTGTGGGAGAAGGAGCCGGACGTTTCCCATTTTGGAAAATGGCTCTGCAGAGAACGGGTACGATGAGATGTTCCGTCTCTGGGAAAGCACTGATCCCCAGGGCTGTTGTGCCTGTGACTAGGCTGCCCAGGGAAGGTGAACACCAGCAACAGCTTTCAGGGCTGGCCCCTTCCTTGTGGGAGCAGGAGCCGGACGTTTCCCTTTTCGGAAAAATTGCTCTGCCGAGAACGGACACGAGCAGATGTTCCGTCTCTGGGAAAGCACTGATCCCCAGGGCTGTTGTGCCTGTGAGTAGGCTGCCCAGGGAAGGTGAAGACCAGCAACAGCTTTCAGGGCTGGCCCCTTCCTTGTGGGAGAAGGATCCGGACGTTTCCCATTTCGGAAAATTGCTCTGCCGAGAACGGCCACAATGAGATGTTCCGTCTCTGGGAAAGCACAGATCCCCAGGGCTGTTGTGCCTGTGACTAGGCTGCCCAGGGAAGGTGAAGACCAGCAACAGCTTTCAGGGCTGGCACCTTCCTTGTGGGAGAAGGAGCCGGACGTTTCCCATTTCGGAAAAATGGCTCTGCGAGAACAGCCAGAATTGGATGTTCCGTCTCTGGGAAAGCACTGATCTCCAGGGCTGTTGTGCCTGTGACTAGGCTGCCCAGGGAAGGTGAACACCAGCAACAGCTTTCAGGGCTGGCACCTTCCTTGTGGGAGAAGGAGCCGGACGTTTCCCATTTCGGAAAATGGCTCTGCCGAGAACGGGTATGAAGAGATGTTCCGTCTCTGGGAAAGCACTGATCCCCAGGGCTGTTGTGCCTGTGAGTAGGCTGCCCAGGGAACGTGAAGACCAGCAACAGCTTTGAGGGCTGGCCCCTTCCTTGTGGGAGAAGGAGCCGGACGTTTCCCATTTCGGAAAATGGCTCTGCCGAGAACGGGTACGATGAGATGTTCCGTCTCTGGGAAAGCACTGATCCCCAGGGCTGTTGTGCCTGTGACTAGGCTGCCCAGGGAAGGTGAAGACCAGCAACAGCTTTCAGGGCTGGCACCTTCCTTGTGGGAGAAGGAGCCGGACGTTTCCCATTTCGGAAAATGGCTCTGCCGAGAACGGGTACGATGAGATGTTCCGTCTCTGGGAAAGCACTGATCCCCAGGGCTGTTGTGCCTGTGACTAGGCTGCCCAGGGAAGGTGAAGACCAGCAACAGCTTTCAGGTCTGGCCCCTTCCTTGTGGGAGAAGGATCCGGACGTTTCCCATTTCGGAAATAAGCTCTGCCGAGAACGGCCACAATGAGATGTTCCGTCTCTGGGAAAGCACTGATCCCCAGGGCTGTTGTGCCTGTGACTAGGCTGCCCAGGGAAGGTGAAGACCAGCAACAGCTTTCAGGGCTGGCCCCTTCCTTGTGGGAGAAGGAGCCGGACATTTCCCTTTTCGGAAAAATGGCTCTGCGAGAACGGCCACAATTGGATGTTCCGTCTCTGGGAAAGCACGGATCCCCAGGGCTGTTGTGCCTGTGACTAGGCTGCCAAGGGAAGGTGAAGACCAGCAACAGCTTTCAGGGCTGGCCCCTTCCTTGTGGGAGAAGGAGCCGGACGTTTCCCATTTCGGAAAATGGCTCTGCCGAGAACGGCCACAAAGAGATGTTCCGACTCTGGGAAAGCACTGATCCCCAGGGCTGTTGTGCCTGTGTCTAGGCTGCCAAGGGAAGGTGAAGACCAGCAACAGCTTTGAGGGCTGGCCCCTTCCTTGTGGGAGCAGGAGCCGGACGTTTCCCATTTTGGAAAAATTGCTCTGCCGAGAACGGGCACGATGAGATGTTCCGTCTCTGGGAAAGCACTGATCCCCAGGGCTGTTGTGCCTGTGAGTAGGCTGCCCAGGGAAGGTGAAGACCAGCAACAGCTCTCAGGGCTGGCACCTTCCTTGTGGGAGAAGGAGCCGGACGTTTCCCATTTTGGAAAATGGCTGTGCCGAGAACGGGCACAATGAGATGTTCCGTCTCTGGGAAAGCACAGATCCCCAGGGCTGTTGTGCCTGTGAATAGGCTGCCCAGGGAACGTGAAGACCAGCAACAGCTTTCAGGGCTGGCACCTTCCTTGTGGGAGCAGGAGCCGGACGTTTCCCTTTTCGGAAAAATTGCTCTGCCGAGAACGGACACGAGCAGATGTTCCGTCTCTGGGAAAGCACTGACCTCCAGGGCTGTTGTGCCTGTGAGTAGGCTGCTGAGGGAAAGTGAAGACCAGCAACAGCTTTCAGGGCTGGCCCCTTCCTTGTGGGAGAAGGAGCCGGATGTTTCCCATTTCGGAAAATGGCTCTGCCGAGAACGGGTACGATGAGATGTTCCGTCTCTGGGAAAGCACTGATCCCCAGGGCTGTTGTGCCTGTGAATAGGCTGCCCAGGGAAGGTGAAGACCAGCAACAGCTTTCAGGGCTGGCCCCTTCCTTGTGGGAGAAGGATCAGGACGTTTCCCTTTTCGGAAAAAGGCTCTGCCGAGAACGGGTACGATGAGATGTTCCGTCTCTGGGAAAGCATTGATCTCCAGGGCTGTTGTGCCTGTGAGTAGGCTGCCCAGGGAAGGTGAAGACCAGCAACAGCTTTCAGGGCTGGCCCTTTCCTTGTGGGAGAAGGAGCCGGACGTTTCCCATTTCGGAAAAATGGCTCTGCGAGAACGGCCACAATGAGATGTTCCGTCTCTGGGAAAGCACTGATCCCCAGGGCTGTTGTGCCTGTGAGTAGGCTGCCCAGGGAAGGTGAAGACCAGCAACAGCTTTCAGGGCTGGCACCTTCCTTGTGGGAGAAGGAGCCGGACGTTTCCCTTTTCGGAAAAATGGCTCTGCGAGAACGGCCACAATTGGATGTTCCATCTCTGGGAAAGCACGGATCCCCAGGGCTGTTGTGCCTGTGACTAGGCTGCCCAGGGAAGGTGAAGACCAGCAACAGCTTTCAGGGCTGGCACCTTCCTTGTGGGAGAAGGAGCCGGACGTTTCCCATTTCGGAAAATGGCTCTGCCGAGAACGGCCACAAAGAGATGTTCCGACTCTGGGAAAGCACTGATCCCCAGGGCTGTTGTGCCTGTGTCTAGGCTGCCAAGGGAAGGTGAAGACCAGCAACAGCTTTCAGGGCTGGCACCTTCGTTGTGGGAGCAGGAGCCGGACGTTTCCCATTTTGGAAAAATTGCTCTGCCGAGAACGGGCACGAGCAGATGTTCCGTCTCTGGGAAAGCACTGATCCCCAGGGCTGTTGTGCCTGTGACTAGGCTGCCCAGGGAACGTGAAGACCAGCAACAGCTTTCAGGGCTGGCCCCTTCCTTGTGGGAGAAGGAGCCGGACGTTTCCCTTTTCGGAAAAATTGCTCTGCCGAGAACGGGTACGATGAGATGTTCCGTCTCTGGGAAAGCACTAATCCCCAGGGCTGTTGTGCCTGTGAATACGCTGCCCAGGGAAGGTGAAGACCAGCAACAGCTTTCAGGGCTGGCCCCTTCCTTGTGGGAGAAGGAGCAGGACGTTTCCCATTTCGGAAAACGGCTCTACCGAGAACGGGTATGAAAAGACGTTCCGTCTCTGGGAAAGCACAGATCCCCAGGGCTGTTGTGCCTGTGACTAGGCTGCCCAGGGAAGGTGAACACCAGCAACAGCTTTCAGGGCTGGCCCCTTCCTTGTGGGAGAAGGAGCCGGACGTTTCCCATTTCGGAAAATGGCTCTGCCGAGAACGGGTAGGAAGAGGTGTTCCGTGTCTGGGAAAGCACTGATCCCCAGGGCTGTTGTGCCTGTGAGTAGGCTGCCCAGGGAAGGTGAAGACCAGCAACAGCTTTCAGGGCTGGCACCTTCCTTGTGGGAGAAGGAGCCGGACGTTTCCCATTCCGGAAAAATGGCTCTGCGAGAACGGCCACAATGAGATGTTCCGTCTCTGGGAAAGCACTGATCCCCAGGGCTGTTGTGCCTGTGAGTAGGCTGCCCAGGGAAGGTGAAGACCAGCAACAGCTTTCAGGCCTGCCCCTTCCTTGTGGGAGAAGGAGCCGGACGTTTCCCATTTCGGAAAATGGCTCTGCCGAGAACGGGCACGAGGAGATGTTCCGTCTCTGGGAAAGCACAGATCCCCAGGGCTGTTGTGCCTGTGAATAGGCTGCCCAGGGAACGTGAAGACCAGCAACAGCTTTGAGGGCTGGCCCCTTCCTTGTGGGAGCAGGAGCCGGACGTTTCCCTTTTCGGAAAAATTGCTCTGCCGAGAACGGACACGAGCAGATGTTCCGTCTCTGGGAAAGCACTGATCCCCAGGGCTGTTGTGCCTGTGAGTAGGCTGCCCAGGGAAGGTGAAGACCAGCAACAGCTTTCAGGGCTGGCCCCTTCCTTGTGGGAGAGGGATCCGGACGTTTCCCATTTCGGAAAATTGCTCTGCCGAGAACGGCCACAATGAGATGTTCCGTCTCTGGGAAAGCACAGATCCCCAGGGCTGTTGTGCCTGTGACTAGGCTGCCCAGGGAAGGTGAAGACCAGCAACAGCTTTCAGGGCTGGCCCCTTCCTTGTGGGAGAAGGAGCCGGACGTTTCCCATTTCGGAAAAATGGCTCTGCGAGAACGGCCACAATTGCATGTTCCGTCTCTGGGAAAGCACTGATCTCCAGGGCTGTTGTGCCTGTGAATAGGCTGCCGAGGGAAGGTGAAGACCAGCAACAGCTTTCAGGGCTGGCACCTTCCTTGTGGGAGAAGGATCCGGACGTTTCCCATTTCGGAAAATTGCTCTGCCGAGAACGGCCACAATGAGATGTTCCGTCTCTGGGAAAGCACTGATCCCCAGGGCTGTTGTGCCTGTGAGTAGGCTACCCAGGGAAGGTGAAGACCAGCAACAGCTTTCAGGGCTGGCCCCTTCCTTGTGGGAGAAGGATCCGGACGTTTCCCATTTCGGAAAAATGGCTCTGCGAAAACGGCCACAATGAGATGTTCCGTCTCTGGGAAAGCACTGATCCCCAGGGCTGTTGTGCCTGTGAATAGGTTTCCAAGGGAAGGTGAAGACCAGCAACAGCTTTCAGGGCTGGCACCTTCCTTGTGGGAGAAGGAGCCGGATGTTTCCCATTTTGGAAAATTTCTCTGCCGAGAACGGACACGAGCAGATGTTCCGTCTCTGGGAAAGCACTGATCCCCAGGGCTGTTGTGCCTGTGACTAGGCTGCCCAGGGAAGGTGAAGACCAGCAACAGCTTTCAGGGCTGGCCCCTTCCTTGTGGGAGAAGGAGCCGGACGTTTCCCATTTCGGAAAATGGCTCTGCCGAGAACGGGTATGAAGAGGTGTTCCGTGTCTGGGAAAGCACTGATCCCCAGGGCTGTTGTGCCTGTGACTAGGCTGCCCAGGGAAGGTGAAGACCAGCAACAGCTTTCAGGGCTGGCCCCTTCCTTGTGGGAGAAGGATCCGGACGTTTCCCATTTCGGAAAAATGGCTCTGCGAGAACGGCCACAATTGGATGTTCCGTCTCTGGGAAAGCACTGATCCCCAGGGCTGTTGTGCCTGTGACTAGGCTGCCCAGGGAAGGTGAAGACCAGCAACAGCTTTCAGGTCTGGCCCCTTCCTTGTGGGAGAAGGAGCCGGACGTTTCCCATTTCGGAAAATGGCTCTGCCGAGAACGGACACAATGAGGTGTTCCGTCTCTGGGAAAGCACAGATCCCCAGGGCTGTTGTGCCTGTGACTAGGCTGCCAAGGGAACGTGAAGACCAGCAACAGCTTTGAGGGCTCGCCCTTTCCTTGTGGGAGAAGGAGCCGGATGTTTCCCATTTCGGAAAATGGCTCTGCCGAGAACGGGTATGAAGAGGTGTTCTGTGTCTGGGAAAGCACTGATCCCCAGGGCTGTTGTGCCTGTGAGTAGGCTGCCCAGGGAAGGTGAAGACCAGCAACAGCTTTCAGGGCTGGCCCCTTCCTTGTGGGAGAAGGAGCCGGACGTTTCCCATTTCGGAAAAATGGCTCTGCCGAGAACGGCCACAATGAGATGTTCCATCTCTGGGAAAGCACTGATCCCCAGGGCTGTTGTGCCTGTGAATAGGCTACCCAGGGAACGTGAAGACCAGCAACAGCTTTGAGGGCTGGCCCCTTCCTTGTGGGAGAAGGAGCCGGACGTTTCCCATTTTGGAAAATGGCTCTGCAGAGAACGGGTACGATGAGATGTTCCGTCTCTGGGAAAGCACTGATCCCCAGGGCTGTTGTGCCTGTGACTAGGCTGCCCAGGGAAGGTGAACACCAGCAACAGCTTTCAGGGCTGGCCCCTTCCTTGTGGGAGCATGAGCCGGACGTTTCCCTTTTCGGAAAAATTGCTCTGCCGAGAACGGACACGAGCAGATGTTCCGTCTCTGGGAAAGCACTGATCCCCAGGGCTGTTGTGCCTGTGAGTAGGCTGCCCAGGGAAGGTGAAGACCAGCAACAGCTTTCAGGGCTGGCCCCTTCCTTGTGGGAGAAGGATCCGGACGTTTCCCATTTCGGAAAATTGCTCTGCCGAGAACGGCCACAATGAGATGTTCCGTCTCTGGGAAAGCACAGATCCCCAGGGCTGTTGTGCCTGTGACTAGGCTGCCCAGGGAAGGTGAAGACCAGCAACAGCTTTCAGGGCTGGCACCTTCCTTGTGGGAGAAGGAGCCGGACGTTTCCCATTTCGGAAAAATGGCTCTGCGAGAACAGCCAGAATTGGATGTTCCGTCTCTGGGAAAGCACTGATCTCCAGGGCTGTTGTGCCTGTGACTAGGCTGCCCAGGGAAGGTGAAGACCAGCAACAGCTTTCAGGGCTGGCACCTTCCTTGTGGGAGAAGGAGCCGGACGTTTCCCATTTCGGAAAATGGCTCTGCCGAGAACGGGTATGAAGAGATGTTCCGTCTCTGGGAAAGCACTGATCCCCAGGGCTGTTGTGCCTGTGAGTAGGCTGCCCAGGGAACGTGAAGACCAGCAACAGCTTTGAGGGCTGGCCCCTTCCTTGTGGGAGAAGGATCCGGACGTTTCCCATTTCGGAAAATGGCTCTGCCGAGAACGGGTACGATGAGATGTTCCGTCTCTGGGAAAGCACTGATCCCCAGGGCTGTTGTGCCTGTGACTAGGCTGCCCAGGGAAGGTGAAGACCAGCAACAGCTTTCAGGGCTGGCCCCTTCCTTGTGGGAGAAGGAGCCGGACGTTTCCCATTTCGGAAATAAGCTCTGCCGAGAACGGCCACAATGAGATGTTCCGTCTCTGGGAAAGCACTGATCCCCAGGGCTGTTGTGCCTGTGAGTAGGCTGCCCAGGGAAGGTGAAGACCAGCAACAGCTTTCAGGGCTGGCCCCTTCCTTGTGGGAGAAGGAGCCGGACGTTTCCCATTTCGGAAAATGGCTCTGCGAGAACGGCCAGAATTGGATGTTCCGTCTCTGGGAAAGCACTGATCCCCAGGGCTGTTGTGCCTGTGAATAGGCTGCCCAGGGAAGGTGAAGACCAGCAACAGCTTTCAGGGCTGGCCCCTTCCTTGTGGGAGAAGGATCCGGACGTTTCCCATTTCGGAAAAATGGCTCTGCGAGAACGGCCACAATTGGATGTTCCGTCTCTGGGAAAGCACTGATCCCCAGGGCTGTTGTGTCTGTGAGTAGGCTGCCCAGGGAAGGTGAAGACCAACAACAGCTTTCAGGGCTGGCCCCTTCCTTGTGGGAGAAGGATCCGGACGTTTCCCATTTCGGAAAATGCCTCTGCCGAGAACGGGCACAATGCGATGTTCCGTCTCTGGGAAAGCACAGATCCCCAGGGCTGTTGTGCCTGTGACTAGGCTGCCCAGGGAAGGTGAAGACCAGCAACAGCTTTCAGGTCTGGCCCCTTCCTTGTGGGAGAAGGAGCCGGACGTTTCCCATTTCGGAAAATGGCTCTGCCGAGAACGGACACAATGAGGTGTTCCGTCTCTGGGAAAGCACAGATCCCCAGGGCTGTTGTGCCTGTGACTAGGCTGCCCAGGGAACGTGAAGACCAGCAACAGCTTTGAGGGCTCGCCCTTTCCTTGTGGGAGAAGGAGCCGGATGTTTCCCATTTCGGAAAATGGCTCTGCCGAGAACGGGTATGAAGAGGTGTTCTGTGTCTGGGAAAGCACTGATCCCCAGGGCTGTTGTGCCTGTGAGTAGGCTGCCCAGGGAAGGTGAAGACCAGCAACAGCTTTCAGGGCTGGCCCCTTCCTTGTGGGATAAGGAGCCGGACGTTTCCCATTTCGGAAAAATGGCTCTGCCGAGAACGGCCACAATGAGATGTTCCATCTCTGGGAAAGCACTGATCCCCAGGGCTGTTGTGCCTGTGACTAGGCTGCCCAGGGAACGTGAAGACCAGCAACAGCTTTCAGGGCTGGCACCTTCCTTGTGGGAGAAGGAGCCGGACATTTCCCTTTTCGGAAAAATGGCTCTGCGAGAACGGCCACAATTGCATGTTCCGTCTCTGGGAAAGCACTGATCTCCAGGGCTGTTGTGCCTGTGAATAGGCTGCCGAGGGAAGGTGAAGACCAGCAACAGCTTTCAGGGCTGGCCCCTTCCTTGTGGGAGAAGGATCCGGACGTTTCCCATTTCGGAAAATTGCTCTGCCGAGAACGGCCACAATGAGATGTTCCGTCTCTGGGAAAGCACTGATCCCCAGGGCTGTTGTGCCTGTGAGTAGGCTGCCCAGGGAAGGTGAAGACCAGCAACAGCTTTCAGGGCTGGCCCCTTCCTTGTGGGAGAAGGAGCCGGACGTTTCCCATTTCGGAAAATGGCTCTGCGAGAACGGCCAGAATTGGATGTTCCGTCTCTGGGAAAGCACTGATCCCCAGGGCTGTTGTGCCTGTGAATAGGCTGCCCAGGGAAGGTGAAGACCAGCAACAGCTTTCAGGGCTGGCCCCTTCCTTGTGGGAGAAGGATCCGGACGTTTCCCATTTCGGAAAAATGGCTCTGCGAGAACGGCCACAATTGGATGTTCCGTCTCTGGGAAAGCACTGATCCCCAGGGCTGTTGTGTCTGTGAGTAGGCTGCCCAGGGAAGGTGAAGACCAGCAACAGCTTTCAGGGCTGGCCCCTTCCTTGTGGGAGAAGGATCCGGACGTTTCCCATTTCGGAAAATGCCTCTGCCGAGAACGGGCACAATGCGATGTTCCGTCTCTGGGAAAGCACAGATCCCCAGGGCTGTTGTGCCTGTGACTAGGCTGCCCAGGGAAGGTGAAGACCAGCAACAGCTTTCAGGTCTGGCCCCTTCCTTGTGGGAGAAGGAGCCGGACGTTTCCCATTTCGGAAAATGGCTCTGCCGAGAACGGACACAATGAGGTGTTCCGTCTCTGGGAAAGCACAGATCCCCAGGGCTGTTGTGCCTGTGACTAGGCTGCCCAGGGAACGTGAAGACCAGCAACAGCTTTGAGGGCTCGCCCTTTCCTTGTGGGAGAAGGAGCCGGATGTTTCCCATTTCGGAAAATGGCTCTGCCGAGAACGGGTATGAAGAGGTGTTCTGTGTCTGGGAAAGCACTGATCCCCAGGGCTGTTGTGCCTGTGAGTAGGCTGCCCAGGGAAGGTGAAGACCAGCAACAGCTTTCAGGGCTGGCCCCTTCCTTGTGGGATAAGGAGCCGGACGTTTCCCATTTCGGAAAAATGGCTCTGCCGAGAACGGCCACAATGAGATGTTCCATCTCTGGGAAAGCACTGATCCCCAGGGCTGTTGTGCCTGTGAATAGGCTACCCAGGGAACGTGAAGACCAGCAACAGCTTTGAGGGCTGGCCCCTTCCTTGTGGGAGAAGGAGCCGGACGTTTCCCATTTTGGAAAATGGCTCTGCAGAGAACGGGTACGATGAGATGTTCCGTCTCTGGGAAAGCACTGATCCCCAGGGCTGTTGTGCCTGTGAATAGGCTACCCAGGGAAGGTGAACACCAGCAACAGCTTTCAGGGCTGGCCCCTTCCTTGTGGGAGCAGGAGCCGGACGTTTCCCTTTTCGGAAAAATTGCTCTGCCGAGAACGGACACGAGCAGATGTTCCGTCTCTGGGAAAGCACTGATCCCCAGGGCTGTTGTGCCTGTGAGTAGGCTGCCCAGGGAAGGTGAAGACCAGCAACAGCTTTCAGGGCTGGCCCCTTCCTTGTGGGAGAAGGATCCGGACGTTTCCCATTTCGGAAAATTGCTCTGCCGAGAACGGCCACAATGAGATGTTCCGTCTCTGGGAAAGCACAGATCCCCAGGGCTGTTGTGCCTGTGACTAGGCTGCCCAGGGAAGGTGAAGACCAGCAACAGCTTTCAGGGCTGGCCCCTTCCTTGTGGGAGAAGGAGCCGGACGTTTCCCATTTCGGAAAAATGGCTCTGCGAGAACGGCCACAATTGGATGTTCCGTCTCTGGGAAAGCACTGATCTCCAGGGCTGTTGTGCCTGTGAGTAGGCTGCCCAGGGAAGGTGAAGACCAGCAACAGCTTTCAGGGCTGGCCCCTTCCTTGTGGGAGAAGGAGCCGGACGTTTCCCATTTTGGAAAATGGCTCTGCCGAGAACGGGTATGAAGAGATGTTCCGTCTCTGGGAAAGCACAGATCCCCAGGGCTGTTGTGCCTGTGAGTAGGCTGCCCAGGGAACGTGAAGACCAGCAACAGCTTTGAGGGCTGGCCCCTTCCTTGTGGGAGAAGGAGCCGGACGTTTCCCATTTCGGAAAATGGCTCTGCCGAGAACGGGTACGATGAGATGTTCCGTCTCTGGGAAAGCACTGATCCCCAGGGCTGTTGTGCCTGTGAGTAGGCTGCCCAGGGAAGGTGAAGACCAGCAACAGATTTCAGGTCTGGCCCCTTCCTTGTGGGAGAAGGATCCGGACGTTTCCCATTTCGGAAATAAGGTCTGCCGAGAACGGCCACAATGAGATGTTCCGTCTCTGGGAAAGCACTGATCCCCAGGGCTGTTGTGCCTGTGACTAGGCTGCCCAGGGAAGGTGAAGACCAGCAACAGCTTTCAGGGCTGGCACCTTCCTTGTGGGAGAAGGAGCCGGACATTTCCCTTTTCGGAAAAATGGCTCTGCGAGAACGGCCACAATTGCATGTTCCGTCTCTGGGAAAGCACTGATCCCCAGGGCTGTTGTGCCTGTGACTAGGCTGCCCAGGGAAGGTGAAGACCAGCAACAGCTTTCAGGTCTGGCCCCTTCCTTGTGGGAGAAGGATCCGGACGTTTCCCATTTCGGAAAATTGCTCTGCCGAGAACGGCCACAATGAGATGTTCCGTCTCTGGGAAAGCACAGATCCCCAGGGCTGTTGTGCCTGTGACTAGGCTGCCCAGGGAAGGTGAAGACCAGCAACAGCTTTCAGGGCTGGCCCCTTCCTTGTGGGAGAAGGAGCCGGACGTTTCCCATTTCGGAAAAATGGCTCTGCGAGAACGGCCACAATTGGATGTTCCGTCTTTTGGAAAGCACTGATCTCCAGGGCTGTTGTGCCTGTGAGTAGGCTGCCCAGGGAAGGTGAAGACCAGCAACAGCTTTCAGGGCTGGCCCCTTCCTTGTGGGAGAAGGAGCCGGACGTTTCCCATTTTGGAAAATGGCTCTGCCGAGAACGGGTATGAAGAGATGTTCCGTCTCTGGGAAAGCACTGATCCCCAGGGCTGTTGTGCCTGTGAGTAGGCTGCCCAGGGAACGTGAAGACCAGCAACAGCTTTGAGGGCTGGCCCCTTCCTTGTGGGAGAAGGAGCCGGACGTTTCCCATTTCGGAAAATGGCTCTGCCGAGAACGGGTACGATGAGATGTTCCGTCTCTGGGAAAGCACTGATCCCCAGGGCTGTTGTGCCTGTGAGTAGGCTGCCCAGGGAAGGTGAAGACCAGCAACAGATTTCAGGTCTGGCCCCTTCCTTGTGGGAGAAGGATCCGGACGTTTCCCATTTCGGAAATAAGGTCTGCCGAGAACGGCCACAATGAGATGTTCCGTCTCTGGGAAAGCACTGATCCCCAGGGCTGTTGTGCCTGTGACTAGGCTGCCCAGGGAAGGTGAAGACCAGCAACAGCTTTCAGGGCTGGCACCTTCCTTGTGGGAGAAGGAGCCGGACATTTCCCTTTTCGGAAAAATGGCTCTGCGAGAACGGCCACAATTGCATGTTCCGTCTCTGGGAAAGCACTGATCCCCAGGGCTGTTGTGCCTGTGACTAGGCTGCCCAGGGAAGGTGAAGACCAGCAACAGCTTTCAGGTCTGGCCCCTTCCTTGTGGGAGAAGGATCCGGACGTTTCCCATTTCGGAAATAAGCTCTGCCGAGAACGGCCACAATGAGATGTTCCGTCTCTGGGAAAGCACTGATCCCCAGGGCTGTTGTGCCTGTGACTAGGCTGCCCAGGGAACGTGAAGACCAGCAACAGCTTTCAGGGCTGGCACCTTCCTTGTGGGAGAAGGAGCCGGACATTTCCCTTTTCGGAAAAATGGCTCTGCGAGAACGGCCACAATTGCATGTTCCGTCTCTGGGAAAGCACTGATCTCCAGGGCTGTTGTGCCTGTGAATAGGCTGCCGAGGGAAGGTGAAGACCAGCAACAGCTTTCAGGGCTGGCCCCTTCCTTGTGGGAGAAGGATCCGGACGTTTCCCATTTCGGAAAATTGCTCTGCCGAGAACGGCCACAATGAGATGTTCCGTCTCTGGGAAAGCACTGATCCCCAGGGCTGTTGTGCCTGTGAGTAGGCTGCCCAGGGAAGGTGAAGACCAGCAACAGCTTTCAGGGCTGGCCCCTTCCTTGTGGGAGAAGGAGCCGGACGTTTCCCATTTCGGAAAATGGCTCTGCGAGAACGGCCAGAATTGGATGTTCCGTCTCTGGGAAAGCACTGATCCCCAGGGCTGTTGTGCCTGTGAATAGGCTGCCCAGGGAAGGTGAAGACCAGCAACAGCTTTCAGGGCTGGCCCCTTCCTTGTGGGAGAAGGATCCGGACGTTTCCCTTTTCGGAAAAATGGCTCTGCGAGAACGGCCACAATTGGATGTTCCTTCTCTGGGAAAGCACTGATCCCCAGGGCTGTTGTGTCTGTGAGTAGGCTGCCCAGGGAAGGTGAAGACCAGCAACAGCTTTCAGGGCTGGCCCCTTCCTTGTGGGAGAAGGATCCGGACGTTTCCCATTTCGGAAAATGCCTCTGCCGAGAACGGGCACAATGCGATGTTCCGTCTCTGGGAAAGCACAGATCCCCAGGGCTGTTGTGCCTGTGACTAGGCTGCCCAGGGAAGGTGAAGACCAGCAACAGCTTTCAGGTCTGGCCCCTTCCTTGTGGGAGAAGGAGCCGGACGTTTCCCATTTCGGAAAATGGCTCTGCCGAGAACGGACACAATGAGGTGTTCCGTCTCTGGGAAAGCACAGATCCCCAGGGCTGTTGTGCCTGTGACTAGGCTGCCCAGGGAACGTGAAGACCAGCAACAGCTTTGAGGGCTCGCCCCTTCCTTGTGGGAGAAGGAGCCGGACGTTTCCCATTTCGGAAAATGGCTCTGCCGAGAACGGGTACGATGAGATGTTCCGTCTCTGGGAAAGCACTGATCCCCAGGGCTGTTGTGCCTGTGAGTAGGCTGCCCAGGGAAGGTGAAGACCAGCAACAGATTTCAGGTCTGGCCCCTTCCTTGTGGGAGAAGGATCCGGACGTTTCCCATTTCGGAAATAAGGTCTGCCGAGAACGGCCACAATGAGATGTTCCGTCTCTGGGAAAGCACTGATCCCCAGGGCTGTTGTGCCTGTGACTAGGCTGCCCAGGGAAGGTGAAGACCAGCAACAGCTTTCAGGGCTGGCACCTTCCTTGTGGGAGAAGGAGCCGGACATTTCCCTTTTCGGAAAAATGGCTCTGCGAGAACGGCCACAATTGCATGTTCCGTCTCTGGGAAAGCACTGATCCCCAGGGCTGTTGTGCCTGTGACTAGGCTGCCCAGGGAAGGTGAAGACCAGCAACAGCTTTCAGGTCTGGCCCCTTCCTTGTGGGAGAAGGATCCGGACGTTTCCCATTTCGGAAAATTGCTCTGCCGAGAACGGCCACAATGAGATGTTCCGTCTCTGGGAAAGCACAGATCCCCAGGGCTGTTGTGCCTGTGACTAGGCTGCCCAGGGAAGGTGAAGACCAGCAACAGCTTTCAGGGCTGGCCCCTTCCTTGTGGGAGAAGGAGCCGGACGTTTCCCATTTCGGAAAAATGGCTCTGCGAGAACGGCCACAATTGGATGTTCCGTCTCTGGGAAAGCACTGATCTCCAGGGCTGTTGTGCCTGTGAGTAGGCTGCCCAGGGAAGCTGAAGACCAGCAACAGCTTTCAGGGCTGGCCCCTTCCTTGTGGGAGAAGGAGCCGGACGTTTCCCATTTTGGAAAATGGCTCTGCCGAGAACGGGTATGAAGAGATGTTCCGTCTCTGGGAAAGCACTGATCCCCAGGGCTGTTGTGCCTGTGAGTAGGCTGCCCAGGGAACGTGAAGACCAGCAACAGCTTTGAGGGCTGGCCCCTTCCTTGTGGGAGAAGGAGCCGGACGTTTCCCATTTCGGAAAATGGCTCTGCCGAGAACGGGTACGATGAGATGTTCCGTCTCTGGGAAAGCACTGATCCCCAGGGCTGTTGTGCCTGTGAGTAGGCTGCCCAGGGAAGGTGAAGACCAGCAACAGATTTCAGGTCTGGCCCCTTCCTTGTGGGAGAAGGATCCGGACGTTTCCCATTTCGGAAATAAGGTCTGCCGAGAACGGCCACAATGAGATGTTCCGTCTCTGGGAAAGCACTGATCCCCAGGGCTGTTGTGCCTGTGACTAGGCTGCCCAGGGAAGGTGAAGACCAGCAACAGCTTTCAGGGCTGGCACCTTCCTTGTGGGAGAAGGAGCCGGACATTTCCCTTTTCGGAAAAATGGCTCTGCGAGAACGGCCACAATTGCATGTTCCGTCTCTGGGAAAGCACTGATCCCCAGGGCTGTTGTGCCTGTGACTAGGCTGCCCAGGGAAGGTGAAGACCAGCAACAGCTTTCAGGTCTGGCCCCTTCCTTGTGGGAGAAGGATCCGGACGTTTCCCATTTCGGAAATAAGCTCTGCCGAGAACGGCCACAATGAGATGTTCCGTCTCTGGGAAAGCACTGATCCCCAGGGCTGTTGTGCCTGTGACTAGGCTGCCCAGGGAACGTGAAGACCAGCAACAGCTTTCAGGGCTGGCACCTTCCTTGTGGGAGAAGGAGCCGGACATTTCCCTTTTCGGAAAAATGGCTCTGCGAGAACGGCCACAATTGCATGTTCCGTCTCTGGGAAAGCACTGATCTCCAGGGCTGTTGTGCCTGTGAATAGGCTGCCGAGGGAAGGTGAAGACCAGCAACAGCTTTCAGGGCTGGCCCCTTCCTTGTGGGAGAAGGATCCGGACGTTTCCCATTTCGGAAAATTGCTCTGCCGAGAACGGCCACAATGAGATGTTCCGTCTCTGGGAAAGCACTGATCCCCAGGGCTGTTGTGCCTGTGAGTAGGCTGCCCAGGGAAGGTGAACACCAGCAACAGCTTTCAGGGCTGGCCCCTTCCTTGTGGGAGAAGGAGCCGGACGTTTCCCATTTCGGAAAATGGCTCTGCGAGAACGGCCAGAATTGGATGTTCCGTCTCTGGGAAAGCACTGATCCCCAGGGCTGTTGTGCCTGTGAATAGGCTGCCCAGGGAAGGTGAAGACCAGCAACAGCTTTCAGGGCTGGCCCCTTCCTTGTGGGAGAAGGATCCGGACGTTTCCCATTTCGGAAAAATGGCTCTGCGAGAACGGCCACAATTGGATGTTCCTTCTCTGGGAAAGCACTGATCCCCAGGGCTGTTGTGTCTGTGAGTAGGCTGCCCAGGGAAGGTGAAGACCAGCAACAGCTTTCAGGGCTGGCCCCTTCCTTGTGGGAGAAGGATCCGGACGTTTCCCATTTCGGAAAATGCCTCTGCCGAGAACGGGCACAATGCGATGTTCCGTCTCTGGGAAAGCACAGATCCCCAGGGCTGTTGTGCCTGTGACTAGGCTGCCCAGGGAAGGTGAAGACCAGCAACAGCTTTCAGGTCTGGCCCCTTCCTTGTGGGAGAAGGAGCCGGACGTTTCCCATTTCGGAAAATGGCTCTGCCGAGAACGGACACAATGAGGTGTTCCGTCTCTGGGAAAGCACAGATCCCCAGGGCTGTTGTGCCTGTGACTAGGCTGCCCAGGGAACGTGAAGACCAGCAACAGCTTTGAGGGCTCGCCCTTTCCTTGTGGGAGAAGGAGCCGGATGTTTCCCATTTCGGAAAATGGCTCTGCCGAGAACGGGTATGAAGAGGTGTTCTGTGTCTGGGAAAGCACTGATCCCCAGGGCTGTTGTGCCTGTGAGTAGGCTGCCCAGGGAAGGTGAAGACCAGCAACAGCTTTCAGGGCTGGCCCCTTCCTTGTGGGAGAAGGAGCCGGACGTTTCCCATTTCGGAAAAATGGCTCTGCCGAGAACGGCCACAATGAGATGTTCCATCTCTGGGAAAGCACTGATCCCCAGGGCTGTTGTGCCTGTGAATAGGCTACCCAGGGAACGTGAAGACCAGCAACAGCTTTGAGGGCTGGCCCCTTCCTTGTGGGAGAAGGAGCCGGACGTTTCCCATTTTGGAAAATGGCTCTGCAGAGAACAGGTACGATGAGATGTTCCGTCTCTGGGAAAGCACTGATCCCATGGGCTGTTGTGCCTGTGAATAGGCTACCCAGGGAAGGTGAACACCAGCAACAGCTTTCAGGGCTGGCCCCTTCCTTGTGGGAGCAGGAGCCGGACGTTTCCCTTTTCGGAAAAATTGCTCTGCCGAGAACGGACACGAGCAGATGTTCCGTCTCTGGGAAAGCACTGATCCCCAGGGCTGTTGTGCCTGTGAGTAGGCTGCCCAGGGAAGGTGAAGACCAGCAACAGCTTTCAGGGCTGGCCCCTTCCTTGTGGGAGAAGGATCCGGACGTTTCCCATTTCGGAAAATTGCTCTGCCGAGAACGGCCACAATGAGATGTTCCGTCTCTGGGAAAGCACAGATCCCCAGGGCTGTTGTGCCTGTGACTAGGCTGCCCAGGGAAGGTGAAGACCAGCAACAGCTTTCAGGGCTGGCCCCTTCCTTGTGGGAGAAGGAGCCGGACGTTTCCCATTTCGGAAAAATGGCTCTGCGAGAACGGCCACAATTGGATGTTCCGTCTCTGGGAAAGCACTGATCTCCAGGGCTGTTGTGCCTGTGAGTAGGCTGCCCAGGGAAGGTGAAGACCAGCAACAGCTTTCAGGGCTGGCCCCTTCCTTGTGGGAGAAGGAGCCGGACGTTTCCCATTTCGGAAAATGGCTCTGCCGAGAACGGGTATGAAGAGATGTTCCGTCTCTGGGAAAGCACTGATCCCCAGGGCTGTTGTGCCTGTGAGTAGGCTGCCCAGGGAACGTGAAGACCAGCAACAGCTTTGAGGGCTGGCCCCTTCCTTGTGGGAGAAGGAGCCGGACGTTTCCCATTTTGGAAAATGGCTCTGCCGAGAACGGGTACGATGAGATGTTCCGTCTCTGGGAAAGCACTGATCCCCAGGGCTGTTGTGCCTGTGACTAGGCTGCCCAGGGAAGGTGAAGACCAGCAACAGCTTTCAGGTCTGGCCCCTTCCTTGTGGGAGAAGGATCCGGACGTTTCCCATTTCGGAAATAAGCTCTGCCGAGAACGGCCACAATGAGATGTTCCGTCTCTGGGAAAGCACTGATCCCCAGGGCTGTTGTGCCTGTGACTAGGCTGCCCAGGGAAGGTGAAGACCAGCAACAGCTTTCAGGGCTGGCACCTTCCTTGTGGGAGAAGGAGCCGGACATTTCCCTTTTCGGAAAAATGGCTCTGCGAGAACGGACACAATTGCATGTTCCATCTCTGGGAAAGCACTGATCTCCAGGGCTGTTGTGCCTGTGAATAGGCTGCCGAGGGAAGGTGAAGACCAGCAACAGCTTTCAGGGCTGGCACCTTCCTTGTGGGAGAAGGATCCGGACGTTTCCCATTTCGGAAAATTGCTCTGCCGAGAACGGCCACAATGAGATGTTCCGTCTCTGGGAAAGCACTGATCCCCAGGGCTGTTGTGCCTGTGAGTAGGCTGCCCAGGGAAGGTGAAGACCAGCAACAGCTTTCAGGGCTGGCCCCTTCCTTGTGGGAGAAGGAGCCGGACGTTTCCCATTTCGGAAAATGGCTCTGCCGAGAACGGGTACGATGAGATGTTCCGTGTCTGGGAAAGCACTGATCCCCAGGGCTGTTGTGCCTGTGAGTAGGCTGCCCAGGGAAGGTGAAGACCAGCAACAGCTTTCAGGGCTGGCACCTTCCTTGTGGGAGAAGGAGCCGGACATTTCCCTTTTCGGAAAAATGGCTCTGCGAGAACGGCCACAATTGGATGTTCCGTCTCTGGGAAAGCACGGATCCCCAGGGCTGTTGTGCCTGTGACTAGGCTGCCAAGGGAAGGTGAAGACCAGCAACAGCTTTCAGGGCTGGCCCCTTCCTTGTGGGAGAAGGAGCCGGACGTTTCCCATTTCGGAAAATGGCTCTGCCGAGAACGGCCACAAAGAGATGTTCCGACTCTGGGAAAGCACTGATCCCCAGGGCTGTTGTGCCTGTGAGTAGGCTGCCCAGGGAAGGTGAAGACCAGCAACAGCTTTCAGGGCTGGCCCCTTCCTTGTGGGAGAAGGAGCCGGACGTTTCCCATTTCGGAAAATGGCTCTGCCGAGAACGGGTACGATGAGATGTTCCGTGTCTGGGAAAGCACTGATCCCCAGGGCTGTTGTGCCTGTGACTAGGCTGCCCAGGGAAGGTGAAGACCAGCAACAGCTTTCAGGGCTGGCACCTTCCTTGTGGGAGAAGGAGCCGGACATTTCCCTTTTCGGAAAAATGGCTCTGCGAGAACGGCCACAATTGGATGTTCCGTCTCTGGGAAAGCACGGATCCCCAGGGCTGTTGTGCCTGTGACTAGGCTGCCAAGGGAAGGTGAAGACCAGCAACAGCTTTCAGGGCTGGCCCCTTCCTTGTGGGAGAAGGAGCCGGACGTTTCCCATTTCGGAAAATGGCTCTGCCGAGAACGGCCACAAAGAGATGTTCCGTCTCTGGGAAAGCACTGATCCCCAGGGCTGTTGTGCCTGTGTCTAGGCTGCCAAGGGAAGGTGAAGACCAGCAACAGCTTTCAGGGCTGGCCCCTTCCTTGTGGGAGCAGGAGCCGGACGTTTCCCATTTTGGAAAAATTGCTCTGCCGAGAACGGGCACGATGAGATGTTCCGTCTCTGGGAAAGCACTGATCCCCAGGGCTGTTGTGCCTGTGACTAGGCTGCCCAGGGAAGGTGAAGACCAGCAACAGCTCTCAGGGCTGGCCCCTTCCTTGTGGGAGAAGGAGCCGGACGTTTCCCATTTTGGAAAATGGCTGTGCCGAGAACGGGCACAATGAGATGTTCCGTCTCTGGGAAAGCACAGATCCCCAGGGCTGTTGTGCCTGTGAATAGGCTGCCCAGGGAACGTGAAGACCAGCAACAGCTTTCAGGGCTGGCACCTTCCTTGTGGGAGCAGGAGCCGGACGTTTCCCTTTTCGGAAAAATTGCTCTGCCGAGAACGGACACGAGCAGATGTTCCGTCTCTGGGAAAGCACTGACCTCCAGGGCTGTTGTGCCTGTGAGTAGGCTGCTGAGGGAAAGTGAAGACCAGCAACAGCTTTCAGGGCTGGCCCCTTCCTTGTGGGAGAAGGATCCGGACGTTTCCCATTTCGGAAAATGGCTCTGCCGAGAACGGACACAATGAGATGTTCCGTCTCTGGGAAAGCACTGATCCCCAGGGCTGTTGTGCCTGTGAGTAGGCTGCCCAGGGAAGGTGAAGACCAACAACAGCTCTCAGGGCTGGCACCTTCCTTGTGGGAGAAGGATCCGGACGTTTCCCATTTCGGAAATAAGCTCTGCCGAGAACGGGCACAATGAGATGTTCCGTCTCTGGGAAAGCACTGATCCCCAGGGCTGTTGTGCCTGTGACTAGGCTGCCCAGGGAAGGTGAAGACCAGCAACAGCTTTCAGGGCTGGCCCCTTCCTTGTGGGAGAAGGAGCCGGACGTTTCCCATTTCGGAAAATGGCTCTGCCGAGAACGGGTACGATGAGATGTTCCGTCTCTGGGAAAGCACTGATCCCCAGGGCTGTTGTGCCTGTGAATAGGCTGCCCAGGGAAGGTGAAGACCAGCAACAGCTTTGAGGGCTGGCCCCTTCCTTGTGGGAGAAGGATCAGGACGTTTCCCTTTTCGGAAAAAGGCTCTGCCGAGAACGGGTACGATGAGATGTTCCGTCTCTGGGAAAGCATTGATCTCCAGGGCTGTTGTGCCTGTGAGTAGGCTGCCCAGGGAAGGTGAAGACCAGCAACAGCTTTCAGGGCTGGCCCCTTCCTTGTGGGAGAAGGAGCCGGACGTTTCCCATTTCGGAAAAATGGCTCTGCGAGAACGGCCACAATGAGATGTTCCGTCTCTGGGAAAGCACTGATCCCCAGGGCTGTTGTGCCTGTGAGTAGGCTGCCCAGGGAAGGTGAAGACCAGCAACAGCTTTCAGGGCTGGCCCCTTCCTTGTGGGAGAAGGAGCCGGACGTTTCCCTTTTCGGAAAAATGGCTCTGCGAGAACGGCCACAATTGGATGTTCCATCTCTGGGAAAGCACGGATCCCCAGGGCTGTTGTGCCTGTGACTAGGCTGCCCAGGGAAGGTGAAGACCAGCAACAGCTTTCAGGGCTGGCACCTTCCTTGTGGGAGAAGGAGCCGGACGTTTCCCATTTCGGAAAATGGCTCTGCCGAGAACGGCCACAAAGAGATGTTCCGACTCTGGGAAAGCACTGATCCCCAGGGCTGTTGTGCCTGTGTCTAGGCTGCCAAGGGAAGGTGAAGACCAGCAACAGCTTTCAGGGCTGGCACCTTCATTGTGGGAGCAGGAGCCGGACGTTTCCCATTTTGGAAAAATTGCTCTGCCGAGAACGGGCACGAGCAGATGTTCCGTCTCTGGGAAAGCACTGATCCCCAGGGCTGTTGTGCCTGTGAGTAGGCTGCCCAGGGAACGTGAAGACCAGCAACAGCTTTCAGGGCTGGCCCCTTCCTTGTGGGAGAAGGAGCCGGACGTTTCCCTTTTCGGAAAAATTGCTCTGCCGAGAACGGGTACGATGAGATGTTCCGTCTCTGGGAAAGCACTGATCCCCAGGGCTGTTGTGCCTGTGAATTCGCTGCCCAGGGAAGGTGAAGACCAGCAACAGCTTTCAGGGCTGGCCCCTTCCTTGTGGGAGAAGGAGCCGGACGTTTCCCATTTCGGAAAACGGCTCTACCGAGAACGGGTATGAAAAGACGTTCCGTCTCTGAGAAAGCACTGATCCCCAGGGCTGTTGTGCCTGTGAGTAGGCTGCCCAGGGAAGGTGAAGACCAGCAACAGCTTTCAGGGCTGGCACCTTCCTTGTGGGAGAAGGAGCCGGACGTTTCCCATTTCGGAAAAATGGCTCTGCGAGAACGGCCACAATGAGATGTTCCGTCTCTGGGAAAGCACTGATCCCCAGGGCTGTTGTGCCTGTGAGTAGGCTGCCCAGGGAAGGTGAAGACCAGCAACAGCTTTCAGGCCTGCCCCTTCCTTGTGGGAGAAGGAGCCGGACGTTTCCCATTTCGGAAAATGGCTCTGCCGAGAACGGGCACGAGGAGATGTTCCGTCTCTGGGAAAGCACAGATCCCCAGGGCTGTTGTGCCTGTGAATAGGCTGCCCAGGGAATGTGAAGACCAGCAACAGCTTTGAGGGCTGGCCCCTTCCTTGTGGGAGCAGGAGCCGGACGTTTCCCTTTTCGGAAAAATTGCTCTGCCGAGAACGGACACGAGCAGATGTTCCGTCTCTGGGAAAGCACTGATCCCCAGGGCTGTTGTGCCTGTGAGTAGGCTGCTGAGGGAAGGTGAAGACCAGCAACAGCTTTCAGGGCTGGCCCCTTCCTTGTGGGAGAGGGATCCGGACGTTTCCCATTTCGGAAAATTGCTCTGCCGAGAACGGACACAATGAGATGTTCCGTCTCTGGGAAAGCACTGATCCCCAGGGCTGTTGTGCCTGTGAGTAGGCTGCCCAGGGAAGGTGAAGACCAACAACAGCTCTCAGGGCTGGCACCTTCCTTGTGGGAGAAGGATCCGGACGTTTCCCATTTCGGAAATAAGCTCTGCCGAGAACGGGCACAATGAGATGTTCCGTCTCTGGGAAAGCACTGATCCCCAGGGCTGTTGTGCCTGTGACTAGGCTGCCCAGGGAAGGTGAAGACCAGCAACAGCTTTCAGGGCTGGCCCCTTCCTTGTGGGAGAAGGAGCCGGACGTTTCCCATTTCGGAAAATGGCTCTGCCGAGAACGGGTACGATGAGATGTTCCGTCTCTGGGAAAGCACTGATCCCCAGGGCTGTTGTGCCTGTGAATAGGCTGCCCAGGGAAGGTGAAGACCAGCAACAGCTTTGAGGGCTGGCCCCTTCCTTGTGGGAGAAGGATCAGGACGTTTCCCTTTTCGGAAAAAGGCTCTGCCGAGAACGGGTACGATGAGATGTTCCGTCTCTGGGAAAGCATTGATCTCCAGGGCTGTTGTGCCTGTGAGTAGGCTGCCCAGGGAAGGTGAAGACCAGCAACAGCTTTCAGGGCTGGCCCCTTCCTTGTGGGAGAAGGAGCCGGACGTTTCCCATTTCGGAAAAATGGCTCTGCGAGAACGGCCACAATGAGATGTTCCGTCTCTGGGAAAGCACTGATCCCCAGGGCTGTTGTGCCTGTGAGTAGGCTGCCCAGGGAAGGTGAAGACCAGCAACAGCTTTCAGGGCTGGCCCCTTCCTTGTGGGAGAAGGAGCCGGACGTTTCCCTTTTCGGAAAAATGGCTCTGCGAGAACGGCCACAATTGGATGTTCCATCTCTGGGAAAGCACGGATCCCCAGGGCTGTTGTGCCTGTGACTAGGCTGCCCAGGGAAGGTGAAGACCAGCAACAGCTTTCAGGGCTGGCACCTTCCTTGTGGGAGAAGGAGCCGGACGTTTCCCATTTCGGAAAATGGCTCTGCCGAGAACGGCCACAAAGAGATGTTCCGACTCTGGGAAAGCACTGATCCCCAGGGCTGTTGTGCCTGTGTCTAGGCTGCCAAGGGAAGGTGAAGACCAGCAACAGCTTTCAGGGCTGGCACCTTCATTGTGGGAGCAGGAGCCGGACGTTTCCCATTTTGGAAAAATTGCTCTGCCGAGAACGGGCACGAGCAGATGTTCCGTCTCTGGGAAAGCACTGATCCCCAGGGCTGTTGTGCCTGTGAGTAGGCTGCCCAGGGAACGTGAAGACCAGCAACAGCTTTCAGGGCTGGCCCCTTCCTTGTGGGAGAAGGAGCCGGACGTTTCCCTTTTCGGAAAAATTGCTCTGCCGAGAACGGGTACGATGAGATGTTCCGTCTCTGGGAAAGCACTGATCCCCAGGGCTGTTGTGCCTGTGAATTCGCTGCCCAGGGAAGGTGAAGACCAGCAACAGCTTTCAGGGCTGGCCCCTTCCTTGTGGGAGAAGGAGCCGGACGTTTCCCATTTCGGAAAACGGCTCTACCGAGAACGGGTATGAAAAGACGTTCCGTCTCTGAGAAAGCACTGATCCCCAGGGCTGTTGTGCCTGTGAGTAGGCTGCCCAGGGAAGGTGAAGACCAGCAACAGCTTTCAGGGCTGGCACCTTCCTTGTGGGAGAAGGAGCCGGACGTTTCCCATTTCGGAAAAATGGCTCTGCGAGAACGGCCACAATGAGATGTTCCGTCTCTGGGAAAGCACTGATCCCCAGGGCTGTTGTGCCTGTGAGTAGGCTGCCCAGGGAAGGTGAAGACCAGCAACAGCTTTCAGGCCTGCCCCTTCCTTGTGGGAGAAGGAGCCGGACGTTTCCCATTTCGGAAAATGGCTCTGCCGAGAACGGGCACGAGGAGATGTTCCGTCTCTGGGAAAGCACAGATCCCCAGGGCTGTTGTGCCTGTGAATAGGCTGCCCAGGGAATGTGAAGACCAGCAACAGCTTTGAGGGCTGGCCCCTTCCTTGTGGGAGCAGGAGCCGGACGTTTCCCTTTTCGGAAAAATTGCTCTGCCGAGAACGGACACGAGCAGATGTTCCGTCTCTGGGAAAGCACTGATCCCCAGGGCTGTTGTGCCTGTGAGTAGGCTGCTGAGGGAAGGTGAAGACCAGCAACAGCTTTCAGGGCTGGCCCCTTCCTTGTGGGAGAGGGATCCGGACGTTTCCCATTTCGGAAAATTGCTCTGCCGAGAACGGCCACAATGAGATGTTCCGTCTCTGGGAAAGCACAGATCCCCAGGGCTGTTGTGCCTGTGACTAGGCTGCCCAGGGAAGGTGAAGACCAGCAACAGCTTTCAGGGCTGGCCCCTTCCTTGTGGGAGAAGGAGCCGGACGTTTCCCATTTCGGAAATAAGCTCTGCCGAGAACGGCCACAATTGCATGTTCCGTCTCTGGGAAAGCACAGATCCCCAGGGCTGTTGTGCCTGTGACTAGGCTGCCCAGGGAAGGTGAAGACCAGCAACAGCTTTCAGGGCTGGCCCCTTCCTTGTGGGAGAAGTATCCGGACGTTTCCCGTTTCGGAAAAATGGCTCTGCGAGAACGGCCACAATGAGATGTTCCGTCTCTGGGAAAGCACAGATCCCCAGGGCTGTTGTGCCTGTGAATAGGCTACCCAGGGAACGTGAAGACCAGCAACAGCTTTCAGGGCTGGCCCCTTCCTTGTGGGAGAAGGAGCCGGACGTTTCCCATTTTGGAAAATGGCTCTGCAGAGAACGGGTACGATGAGATGTTCCGTCTCTGGGAAAGCACTGATCCCCAGGGCTGTTGTGCCTGTGACTAGGCTACCCAGGGAAGGTGAACACCAGCAACAGCTTTGAGGGCTCGCCCTTTCCTTGTGGGAGAAGGAGCCGGATGTTTCCCATTTCGGAAAATGGCTCTGCCGAGAACGGGTATGAAGAGGTGTTCTGTGTCTGGGAAAGCACTGATCCCCAGGGCTGTTGTGCCTGTGAGTAGGCTGCCCAGGGAACGTGAAGACCAGCAACAGCTTTCAGGGCTGGCCCCTTCCTTGTGGGAGAAGGAGCCGGACGTTTCCCATTTCGGAAAAATGGCTCTGCCGAGAACGGGCACAATGAGATGTTCCATCTCTGGGAAAGCACTGATCCCCAGGGCTGTTGTGCCTGTGAATAGGCTACCCAGGGAACGTGAAGACCAGCAACAGCTTTCAGGGCTGGCCCCTTCCTTGTGGGAGAAGGAGCCGGACGTTTCCCATTTTGGAAAATGGCTCTGCAGAGAACGGGTACGATGAGATGTTCCGTCTCTGGGAAAGCACTGATCCCCAGGGCTGTTGTGCCTGTGAATAGGCTACCCAGGGAAGGTGAACACCAGCAACAGCTTTCAGGGCTGGCCCCTTCCTTGTGGGAGCAGGAGCCGGACGTTTCCCTTTTCGGAAAAATTGCTCTGCCGAGAACGGACACGAGCAGATGTTCCGTCTCTGGGAAAGCACTGATCCCCAGGGCTGTTGTGCCTGTGACTAGGCTGCCCAGGGAAGGTGAAGACCAGCAACAGCTTTCAGGGCTGGCACCTTCCTTGTGGGAGAAGGATCTGGACGTTTCCCATTTCGGAAAATTGCTCTGCCGAGAACGGCCACAATGAGATGTTCCGTCTCTGGGAAAGCACAGATCCCCAGGGCTGTTGTGCCTGTGACTAGGCTGCCCAGGGAAGGTGAAGACCAGCAACAGCTTTCAGGGCTGGCCCCTTCCTTGTGGGAGAAGGAGCCGGACGTTTCCCATTTCGGAAAAATAGCTCTGCGAGAACGGCCAGAATTGGATGTTCCGTCTCTGGGAAAGCACTGATCTCCAGGGCTGTTGTGCCTGTGAGTAGGCTGCCCAGGGAAGGTGAAGACCAGCAACAGCTTTCAGGGCTGGCACCTTCCTTGTGGGAGAAGGAGCCGGACGTTTCCCATTTCAGAAAATGGCTCTGCCGAGAACGGGTATGAAGAGATGTTCCGTCTCTGGGAAAGCACTGATCCCCAGGGCTGTTGTGCCTGTGAGTAGGCTGCCCAGGGAAGGTGAAGACCAGCAACAGCTTTCAGGGCTGGCCCCTTCCTTGTGGGAGAAGGAGCCGGACGTTTCCCATTTCGGAAATAAGCTCTGCCGAGAACGGCCACAATTGGATGTTCCGTCTCTGGGAAAGCACAGATCCCCAGGGCTGTTGTGCCTGTGACTAGGCTGCCCAGGGAAGGTGAAGACCAGCAACAGCTTTCAGGTCTGGCCCCTTCCTTGTGGGAGAAGGATCCGGACGTTTCCCATTTCGGAAATAAGCTCTGCCGAGAACGGGCACAATGAGATGTTCCGTCTCTGGGAAAGCACAGATCCCCAGGGCTGTTGTGCCTGTGAGTAGGCTGCCCAGGGAAGGTGAAGACCAGCAACAGCTTTCAGGGCTGGCCCCTTCCTTGTGGGAGAAGGAGCCGGACGTTTCCCATTTCGGAAAAATGGGTCTGCGAGAACGGCCACAATTGGATGTTCCGTCTCTGGGAAAGCACTGATCCCCAGGGCTGTTGTGCCTGTGATTAGGCTGCCCAGGGAAGGTGAAGACCAGCAACAGCTTTCAGGGCTGGCACCTTCCTTGTGGGAGAAGGAGCCGGACGTTTCCCATTTGGAAATTTCTCTGCCGAGAACGGACACGATGAGATGTTCCGTCTCTGGGAAAGCACAGATCCCCAGGGCTGTTGTGCCTGTGAATAGGCTGCCCAGGGGTGGTGAAGACCAGCAACAGCTTTAAAGGCTGGTACCTTTCTTGTGGGAGCAGGAGCCGGACGTTTCCCTTTTCGAAAATATTGCTCTGCCAAGAACGGACACGAGCAGATGTTCCGTCTCTGGGAAAGCACTGATCCCCAGGGCTGTTGTGCCTGTGAATAGGCTGCCCAGGGAAGGTGAAGACCAGCAACAGCTTTGAGGGCTGGCCCCTTCCTTGTGGGAGAAGGATCAGGACGTTTCCCTTTTTAGAAAAAGGCTGTGCCGAGAACGGACAGGAGCAGATGTTCTGTCTCTGGGAAAGCACTGATCTCCAGGCCTGTTGTGCCTGTGAGTAGGCTGCCCAGGGAAGGTGAAGACCAGCAACAGCTTTCAGGGCTGGCCCCTTCCTTATAGGAGAAGGAGCCGGACGTTTCCATTTCGGAAAAATGGCTCTGCGAGAACGGCCACAAAGAGATGTTCCGACTCTGGGAAAGCACTGATCCCCAGGGCTGTTGTGCCTGTGAGTAGGCTGCCCAGGAAGGTGAAGACCAGCAACAGCTTTCAGGGCTGGCACCTTCCTTGTGGGAGAAGGAGCCGGACGTTTCCCATTTCGGAAAAATGGCTCTGCGAGAATGGCCACAATTGCATGTTCCGTCTCTGGGAAAGCACGGATCCCCAGGGCTGTTGTGCCTGTGACTAGGCTGCCCAGGGAAGGTGAAGACCAGCAACAGCTTTCAGGGCTGGCCCCTTCCTTGTGGGAGAAGGAGCCGGACGTTTCCCATTTCGGAAAATTTCTCTGCCGAGAACGGGCACAATGAGATGTTCCGTCTCTGGGAAAGCACAGATCCCCAGTGCTGTTGTGTCTGTGAGTAGGCTGCCCAGGGAAGGTGAAGACCAGCAACAGCTTTCAGGGCTGGCCCCTTCCTTGTGGGAGAAGGAGCCGTACGTTTCCCATTTTGGAAAATTTCTCTGCCGAGAACGGACACGAGCAGATGTTCCGTCTCTGGGAAAGCACTGATCCCCAGGGCTGTTGTGCCTGTGAATAGGCTGCCCAGGGAAGGTGAAGACCAGCAACAGCTTTCAGGGCTGGCCCCTTCCTTGTGGGAGAAGGAGCCAGACGTTTCCCATTTCGGAAAATGGCTCTGCCGAGAACAGGTATGAAGTGGTGTTCCGTGTCTGGGAAAGCACTGATCCCCAAGGCTGTTGTGCCTGTGAGTAGGCTGCCCAGGGAAGGTGAACACCAGCAACAGCTTTCAGGGCTGGCCCCTTCCTTGTGGGAGAAGGAGCCGGACGTTTCCCTTTTCGGAAAAATTGCTCTGCCGAGAACGGGTACGATGAGATGTTCCGTCTCTGGGAAAGCACTGATCCCCAGGGCTGTTGTGCCTGTGAATTCGCTGCCCAGGGAAGGTGAAGACCAGCAACAGCTTTCAGGGCTGGCCCCTTCCTTGTGGGAGAAGGAGCCGGACGTTTCCCATTTCGGAAAACGGCTCTACCGAGAACGGGTATGAAAAGACGTTCCGTCTCTGAGAAAGCACTGATCCCCAGGGCTGTTGTGCCTGTGAGTAGGCTGCCCAGGGAAGGTGAAGACCAGCAACAGCTTTCAGGGCTGGCACCTTCCTTGTGGGAGAAGGAGCCGGACGTTTCCCATTTCGGAAAAATGGCTCTGCGAGAACGGCCACAATGAGATGTTCCGTCTCTGGGAAAGCACTGATCCCCAGGGCTGTTGTGCCTGTGAGTAGGCTGCCCAGGGAAGGTGAAGACCAGCAACAGCTTTCAGGCCTGCCCCTTCCTTGTGGGAGAAGGAGCCGGACGTTTCCCATTTCGGAAAATGGCTCTGCCGAGAACGGGCACGAGGAGATGTTCCGTCTCTGGGAAAGCACAGATCCCCAGGGCTGTTGTGCCTGTGAATAGGCTGCCCAGGGAATGTGAAGACCAGCAACAGCTTTGAGGGCTGGCCCCTTCCTTGTGGGAGCAGGAGCCGGACGTTTCCCTTTTCGGAAAAATTGCTCTGCCGAGAACGGACACGAGCAGATGTTCCGTCTCTGGGAAAGCACTGATCCCCAGGGCTGTTGTGCCTGTGAGTAGGCTGCTGAGGGAAGGTGAAGACCAGCAACAGCTTTCAGGGCTGGCCCCTTCCTTGTGGGAGAGGGATCCGGACGTTTCCCATTTCGGAAAATTGCTCTGCCGAGAACGGCCACAATGAGATGTTCCGTCTCTGGGAAAGCACAGATCCCCAGGGCTGTTGTGCCTGTGACTAGGCTGCCCAGGGAAGGTGAAGACCAGCAACAGCTTTCAGGGCTGGCCCCTTCCTTGTGGGAGAAGGAGCCGGACGTTTCCCATTTCGGAAATAAGCTCTGCCGAGAACGGCCACAATTGCATGTTCCGTCTCTGGGAAAGCACAGATCCCCAGGGCTGTTGTGCCTGTGACTAGGCTGCCCAGGGAAGGTGAAGACCAGCAACAGCTTTCAGGGCTGGCCCCTTCCTTGTGGGAGAAGTATCCGGACGTTTCCCGTTTCGGAAAAATGGCTCTGCGAGAACGGCCACAATGAGATGTTCCGTCTCTGGGAAAGCACAGATCCCCAGGGCTGTTGTGCCTGTGAATAGGCTACCCAGGGAACGTGAAGACCAGCAACAGCTTTCAGGGCTGGCCCCTTCCTTGTGGGAGAAGGAGCCGGACGTTTCCCATTTTGGAAAATGGCTCTGCAGAGAACGGGTACGATGAGATGTTCCGTCTCTGGGAAAGCACTGATCCCCAGGGCTGTTGTGCCTGTGACTAGGCTACCCAGGGAAGGTGAACACCAGCAACAGCTTTGAGGGCTCGCCCTTTCCTTGTGGGAGAAGGAGCCGGATGTTTCCCATTTCGGAAAATGGCTCTGCCGAGAACGGGTATGAAGAGGTGTTCTGTGTCTGGGAAAGCACTGATCCCCAGGGCTGTTGTGCCTGTGAGTAGGCTGCCCAGGGAACGTGAAGACCAGCAACAGCTTTCAGGGCTGGCCCCTTCCTTGTGGGAGAAGGAGCCGGACGTTTCCCATTTCGGAAAAATGGCTCTGCCGAGAACGGGCACAATGAGATGTTCCATCTCTGGGAAAGCACTGATCCCCAGGGCTGTTGTGCCTGTGAATAGGCTACCCAGGGAACGTGAAGACCAGCAACAGCTTTCAGGGCTGGCCCCTTCCTTGTGGGAGAAGGAGCCGGACGTTTCCCATTTTGGAAAATGGCTCTGCAGAGAACGGGTACGATGAGATGTTCCGTCTCTGGGAAAGCACTGATCCCCAGGGCTGTTGTGCCTGTGAATAGGCTACCCAGGGAAGGTGAACACCAGCAACAGCTTTCAGGGCTGGCCCCTTCCTTGTGGGAGCAGGAGCCGGACGTTTCCCTTTTCGGAAAAATTGCTCTGCCGAGAACGGACACGAGCAGATGTTCCGTCTCTGGGAAAGCACTGATCCCCAGGGCTGTTGTGCCTGTGACTAGGCTGCCCAGGGAAGGTGAAGACCAGCAACAGCTTTCAGGGCTGGCACCTTCCTTGTGGGAGAAGGATCTGGACGTTTCCCATTTCGGAAAATTGCTCTGCCGAGAACGGCCACAATGAGATGTTCCGTCTCTGGGAAAGCACAGATCCCCAGGGCTGTTGTGCCTGTGACTAGGCTGCCCAGGGAAGGTGAAGACCAGCAACAGCTTTCAGGGCTGGCCCCTTCCTTGTGGGAGAAGGAGCCGGACGTTTCCCATTTCGGAAAAATAGCTCTGCGAGAACGGCCAGAATTGGATGTTCCGTCTCTGGGAAAGCACTGATCTCCAGGGCTGTTGTGCCTGTGAGTAGGCTGCCCAGGGAAGGTGAAGACCAGCAACAGCTTTCAGGGCTGGCACCTTCCTTGTGGGAGAAGGAGCCGGACGTTTCCCATTTCAGAAAATGGCTCTGCCGAGAACGGGTATGAAGAGATGTTCCGTCTCTGGGAAAGCACTGATCCCCAGGGCTGTTGTGCCTGTGAGTAGGCTGCCCAGGGAAGGTGAAGACCAGCAACAGCTTTCAGGGCTGGCCCCTTCCTTGTGGGAGAAGGAGCCGGACGTTTCCCATTTCGGAAATAAGCTCTGCCGAGAACGGCCACAATTGGATGTTCCGTCTCTGGGAAAGCACAGATCCCCAGGGCTGTTGTGCCTGTGACTAGGCTGCCCAGGGAAGGTGAAGACCAGCAACAGCTTTCAGGTCTGGCCCCTTCCTTGTGGGAGAAGGATCCGGACGTTTCCCATTTCGGAAATAAGCTCTGCCGAGAACGGGCACAATGAGATGTTCCGTCTCTGGGAAAGCACAGATCCCCAGGGCTGTTGTGCCTGTGAGTAGGCTGCCCAGGGAAGGTGAAGACCAGCAACAGCTTTCAGGGCTGGCCCCTTCCTTGTGGGAGAAGGAGCCGGACGTTTCCCATTTCGGAAAAATGGGTCTGCGAGAACGGCCACAATTGGATGTTCCGTCTCTGGGAAAGCACTGATCCCCAGGGCTGTTGTGCCTGTGATTAGGCTGCCCAGGGAAGGTGAAGACCAGCAACAGCTTTCAGGGCTGGCACCTTCCTTGTGGGAGAAGGAGCCGGACGTTTCCCATTTGGAAATTTCTCTGCCGAGAACGGACACGATGAGATGTTCCGTCTCTGGGAAAGCACAGATCCCCAGGGCTGTTGTGCCTGTGAATAGGCTGCCCAGGGGTGGTGAAGACCAGCAACAGCTTTAAAGGCTGGTACCTTTCTTGTGGGAGCAGGAGCCGGACGTTTCCCTTTTCGAAAATATTGCTCTGCCAAGAACGGACACGAGCAGATGTTCCGTCTCTGGGAAAGCACTGATCCCCAGGGCTGTTGTGCCTGTGAATAGGCTGCCCAGGGAAGGTGAAGACCAGCAACAGCTTTGAGGGCTGGCCCCTTCCTTGTGGGAGAAGGATCAGGACGTTTCCCTTTTTAGAAAAAGGCTGTGCCGAGAACGGACAGGAGCAGATGTTCTGTCTCTGGGAAAGCACTGATCTCCAGGCCTGTTGTGCCTGTGAGTAGGCTGCCCAGGGAAGGTGAAGACCAGCAACAGCTTTCAGGGCTGGCCCCTTCCTTATAGGAGAAGGAGCCGGACGTTTCCATTTCGGAAAAATGGCTCTGCGAGAACGGCCACAAAGAGATGTTCCGACTCTGGGAAAGCACTGATCCCCAGGGCTGTTGTGCCTGTGAGTAGGCTGCCCAGGAAGGTGAAGACCAGCAACAGCTTTCAGGGCTGGCACCTTCCTTGTGGGAGAAGGAGCCGGACGTTTCCCATTTCGGAAAAATGGCTCTGCGAGAATGGCCACAATTGCATGTTCCGTCTCTGGGAAAGCACGGATCCCCAGGGCTGTTGTGCCTGTGACTAGGCTGCCCAGGGAAGGTGAAGACCAGCAACAGCTTTCAGGGCTGGCCCCTTCCTTGTGGGAGAAGGAGCCGGACGTTTCCCATTTCGGAAAATTTCTCTGCCGAGAACGGGCACAATGAGATGTTCCGTCTCTGGGAAAGCACAGATCCCCAGTGCTGTTGTGTCTGTGAGTAGGCTGCCCAGGGAAGGTGAAGACCAGCAACAGCTTTCAGGGCTGGCCCCTTCCTTGTGGGAGAAGGAGCCGTACGTTTCCCATTTTGGAAAATTTCTCTGCCGAGAACGGACACGAGCAGATGTTCCGTCTCTGGGAAAGCACTGATCCCCAGGGCTGTTGTGCCTGTGAATAGGCTGCCCAGGGAAGGTGAAGACCAGCAACAGCTTTCAGGGCTGGCCCCTTCCTTGTGGGAGAAGGAGCCAGACGTTTCCCATTTCGGAAAATGGCTCTGCCGAGAACAGGTATGAAGTGGTGTTCCGTGTCTGGGAAAGCACTGATCCCCAAGGCTGTTGTGCCTGTGAGTAGGCTGCCCAGGGAAGGTGAAGACCAGCAACAGCTTTCAGGGCTGGCCCCTTCCTTGTGGGAGAAGGAGCCGGACGTTTCCCATTTCGGAAAAATGGCTCTGCGAGAACGGCCACAATTGGATGTTCCGTCTCTGGGAAAGCACAGATCCCCAGGGCTGTTGTGTCTGTGACTAGGCTGCCCAGGGAAGGTGAAGACCAGCAACAGCTTTCAGGGCTGGCCCCTTCCTTGTGGGAGAAGGATCCGGACGTTTCCCATTTCGGAAAATGGCTCTGCCGAGAACGGGCACAATGCGATGTTCCGTCTCTGGGAAAGCACTGATCCCCAGGGCTGTTGTGCCTGTGACTAGGCTGCCCAGGGAAGGTGAAGACCAGCAACAGCTTTCAGGGCTGGCCCCTTCCTTGTGGGAGAAGGAGCCGGACGTTTCCCATTTCGCAAAATGGCTCTGCCGAGAACGGACACAATGAGATGTTCCGTGTCTGGGAAAGCACAGATCCCCAGGGCTGATGTGCCTGTGAATAGGCTGCCCAGGGATGGTGAAGACCAGCAACAGCTTTCAAGGCTGGTACCTTTCTTGTGGGAGCAGGAGCCGGACGTTTCCCAATTTGGAAAAATGCCTCTGCCGAGAACGGACACGAGCAGATGTTCCGTCTCTGGGAAAGCACTGATCCCCAGGGCTGTTGTGCCTGTGAGTAGGCTGCCCAGGGAACGTGAAGACCAGCAACAGCTTTGAGGGCTGGCCCCTTCCTTGTGGGAGAAGGAGCCGGATGTTTCCCATTTCGGAAAATGGCTCTGCCGTGAACGGGTATGAAGAGATGTTCCGTCTCTGGGAAAGCACTGATCCCCAGGGCTGTTGTGCCTGTGAGTAGGCTGCCCAGGGAAGGTGAAGACCAGCAACAGCTTTCAGGGCTGGCCCCTTCCTTGTGGGAGAAGGAGCCGGACGTTTCCCATTTCGGAAATAAGCTCTGCCGAGAACGGCCACAATTGGATGTTCCGTCTCTGGGAAAGCACAGATCCCCAGGGCTGTTGTGCCTGTGACTAGGCTGCCCAGGGAAGGTGAAGACCAGCAACAGCTTTCAGGTCTGGCCCCTTCCTTGTGGGAGAAGGATCCGGACGTTTCCCATTTCGGAAATAAGCTCTGCCGAGAACGGGCACAATGAGATGTTCCGTCTCTGGGAAAGCACAGATCCCCAGGGCTGTTGTGCCTGTGAGTAGGCTGCCCAGGGAAGGTGAAGACCAGCAACAGCTTTCAGGGCTGGCCCCTTCCTTGTGGGAGAAGGAGCCGGACGTTTCCCATTTCGGAAAAATGGGTCTGCGAGAACGGCCACAATTGGATGTTCCGTCTCTGGGAAAGCACTGATCCCCAGGGCTGTTGTGCCTGTGATTAGGCTGCCCAGGGAAGGTGAAGACCAGCAACAGCTTTCAGGGCTGGCACCTTCCTTGTGGGAGAAGGAGCCGGACGTTTCCCATTTGGAAATTTCTCTGCCGAGAACGGACACGATGAGATGTTCCGTCTCTGGGAAAGCACAGATCCCCAGGGCTGTTGTGCCTGTGAATAGGCTGCCCAGGGGTGGTGAAGACCAGCAACAGCTTTAAAGGCTGGTACCTTTCTTGTGGGAGCAGGAGCCGGACGTTTCCCTTTTCGAAAATATTGCTCTGCCAAGAACGGACACGAGCAGATGTTCCGTCTCTGGGAAAGCACTGATCCCCAGGGCTGTTGTGCCTGTGAATAGGCTGCCCAGGGAAGGTGAAGACCAGCAACAGCTTTGAGGGCTGGCCCCTTCCTTGTGGGAGAAGGATCAGGACGTTTCCCTTTTTAGAAAAAGGCTGTGCCGAGAACGGACAGGAGCAGATGTTCTGTCTCTGGGAAAGCACTGATCTCCAGGCCTGTTGTGCCTGTGAGTAGGCTGCCCAGGGAAGGTGAAGACCAGCAACAGCTTTCAGGGCTGGCCCCTTCCTTATAGGAGAAGGAGCCGGACGTTTCCATTTCGGAAAAATGGCTCTGCGAGAACGGCCACAAAGAGATGTTCCGACTCTGGGAAAGCACTGATCCCCAGGGCTGTTGTGCCTGTGAGTAGGCTGCCCAGGAAGGTGAAGACCAGCAACAGCTTTCAGGGCTGGCACCTTCCTTGTGGGAGAAGGAGCCGGACGTTTCCCATTTCGGAAAAATGGCTCTGCGAGAATGGCCACAATTGCATGTTCCGTCTCTGGGAAAGCACGGATCCCCAGGGCTGTTGTGCCTGTGACTAGGCTGCCCAGGGAAGGTGAAGACCAGCAACAGCTTTCAGGGCTGGCCCCTTCCTTGTGGGAGAAGGAGCCGGACGTTTCCCATTTCGGAAAATTTCTCTGCCGAGAACGGGCACAATGAGATGTTCCGTCTCTGGGAAAGCACAGATCCCCAGTGCTGTTGTGTCTGTGAGTAGGCTGCCCAGGGAAGGTGAAGACCAGCAACAGCTTTCAGGGCTGGCCCCTTCCTTGTGGGAGAAGGAGCCGTACGTTTCCCATTTTGGAAAATTTCTCTGCCGAGAACGGACACGAGCAGATGTTCCGTCTCTGGGAAAGCACTGATCCCCAGGGCTGTTGTGCCTGTGACTAGGCTGCCCAGGGAAGGTGAAGACCAGCAACAGCTTTCAGGGCTGGCCCCTTCCTTGTGGGAGAAGGAGCCAGACGTTTCCCATTTCGGAAAATGGCTCTGCCGAGAACAGGTATGAAGTGGTGTTCCGTGTCTGGGAAAGCACTGATCCCCAAGGCTGTTGTGCCTGTGAGTAGGCTGCCCAGGGAAGGTGAAGACCAGCAACAGCTTTCAGGGCTGGCCCCTTCCTTGTGGGAGAAGGATCCGGACGTTTCCCATTTCGGAAAAATGGCTCTGCGAGAACGGCCACAATTGGATGTTCCGTCTCTGGGAAAGCACAGATCCCCAGGGCTGTTGTGTCTGTGACTAGGCTGCCCAGGGAAGGTGAAGACCAGCAACAGCTTTCAGGGCTGGCCCCTTCCTTGTGGGAGAAGGATCCGGACGTTTCCCATTTCGGAAAATGGCTCTGCCGAGAACGGGCACAATGCGATGTTCCGTCTCTGGGAAAGCACTGATCCCCAGGGCTGTTGTGCCTGTGAGTAGGCTGCCCAGGGAAGGTGAAGACCAGCAACAGCTTTCAGGGCTGGCCCCTTCCTTGTGGGAGAAGGAGCCGGACGTTTCCCATTTCGCAAAATGGCTCTGCCGAGAACGGACACAATGAGATGTTCCGTGTCTGGGAAAGCACAGATCCCCAGGGCTGATGTGCCTGTGAATAGGCTGCCCAGGGATGGTGAAGACCAGCAACAGCTTTCAAGGCTGGTACCTTTCTTGTGGGAGCAGGAGCCGGACGTTTCCCAATTTGGAAAAATGCCTCTGCCGAGAACGGACACGAGCAGATGTTCCGTCTCTGGGAAAGCACTGATCCCCAGGGCTGTTGTGCCTGTGAGTAGGCTGCCCAGGGAACGTGAAGACCAGCAACAGCTTTGAGGGCTGGCCCCTTCCTTGTGGGAGAAGGAGCCGGATGTTTCCCATTTCGGAAAATGGCTCTGCCGTGAACGGGTATGAAGAGTTGTTCCGTGTCTGGGAAAGCACTGATCCCCAGGGCTGTTGTGCCTGTGAGTAGGCTGCCCAGGGAAGGTGAAGACCAGCAACAGCTTTCAGGGCTGGCCCCTTCCTTGTGGGAGAAGGAGCCGGACGTTTCCCATTTCGGAAATAAGCTCTGCCGAGAACGGGCACAATGAGATGTTCCATCTCTGGGAAAGCACTGATCCCCAGGGCTGTTGTGCCTGTGAATAGGCTGCCCAGGGAAGGTGAAGACCAGCAACAGCTTTCAGGGCTGGCCCCTTCCTTGTGGGAGAAGGAGCCGGACGTTTCCCATTTTGGAAAATGGCTCTGCCGAGAACGGGTACGATGAGATGTTCCGTCTCTGGGAAAGCACTGATCCCCAGGGCTGTTGTGCCTGTGAATAGGCTGCCCAGGGAAGGTGAAGACCAGCAACAGCTTTCAGGGCTGGCCCCTTCCTTGTGGGAGCAGGAGCCGGACGTTTCCCATTTCGGAAAAATTGCTCTGCCGAGAACGGACACGAGCAGATGTTCCGTCTCTGGGAAAGCACTGATCCCCAGGGCTGTTGTGCCTGTGAGTAGGCTGCCCAGGGAAGGTGAACACCAGCAACAGCTTTCAGGGCTGGCACCTTCCTTGTGGGAGAAGGATCCGGACGTTTCCCATTTCGGAAATAAGCTCTGCCGAGAACGGGCACAATGAGATGTTCTGTCTCTGGGAAAGCACTGATTCCCAGGGCTGTTGTGTCTGTGAGTAGGCTGCCCAGGGAAGGTGAAGACCAGCAACAGCTTTCAGGGCTGGCCCCTTCCTTGTGGGAGAAGGAGAAGGACGTTTCCCATTTCGCAAAATGGCTCTGCCGAGAACGGACACAATGAGATGTTCCGTCTCTGGGAAAGCACAGATCCCCAGGGCTGATGTGCCTGTGAATAGGCTGCCCAGGGATGGTGAAGACCAGCAACAGCTTTCAAGGCTGGTACCTTTCTTGTGGGAGCAGGAGCCGGACGTTTCCCAATTTGGAAAAATGCCTCTGCCGAGAACGGACACGAGCAGATGTTCCGTCTCTGGGAAAGCACTGATCCCCAGGGCTGTTGTGCCTGTGAGTAGGCTGCCCAGGGAACGTGAAGACCAGCAACAGCTTTGAGGGCTGGCCCCTTCCTTGTGGGAGAAGGAGCCGGATGTTTCCCTTTTCGGAAAATGGCTCTGCCGTGAACGGGTATGAAGAGTTGTTCCGTGTCTGGGAAAGCACTGATCCCCAGGGCTGTTGTGCCTGTGAGTAGGCTGCCCAGGGAAGGTGAAGACCAGCAACAGCTTTCAGGGCTGGCCCCTTCCTTGTGGGAGAAGGAGCCGGACGTTTCCCATTTCGGAAATAAGCTCTGCCGAGAACGGGCACAATGAGATGTTCCATCTCTGGGAAAGCACTGATCCCCAGGGCTGTTGTGCCTGTGAATAGGCTGCCCAGGGAAGGTGAAGACCAGCAACAGCTTTCAGGGCTGGCCCCTTCCTTGTGGGAGAAGGAGCCGGACGTTTCCCATTTTGGAAAATGGCTCTGCCGAGAACGGGTACGATGAGATGTTCCGTCTCTGGGAAAGCACTGATCCCCAGGGCTGTTGTGCCTGTGAATAGGCTGCCCAGGGAAGGTGAAGACCAGCAACAGCTTTCAGGGCTGGCCCCTTCCTTGTGGGAGCAGGAGCCGGACGTTTCCCATTTCGGAAAAATTGCTCTGCCGAGAACGGACACGAGCAGATGTTCCGTCTCTGGGAAAGCACTGATCCCCAGGGCTGTTGTGCCTGTGAGTAGGCTGCCCAGGGAAGGTGAAGACCAGCAACAGCTTTCAGGGCTGGCCCCTTCCTTGTGGGAGAAGGAGCCAGACGTTTCCCATTTCGGAAAATGGCTCTGCCGAGAACGGCCACAATGAGATGTTCCGTCTCTGGGAAAGCACAGATCCCCAGGGCTATTGTGCCTGTGAATAGGTTTCCACGGGAAGGTGAAGAACAGCAACAGCTTTCAGGGCTGGCCCCTTCCTTGTGGGAGTAGGATCCGGACGTTTCCCATTTCGGAAAATGGCTCTGCCGAGAACGGGCACAATGAGATGTTCCGTCTCTGGGAAAGCACAGATCCCCAGGGCTGTTGTGCCTGTGAATAGGTTTCCAAGGGAAGGTGAAGACCAGCAACAGCTTTCAGGGCTGGCCCCTTCCTTGTGGGAGAAGGAGCCGGACGTTTCCCAATTTGGAAAAATGGCTCTGCGGGAACGGACACGAGCAGATGTTCCGTCTCTGGGAAAGCACTGATCCCCAGGGCTGTTGTGCCTGTGAGTAGGCTGCCCAGGGAAGGTGAAGACCAGCAACAGCTTTCAGGGCTGGCACCTTCCTTGTGGGAGAAGGATCCGGACGTTTCCCATTTCGGAAATAAGCTCTGCCGAGAACGGGCACAATGAGATGTTCTGTCTCTGGGAAAGCACTGATTCCCAGGGCTGTTGTGTCTGTGAGTAGGGTGCCCAGGGAAGGTGAAGACCAGCAACAGCTTTCAGGGCTGGCCCCTTCCTTGTGGGAGAAGGAGCCGGACGTTTCCCATTTCGCAAAATGGCTCTGCCGAGAACGGACACAATGAGATGTTCCGTCTCTGGGAAAGCACAGATCCCCAGGGCTGATGTGCCTGTGAATAGGCTGCCCAGGGATGGTGAAGACCAGCAACAGCTTTCAAGGCTGGTACCTTTCTTGTGGGAGCAGGAGCCGGACGTTTCCCAATTTGGAAAAATGCCTCTGCCAAGAACGGACACGAGCAGATGTTCCGTCTCTGGGAAAGCACTGATCCCCAGGGCTGTTGTGCCTGTGAGTAGGCTGCCCAGGGAACGTGAAGACCAGCAACAGCTTTCAGGGCTGGCCCCTTCCTTGTGGGAGAAGGAGCCGGATGTTTCCCATTTCGGAAAATGGCTCTGCCGTGAACGGGTATGAAGAGTTGTTCCGTGTCTGGGAAAGCACTGATCCCCAGGGCTGTTGTGCCTGTGAGTAGGCTGCCCAGGGAAGGTGAAGACCAGCAACAGCTTTCAGGGCTGGCCCCTTCCTTGTGGGAGAAGGAGCCGGACGTTTCCCATTTCGGAAATAAGCTCTGCCGAGAACGGCCACAAAGAGATGTTCCGCCTCTGGGAAAGCACTGATCCCCAGGGCTGTTGTGCCTGTGAATAGGCTGCCCAGGGAAGGTGAAGACCAGCAACAGCTTTCAGGGCTGGCACCTTCCTTGTGGGAGCAGGAGCCGGACTTTTCCCTTTTCGGAAAAATTGCTCTGCCGAGAACGGGCACGATGAGATGTTCCGTCTCTGGGAAAGCACTGATCCGCAGGGCTGTTGTGCCTGTGACTAGGCTGCCCAGGGAAGGTGAAGACCAGCAACAGCTTTCAGGGCTGGCCCCTTCCTTGTGGGAGAAGGAGCCGGACGTTTCCCATTTTGGAAAATTGCTCTGCCGAGAACGGGCACAATGAGATGTTCCGTCTCTGGGAAAGCACAGATCCCCAGGGCTGTTGTGCCTGTGACTAGGCTGCCCAGGGAAGGTGAAGACCAGCAACAGCTTTCAGGGCTGGCACCTTCCTTGTGGGAGAAGGAGCCGGACGTTTCCCATTTGGAAAATTTCTCTGCCGAGAACGGACACGAGCAGATGTTCCGTCTCTGGGAAAGCACTGATCCCCAGGGCTGTTGTGCCTGTGAGTAGGCTGCCGAGGGAAGGTGAAGAGCAGCAACAGCTTTCAGGGCTGGCCCCTTCCTTGTGGGAGAAGGAGCCGGACGTTTCCCATTTCGGAAAATGGCTCTGCCGAGAACGGGTATGAAGAGGTGTTCCGTGTCTGGGAAAGCACTGATCCCCAGGGCTGTTGTGCCTGTGAGTAGGCTGCCCAGGGAAGGTGAAGACCAGCAACAGCTTTCAGGGCTGGCCCCTTCCTTGTGGGAGAAGGAGCCGGACGTTTCCCATTTCGGAAAAATGGCTCTGCGAGAACGGCCACAATTGGATGTTCCGTCTCTGGGAAAGCACTGATCCCCAGGGCTGTTGTGTCTGTGAGTAGGCTGCCCAGGGAAGGTGAAGACCAGCAACAGCTTTCAGGGCTGGCCCCTTCCTTGTGGGAGAAGGAGCCGGACGTTTCCCATTTCGGAAAATGGCTCTGCCGAGAAAGGACACAATGAGATGTTCCGTCTCTGGGAAAGCACAGATCCCCAGGGCTGTTGTGCCTGTGAATAGGCTGCCCAGGGGTGGTGAAGACCAGCAACAGCTTTAAAGGCTGGTACCTTTCTTGTGGGAGCAGGAGCCGGACGTTTCCCTTTTCGAAAATATTGCTCTGCCAAGAACAGACACGAGCAGATGTTCCGTGTCTGGGAAAGCACTGATCCCCAGGGCTGTTGTTCCTGTGACTAGGCTGCCGAGGGAAGGTGAAGACCAGCAACAGCTTTGAGGGCTGGCCCCTTCCTTGTGGGAGAAGGATCAGGACGTTTCCCTTTTTAGAAAAAGGCTGTGCCGAGAACGGACACGAGCAGATGTTCTGTCTCTGGGAAAGCACTGATCTCCAGGCCTGTTGTGCCTGTGAGTAGGCTGCCCAGGGAAGGTGAAGACCAGCAACAGCTTTCAGGGCTGGCCCCTTCCTTATAGGAGAAGGAGCCGGACGTTTCCATTTCGGAAAAATGGCTCTGCGAGAACGGCCACAAAGAGATGTTCCGACTCTGGGAAAGCACTGATCCCCAGGGCTGTTGTGCCTGTGAGTAGGCTGCCCAGGGAAGGTGAAGACCAGCAACAGCTTTCAGGGCTGGCACCTTCCTTGTGGGAGAAGGAGCCGGACGTTTCCCATTTCGGAAAAATGGCTCTGCGAGAATGGCCACAATTGCATGTTCCGTCTCTGGGAAAGCACGGATCCCCAGGGCTGTTGTGCCTGTGAGTAGGCTGCCCAGGGAAGGTGAAGACCAGCAACAGCTTTCAGGGCTGGCCCCTTCCTTGTGGGAGAAGGAGCCGGACGTTTCCCATTTCGGAAAACGGCTCTGCCGAGAACGGGCACGATGAGATGTTCCGTCTCTGGGAAAGCACTGATCCCCAGGGCTGTTGTGCCTGTGAGTAGGCTGCCCAGGGAAGGTGAAGACCAGCAACAGCTTTCAGGGCTGGCCCCTTCCTTGTGGGAGAAGGAGCCGGACGTTTCCCATTTCGGAAAATGGCTCTGCCGAGAACGGCCACAATGAGATGTTCCGTCTCTGGGAAAGCACAGATCCCCAGGGCTGTTGTGCCTGTGACTAGGCTGCCCAGGGAAGGTGAAGACCAGCAACAGCTTTCAGGGCTGGCCCCTTCCTTGTGGGAGCAGGAGCCGGACGTTTCCCATTTCGGAAAATGGCTCTGCCGAGAACGGGTATGAAGAGGTGTTCCGTGTCTGGGAAAGCACTGATCCCCAGGGCTGTTGTGCCTGTGAGTAGGCTGCCCAGGGAAGGTGAAGACCAGCAACAGCTTTCAGGGCTGGCCCCTTCCTTGTGGGAGAAGGAGCCGGACGTTTCCCATTTCGGAAAAATGGCTCTGCGAGAACGGCCACAATTGGATGTTCCATCTCTGGGAAAGCACTGATCCCCAGGGCTGTTGTGTCTGTGAGTAGGCTGCCCAGGGAAGGTGAAGACCAGCAACAGCTTTCAGGGCTGGCCCCTTCCTTGTGGGAGAAGGAGCCGGACGTTTCCCATTTCGGAAAATGGCTCTGCCGAGAACGGACACAATGAGATGTTCCGTCTCTGGGAAAGCACTGATCCCCAGGGCTGTTGTGCCTGTGAATAGGCTGCCCAGGGGTGGTGAAGACCAGCAACAGCTTTAAAGGCTGGTACCTTTCTTGTGGGAGCAGGAGCCGGACGTTTCCCTTTTCGAAAATATTGCTCTGCCAAGAACGGACACGAGCAGATGTTCCGTGTCTGGGAAAGCACTGATCCCCAGGGCTGTTGTGCCTGTGACTAGGCTGCCGAGGGAAGGTGAAGACCAGCAACAGCTTTGAGGGCTGGCCCCTTCCTTGTGGGAGAAGGATCAGGACGTTTCCCTTTTTAGAAAAAGGCTGTGCCGAGAACGGACACGAGCAGATGTTCTGTCTCTGGGAAAGCACTGATCTCCAGGCCTGTTGTGCCTGTGAGTAGGCTGCCCAGGGAAGGTGAAGACCAGCAACAGCTTTTAGGGCTGGCCCCTTCCTTATAGGAGAAGGAGCCGGACGTTTCCATTTCGGAAAAATGGCTCTGCGAGAACGGCCACAAAGAGATGTTCCGACTCTGGGAAAGCACTGATCCCCAGGGCTGTTGTGCCTGTGAGTAGGCTGCCCAGGGAAGGTGAAGACCAGCAACAGCTTTCAGGGCTGGCACCTTCCTTGTGGGAGAAGGAGCCGGACGTTTCCCATTTCGGAAAAATGGCTCTGCGAGAATGGCCACAATTGCATGTTCCGTCTCTGGGAAAGCACGGATCCCCAGGGCTGTTGTGCCTGTGAGTAGGCTGCCCAGGGAAGGTGAAGACCAGCAACAGCTTTCAGGGCTGGCCCCTTCCTTGTGGGAGAAGGAGCCGGACGTTTCCCATTTCGGAAAATGGCTCTGCCGAGAACGGCCACAAAGAGATGTTCCGACTCTGGGAAAGCACTGATCCCCAGGGCTGTTGTGCCTGTGAATAGGCTGCCCAGGGAAGGTGAAGACCAGCAACAGCTTTCAGGGCTGGCACCTTCCTTGTGGGAGCAGGAGCCAGACGTTTCCCTTTTCGGAAAAATTGCTCTGCCGAGAACGGGTACGATGAGATGCTCCGTCTCTGGGAAAGCACTGATCTCCAGGGCTGTTGTGCCTGTGAGTAGGCTGCCGAGGGAAGGTGAACACCAGCAACAGCTTTCAGGGCTGGCCCCTTCCTTGTGGGAGAAGGAGCCGGACGTTTCCCATTTCGGAAAACGGCTCTGCCGAGAACGGGCACGATGAGATGTTCCGTCTCTGGGAAAGCACTGATCCCCAGGGCTGTTGTGCCTGTGAGTAGGCTGCCCAGGGAAGGTGAAGACCAGCAACAGCTTTCAGGGCTGGCCCCTTCCTTGTGGGAGAAGGAGCCGGACGTTTCCCATTTCGGAAAATTTCTCTGCCGAGAACGGGCACAATGAGATGTTCCGTCTCTGGGAAAGCACAGATCCCCAGTGCTGTTGTGTCTGTGAGTAGGCTGCCCAGGGAAGGTGAAGACCAGCAACAGCTTTCAGGGCTGGCCCCTTCCTTGTGGGAGAAGGAGCCGTACGTTTCCCATTTTGGAAAATTTCTCTGCCGAGAACGGACACGAGCAGATGTTCCGTCTCTGGGAAAGCACTGATCCCCAGGGCTGTTGTGCCTGTGACTAGGCTGCCCAGGGAAGGTGAAGACCAGCAACAGCTTTCAGGGCTGGCCCCTTCCTTGTGGGAGAAGGAGCCAGACGTTTCCCATTTCGGAAAATGGCTCTGCCGAGAACGGGTATGAAGTGGTGTTCCGTGTCTGGGAAAGCACTGATCCCCAAGGCTGTTGTGCCTGTGAGTAGGCTGCCCAGGGAAGGTGAAGACCAGCAACAGCTTTCAGGGCTGGCCCCTTCCTTGTGGGAGAAGGATCCGGACGTTTCCCATTTCGGAAAAATGGCTCTGCGAGAACGGCCACAATTGGATGTTCCGTCTCTGGGAAAGCACAGATCCCCAGGGCTGTTGTGCCTGTGACTAGGCTGCCCAGGGAAGGTGAAGACCAGCAACAGCTTTCAGGGCTGGCCCCTTCCTTGTGGGAGAAGGATCCGGACGTTTCCCATTTCGGAAAATGGCTCTGCCGAGAACGGGCACAATGCGATGTTCCGTCTCTGGGAAAGCACAGATCCCCAGGGCTGTTGTGCCTGTGACTAGGCTGCCCAGGGAAGGTGAAGACCAGCAACAGCTTTCAGGGCTGGCCCCTTCCTTGTGGGAGAAGGAGCCGGACGTTTCCCATTTCGCAAAATGGCTCTGCCGAGTACGGACACAATGAGATGTTCCGTCTCTGGGAAAGCACAGATCCCCAGGGCTGATGTGCCTGTGAATAGGCTGCCCAGGGATGGTGAAGACCAGCAACAGCTTTCAAGGCTGGTACCTTTCTTGTGGGGGCAGGAGCCGGACGTTTCCCAATTTGGAAAAATGCCTCTGCCGAGAACGGACACGAGCAGATGTTCCGTCTCTGGGAAAGCACTGATCCCCAGGGCTGTTGTGCCTGTGAGTAGGCTGCCCAGGGAACGTGAAGACCAGCAACAGCTTTGAGGGCTGGCCCCTTCCTTGTGGGAGAAGGAGCCGGATGTTTCCCATTTCGGAAAATGGCTCTGCCGTGAACGGGTATGAAGAGTTGTTCCGTGTCTGGGAAAGCACTGATCCCCAGGGCTGTTGTGCCTGTGAGTAGGCTGCCCAGGGAAGGTGAAGACCAGCAACAGCTTTCAGGGCTGGCCCCTTCCTTGTGGGAGAAGGAGCCGGACGTTTCCCATTTCGGAAATAAGCTCTGCCGAGAACGGGCACAATGAGATGTTCCATCTCTGGGAAAGCACTGATCCCCAGGGCTGTTGTGCCTGTGAATAGGCTGCCCAGGGAAGGTGAAGACCAGCAACAGCTTTCAGGGCTGGCCCCTTCCTTGTGGGAGAAGGAGCCGGACGTTTCCCATTTTGGAAAATGGTTCTGCCGAGAACGGGTACGATGAGATGTTCCGTCTCTGGGAAAGCACTGATCCCCAGGGCTGTTGTGCCTGTGAATAGGCTGCCCAGGGAAGGTGAAGACCAGCAACAGCTTTCAGGGCTGGCCCCTTCCTTGTGGGAGCAGGAGCCGGACGTTTCCCATTTCGGAAAAATTGCTCTGCCGAGAACGGACACGAGCAGATGTTCCGTCTCTGGGAAAGCACTGATCCCCAGGGCTGTTGTGCCTGTGAGTAGGCTGCCCAGGGAAGGTGAAGACCAGCAACAGCTTTCAGGGCTGGCCCCTTCCTTGTGGGAGAAGGAGCCGGACGTTTCCCATTTCGGAAAATGGGTCTGCCGAGAACGGGTATGAAAAGATGTTCCGTCTCTGGGAAAGCACTGATCCCCAGGGCTGTTGTGCCTGTGACTAGGCTGCCCAGGGAAGGTGAAGACCAGCAACAGCTTTCAGGTCTGGCCCCTTCCTTGTGGGAGAAGGAGCCGGACGTTTCCCATTTTGGAAAATGGCTCTGCCGAGAACAGCCACAATTGAATGTTCCGTCTCTGGGAAAGCACAGATCCCCAGGGCTGTTGTGCCTGTGAATAGGCTGCCCATAGATGGTGAAGACCAGCAACAGCTTTCAGGGCTGGCCCCTTCCTTGTGGGAGAAGGATACGAACGTTTCACATTTTGGAAAATGGCTCTGCCGAGAACGGGTACGATGAGATGTTCCGTCTCTGGGAAAGCACTGATCCCCAGGGCTGTTGTGCCTGTGAATAAGCTGCCCAGGGAAGGTGAAGACCAGCAACAGCTTTCAGGGCTGGCCCCTTCCTTGTGGGAGAAGGAGCCGGACGTTTCCCTTTTCGGAAAAATGGCTCTGCCGAGAACGGCCACAAAGAGATGTTCCGTCTCTGGGAAAGCACTGATCCCCAGGGCTGTTGTGCCTGTGAATAGGCTGCCCAGGGAAGGTGAAGACCAGCAACAGCTTTCAGGGCTGGCACCTTCCTTGTGGGAGCAGGAGCCGGACGTTTCCCTTTTCGGAAAAATTGCTCTGCCGAGAACGGGCACGATGAGATGTTCCGTCTCTGGGAAAGCACTGATCCCCAGGGCTGTTGTGCCTGTGACTAGGCTGCCGAGGGAAGGTGAAGACCAGCAACAGCTTTCAGGGCTGGCCCCTTCCTTGTGGGAGAAGGAGCCGGACGTTTCCCATTTCGGAAAATGGCTCTGCGAGAACGGACACAATTGGATGTTCTGTCTCTGGGAAAGCACTGATCCCCAGGGCTGTTGTGCCTGTGACTAGGCTGCCCAGGGAAGGTGAAGACCAGCAACAGCTTTCAGGGCTGGCCCCTTCCTTGTGGGAGAAGGAGCCGGACGTTTCCCATTTCGGAAAATGGCTCTGCGAGAACGGCCAGAATTGGATGTTCCGTCTCTGGGAAAGCACAGATCCCCAGGGCTGTTGTGCCTGTGACTAGGCTGCCCAGGGAAGGTGAAGACCAGCAACAGCTTTCAGGGCTGGCCCCTTCCTTGTGGGAGAAGTATCCGGACGTTTCCGAATTTGGAAAAATGCCTCTGCGAGAACGGACACGAGCAGACGTTCCGTCTCTGGGAAAGCACTGATCCCCAGGGCTGTTGTGCCTGTGAATAGGCTGCCCAGGGAACTTGAAGACCAGCAACAGCTTTGAGGGCTGGCCCCTTCCTTGTGGGAGAAGGAGCCGGATGTTTCCCATTTCGGAAAATGGCTCTGCCGAGAACGGGTATGAAGAGGTGTTCCGTCTCTGGGAAAGCACTGATCCCCAGGGCTGTTGTGCCTGTGAGTAGGCTGCCCAGGGAAGGTGAAGACCAGCAACAGCTTTCAGGGCTGGCCCCTTCCTTGTGGGAGAAGGAGCCGGACGTTTCCCATTTCGGAAATAAGCTCTGCCGAGAACGGGCACAATGAGATGTTCCATCTCTGGGAAAGCACTGATCCCCAGGGCTGTTGTGCCTGTGACTAGGCTGCCCAGGGAACGTGAAGACCAGCAACAGCTTTCAGGGCTGGCCCCTTCCTTGTGGGAGAAGGAGCCGGACGTTTCCCATTTTGGAAAATGGCTCTGCCGAGAACGGGTACGATGAGATGTTCCGTCTCTGGGAAAGCACTGATCCCCAGGGCTGTTGTGCCTGTGAATAGGCTGCCCAGGGAAGGTGAACACCAGCAACAGCTTTCAGGGCTGGCACCTTCCTTGTGGGAGCAGGAGCCGGACGTTTCCCTCTTCGGAAAAATTGCTCTGCCGAGAACGGACACGAGCAGATGTTCCGTCTCTGGGAAAGCACTGATCCCCAGGGCTGTTGTGCCTGTGAGTAGGCTGCCCAGGGAAGGTGAAGACCAGCAACAGCTTTCAGGGCTGGCACCTTCCTTGTGGGAGAAGGATCCGGACGTTTCCCATTTCCGAAAATTGCTCTGCCGAGAACGGGCACGAGCAGATGTTCCGTCTCTGGGAAAGCACTGATCCCCAGGGCTGTTGTGCCTGTGAGTAGGCTGCCCAGGGAAGGTGAAGACCAGCAACAGCTTTCAGGGCTGGCCCCTTCCTTGTGGGAGAAGGAGCCGGACGTTTCCCTTTTCGGAAATAAGCTCTGCCGAGAACGGCCACAATTGGATGTTCCGTCTCTGGGAAAGCACAGATCCCCAGGGCTGTTGTGCCTGTGACTAGGCTGCCCAGGGAAGGTGAAGACCAGCAACAGCTTTCAGGGCTGGCCCCTTCCTTGTGGGAGAAGGATCCGGACGTTTCCCATTTCGGAAATAAGCTCTGCCGAGAACGGGCACAATGAGATGTTCCGTCTCTGGGAAAGCACTGATCCCCAGTGCTGTTGTGCCTGTGAATAGGCTGCCAAGGGAAGGTGAAGACCAGCAACAGCTTTCAGGGCTGGCACCTTCCTTGTGGGAGCAGGAGCCGGACGTTTCCCATTTCGGAAAAATTGCTCTGCCGAGAACGGACACGAGCAGATGTTCCGTCTCTGGGAAAGCACAGATCCCCAGTGCTGTTGTGCCTGTGACTAGGCTGCCCAGGGAAGGTGAAGACCAGCAACAGCTTTCAGGGCTGGCCCCTTCCTTGTGGGAGAAGGAGCCGGACGTTTCCCATTTCGGAAAATGGGTCTGCCGAGAACGGGTATGAAAAGATGTTCCGTCTCTGGGAAAGCACTGATCCGCAGGGCTGTTGTGCCTGTGACTAGGCTGCCCAGGGAAGGTGAAGACCAGCAACAGCTTTCAGGGCTGGCCCCTTCCTTGTGGGAGCAGGAGCCGGACGTTTCCCATTCTGGAAAATTTCTCTGCCGAGAACGGGTACGATGAGATGTTCTGTCTCTGGGAAAGCACTGATCGCCAGGGCTGTTGTGCCTGTGACTAGGCTGCCCAGGGAACGTGAACACCAGCAACAGCTTTCAGGGCTGGCCCCTTCCTTGTGGGAGAAGGAGCCGGACGTTTCCCATTTCGGAAAATGGCTCTGCCGAGAACGGGTACGATGAGATGTTCCGTCTCTGGGAAAGCACTGATCCCCAGGGGTGTTGTGCCTGTGAATAGGTTTCCACGGGAAGGTGAAGAACAGCAACAGCTTTCAGGGCTGGCCCCTTCCTTGTGGGAGTAGGATCCGGACGTTTCCCATTTCGGAAAATGGCTCTGCCGAGAACGGCCACAATGAGATGTTCCGTCTCTGGGAAAGCACAGATCCCCAGGGCTATTGTGCCTGTGAATAGGTTTCCAAGGGAAGGTGAAGACCAGCAACAGCTTTCAGGGCTGGCCCCTTCCTTGTGGGAGAAGGAGCCGGACGTTTCCCAATTTGGAAAAATGGCTCTGCGGGAACGGACACGAGCAGATGTTCCGTCTCTGGGAAAGCACTGATCCCCAGGGCTGTTGTGCCTGTGAGTAGGCTGCCCAGGGAAGGTGAAGACCAGCAACAGCTTTCAGGGCTGGCCCCTTCCTTGTGGGAGAAGGAGCCGGACGTTTCCCATTTCGGAAAATGGCTCTGCCGAGAACGGCCACAATTGCATGTTCCATCTCTGGGAAAGCACAGATCCCCAGGGCTGTTGTGCCTGTGACTAGGCTGCCCAGGGAAGGTGAAGACCAGCAACAGCTTTCAGGGCTGGCCCCTTCCTTGTGGGAGAAGTATCCGGACGTTTCCGAATTTGGAAAAATGCCTCTGCGAGAACGGACACGAGCAGACGTTCCGTCTCTGGGAAAGCACTGATCCCCAGGGCTGTTGTGCCTGTGACTAGGCTGCCCAGGGAACTTGAAGACCAGCAACAGCTTTGAGGGCTGGCCCCTTCCTTGTGGGAGAAGGAGCCGGACGTTTCCCATTTCGGAAATAAGCTCTGCCGAGAACGGGCACAATGAGATGTTCCATCTCTGGGAAAGCACTGATCCCCAGGGCTGTTGTGCCTGTGACTAGGCTGCCCAGGGAACGTGAAGACCAGCAACAGCTTTCAGGGCTGGCCCCTTCCTTGTGGGAGAAGGAGCCGGACGTTTCCCATTTTGGAAAATGGCTCTGCCGAGAACGGGTACGATGAGATGTTCCGTCTCTGGGAAAGCACTGATCCCCAGGGCTGTTGTGCCTGTGAATAGGCTGCCCAGGGAAGGTGAACACCAGCAACAGCTTTCAGGGCTGGCACCTTCCTTGTGGGAGCAGGAGCCGGACGTTTCCCTCTTCGGAAAAATTGCTCTGCCGAGAACGGACACGAGCAGATGTTCCGTCTCTGGGAAAGCACTGATCCCCAGGGCTGTTGTGCCTGTGAGTAGGCTGCCCAGGGAAGGTGAAGACCAGCAACAGCTTTCAGGGCTGGCACCTTCCTTGTGGGAGAAGGATCCGGACGTTTCCCATTTCGGAAAATTGCTCTGCCGAGAACGGGCACGAGCAGATGTTCCGTCTCTGGGAAAGCACTGATCCCCAGGGCTGTTGTGCCTGTGAGTAGGCTGCCCAGGGAAGGTGAAGACCAGCAACAGCTTTCAGGGCTGGCCCCTTCCTTGTGGGAGCAGGAGCCGGACGTTTCCCATTCTGGAAAATTTCTCTGCCGAGAACGGGTACGATGAGATGTTCTGTCTCTGGGAAAGCACTGATCGCCAGGGCTGTTGTGCCTGTGACTAGGCTGCCCAGGGAACGTGAACACCAGCAACAGCTTTCAGGGCTGGCCCCTTCCTTGTGGGAGAAGGAGCCGGACGTTTCCCATTTCGGAAAATGGCTCTGCCGAGAACGGGTACGATGAGATGTTCCGTCTCTGGGAAAGCACTGATCCCCAGGGGTGTTGTGCCTGTGAATAGGTTTCCACGGGAAGGTGAAGAACAGCAACAGCTTTCAGGGCTGGCCCCTTCCTTGTGGGAGTAGGATCCGGACGTTTCCCATTTCGGAAAATGGCTCTGCCGAGAACGGCCACAATGAGATGTTCCGTCTCTGGGAAAGCACAGATCCCCAGGGCTATTGTGCCTGTGAATAGGTTTCCAAGGGAAGGTGAAGACCAGCAACAGCTTTCAGGGCTGGCCCCTTCCTTGTGGGAGAAGGAGCCGGACGTTTCCCAATTTGGAAAAATGGCTCTGCGGGAACGGACACGAGCAGATGTTCCGTCTCTGGGAAAGCACTGATCCCCAGGGCTGTTGTGCCTGTGACTAGGCTGCCCAGGGAAGGTGAAGACCAGCAACAGCTTTCAGGGCTGGCCCCTTCCTTGTGGGAGAAGGAGCCGGACGTTTCCCATTTCGGAAATAAGCTCTGCCGAGAACGGGCACAATGAGATGTTCCATCTCTGGGAAAGCACTGATCCCCAGGGCTGTTGTGCCTGTGACTAGGCTGCCCAGGGAACGTGAAGACCAGCAACAGCTTTCAGGGCTGGCCCCTTCCTTGTGGGAGAAGGAGCCGGACGTTTCCCATTTTGGAAAATGGCTCTGCCGAGAACGGGTACGATGAGATGTTCCGTCTCTGGGAAAGCACTGATCCCCAGGGCTGTTGTGCCTGTGAATAGGCTGCCCAGGGAAGGTGAACACCAGCAACAGCTTTCAGGGCTGGCACCTTCCTTGTGGGAGCAGGAGCCGGACGTTTCCCTCTTCGGAAAAATTGCTCTGCCGAGAACGGACACGAGCAGATGTTCCGTCTCTGGGAAAGCACTGATCCCCAGGGCTGTTGTGCCTGTGAGTAGGCTGCCCAGGGAAGGTGAAGACCAGCAACAGCTTTCAGGGCTGGCACCTTCCTTGTGGGAGAAGGATCCGGACGTTTCCCATTTCGGAAATAAGCTCTGCCGAGAACGGGCACAATGAGATGTTCCGTCTCTGGGAAAGCACTGATCCCCAGTGCTGTTGTGCCTGTGAATAGGCTGCCAAGGGAAGGTGAAGACCAGCAACAGCTTTCAGGGCTGGCACCTTCCTTGTGGGAGCAGGAGCCGGACGTTTCCCATTTCGGAAAAATTGCTCTGCCGAGAACGGACACGAGCAGATGTTCCGTCTCTGGGAAAGCACAGATCCCCAGTGCTGTTGTGCCTGTGACTAGGCTGCCCAGGGAAGGTGAAGACCAGCAACAGCTTTCAGGGCTGGCCCCTTCCTTGTGGGAGAAGGAGCCGGACGTTTCCCATTTCGGAAAATGGGTCTGCCGAGAACGGGTATGAAAAGATGTTCCGTCTCTGGGAAAGCACTGATCCGCAGGGCTGTTGTGCCTGTGACTAGGCTGCCCAGGGAAGGTGAAGACCAGCAACAGCTTTCAGGGCTGGCCCCTTCCTTGTGGGAGCAGGAGCCGGACGTTTCCCATTCTGGAAAATTTCTCTGCCGAGAACGGGTACGATGAAATGTTCTGTCTCTGGGAAAGCACTGATCGCCAGGGCTGTTGTGCCTGTGACTAGGCTGCCCAGGGAACGTGAACACCAGCAACAGCTTTCAGGGCTGGCCCCTTCCTTGTGGGAGAAGGAGCCGGACGTTTCCCATTTCGGAAAATGGCTCTGCCGAGAACGGGTATGAAAAGATGTTCCGTCTCTGGGAAAGCACTGATCCCCAGGGGTGTTGTGCCTGTGAATAGGTTTCCACGGGAAGGTGAAGAACAGCAACAGCTTTCAGGGCTGGCCCCTTCCTTGTGGGAGTAGGATCCGGACGTTTCCCATTTCGGAAAATGGCTCTGCCGAGAACGGCCACAATGAGATGTTCCGTCTCTGGGAAAGCACAGATCCCCAGGGCTATTGTGCCTGTGAATAGGTTTCCAAGGGAAGGTGAAGACCAGCAACAGCTTTCAGGGCTGGCCCCTTCCTTGTGGGAGAAGGAGCCGGACGTTTCCCAATTTGGAAAAATGGCTCTGCGGGAACGGACACGAGCAGATGTTCCGTCTCTGGGAAAGCACTGATCCCCAGGGCTGTTGTGCCTGTGAGTAGGCTGCCCAGGGAAGGTGAAGACCAGCAACAGCTTTCAGGGCTGGCCCCTTCCTTGTGGGAGAAGGAGCCGGACGTTTCCCATTTCGGAAAATGGCTCTGCCGAGAACGGGCACAATGAGATGTTCCATCTCTGGGAAAGCACAGATCCCCAGGGCTGTTGTGCCTGTGACTAGGCTGCCCAGGGAAGGTGAAGACCAGCAACAGCTTTCAGGGCTGGCCCCTTCCTTGTGGGAGAAGGAGCCGGACGTTTCCCATTTTGGAAAATGGCTCTGCCGAGAACGGACACAATTGGATGTTCCGTCTCTGGGAAAGCACAGATCCCCAGGGCTGTTGTGCCTGTGAATAGGCTGCCCAGGGATGGTGAAGACCAGCAACAGCTTTCAGGGCTGGTACCTTTCTTGTGGGAGCAGGAGCCGGACGTTTCCCTTTTCGGAAAAATTGCTCTTCCGAGAACGGGCACGAGCAGATGTTCCGTCTCTGGGAAAGCACTGATCCCCAGGGCTTTTGTGCCTGTGACTAGGCTGCCCAGGGAAGGTGAAGACCAGCAACAGCTTTCAGGGCTGGCCCCTTCCTTGTGGGAGAAGGAGCCGGACGTTTCCCATTTCGGAAAAATGGCTCTGCCGAGAACGGCCACAAAGAGATGTTCCGTCTCTGGGAAAGCACTGATCCCCAGGGCTGTTGTGCCTGTGAATAGGCTGCCCAGGGAAGGTGAAGACCAGCAACAGCTTTCAGGGCTGGCACCTTCCTTGTGGGAGCAGGAGCCGGACGTTTCCCTTTTCGGAAAAATTGCTCTGCGAGAACGGCCACAATTGCATGTTCCGTCTCTGGGAAAGCACTGATCCGCAGGGCTGTTGTGCCTGTGACTAGGCTGCCCAGGGAAGGTGAAGACCAGCAACAGCTCTCAGGGCTGGCCCCTTCCTTGTGGGAGAAGGAGCCGGACGTTTCCCATTTTGGAAAATTGCTCTGCCGAGAACGGCCACAATGAGATGTTCCGTCTCTGGGAAAGCACAGATCCCCAGTGCTGTTGTGTCTGTGAGTAGGCTGCCCAGGGAAGGTGAAGACCAGCAACAGCTTTCAGGGCTGGCCCCTTCCTTGTGGGAGAAGGAGCCGGACGTTTCCCATTTTGGAAAATTTCTCTGCCGAGAACGGACACGAGCAGATGTTCCGTGTCTGGGAAAGCACTGATCCCCAGGGCTGTTGTGCCTGTGAGTAGGCTGCCGAGGGAAGGTGAAGACCAGCAACAGCTTTCAGGGCTGGCCCCTTCCTTGTGGGAGAAGGAGCCGGACGTTTCCCATTTCGGAAAATGGCTCTGCGAGAACGGACACAATTGGATGTTCTGTCTCTGGGAAAGCACTGATCCCCAGGGCTGTTGTGCCTGTGAGTAGGCTGCCCAGGGAAGGTGAAGACCAGCAACAGCTTTCAGGGCTGGCCCCTTCCTTGTGGGAGAAGGAGCCGGACGTTTCCCATTTCGGAAAATGGCTCTGCGAGAACGGCAAGAATTGGATGTTCCGTCTCTGGGAAAGCACTGATCCCCAGGGCTGTTGTGCCTGTGACTAGGCTGCCCAGGGAAGGTGAAGACCAGCAACAGCTTTCAGGGCTGGCCCCTTCCTTGTGGGAGAAGGAGCCGGACGTTTCCCATTTCGGAAAAATGGCTCTGCGAAAACGGCCACAATGAGATGTTCCGTCTCTGGGAAAGCACAGATCCCCAGGGCTGTTGTGCCTGTGAATAGGTTTCCAAGGGAAGGTGAAGACCAGCAACAGCTTTCAGGGCTGGTACCTTTCTTGTGGGAGCAGGAGCCGGACGTTTCCCATTTTGGAAAATTTCTCTGCCGAGAACGGACACGAGCAGATGTTCCGTCTCTGGGAAAGCACTGATCCCCAGGGCTGTTGTGCCTGTGAATAGGCTGCCCAGGGAACGTGAAGACCAGCAACAGCTTTCAGGGCTGGCCCCTTCCTTGTGGGAGAAGGAGCCGGACGTTTCCCATTTCGGAAAATGGCTCTGCCGAGAACGGGTATGAAGAGGTGTTCCGTGTCTGGGAAAGCACTGATCCCCAGGGCTGTTGTGCCTGTGACTAGGCTGCCCAGGGAAGGTGAAGACCAGCAACAGCTTTCAGGGCTGGCCCCTTCCTTGTGGGAGAAGGATCCGGACGTTTCCCATTTCGGAAAAATGGCTCTGCCGAGAACGGGCACGATGAGATGTTCCGTCTCTGGGAAAGCACTGATCCCCAGGGCTGTTGTGCCTGTGAATAGGCTGCCCAGGGAAGGTGAAGACCAGCAACAGCTTTCAGGGCTGGCACCTTCCTTGTGGGAGCAGGAGCCGGACGTTTCCCTTTTCGGAAAAATTGCTCTGCCGAGAACGGGCACGATGAGATGTTCCGTCTCTGGGAAAGCACAGATCCGCAGGGCTGTTGTGCCTGTGACTAGGCTGCCCAGGGAAGGTGAAGACCAGCAACAGCTTTCAGGGCTGGCCCCTTCCTTGTGGGAGAAGGAGCCGGACGTTTCCCATTTTGGAAAATTGCTCTGCCGAGAACGGCCATAATGAGATGTTCCGTCTCTGGGAAAGCACAGATCCCCAGTGCTGTTGTGTCTCTGAGTAGGCTGCCCAGGGAAGGTGAAGACCAGCAACAGCTTTCAGGGCTGGCCCCTTCCTTGTGGGAGAAGGAGCCGGACGTTTCCCATTTTGGAAAATTTCTCTGCCGAGAACGGACACGAGCAGATGTTCCGTGTCTGGGAAAGCACTGATCCCCAGGGCTGTTGTGCCTGTGAGTAGGCTGCCCAGGGAAGGTGAAGACCAGCAACAGCTTTCAGGGCTGGCCCCTTCCTTGTGGGAGAAGGAGCCGGACGTTTCCCATTTCGGAAAATGGCTCTGCGAGAACGGACACAATTGGATGTTCTGTCTCTGGGAAAGCACTGATCCCCAGGGCTGTTGTGCCTGTGAATAGGCTGCCCAGGGAAGGTGAAGACCAGCAACAGCTTTCAGGGCTGGCCCCTTCCTTGTGGGAGAAGGAGCCGGACGTTTCCCATTTCGGAAAATGGCTCTGCGAGAACGGCCAGAATTGGATGTTCCGTCTCTGGGAAAGCACTGATCCCCAGGGCTGTTGTGCCTGTGAATAGGCTGCCCAGGGAACGTGAAGACCAGCAACAGCTTTCAGGGCTGGCCCCTTCCTTGTGGGAGAAGGATCCGGACGTTTCCCATTTCGGAAAATGGCTCTGCCGAGAACGGGTATGAAGAGGTGTTCCGTGTCTGGGAAAGCACTGATCCCCAGGGCTGTTGTGCCTGTGACTAGGCTGCCCAGGGAAGGTGAAGACCAGCAACAGCTTTCAGGGCTGGCCCCTTCCTTGTGGGAGAAGGATCCGGACGTTTCCCATTTCGGAAAATGGCTGTGCCGAGAACGGGCACAATGCGATGTTCCATCTCTGGGAAAGCACAGATCCCCAGGGCTGTTGTGCCTGTGACTAGGCTGCCCAGGGAAGGTGAAGACCAGCAACAGCTTTCAGGTCTGGCCCCTTCCTTGTGGGAGAAGGAGCCGGACGTTTCCCATTTCGGAAAATGGCTCTGCCGAGAACGGACACAATGAGATGTTCCGTCTCTGGGAAAGCACAGATCCCCAGGGCTGTTGTGCCTGTGACTAGGCTGCCCAGGGAACGTGAAGACCAGCAACAGCTTTCAGGGCTGGCACCTTCCTTGTGGGAGAAGGAGCCGGATGTTTCCCATTTCGGAAAATGGCTCTGCCGAGAACGGGTATGAAGAGGTGTTCTGTGTCTGGGAAAGCACTGATCCCCAGGGCTGTTGTGCCTGTGAGTAGGCTGCCCAGGGAAGGTGAAGACCAGCAACAGCTTTCAGGGCTGGCCCCTTCCTTGTGGGATAAGGAGCCGGACGTTTCCCATTTCGGAAAAATGGCTCTGCCGAGAACGGCCACAATGAGATGTTCCATCTCTGGGAAAGCACTGATCCCCAGGGCTGTTGTGCCTGTGACTAGGCTGCCCAGGGAAGGTGAAGACCAGCAACAGCTTTCAGGGCTGGCCCCTTCCTTGTGGGAGAAGGATCTGGACGTTTCCCATTTCGGAAAATTGCTCTGCCGAGAACGGCCACAATGAGATGTTCCGTCTCTGGGAAAGCACAGATCCCCAGGGCTGTTGTGCCTGTGACTAGGCTGCCCAGGGAAGGTGAAGACCAGCAACAGCTTTCAGGGCTGGCCCCTTCCTTGTGGGAGAAGGAGCCGGACGTTTCCCATTTCGGAAAAATGGCTCTGCGAGAACGGCCACAATTGCATGCTCCATCTCTGGGAAAGCACTGATCTCCAGGGCTGTTGTGCCTGTGAGTAGGCTGCCCAGGGAAGGTGAACATCAGCAACAGCTTTCAGGGCTGGCCCCTTCCTTGTGTGAGAAGGAGCCGGACGTTTCCCATTTCGGAAAATGGCTCTGCCGAGAACGGGTACGATGAGATGTTCCGTCTCTGGGAAAGCACTGATCCCCAGGGCTGTTGTGCCTGTGAGTAGGCTGCCCAGGGAAGGTGAAGACCAGCAACAGCTTTGAGGGCTGGCCCCTTCCTTGTGGGAGAAGGAGCCGGACGTTTCCCATTTCGGAAATAAGCTCTGCCTAGAACGGCCACAATTGGATGTTCCGTCTCTGGGAAAGCACAGATCCCCAGGGCTGTTGTGCCTGTGACTAGGCTGCCCAGGGAAGGTGAAGACCAGCAACAGCTTTCAGGGCTGGCACCTTCCTTGTGGGATCAGGAGCCGGACGTTTCCCATTTCGGAAATAAGCTCTGCCGAGAACGGGCACAATGAGATGTTCCGTCTCTGGGAAAGCACAGATCCCCAGGGCTGTTGTGCCTGTGAGTAGGCTGCCCAGGGAAGGTGAAGACCAGCAACAGATTTCAGGTCTGGCCCCTTCCTTGTGGGAGAAGGATCCGGACGTTTCCCATTTCGGAAAATGGCTCTGCGAGAACGGCCACAATTGGATGTTCCGTCTCTGGGAAAGCACTGATCCCCAGGGCTGTTGTGCCTGTGACTAGGCTGCCCAGGGAAGGTGAAGACCAGCAGCAGCTTTCAGGGCTGGCCCCTTCCTTGTGGGAGAAGGAGCCGGACGTTTCCCATTTCGGAAAATGGCTCTGCCGAGAACGGGTATGAAGAGGTGTTCCGTGTCTGGGAAAGCACTGATCCCCAGGGCTGTTGTGCCTGTGAGTAGGCTGCCCAGGGAAGGTGAAGACCAGCAACAGCTTTCAGGTCTGGCCCCTTCCTTGTGGGAGAAGGATCCGGACGTTTCGCATTTCGTAAAGTGGCTCTGCCGAGAACGGGCACAATGCGATGTTCCGTCTCTGGGAAAGCACAGATCCCCAGGGCTGTTGTGCCTGTGACTAGGCTGCCCAGGGAAGGTGAAGACCAGCAACAGCTTTCAGGGCTGGCCCCTTCCTTGTGGGAGAAGGAGCCGGACGTTTCCCATTTCGGAAAATGGCTCTGCCGAGAACGGGCACAATGAGATGTTCCGTCTCTGGGAAAGCACAGATCCCCAGGGCTGTTGTGCCTGTGACTAGGCTGCCCAGGGAAGGTGAAGACCAGCAACAGCTTTCAGGGCTGGCCCCTTCCTTGTGGGAGAAGGAGCCGGACGTTTCCCATTTCGGAAAAATGGCTCTGCCGAGAACGGCCACAATGAGATGTTCCGTCTCTGGGAAAGCACTGATCCCCAGGGCTGTTGTGCCTGTGAGTAGGCTGCCCAGGGAAGGTGAAGACCAGCAACAGCTTTCAGGGCTGGCCCCTTCCTTGTGGGAGAAGGATCCGGACGTTTCCCATTTCGGAAAATTGCTCTGCCGAGAACGGCCACAATGAGATGTTCCGTCTCTGGGAAAGCACAGATCCCCAGGGCTGTTGTGCCTGTGACTAGGCTGCCCAGGGAAGGTGAAGACCAGCAACAGCTTTCAGGGCTGGCCCCTTCCTTGTGGGAGAAGGAGCCGGACGTTTCCCATTTCGGAAAAATGGCTCTGCGAGAACGGCCACAATTGCATGCTCCGTCTCTGGGAAAGCACTGATCTCCAGGGCTGTTGTGCCTGTGAGTAGGCTGCCCAGGGAAGGTGAAGACCAGCAACAGCTTTCAGGGCTGGCCCCTTCCTTGTGGGAGAAGGAGCCGGACGTTTCCCATTTCGGAAAATGGCTCTGCCGAGAACGGGTATGAAGAGATGTTCCGTCTCTGGGAAAGCACTGATCCCCAGGGCTGTTGTGCCTGTGAGTAGGCTGCCCAGGGAAGGTGAAGACCAGCAACAGCTTTGAGGGCTGGCCCCTTCCTTGTGGGAGAAGGAGCCGGACGTTTCCCATTTCGGAAATAAGCTCTGCCGAGAACGGCCACAATTGGATGTTCCGTCTCTGGGAAAGCACAGATCCCCAGGGCTGTTGTGCCTGTGACTAGGCTGCCCAGGGAAGGTGAAGACCAGCAACAGCTTTCAGGGCTGGCCCCTTCCTTGTGGGAGAAGGAGCCGGACGTTTCCCATTTCGGAAATAAGCTCTGCCGAGAACGGGCACAATGAGATGTTCCGTCTCTGGGAAAGCACTGATCCCCAGGGCTGTTGTGCCTGTGAGTAGGCTGCCCAGGGAAGGTGAAGACCAGCAACAGCTTTCAGGGCTGGCCCCTTCCTTGTGGGAGAAGGATCCGGACGTTCCCCATTTCGGAAAATGGCTCTGCGAGAACGGACACAATGAGATGTTCCGTCTCTGGGAAAGCACTGATCCCCAGGGCTGTTGTGCCTGTGAATAGGTTTCCAAGGGAAGGTGAAGACCAGCAACAGCTTTCAGGGCTGGCACCTTCCTTGTGGGAGAAGGAGCCGGACGTTTCCCATTTTGGAAAATTTCTCTGCCGAGAACGGACACGAGCAGATGTTCCGTCTCTGGGAAAGCACTGATCCCCAGGGCTGTTGTGCCTGTGACTAGGCTGCCCAGGGAAGGTGAACACCAGCAACAGCTTTCAGGGCTGGCCCCTTCCTTGTGGGAGAAGGAGCCGGACGTTTCCCATTTCGGAAAATGGCTCTGCCGAGAACGGGTATGAAGAGGTGTTCCGTGTCTGGGAAAGCACTGATCCCCAGGGCTGTTGTGCCTGTGAGTAGGCTGCCCAGGGAAGGTGAAGACCAGCAACAGCTTTCAGGGCTGGCCCCTTCCTTGTGGGAGAAGGAGCCGGACGTTTCCCATTTCGGAAAAATGGCTCTGCGAGAACGGCCACAATTGGATGTTCCGTCTCTGGGAAAGCACTGATCCCCAGGGCTGTTGTGCCTGTGACTAGGCTGCCCAGGGAAGGTGAAGACCAGCAACAGCTTTCAAGGCTGGCCCCTTTCTTGTGGGAGCAGGAGCCGGACGTTTCCCTTTTCGGAAAATGGCTCTGCCGAGAACGGCCACAATGAGATGTTCCGTATCTGGGAAAGCACAGATCCCCAGGGCTGTTGTGCCTGTGACTAGGCTGCCCAGGGAAGGTGAAGACCAGCAACAGCTTTCAGGGCTGGCCCCTTCCTTGTGGGAGAAGGAGCCGGACGTTTCCCATTTCGGAAAATGGCTCTGCCGAGAACGGCCACAATGAGATGTTCCGTCTCTGGGAAAGCACAGATCCCCAGGGCTGTTGTGCCTGTGACTAGGCTGCCCAGGGAAGGTGAAGACCAGCAACAGCTTTCAGGGCTGGCCCCTTCCTTGTGGGAGCAGGAGCCGGACGTTTCCCTTTTCGGAAAAATTGCTCTGCCGAGAACGGACACGAGCAGATGTTCCGTCTCTGGGAAAGCACTGATCTCCAGGGCTGTTGTGCCTGTGAGTAGGCTGCTGAGGGAAAGTGAAGACCAGCAACAGCTTTCAGGGCTGGCCCCTTCCTTGTGGGAGAAGGATCCGGACGTTTCCCATTTTGGAAGATTGCTCTGCCGAGAACGGCCACAATGAGATGTTCCGTCTCTGGGAAAGCACTGATCCCCAGGGCTGTTGTGCCTGTGAATAGGCTGCCCAGGGAACGTGAAGACCAGCAACAGCTTTCAGGGCTGGCACCTTCCTTGTGGGAGAAGGAGCCGGACGTTTCCCATTTCGGAAAAATGGCTCTGCGAGAACGGCCACAATTGCATGTTCCGTCTCTGGGAAAGCACGGATCCCCAGGGCTGTTGTGCCTGTGACTAGGCTGCCCAGGGAAGGTGAAGACCAGCAACAGCTTTCAGGGCTGGCCCCTTCCTTGTGGGAGAAGGATCCGGACGTTTCCCAATTTGGAAAAATGGCTCTGCGAGAACGGACACGAGCAGATGTTCAGTCTCTGGGAAAGCACTGATCCCCAGTGCTGTTGTGCCTGTGAGTAGGCTGCCGAGGGAAGGTGAAGACCAGCAACAGCTCTCAGGGCTGGCACCTTCCTTGTGGGAGAAGGAGCCGGACGTTTCCCATTTCGGAAATAAGTTCTGCCGAGAACGGGCACAATGAGATGTTCCGTCTCTGGGAAAGCACTGATCCCCACGCTGTTGTGCCTGTGAATAGGCTGCCCAGGGAAGGTGAAGACCAGCAACAGCTTTGAGGGCTGGCCCCTTCCTTGTGGGAGAAGGAGCCGGACGTTTCCCATTTTGGAAAATGGCTCTGCCGAGAACGGGTACGATGAGATGTTCCGTCTCTGGGAAAGCACAGATCCCCAGGGCTGTTGTGCCTGTGACTAGGCTGCCCAGGGAAGGTGAAGACCAGCAACAGCTTTCAGGGCTGGCCCCTTCCTTGTGGGAGCAGGAGCCGGACGTTTCCCTTTTCGGAAAAATTGCTCTGCCGAGAACGGACACGAGCAGATGTTCCGTCTCTGGGAAAGCACAGATCCCCAGGGCTGTTGTGCCTGTGACTAGGCTGCCCAGGGAAGGTGAAGACCAGCAACAGCTTTCAGGTCTGGCCCCTTCCTTGTGGGAGAAGGAGCCGGACGTTTCCCATTTCGGAAAATGGCTCTGCCGAGAACGGGCACAATTGGATGTTCTGTCTCTGGGAAAGCACAGATCCCCAGGGCTGTTGTGCCTGTGAATAGGCTGCCCAGGGATGGTGAAGACCAGCAACAACTTTCAGGGCTGGTACCTTTCTTGTGGGAGCAGGAGCCGGACGTTTCCCTTTTTGGAAAAATTGCTCTGCCGAGAACGGGCACGAGCAGATGTTCCGTCTCTGGGAAAGCACTGATCCCCAGGGCTGTTGTGCCTGTGAGTAGGCTGCCCAGGGAAGGTGAAGACCAGCAACAGCTTTCAGGGCTGGCCCCTTCCTTGTGGGAGAAGGAGCCGGACATTTCCCTTTTCGGAAAAATGGCTCTGCCGAGAACGGCCACAAAGAGATGTTCCGTCTCTGGGAAAGCACTGATCGCCAGGGCTGTTGTGCCTGTGACTAGGCTGCCCAGGGAAGGTGAAGACCAGCAACAGCTTTCAGGGCTGGCACCTTCCTTGTGGGAGAAGGAGCCGGACGTTTCCCTTTTCGGAAAAATTGCTCTGCCGAGAACGGGCACGATGAGATGTTCCGTCTCTGGGAAAGCACTGATCCCCAGGGCTGTTGTGCCTGTGACTAGGCTGCCCAGGGAAGGTGAAGACCAGCAACAGCTTTCAGGGCTGGCCCCTTCCTTGTGGGAGAAGGAGCCGGACGTTTCCCATTTTGGAAAATTGCTCTGCCGAGAACGGCCACAATGAGATGTTCCGTCTCTGGGAAAGCACAGATCCCCAGTGCTGCTGTGTCTGTGAGTAGGCTGCCCAGGGAAGGTGAAGACCAGCAACAGCTTTCAGGGCTGGCCCCTTCCTTGTGGGAGAAGGAGCCGGACGTTTCCCATTTTGGAAAATTTCTCTGCCGAGAACGGATACGAGCAGATGTTCCGTGTCTGGGAAAGCACTGATCCCCAGGGCTGTTGTGCCTGTGAGTAGGCTGCCGAGGGAAGGTGAAGACCAGCAACAGCTTTCAGGGCTGGCCCCTTCCTTGTGGGAGAAGGAGCCGGACGTTTCCCATTTCGGAAAATGGCTCTGCGAGAACGGACACAATTGGATGTTCCGTCTCTGGAAAGCACTGATCCCCAGGGCTGTTGTGCCTGTGACTAGGCTGCCCAGGGAAGGTGAAGACCAGCAACAGCTTTCAGGGCTGGCCCCTTCCTTGTGGGAGAAGGAGCCGGACGTTTCCCATTTCGGAAAATGGCTCTGCCGAGAACGGCCAGAATTGGATGTTCCGTCTCTGGGAAAGCACTGATCCCCAGGGCTGTTGTGCCTGTGACTAGGCTGCCCAGGGAAGGTGAAGACCAGCAACAGCTTTCAGGGCTGGCCCCTTCCTTGTGGGAGAAGGATCCGGACGTTTCCCATTTCGGAAAATGCCTCTGCCGAGAACGGGCACAATGCGATGTTCCGTCTCTGGGAAAGCACAGATCCCCAGGGCTGTTGTGCCTGTGAGTAGGCTGCCCAGGGAAGGTGAAGACCAGCAACAGCTTTCAGGGCTGGCCCCTTCCTTGTGGGAGAAGGAGCCGGACGTTTCCCATTTCGGAAATAAGCTCTGCCGAGAACGGGCACAATGAGATGTTCCATCTCTGGGAAAGCACTGATCCCCAGGGCTGTTGTGCCTGTGACTAGGCTGCCCAGGGAACGTGAAGACCAGCAACAGCTTTCAGGGCTGGCCCCTTCCTTGTGGGAGAAGGAGCCGGACGTTTCCCATTTTGGAAAATGGCTCTGCCGAGAACGGGTACGATGAGATGTTCCGTCTCTGGGAAAGCACTGATCCCCAGGGCTGTTGTGCCTGTGAATAGGCTGCCCAGGGAAGGTGAACACCAGCAACAGCTTTCAGGGCTGGCACCTTCCTTGTGGGAGCAGGAGCCGGACGTTTCCCTCTTCGGAAAAATTGCTCTGCCGAGAACGGACACGAGCAGATGTTCCGTCTCTGGGAAAGCACTGATCCCCAGGGCTGTTGTGCCTGTGAGTAGGCTGCCCAGGGAAGGTGAAGACCAGCAACAGCTTTCAGGGCTGGCACCTTCCTTGTGGGAGAAGGATCCGGACGTTTCCCATTTCGGAAATAAGCTCTGCCGAGAACGGGCACAATGAGATGTTCCGTCTCTGGGAAAGCACTGATCCCCAGTGCTGTTGTGCCTGTGAATAGGCTGCCAAGGGAAGGTGAAGACCAGCAACAGCTTTCAGGGCTGGCACCTTCCTTGTGGGAGCAGGAGCCGGACGTTTCCCATTTCGGAAAAATTGCTCTGCCGAGAACGGACACGAGCAGATGTTCCGTCTCTGGGAAAGCACAGATCCCCAGTGCTGTTGTGCCTGTGACTAGGCTGCCCAGGGAAGGTGAAGACCAGCAACAGCTTTCAGGGCTGGCCCCTTCCTTGTGGGAGAAGGAGCCGGACGTTTCCCATTTCGGAAAATGGGTCTGCCGAGAACGGGTATGAAAAGATGTTCCGTGTCTGGGAAAGCACTGATCCGCAGGGCTGTTGTGCCTGTGACTAGGCTGCCCAGGGAAGGTGAAGACCAGCAACAGCTTTCAGGGCTGGCCCCTTCCTTGTGGGAGCAGGAGCCGGACGTTTCCCATTCTGGAAAATTTCTCTGCCGAGAACGGGTACGATGAGATGTTCTGTCTCTGGGAAAGCACTGATCGCCAGGGCTGTTGTGCCTGTGACTAGGCTGCCCAGGGAACGTGAACACCAGCAACAGCTTTCAGGGCTGGCCCCTTCCTTGTGGGAGAAGGAGCCGGACGTTTCCCATTTCGGAAAATGGCTCTGCCGAGAACGGGTATGAAAAGATGTTCCGTCTCTGGGAAAGCACTGATCCCCAGGGGTGTTGTGCCTGTGAATAGGTTTCCACGGGAAGGTGAAGAACAGCAACAGCTTTCAGGGCTGGCCCCTTCCTTGTGGGAGTAGGATCCGGACGTTTCCCATTTCGGAAAATGGCTCTGCCGAGAACGGCCACAATGAGATGTTCCGTCTCTGGGAAAGCACAGATCCCCAGGGCTATTGTGCCTGTGAATAGGTTTCCAAGGGAAGGTGAAGACCAGCAACAGCTTTCAGGGCTGGCCCCTTCCTTGTGGGAGAAGGAGCCGGACGTTTCCCAATTTGGAAAAATGGCTCTGCGGGAACGGACACGAGCAGATGTTCCGTCTCTGGGAAAGCACTGATCCCCAGGGCTGTTGTGCCTGTGAGTAGGCTGCCCAGGGAAGGTGAAGACCAGCAACAGCTTTCAGGGCTGGCCCCTTCCTTGTGGGAGAAGGAGCCGGACGTTTCCCATTTCGGAAAATGGCTCTGCCGAGAACGGGCACAATGAGATGTTCCATCTCTGGGAAAGCACAGATCCCCAGGGCTGTTGTGCCTGTGACTAGGCTGCCCAGGGAAGGTGAAGACCAGCAACAGCTTTCAGGGCTGGCCCCTTCCTTGTGGGAGAAGGAGCCGGACGTTTCCCATTTTGGAAAATGGCTCTGCCGAGAACGGACACAATTGGATGTTCCGTCTCTGGGAAAGCACAGATCCCCAGGGCTGTTGTGCCTGTGAATAGGCTGCCCAGGGATGGTGAAGACCAGCAACAGCTTTCAGGGCTGGTACCTTTCTTGTGGGAGCAGGAGCCGGACGTTTCCCTTTTCGGAAAAATTGCTCTTCCGAGAACGGGCACGAGCAGATGTTCCGTCTCTGGGAAAGCACTGATCCCCAGGGCTTTTGTGCCTGTGACTAGGCTGCCCAGGGAAGGTGAAGACCAGCAACAGCTTTCAGGGCTGGCCCCTTCCTTGTGGGAGAAGGAGCCGGACGTTTCCCTTTTCGGAAAAATGGCTCTGCCGAGAACGGCCACAAAGAGATGTTCCGTCTCTGGGAAAGCACTGATCCCCAGGGCTGTTGTGCCTGTGAATAGGCTGCCCAGGGAAGGTGAAGACCAGCAACAGCTTTCAGGGCTGGCACCTTCCTTGTGGGAGCAGGAGCCGGACGTTTCCCTTTTCGGAAAAATTGCTCTGCGAGAACGGCCACAATTGCATGTTCCGTCTCTGGGAAAGCACTGATCCGCAGGGCTGTTGTGCCTGTGACTAGGCTGCCCAGGGAAGGTGAAGACCAGCAACAGCTCTCAGGGCTGGCCCCTTCCTTGTGGGAGAAGGAGCCGGACGTTTCCCATTTTGGAAAATTGCTCTGCCGAGAACGGCCACAATGAGATGTTCCGTCTCTGGGAAAGCACAGATCCCCAGTGCTGTTGTGTCTGTGAGTAGGCTGCCCAGGGAAGGTGAAGACCAGCAACAGCTTTCAGGGCTGGCCCCTTCCTTGTGGGAGAAGGAGCCGGACGTTTCCCATTTTGGAAAATTTCTCTGCCGAGAACGGACACGAGCAGATGTTCCGTGTCTGGGAAAGCACTGATCCCCAGGGCTGTTGTGCCTGTGAGTAGGCTGCCGAGGGAAGGTGAAGACCAGCAACAGCTTTCAGGGCTGGCCCCTTCCTTGTGGGAGAAGGAGCCGGACGTTTCCCATTTCGGAAAATGGCTCTGCGAGAACGGACACAATTGGATGTTCTGTCTCTGGGAAAGCACTGATCCCCAGGGCTGTTGTGCCTGTGAGTAGGCTGCCCAGGGAAGGTGAAGACCAGCAACAGCTTTCAGGGCTGGCCCCTTCCTTGTGGGAGAAGGAGCCGGACGTTTCCCATTTCGGAAAATGGCTCTGCGAGAACGGCAAGAATTGGATGTTCCGTCTCTGGGAAAGCACTGATCCCCAGGGCTGTTGTGCCTGTGACTAGGCTGCCCAGGGAAGGTGAAGACCAGCAACAGCTTTCAGGGCTGGCCCCTTCCTTGTGGGAGAAGGAGCCGGACGTTTCCCATTTCGGAAAAATGGCTCTGCGAAAACGGCCACAATGAGATGTTCCGTCTCTGGGAAAGCACAGATCCCCAGGGCTGTTGTGCCTGTGAATAGGTTTCCAAGGGAAGGTGAAGACCAGCAACAGCTTTCAGGGCTGGTACCTTTCTTGTGGGAGCAGGAGCCGGACGTTTCCCATTTTGGAAAATTTCTCTGCCGAGAACGGACACGAGCAGATGTTCCGTCTCTGGGAAAGCACTGATCCCCAGGGCTGTTGTGCCTGTGAATAGGCTGCCCAGGGAACGTGAAGACCAGCAACAGCTTTCAGGGCTGGCCCCTTCCTTGTGGGAGAAGGAGCCGGACGTTTCCCATTTCGGAAAATGGCTCTGCCGAGAACGGGTATGAAGAGGTGTTCCGTGTCTGGGAAAGCACTGATCCCCAGGGCTGTTGTGCCTGTGACTAGGCTGCCCAGGGAAGGTGAAGACCAGCAACAGCTTTCAGGGCTGGCCCCTTCCTTGTGGGAGAAGGATCCGGACGTTTCCCATTTCGGAAAAATGGCTCTGCCGAGAACGGGCACGATGAGATGTTCCGTCTCTGGGAAAGCACTGATCCCCAGGGCTGTTGTGCCTGTGAATAGGCTGCCCAGGGAAGGTGAAGACCAGCAACAGCTTTCAGGGCTGGCACCTTCCTTGTGGGAGCAGGAGCCGGACGTTTCCCTTTTCGGAAAAATTGCTCTGCCGAGAACGGGCACGATGAGATGTTCCGTCTCTGGGAAAGCACAGATCCGCAGGGCTGTTGTGCCTGTGACTAGGCTGCCCAGGGAAGGTGAAGACCAGCAACAGCTTTCAGGGCTGGCCCCTTCCTTGTGGGAGAAGGAGCCGGACGTTTCCCATTTTGGAAAATTGCTCTGCCGAGAACGGCCATAATGAGATGTTCCGTCTCTGGGAAAGCACAGATCCCCAGTGCTGTTGTGTCTCTGAGTAGGCTGCCCAGGGAAGGTGAAGACCAGCAACAGCTTTCAGGGCTGGCCCCTTCCTTGTGGGAGAAGGAGCCGGACGTTTCCCATTTTGGAAAATTTCTCTGCCGAGAACGGACACGAGCAGATGTTCCGTGTCTGGGAAAGCACTGATCCCCAGGGCTGTTGTGCCTGTGAGTAGGCTGCCCAGGGAAGGTGAAGACCAGCAACAGCTTTCAGGGCTGGCCCCTTCCTTGTGGGAGAAGGAGCCGGACGTTTCCCATTTCGGAAAATGGCTCTGCGCGAACGGACACAATTGGATGTTCCGTCTCTGGAAAGCACTGATCCCCAGGGCTGTTGTGCCTGTGACTAGGCTGCCCAGGGAACGTGAAGACCAGCAACAGCTTTCAGGGCTGGCCCCTTCCTTGTGGGAGAAGGAGCCGGATGTTTCCCATTTCGGAAAATGGCTCTGCCGAGAACGGTTATGAAGAGGTGTTCTGTGTCTGGGAAAGCACTGATCCCCAGGGCTGTTGTGCCTGTGACTAGGCTGCCCAGGGAAGGTGAAGACCAGCAACAGCTTTCAGGGCTGGCCCCTTCCTTGTGGGAGAAGGATCCGGACGTTTCCCATTTCGGAAAATGCCTCTGCCGAGAACGGGCACAATGCGATGTTCCGTCTCTGGGAAAGCACAGATCCCCAGGGCTGTTGTGCCTGTGACTAGGCTGCCCAGGGAAGGTGAAGACCAGCAACAGCTCTCAGGTCTGGCCCCTTCCTTGTGGGAGAAGGAGCCGGACGTTTCCCATTTCGGAAAATGGCTCTGCCGAGAACGGACACAATGAGATGTTCCGTCTCTGGGAAAGCACAGATCCCCAGGGCTGTTGTGCCTGTGAATAGGTTTCCAAGGGAAGGTGAAGACCAGCAACAGCTTTCAGGGCTGGCACCTTCCTTGTGGGAGAAGGATCCGGACGTTTCCCATTCTGGAAAATTTCTCTGCCGAGAACGGGTACGATGAGATGTTCCGTCTCTGGGAAAGCACTGATCCCCAGGGCTGTTGTGCCTGTGAGTAGGCTGCCCAGGGAACGTGAAGACCAGCAACAGCTTTCAGGGCTGGCCCCTTCCTTGTGGGAGAAGGAGCCGGACGTTTCCCATTTCGGAAAATGGCTCTGCCGAGAACGGCCACAATGAGATGTTCCGTATCTGGGAAAGCACAGATCCCCAGGGCTGTTGTGCCTGTGACTAGGCTGCCCAGGGAAGGTGAAGACCAGCAACAGCTTTCAGGGCTGGCCCCTTCCTTGTGGGAGAAGGAGCCGGACGTTTCCCATTTCGGAAAATGGCTCTGCCGAGAACGGCCACAATGAGATGTTCCGTCTCTGGGAAAGCACAGATCCCCAGGGCTGTTGTGCCTGTGACTAGGCTGCCCAGGGAAGGTGAAGACCAGCAACAGCTTTCAGGGCTGGCACCTTCCTTGTGGGAGCAGGAGCCGGACGTTTCCCTTTTCGGAAAAATTGCTCTGCCGAGAACGGACACGAGCAGATGTTCCGTCTCTGGGAAAGCACTGACCTCCAGGGCTGTTGTGCCTGTGAGTAGGCTGCTGAGGGAACGTGAAGACCAGCAACAGCTTTCAGGGCTGGCACCTTCCTTGTGGGAGAAGGAGCCGGACGTTTCCCATTTCGGAAAAATGGCTCTGCGAGAACGGGCACAATGCGATGTTCCGTCTCTGGGAAAGCACTGATCCCCAGGGCTGTTGTGCCTGTGACTAGGCTGCCCAGGGAAGGTGAAGACCAGCAACAGCTTTCAGGGCTGGCACCTTCCTTGTGGGAGAAGGATCCGGACGTTTCCCAATTTGGAAAAATGGCTCTGCGAGAACGGACACGAGCAGATGTTCAGTCTCTGGGAAAGCACTGATCCCCAGTGCTGTTGTGCCTGTGAGTAGGCTGCCCAGGGAACGTGAAGACCAGCAACAGCTCTCAGGGCTGGCACCTTCCTTGTGGGAGAAGGAGCCGGACGTTTCCCATTTCGGAAATAAGTTCTGCCGAGAACGGGCACAATGAGATGTTCCGTCTCTCGGAAAGCACTGATCCCCACGCTGTTGTGCCTGTGAATAGGCTGCCCAGGGAAGGTGAAGACCAGCAACAGCTTTGAGGTCTGGCCCCTTCCTTGTGGGAGAAGGAGCCGGACGTTTCCCATTTTGGAAAATGGCTCTGCCGAGAACGGGTACGATGAGATGTTCCGTCTCTGGGAAAGCACAGATCCCCAGGGCTGTTGTGCCTGTGACTAGGCTGCCCAGGGAAGGTGAAGACCAGCAACAGCTTTCAGGGCTGGCCCCTTCCTTGTGGGAGCAGGAGCCGGACGTTTCCCTTTTCGGAAAAATTGCTCTGCCGAGAACGGACACGAGCAGATGTTCCGTCTCTGGGAAAGCACAGATCCCCAGGGCTGTTGTGCCTGTGACTAGGCTGCCCAGGGAAGGTGAAGACCAGCAACAGATTTCAGGTCTGGCCCTTTCCTTGTGGGAGAAGGAGCCGGACGTTTCCCATTTCGGAAAATGGCTCTGCCGAGAACGGGCACAATTGGATGTTCCGTCTCTGGGAAAGCACAGATCCCCAGGGCTGTTGTGCCTGTGAATAGGCTGCCCAGGGATGGTGAAGACCAGCAACAACTTTCAGGGCTGGTACCTTTCTTGTGGGAGCAGGAGCCGGACGTTTCCCTTTTCGGAAAAATTGCTCTGCCGAGAACGGGCACGAGCAGATGTTCCGTCTCTGGGAAAGCACTGATCCCCAGGGCTGTTGTGCCTGTGACTAGGCTGCCCAGGGAAGGTGAAGACCAGCAACAGCTTTCAGGGCTGGCCCCTTCCTTGTGGGAGAAGGAGCCGGACATTTCCCTTTTCGGAAAAATGGCTCTGCCGAGAACGGCCACAAAGAGATGTTCCGTCTCTGGGAAAGCACTGATCCCCAGGGCTGTTGTGCCTGTGAATGGGCTGCCCAGGGAAGGTGAAGACCAGCAACAGCTTTCAGGGCTGGCACCTTCCTTGTGGGAGCAGGAGCCGGACGTTTCCCTTTTCGGAAAAATTGCTCTGCCGAGAACGGGCACGATGAGATGTTCCGTCTCTGGGAAAGCACTGATCCCCAGGGCTGTTGTGCCTGTGACTAGGCTGCCCAGGGAAGGTGAAGACCAGCAACAGCTTTCAGGGCTGGCCCCTTCCTTGTGGGAGAAGGATCCGGACGTTTCCCATTTTGGAAAATTGCTCTGCCGAGAACGGCCACAATGAGATGTTCCGTCTCTGGGAAAGCACAGATCCCCAGTGCTGTTGTGTCTGTGAGTAGGCTGCCCAGGGAAGGTGAAGACCAGCAACAGCTTTCAGGGCTGGCCCCTTCCTTGTGGGAGAAGGAGCCGGACGTTTCCCATTTTGGAAAATTTCTCTGCCGAGAACGGATACGAGCAGATGTTCCGTGTCTGGGAAAGCACTGATCCCCAGGGCTGTTGTGCCTGTGAGTAGGCTGCCGAGGGAAGGTGAAGACCAGCAACAGCTTTCAGGGCTGGCCCCTTCCTTGTGGGAGAAGGAGCCGGACGTTTCCCATTTCGGAAAATGGCTCTGCGAGAACGGACACAATTGGATGTTCTGTCTCTGGGAAAGCACTGATCCCCAGGGCTGTTGTGCCTGTGACTAGGCTGCCCAGGGAAGGTGAAGACCAGCAACAGCTTTCAGGGCTGGCCCCTTCCTTGTGGGAGAAGGAGCCGGACGTTTCCCATTTCGGAAAATGGCTCTGCGAGAACGGCCAGAATTGGATGTTCCGTCTCTGGGAAAGCACTGATCCCCAGGGCTGTTGTGCCTGTGACTAGGCTGCCCAGGGAAGGTGAAGACCAGCAACAGCTTTCAGGGCTGGCCCCTTCCTTGTGGGAGAAGGAGCCGGACGTTTCCCATTTCGGAAAAATGGCTCTGCGAAAACGGCCACAATGAGATGTTCCGTCTCTGGGAAAGCACAGATCCCCAGGGCTGTTGTGCCTGTGAATAGGTTTCCAAGGGAAGGTGAAGACCAGCAACAGCTTTCAGGGCTGGCAACTTCCTTGTGGGAGAAGGAGCCGGACGTTTCCCATTTTGGAAAATTTCTCTGCCGAGAACGGACACGAGCAGATGTTCCGTCTCTGGGAAAGCACTGATCCCCAGGGCTGTTGTGCCTGTGAATAGGCTGCCCAGGGAAGGTGAAGACCAGCAACAGCTTTCAGGGCTGGCCCCTTCCTTGTGGGAGAAGGAGCCGGACGTTTCCCATTTCGGAAAATGGCTCTGCCGAGAACGGGTATGAAGAGGTGTTCCGTCTCTGGGAAAGCACTGATCCCCAGGGCTGTTGTGCCTGTGAGTAGGCTGCCCAGGGAAGGTGAAGACCAGCAACAGCTTTGAGGGCTGGCCCCTTCCTTGTGGGAGAAGGAGCCGGACGTTTCCCATTTCGGAAAAATGGCTCTGCGAGAACGGCCACAATTGGATGTTCCATCTCTGGGAAAGCACTGATCCCCAGGGCTGTTGTGCCTGTGACTAGGCTGCCCAGGGAAGGTGAAGACCAGCAACAGCTTTCAGGGCTGGCCCCTTCCTTGTGGGAGAAGGATCCGGACGTTTCCCATTTCGGAAAATGCCTCTGCCGAGAACGGGCACAATGCGATGTTCCGTCTCTGGGAAAGCACAGATCCCCAGGGCTGTTGTGCCTGTGACTAGGCTGCCCAGGGAAGGTGAAGACCAGCAACAGCTTTCAGGTCTGGCCCCTTCCTTGTGGGAGAAGGAGCCGGACGTTTCCCATTTCGGAAAATGGCTCTGCCGAGAACGGACACAATGAGATGTTCCGTCTCTGGGAAAGCACAGATCCCCAGGGCTGTTGTGCCTGTGAGTAGGCTGCCCAGGGAACGTGAAGACCAGCAACAGCTTTGAGGGCTGGCCCCTTCCTTGTGGGAGAAGGAGCCGGATGTTTCCCATTTCGGAAAATGGCTCTGCCGAGAACGGTTATGAAGAGGTGTTCTGTGTCTGGGAAAGCACTGATCCCCAGGGCTGTTGTGCCTGTGAGTAGGCTGCCCAGGGAAGGTGAAGACCAGCAACAGCTTTCAGGGCTGGCCCCTTCCTTGTGGGATAAGGAGCCGGACGTTTCCCATTTCGGAAAAATGGCTCTGCCGAGAACGGCCACAATGAGATGTTCCATCTCTGGGAAAGCACTGATCCCCAGGGCTGTTGTGCCTGTGAATAGGCTGCCCAGGGAAGGTGAAGACCAGCAACAGCTTTCAGGGCTGGCCCCTTCCTTGTGGGAGAAGGAGCCGGACGTTTCCCATTTCGGAAAATGGCTCTGCCGAGAACGGGTACGATGAGATGTTCCGTCTCTGAGAAAGCACTGATCCCCAGGGCTGTTGTGCCTGTGAGTAGGCTACCCAGGGAAGGTGAAGACCAGCAACAGCTTTCAGGGCTGGCCCCTTCCTTGTGGGAGCAGGAGCCGGATGTTTCCCTTTTCGGAAAAATTGCTCTGCCGAGAACGGACACGAGCAGATGTTCCGTCTCTGGGAAAGCACTGATCCCCAGGGCTGTTGTGCCTGTGAGTAGGCTGCCCAGGGAAGGTGAAGACCAGCAACAGCTTTCAGGTCTGGCCCCTTCCTTGTGGGAGAAGGATCCGGACGTTTCCCATTTCGGAAAATTGCTCTGCCGAGAACGGCCACAATGAGATGTTCCGTCTCTGGGAAAGCACAGATCCCCAGGGCTGTTGTGCCTGTGACTAGGCTGCCCAGGGAAGGTGAAGACCAGCAACAGCTTTCAGGGCTGGCCCCTTCCTTGTGGGAGAAGGAGCCGGACGTTTCCCATTTCGGAAAAATGGCTCTGCGAGAACGGCCACAATTGCATGTTCCGTCTCTGGGAAAGCACTGATCTCCAGGGCTGTTGTGCCTGTGAGTAGGCTGCCCAGGGAAGGTGAAGACCAGCAACAGCTTTCAGGGCTGGCCCCTTCCTTGTGGGAGAAGGAGCCGGACGTTTCCCATTTCGGAAAATGGCTCTGCCGAGAACGGGTATGAAGAGATGTTCCGTCTCTGGGAAAGCACTGATCCCCAGGGCTGTTGTGCCTGTGACTAGGCTGCCCAGGGAAGGTGAAGACCAGCAACAGCTTTCAGGGCTGGCCCCTTCCTTGTGGGAGAAGGAGCCGGACGTTTCCCATTTCGGAAATAAGCTCTGCCGAGAACGGGCACAATGCGATGTTCCGTCTCTGGGAAAGCACTGATCCCCAGGGCTGTTGTGCCTGTGACTAGGCTGCCCAGGGAAGGTGAAGACCAGCAACAGCTTTCAGGGCTGGCCCCTTCCTTGTGGGAGAAGGATCCGGACGTTTCCCATTTCGGAAATAAGCTCTGCCGAGAACGGGCACAATGAGATGTTCCGTCTCTGGGAAAGCACAGATCCCCAGGGCTGTTGTGCCTGTGAGTAGGCTGCCCAGGGAAGGTGAAGACCAGCAACAGCTTTCAGGGCTGGCCCCTTCCTTGTGGGAGAAGGAGCCGGACGTTTCCCATTTCGGAAAATGGCTCTGCGAGAACGGCCACAATTGGATGTTCCGTCTCTGGGAAAGCACTGATCCCCAGGGCTGTTGTGCCTGTGACTAGGCTGCCCAGGGAAGGTGAAGACCAGCAGCAGCTTTCAGGGCTGGCACCTTCCTTGTGGGAGAAGGATCCGGACGTTTCCCATTTCGGAAAATGGCTCTGCGAGAACGGCCACAATGAGATGTTCCGTCTCTGGGAAAGCACTGATCCCCAGGGCTGTTGTGCCTGTGAATAGGTTTCCAAGGGAAGGTGAAGACCAGCAACAGCTTTCAGGGCTGGCACCTTCCTTGTGGGAGAAGGAGCCGGACGTTTCCCATTTTGGAAAATTTCTCTGCCGAGAACGGACACGAGCAGATGTTCCGTCTCTGGGAAAGCACTGATCCCCAGGGCTGTTGTGTCTGTGAGTAGGCTGCCGAGGGAAGGTGAAGACCAGCAACAGCTTTCAGGGCTGGCCCCTTCCTTGTGGGAGAAGGATCCGGACGTTTCCCATTTCGGAAAATGGCTCTGCCGAGAACGGGTATGAAGAGGTGTTCCGTGTCTGGGAAAGCACTGATCCCCAGGGCTGTTGTGCCTGTGAGTAGGCTGCCCAGGGAAGGTGAAGACCAGCAACAGCTTTCAGGGCTGGCCCCTTCCTTGTGGGAGAAGGAGCCGGACGTTTCCCATTTCGGAAAAATGGCTCTGCGAGAACGGCCACAATTGGATGTTCCGTCTCTGGGAAAGCACTGATCCCCAGGGCTGTTGTGCCTGTGAGTAGGCTGCCCAGGGAAGGTGAAGACCAGCAACAGCTTTCAGGGCTGGCCCCTTCCTTGTGGGAGAAGGAGCCGGACGTTTCCCATTTTGGAAAATGGCTCTGCCGAGAACGGGTACGATGAGATGTTCCGTCTCTGAGAAAGCACTGATCCCCAGGGCTGTTGTGCCTGTGAATAGGCTACCCAGGGAAGGTGAAGACCAGCAACAGCTTTCAGGGCTGGCCCCTTCCTTGTGGGAGCAGGAGCCGGATGTTTCCCTTTTCGGAAAAATTGCTCTGCCGAGAACGGACACGAGCAGATGTTCCATCTCTGGGAAAGCACTGATCCCCAGGGCTGTTGTGCCTGTGAGTAGGCTGCCCAGGGAAGGTGAAGACCAGCAACAGCTTTCAGGGCTGGCACCTTCCTTGTGGGAGAAGGAGCCGGACGTTTCCCATTTCGGAAAATTGCTCTGCCGAGAACGGCCACAATGAGATGTTCCGTCTCTGGGAAAGCACAGATCCCCAGGGCTGTTGTGCCTGTGACTAGGCTGCCCAGGGAAGGTGAAGACCAGCAACAGCTTTCAGGGCTGGCCCCTTCCTTGTGGGAGAAGGAGCCGGACGTTTCCCATTTCGGAAAAATGGCTCTGCGAGAACGGCCACAATTGCATGCTCCGTCTCTGGGAAAGCACTGATCTCCAGGGCTGTTGTGCCTGTGAGTAGGCTGCCCAGGGAAGGTGAAGACCAGCAACAGCTTTCAGGGCTGGCCCCTTCCTTGTGGGAGAAGGAGCCGGACGTTTCCCATTTCGGAAAATGGCTCTGCCGAGAACGGGTATGAAGAGATGTTCCGTCTCTGGGAAAGCACTGATCCCCAGGGCTGTTGTGCCTGTGAGTAGGCTGCCCAGGGAAGGTGAAGACCAGCAACAGCTTTGAGGGCTGGCACCTTCCTTGTGGGAGAAGGAGCCGGACGTTTCCCATTTCGGAAATAAGCTCTGCCGAGAACGGCCACAATTGGATGTTCCGTCTCTGGGAAAGCACAGATCCCCAGGGCTGTTGTGCCTGTGACTAGGCTGCCCAGGGAAGGTGAAGACCAGCAACAGCTTTCAGGGCTGGCCCCTTCCTTGTGGGAGAAGGATCCGGACGTTTCCCATTTCGGAAATAAGCTCTGCCGAGAACGGGCACAATGAGATGTTCCGTCTCTGGGAAAGCACAGATCCCCAGGGCTGTTGTGCCTGTGAGTAGGCTGCCCAGGGAAGGTGAAGACCAGCAACAGCTTTCAGGGCTGGCCCCTTCCTTGTGGGAGAAGGATCCGGACGTTTCCCATTTCGGAAAATGGCTCTGCGAGAACGGCCACAATTGGATGTTCCGTCTCTGGGAAAGCACTGATCCCCAGGGCTGTTGTGTCTGTGAGTAGGCTGCCGAGGGAAGGTGAAGACCAGCAACAGCTTTCAGGGCTGGCCCCTTCCTTGTGGGAGAAGGAGCCGGACGTTTCCCATTTCGGAAAATGGCTCTGCCGAGAACGGGTATGAAGAGGTGTTCCGTGTCTGGGAAAGCACTGATCCCCAGGGCTGTTGTGCCTGTGACTAGGCTGCCCAGGGAAGGTGAAGACCAGCAACAGCTTTCAGGTCTGGCCCCTTCCTTGTGGGAGAAGGAGCCGGACGTTTCCCATTTCGGAAAAATGGCTCTGCGAGAACGGCCACAATTGGATGTTCCGTCTCTGGGAAAGCACTGATCCCCAGGGCTGTTGTGTCTGTGAGTAGGCTGCCCAGGGAAGGTGAAGACCAGCAACAGCTTTCAGGGCTGGCCCCTTCCTTGTGGGAGCAGGAGCCGGACGTTTCCCATTTCGGAAAATGGCTCTGCCGAGAACGGACACAATGAGATGTTCCGTCTCTGGGAAAGCACAGATCCCCAGGGCTGTTGTGCCTGTGACTAGGCTGCCCAGGGGTGGTGAAGACCAGCAACAGCTTTCAAGGCTGGTACCTTTCTTGTGGGAGCAGGAGCCGGACGTTTCCCTTTTCGAAAATATTGCTCTGCCGAGAACGGACACGAGCAGATGTTCCGTCTCTGGGAAAGCACTGATCCCCAGGGCTGTTGTGCCTGTGAGTAGGCTGCCCAGGGAAGGTGAAGACCAGCAACAGCTTTCAGGGCTGGCCCCTTCCTTGTGGGAGAAGGATCCGGACGTTTCCCAATTTGGAAAAATGGCTCTGCGAGAACGGACACGAGCAGATGTTCCGTCTCTGGGAAAGCACTGATCCCCAGGGCTGTTGTGCCTGTGACTAGGCTGCCCAGGGAAGGTGAAGACCAGCAACAGCTCTCAGGGCTGGCACCTTCCTTGTGGGAGAAGGAGCCGGACGTTTCCCATTTCGGAAATAAGCTCTGCCGAGAACGGGTATGAAAAGATGTTCCGTCTCTGGGAAAGCACTGATCCCCAGGGCTGTTGTGCCTGTGACTAGGCTGCCCAGGGAAGGTGAAGACCAGCAACAGCTTTCAGGGCTGGCCCCTTCCTTGTGGGAGAAGGAGCCGGACGTTTCACATTCTGGAAAATTTCTCTGCCGAGAACGGGTACGATGAGATGTTCCGTCTCTGGGAAAGCACTGATCCCCAGGGCTGTTGTGCCTGTGAGTAGGCTGCCCAGGGAAGGTGAAGACCAGCAACAGCTTTCAGGGCTGGCCCCTTCCTTGTGGGAGAAGGAGCCGGACGTTTCCCATTTCGGAAAATGGCTCTGCCGAGAACGGCCACAATGAGATGTTCCGTCTCTGGGAAAGCACAGATCCCAGGGCTCTTGTGCCTGTGACTAGGCTGCCCAGGGAAGGTGAAGACCAGCAACAGCTTTCAGGGCTGGCCCCTTCCTTGTGGGAGAAGGATCCGGACGTTTCCCATTTCGGAAAATGGCTCTGCCGAGAACGGACACGAGCAGATGTTCCGTCTCTGGGAAAGCACAGATCCCCAGGGCTGTTGTGCCTGTGACTAGGCTGCCCAGGGAAGGTGAAGACCAGCAACAGCTTTCAGGGCTGGCCCCTTCCTTGTGGGAGAAGGAGCCGGACGTTTCCCATTTCGGAAAAATGGCTCTGCGAGAACGGCCACAATTGCATGTTCCGTCTCTGGGAAAGCACTGATCTCCAGGGCTGTTGTGCCTGTGAGTAGGCTGCCCAGGGAACGTGAAGACCAGCAACAGCTTTCAGGGCTGGCCCCTTCCTTGTGGGAGAAGGAGCCGGACGTTTCCCATTTCGGAAATAAGCTCTGCCGAGAACGGCCACAATTGGATGTTCCGTCTCTGGGAAAGCACAGATCCCCAGGGCTGTTGTGCCTGTGACTAGGCTGCCCAGGGAAGGTGAAGACCAGCAACAGCTTTCAGGTCTGGCCCCTTCCTTGTGGGAGAAGGATCCGGACGTTTCCCATTTCGGAAATAAGCTCTGCCGAGAACGGGCACAATGAGATGTTCCGTCTCTGGGAAAGCACGGATCCGCAGGGCTGTTGTGCCTGTGAGTAGGCTGCCCAGGGAAGGTGAAGACCAGCAACAGCTTTCAGGGCTGGCCCCTTCCTTGTGGGAGAAGGAGCCGGACGTTTCCCATTTCGGAAAATGGCTCTGCGAGAACGGCCACAATTGGATGTTCCGTCTCTGGGAAAGCACTGATCCCCAGGGCTGTTGTGCCTGTGACTAGGCTGCCCAGGGAAGGTGAAGACCAGCAACAGCTTTCAGGGCTGGCACCTTCCTTGTGGGAGAAGGAGCCGGACGTTTCCCATTTCGGAAAATGGCTCTGCGAGAACGGCCACAATGAGATGTTCCGTCTCTGGGAAAGCACTGATCCCCAGGGCTGTTGTGCCTGTGAATAGGTTTCCAAGGGAAGGTGAAGACCAGCAACAGCTTTCAGGGCTGGCACCTTCCTTGTGGGAGAAGGATCCGGACGTTTCCCATTTTGGAAAATTTCTCTGCCGAGAACGGACACGAGGAGATGTTCCGTCTCTGGGAAAGCACTGATCCCCAGGGCTGTTGTGCCTGTGAGTAGGCTGCCCAGGGAACGTGAAGACCAGCAACAGCTTTGAGGGCTGGCCCCTTCCTTGTGGGAGAAGGAGCCGGACGTTTCTCATTTCGGAAAATGGCTCTGCCGAGAACGGGTATGAAGAGGTGTTCCGTGTCTGGGAAAGCACTGATCCCCAGGGCTGTTGTGCCTGTGAGTAGGCTGCCCAGGGAAGGTGAAGACCAGCAACAGCTTTCAGGGCTGGCCCCTTCCTTGTGGGAGAAGGAGCCGGACGTTTCCCATTTTGGAGAAATGGCTCTGCGAGAACGGCCACAATTGGATGTTCCGTCTCTGGGAAAGCACTGATCCCCAGGGCTGTTGTGTCTGTGAGTAGGCTGCCCAGGGAAGGTGAAGACCAGCAACAGCTTTCAGGGCTGGCCCCTTCCTTGTGGGAGAAGGAGCCGGACGTTTCCCATTTCGGAAAATGGCTCTGCCGAGAACGGACACAATGAGATGTTCCGTCTCTGGGAAAGCACAGATCCCCAGGGCTGTTGTGCCTGTGACTAGGCTGCCCAGGGAAGGTGAAGACCAGCAACAGCTTTCAGGGCTGGCCCCTTCCTTGTGGGAGAAGGAGCCGGACGTTTCCCAATTTGGAAAAATGGCTCTGCGAGAACGGACACGAGCAGATGTTCCGTCTCTGGGAAAGCACTGATCCCCAGGGCTGTTGTGCCTGTGACTAGGCTGCCCAGGGAAGGTGAAGACCAGCAACAGCTCTCAGGGCTGGCACCTTCCTTGTGGGAGAAGGAGCCGGACGTTTCCCATTTCGGAAATAAGCTCTGCCGAGAACGGGCACAATGAGATGTTCCGTCTCTGGGAAAGCACTGATCCCCAGGGCTGTTGTGCCTGTGACTAGGCTGCCCAGGGAAGGTGAAGACCAGCAACAGCTTTCAGGGCTGGCCCCTTCCTTGTGGGAGAAGGATCCGGACGTTTCCCATTCTGGAAAATTTCTCTGCCGAGAACGGGTACGATGAGATGTTCCGTCTCTGGGAAAGCACTGATCCCCAGGGCTGTTGTGCCTGTGAGTAGGCTGCCCAGGGAAGGTGAAGACCAGCAACAGCTTTGAGGGCTGGCCCCTTCCTTGTGGGAGAAGGATCCGGACGTTTCCCATTTCGGAAAATGGCTCTGCCGAGAACGGACACAATGAGATGTTCCGTCTCTGGGAAAGCACAGATCCCCAGGGCTGTTTTGCCTGTGACTAGGCTGCCCAGGGAAGGTGAAGACCAGCAACAGCTTTCAGGGCTGGCCCCTTCCTTGTGGGAGAAGGAGCCGGACATTTCCCATTTTGGAAAATGGCTCTGCCGAGAACGGCCACAATGAGATGTTCCGTCTCTGGGAAAGCACAGATCCCCAGGGCTGTTGTGCCTGTGACTAGGCTGCCCAGGGAAGGTGAAGACCAGCAACAGCTTTCAGGGCTGGCCCCTTCCTTGTGGGAGAAGGAGCCGGACGTTTCCCTTTTCGGAAAAATTGCTCTGCCGAGAACGGACACGAGCAGATGTTCCGTCTCTGGGAAAGCACTGATCTCCAGGGCTGTTGTGCCTGTGAGTAGGCTGCTGAGGGAAAGTGAAGACCAGCAACAGCTTTCAGGGCTGGCCCCTTCCTTGTGGGAGAAGGATCCGGACGTTTCCCATTTCGGAAAATTGCTCTGCCGAGAACGGCCACAATGAGATGTTCCGTCTCTGGGAAAGCACTGATCCCCAGGGCTGTTGTGCCTGTGAATAGGCTGCCCAGGGAACGTGAAGACCAGCAACAGCTTTCAGGGCTGGCACCTTCCTTGTGGGAGAAGGAGCCGGACGTTTCCCATTTCGGAAAAATGGCTCTGCGAGAACGGCCACAATTGCATGTTCCGTCTCTGGGAAAGCACTGATCTCCAGGGCTGTTGTGCCTGTGAGTAGGCTGCCGAGGGAAGGTGAAGACCAGCAACAGCTTTCAGGGCTGGCCCCTTCCTTGTGGGAGAAGGAGCCGGACGTTTCCCATTTCGGAAATAAGCTCTGCCGAGAACGGCCACAATTGGATGTTCCGTCTCTGGGAAAGCACAGATTCCCAGGGCTGTTGTGCCTGTGACTAGGCTGCCCAGGGAAGGTGAAGACCAGCAACAGCTTTCAGGGCTGGCCCCTTCCTTGTGGGAGAAGGAGCCGGACGTTTCCCATTTCGGAAAATGGCTCTGCGAGAACGGCCACAATTGGATGTTCCGTCTCTGGGAAAGCACTGATCCCCAGGGCTGTTGTGCCTGTGACTAGGCTGCCCAGGGAAGGTGAAGACCAGCAACAGCTTTCAGGGCTGGCCCCTTCCTTGTGGGAGAAGGAGCCGGACGTTTCCCATTTCGGAAAATGGCTCTGCGAGAACGGCCACAATGAGATGTTCCGTCTCTGGGAAAGCACTGATCCCCAGGGCTGTTGTGCCTGTGAATAGGTTTCCAAGGGAAGGTGAAGACCAGCAACAGCTTTCAGGGCTGGCACCTTCCTTGTGGGAGAAGCATCCGGACGTTTCCCATTTTGGAAAATTTCTCTGCCGAGAACGGACATGAGGAGATGTTCCGTCTCTGGGAAAGCACTGATCCCCAGGGCTGTTGTGCCTGTGAGTAGGCTGCCGAGGGAAGGTGAAGACCAGCAACAGCTTTCAGGGCTGGCCCCTTCCTTGTGGGAGAAGGAGCCTGACGTTTCCCATTTCGGAAAATGGCTCTGCCGAGAACGGGTATGAAGAGGTGTTCCGTCTCTGGGAAAGCACTGATCCCCAGGGCTGTTGTGCCTGTGAGTAGGCTGCCCAGGGAAGGTGAAGACCAGCAACAGCTCTCAGGGCTGGCCCCTTCCTTGTGGGAGCAGAAGCCGAACGTTTCCCTTTTCGGAAAAATGGCTCTGCGAGAACGGCCACAATTGCATGCTCCGTCTCTGGGAAAGCACTGATCCCCAGGGCTGTTGTGTCTGTGAGTAGGCTGCCCAGGGAAGGTGAAGACCAGCAACAGCTTTCAGGGCTGGCCCCTTCCTTGTGGGAGAAGGAGCCGGACGTTTCCCATTTCGGAAAATGGCTCTGCCGAGAACGGACACAATGAGATGTTCCGTCTCTGGGAAAGCACAGATCCCCAGGGCTGTTGTGCCTGTGACTAGGCTGCCCAGGGGTGGTGAAGACCAGCAACAGCTTTCAAGGCGGGTACCTTTCTTGTGGGAGCAGGAGCCGGACGTTTCCCTTTTCGAAAATATTGCTCTGCCGAGAACGGACACGAGCAGATGTTCCGTCTCTGGGAAAGCACTGATCCCCAGGGCTGTTGTGCCTGTGAGTAGGCTGCCCAGGGAAGGTGAAGACCAGCAACAGCTTTCAGGGCTGGCCCCTTCCTTGTGGGAGAAGGATCCGGACGTTTCCCAATTTGGAAAAATGGCTCTGCGAGAACGGACACGAGCAGATGTTCCGTCTCTGGGAAAGCACTGATCCCCAGGGCTGTTGTGCCTGTGAGTAGGCTGCTGAGGGAAAGTGAAGACCAGCAACAGCTTTCAGGGCTGGCCCCTTCCTTGTGGGAGAAGGATCCGGACGTTTCCCATTTCGGAAAATTGCTCTGCCGAGAACGGCCACAATGAGATGTTCCATCTCTGGGAAAGCACTGATCCCCAGGGCTGTTGTGCCTGTGAATAGGCTGCCCAGGGAACGTGAAGACCAGCAACAGCTTTCAGGGCTGGCACCTTCCTTGTGGGAGAAGGAGCCGGACGTTTCCCATTTCGGAAAAATGGCTCTGCGAGAACGGCCACAATTGCATGTTCCGTCTATGGGAAAGCACTGATCTCCAGGGCTGTTGTGCCTGTGAGTAGGCTGCCGAGGGAAGGTGAAGACCAGCAACAGCTTTCAGGGCTGGCCCCTTCCTTGTGGGAGAAGGAGCCGGACGTTTCCCATTTCGGAAATAAGCTCTGCCGAGAACGGCCACAATTGGATGTTCCGTCTCTGGGAAAGCACAGATTCCCAGGGCTGTTGTGCCTGTGACTAGGCTGCCCAGGGAAGGTGAAGACCAGCAACAGCTTTCAGGGCTGGCCCCTTCCTTGTGGGAGAAGGAGCCGGACGTTTCCCATTTCGGAAAATGGCTCTGCGAGAACGGCCACAATTGGATGTTCCGTCTCTGGGAAAGCACTGATCCCCAGGGCTGTTGTGCCTGTGAATAGGCTGCCCAGGGAAGGTGAAGACCAGCAACAGCTTTCAGGGCTGGCCCCTTCCTTGTGGGAGAAGGATCCGGACGTTTCCCATTTCGGAAAATGGCTCTGCGAGAACGGCCACAATGAGATGTTCCGTCTCTGGGAAAGCACTGATCCCCAGGGCTGTTGTGCCTGTGAATAGGTTTCCAAGGGAAGGTGAAGACCAGCAACAGCTTTCAGGGCTGGCACCTTCCTTGTGGGAGAAGCATCCGGACGTTTCCCATTTTGGAAAATTTCTCTGCCGAGAACGGACATGAGGAGATGTTCCGTCTCTGGGAAAGCACTGATCCCCAGGGCTGTTGTGCCTGTGAGTAGGCTGCCGAGGGAAGGTGAAGACCAGCAACAGCTTTCAGGGCTGGCCCCTTCCTTGTGGGAGAAGGAGCCTGACGTTTCCCATTTCGGAAAATGGCTCTGCCGAGAACGGGTATGAAGAGGTGTTCCGTGTCTGGGAAAGCACTGATCCCCAGGGCTGTTGTGCCTGTGAGTAGGCTGCCCAGGGAAGGTGAAGACCAGCAACAGCTCTCAGGGCTGGCCCCTTCCTTGTGGGAGCAGGAGCCGAACGTTTCCCTTTTCGGAAAAATGGCTCTGCGAGAACGGCCACAATTGGATGTTCCGTCTCTGGGAAAGCACTGATCCCCAGGGCTGTTGTGTCTGTGAGTAGGCTGCCCAGGGAAGGTGAAGACCAGCAACAGCTTTCAGGGCTGGCCCCTTCCTTGTGGGAGAAGGAGCCGGACGTTTCCCATTTCGGAAAATGGCTCTGCCGAGAACGGACACAATGAGATGTTCCGTCTCTGGGAAAGCACAGATCCCCAGGGCTGTTGTGCCTGTGACTAGGCTGCCCAGGGGTGCTGAAGACCAGCAACAGCTTTCAAGGCGGGTACCTTTCTTCTGGGAGCAGGAGCCGGACGTTTCCCTTTTCGAAAATATTGCTCTGCCGAGAACGGACACGAGCAGATGTTCCGTCTCTGGGAAAGCACTGATCCCCAGGGCTGTTGTGCCTGTGAGTAGGCTGCCCAGGGAAGGTGAAGACCAGCAACAGCTTTCAGGGCTGGCCCCTTCCTTGTGGGAGAAGGATCCGGACGTTTCCCAATTTGGAAAAATGGCTCTGCGAGAACGGACACGAGCAGATGTTCCGTCTCTGGGAAAGCACTGATCCCCAGGGCTGTTGTGCCTGTGACTAGGCTGCCCAGGGAAGGTGAAGACCAGCAACAGCTCTCAGGGCTGGCACCTTCCTTGTGGGAGAAGGAGCCGGACGTTTCCCATTTCGGAAATAAGCTCTGCCGAGAACGGGCACAATGAGATGTTCCGTCTCTGGGAAAGCACAGATCCCCAGGGCTGTTGTGCCTGTGAATAGGTTTCCAAGGGAAGGTGAAGACCAGCAACAGCTTTCAGGGCTGGCCCCTTCCTTGTGGGAGAAGGATCCGGACGTTTCCCATTCTGGAAAATTTCTCTGCCGAGAACGGGTACGATGAGATGTTCCGTCTCTGGGAAAGCACTGATCCCCAGGGCTGTTGTGCCTGTGAGTAGGCTGCCCAGGGAAGGTGAAGACCAGCAACAGCTTTGAGGGCTGGCCCCTTCCTTGTGGGAGAAGGAGCCGGACGTTTCCCATTTCGGAAAATGGCTCTGCCGAGAACGGGCACAATGAGATGTTCCGTCTCTGGGAAAGCACAGATCCCCAGGGCTGTTGTGCCTGTGAGTAGGCTGCCCAGGGAAGGTGAAGACCAGCAACAGCTTTCAGGGCTGGCCCCTTCCTTGTGGGAGAAGGAGCCGGACATTTCCCATTTTGGAAAATGGCTCTGCCGAGAACGGCCACAATGAGATGTTCCGTCTCTGGGAAAGCACAGATCCCCAGGGCTGTTGTGCCTGTGACTAGGCTGCCCAGGGAAGGTGAAGACCAGCAACAGCTTTCAGGGCTGGCCCCTTCCTTGTGGGAGCAGGAGCCGGACGTTTCCCTTTTCGGAAAAATTGCTCTGCCGAGAACGGACACGAGCAGATGTTCCGTCTCTGGGAAAGCACTGATCTCCAGGGCTGTTGTGCCTGTGAGTAGGCTGCTGAGGGAAAGTGAAGACCAGCAACAGCTTTCAGGGCTGGCCCCTTCCTTGTGGGAGAAGGATCCGGACGTTTCCCATTTCGGAAAATTGCTCTGCCGAGAACGGCCACAATGAGATGTTCCGTCTCTGGGAAAGCACTGATCCCCAGGGCTGTTGTGCCTGTGAATAGGCTGCCCAGGGAACGTGAAGACCAGCAACAGCTTTCAGGGCTGGCACCTTCCTTGTGGGAGAAGGAGCCGGACGTTTCCCATTTCGGAAAAATGGCTCTGCGAGAACGGCCACAATTGCATGTTCCGTCTCTGGGAAAGCACTGGTCTCCAGGGCTGTTGTGCCTGTGAGTAGGCTGCCGAGGGAAGGTGAAGACCAGCAACAGCTTTCAGGGCTGGCCCCTTCCTTGTGGGAGAAGGAGCCGGACGTTTCCCATTTCGGAAATAAGCTCTGCCGAGAACGGGCACAATTGGATGTTCCGTCTCTGGGAAAGCACAGATTCCCAGGGCTGTTGTGCCTGTGAGTAGGCTGCCCAGGGAAGGTGAAGACCAGCAACAGCTTTCAGGGCTGGCCCCTTCCTTGTGGGAGAAGGAGCCGGACGTTTCCCATTTCGGAAAATGGCTCTGCGAGAACGGCCACAATTGGATGTTCCGTCTCTGGGAAAGCACTGATCCCCAGGGCTGTTGTGCCTGTGACTAGGCTGCCCAGGGAAGGTGAAGACCAGCAACAGCTTTCAGGTCTGGCCCCTTCCTTGTGGGAGAAGGAGCCGGACGTTTCCCATTTCGGAAAATGGCTCTGCGAGAACGGCCACAATGAGATGTTCCGTCTCTGGGAAAGCACTGATCCCCAGGGCTGTTGTGCCTGTGAATAGGTTTCCAAGGGAAGGTGAAGAGCAGCAACAGCTTTCAGGGCTGGCACCTTCCTTGTGGGAGAAGGATCCGGACGTTTCCCATTTTGGAAAATTTCTCTGCCGAGAACGGACATGAGGAGATGTTCCGTCTCTGGGAAAGCACTGATCCCCAGGGCTGTTGTGCCTGTGAGTAGGCTGCCGAGGGAAGGTGAAGACCAGCAACAGCTTTCAGGGCTGGCCCCTTCCTTGTGGGAGAAGGAGCCGGACGTTTCCCATTTCGGAAAATGGCTCTGCCGAGAACGGGTATGAAGAGGTGTTCCGTGTCTGGGAAAGCACTGATCCCCAGGGCTGTTGTGCCTGTGAGTAGGCTGCCCAGGGAAGGTGAAGACCAGCAACAGCTTTCAGGGCTGGCCCCTTCCTTGTGGGAGAAGGAGCCGGACGTTTCCCATTTCGGAAAATGGCTCTGCCGAGAACGGACACAATGAGATGTTCCGTCTCTGGGAAAGCACAGATCCCCAGGGCTGTTGTGCCTGTGACTAGGCTGCCCAGGGGTGGTGAAGACCAGCAACAGCTTTCAAGGCGGGTACCTTTCTTGTGGGAGCAGGAGCCGGACGTTTCCCTTTTCGAAAATATTGCTCTGCCGAGAACGGACACGAGCAGATGTTCCGTCTCTGGGAAAGCACTGATCCCCAGGGCTGTTGTGCCTGTGAGTAGGCTGCCCAGGGAAGGTGAAGACCAGCAACAGCTTTCAGGGCTGGCCCCTTCCTTGTGGGAGAAGGATCCGGACGTTTCCCAATTTGGAAAAATGGCTCTGCGAGAACGGACACGAGCAGATGTTCCGTCTCTGGGAAAGCACTGATCCCCAGGGCTGTTGTGCCTGTGAGTAGACTGCCCAGGGAAGGTGAATACCAGCAACAGCTCTCAGGGCTGGCACCTTCCTTGTGGGAGAAGGATCCGGACGTTTCCCATTTCGGAAATAAGCTCTGCCGAGAACGGGCACAATGAGATGTTCCGTCTCTGGGAAAGCACAGATCCCCAGGGCTGTTGTGCCTGTGAATAGGTTTCCAAGGGAAGGTGAAGACCAGCAACAGCTTTCAGGGCTGGCACCTTCCTTGTGGGAGAAGGATCCGGACGTTTCCCATTCTGGAAAATTTCTCTGCCGAGAACGGGTACGATGAGATGTTCCGTCTCTGGGAAAGCACTGATCCCCAGGGCTGTTGTGCCTGTGAGTAGGCTGCCCAGGGAAGGTGAAGACCAGCAACAGCTTTGAGGGCTGGCCCCTTCCTTGTGGGAGAAGGAGCCGGACGTTTCCCATTTTGGAAAATGGCTCTGCCGAGAACGGCCACAATGAGATGTTCCGTCTCTGGGAAAGCACAGATCCCCAGGGCTGTTTTGCCTGTGACTAGGCTGCCCAGGGAAGGTGAAGACCAGCAACAGCTTTCAGGGCTGGCCCCTTCCTTGTGGGAGAAGGAGCCGGACATTTCCCATTTTGGAAAATGGCTCTGCCGAGAACGGCCACAATGAGATGTTCCGTCTCTGGGAAAGCACAGATCCCCAGTGCTGTTGTGCCTGTGAATAGGCTGCCCAGGGAAGGTGAAGACCAGCAACAGCTTTCAGGGCTGGCCCCTTCCTTGTGGGAGCAGGAGCCGGACGTTTCCCTTTTCGGAAAAATTGCTCTGCCGAGAACGGACACGAGCAGATGTTCCGTCTCTGGGAAAGCACTGATCTCCAGGGCTGTTGTGCCTGTGAATAGGCTACCCAGGGAACGTGAAGACCAGCAACAGCTTTGAGGGCTGGCCCCTTCCTTGTGGGAGAAGGAGCCGGACGTTTCCCTTTTCGGAAAATGGCTCTGCCGAGAACGGGTATGAAAAGATGTTCCGTCTCTGGGAAAGCACTGATCCCCAGGGCTGTTGTGCCTGTGACTAGGCTGCCCAGGGAAGGTGAAGACCAGCAACAGCTTTCAGGGCTGGCCCCTTCCTTGTGGGAGAAGGAGCCGGACGTTTCCCATTTCGGAAATAGCTCTGCCGAGAACGGCCACAATTGGATGTTCCGTCTCTGGGAAAGCACAGATCCCCAGGGCTGTTGTGCCTGTGACTAGGCTGCCCAGGGAAGGTGAAGACCAGCAACAGCTTTCAGGGCTGGCCCCTTCCTTGTGGGAGAAGGAGCCGGACGTTTCCCATTTCGGAAAATGGCTCTGCGAGAACGGCCACAATGAGATGTTCCGTCTCTGGGAAAGCACAGATCCCCAGGGCTGTTGTGCCTGTGACTAGGCTGCCCAGGGGTGGTGAAGACCAGCAACAGCTTTCAAGGCTGGTACCTTTCTTGTGGGAGCAGGAGCCGGACGTTTCCCTTTTCGAAAATATTGCTCTGCCGAGAACGGACACGAGCAGATGTTCCGTCTCTGGGAAAGCACTGATCCCCAGGGCTGTTGTGCCTGTGAGTAGGCTGCCCAGGGAAGGTGAAGACCAGCAACAGCTTTCAGGGCTGGCCCCTTCCTTGTGGGAGAAGGAGCCGGACGTTTCCCAATTTGGAAAAATGGCTCTGCGAGAACGGACACGAGCAGATGTTCCGTCTCTGGGAAAGCACTGATCCCCAGGGCTGTTGTGCCTGTGACTAGGCTGCCCAGGGAAGGTGAAGACCAGCAACAGCTCTCAGGGCTGGCACCTTCCTTGTGGGAGAAGGAGCCGGACGTTTCCCATTTCGGAAATAAGCTCTGCCGAGAACGGGCACAATGAGATGTTCCGTCTCTGGGAAAGCACAGATCCCCAGGGCTGTTGTGCCTGTGAATAGGTTTCCAAGGGAAGGTGAAGACCAGCAACAGCTTTCAGGGCTGGCACCTTCCTTGTGGGAGAAGGATCCGGACGTTTCCCATTCTGGAAAATTTCTCTGCCGAGAACGGGTACGATGAGATGTTCCGTGTCTGGGAAAGCACTGATCCCCAGGGCTGTTGTGCCTGTGAGTAGGCTGCCCAGGGAAGGTGAAGACCAGCAACAGCTTTGAGGGCTGGCCCCTTCCTTGTGGGAGAAGGAGCCGGACGTTTCACATTTCGGAAAATGGCTCTGCCGAGAACGGCCACAATGAGATGTTCCGTCTCTGGGAAAGCACAGATCCCCAGGGCTGTTGTGTCTGTGACTAGGCTGCCCAGGGAAGGTGAAGACCAGCAACAGCTTTCAGGGCTGGCCCCTTCCTTGTGGGAGAAGGAGCCGGACATTTCCCATTTTGGAAAATGGCTCTGCCGAGAACGGCCACAATGAGATGTTCCGTCTCTGGGAAAGCACAGATCCCCAGGGCTGTTGTGCCTGTGACTAGGCTGCCCAGGGAAGGTGAAGACCAGCAACAGCTTTCAGGGCTGGCACCTTCCTTGTGGGAGCAGGAGCCGGACGTTTCCCTTTTCGGAAAAATTGCTCTGCCGAGAACGGACACGAGCAGATGTTCCGTCTCTGGGAAAGCACTGATCTCCAGGGCTGTTGTGCCTGTGAGTAGGCTGCTGAGGGAAAGTGAAGACCAGCAACAGCTTTCAGGGCTGGCCCCTTCCTTGTGGGAGAAGGATCCGGACGTTTCCCATTTTGGAAAATTGCTCTGCCGAGAACGGCCACAATTGGATGTTCCGTCTCTGGGAAAGCACAGATCCCCAGGGCTGTTGTGCCTGTGAATAGGCTGCCCAGGGAAGGTGAAGACCAGCAACAGCTTTCAGGGCTGGCACCTTCCTTGTGGGAGAAGGAGCCGGACGTTTCCCATTTCGGAAAAATGGCTCTGCGAGAACGGCCACAATTGCATGTTCCGTCTCTGGGAAAGCACTGATCTCCAGGGCTGTTGTGCCTGTGAGTAGGCTGCCGAGGGAAGGTGAAGACCAGCAACAGCTTTCAGGGCCTCCCCCTTCCTTGTGGGAGAAGGAGCCGGACGTTTCCCATTTCGGAAATAAGCTCTGCCGAGAACGGCCACAATTGGATGTTCCGTCTCTGGGAAAGCACAGATCCCCAGGGCTGTTGTGCCTGTGAATAGGTTTCCAAGGGAAGGTGAAGACCAGCAACAGCTTTCAGGGCTGGCACCTTCCTTGTGGGAGAAGGATCCGGACGTTTCCCATTCTGGAAAATTTCTCTGCCGAGAACGGGTACGATGAGATGTTCCATCTCTGGGAAAGCACTGATCCCCAGGGCTGTTGTGCCTGTGAGTAGGCTGCCCAGGGAAGGTGAAGACCAGCAACAGCTTTGAGGGCTGGCCCCTTCCTTGTGGGAGAAGGAGCCGGACGTTTCCCATTTCGGAAAATGGCTCTGCCGAGAACGGCCACAATGAGATGTTCCGTCTCTGGGAAAGCACAGATCCCCAGGGCTGTTTTGCCTGTGACTAGGCTGCCCAGGGAAGGTGAAGACCAGCAACAGCTTTCAGGGCTGGCCCCTTCCTTGTGGGAGAAGGAGCCGGACATTTCCCATTTTGGAAAATGGCTCTGCCGAGAACGGCCACAATGAGATGTTCCGTCTCTGGGAAAGCACAGATCCCCAGGGCTGTTGTGCCTGTGACTAGGCTGCCCAGGGAAGGTGAAGACCAGCAACAGCTTTCAGGGCTGGCCCCTTCCTTGTGGGAGCAGGAGCCGGACGTTTCCCTTTTCGGAAAAATTGCTCTGCCGAGAACGGACACGAGCAGATGTTCCGTCTCTGGGAAAGCACTGATCTCCAGGGCTGTTGTGCCTGTGAATAGGCTACCCAGGGAACGTGAAGACCAGCAACAGCTTTGAGGGCTGGCCCCTTCCTTGTGGGAGAAGGAGCCGGACGTTCCCTTTTCGGAAAATGGCTCTGCCGAGAGCGGGTATGAAAAGATGTTCCGTCTCTGGGAAAGCACTGATCCCCAGGGCTGTTGTGCCTGTGACTAGGCTGCCCAGGGAAGGTGAAGACCAGCAACAGCTTTCAGGGCTGGCCCCTTCCTTGTGGGAGAAGGAGCCGGACGTTTCCCATTTCGGAAAATGGCTCTGCGAGAACGGCCACAATTGGATGTTCCGTCTCTGGGAAAGCACTGATCCCCAGGGCTGTTGTGCCTGTTACTAGGCTGCCCAGGGAAGGTGAAGACCAGCAACAGCTTTCAGGGCTGGCACCTTCCTTGTGGGAGAAGGAGCCGGACGTTTCCCATTTCGGAAAATGGCTCTGCGAGAACGGCCACAATGAGATGTTCCGTCTCTGGGAAAGCACAGATCCCCAGGGCTGTTGTGCCTGTGACTAGGCTGCCCAGGGGTGGTGAAGACCAGCAACAGCTTTCAAGGCTGGTACCTTTCTTGTGGGAGCAGGAGCCGGACGTTTCCCTTTTCGAAAATATTGCTCTGCCGAGAACGGACACGAGCAGATGTTCCGTCTCTGGGAAAGCACTGATCCCCAGGGCTGTTGTGCCTGTGAGTAGGCTGCCCAGGGAAGGTGAAGACCAGCAACAGCTTTCAGGGCTGGCCCCTTCCTTGTGGGAGAAGGAGCCGGACGTTTCCCAATTTGGAAAAATGGCTCTGCGAGAACGGACACGAGCAGATGTTCCGTCTCTGGGAAAGCACTGATCCCCAGGGCTGTTGTGCCTGTGACTAGGCTGCCCAGGGAAGGTGAAGACCAGCAACAGCTCTCAGGGCTGGCCCCTTCCTTGTGGGAGCAGGAGCCGGACGTTTCCCATTTCGGAAATAAGCTCTGCCGAGAACGGGCACAATGAGATGTTCCGTCTCTGGGAAAGCACAGATCCCCAGGGCTGTTGTGCCTGTGAATAGGTTTCCAAGGGAAGGTGAAGACCAGCAACAGCTTTCAGGGCTGGCACCTTCCTTGTGGGAGAAGGATCCGGACGTTTCCCATTCTGGAAAATTTCTCTGCCGAGAACGGGTACGATGAGATGTTCCGTCTCAAGGAAAGCACTGATCCCCAGGGCTGTTGTGCCTGTGAGTAGGCTGCCCAGGGAAGGTGAAGACCAGCAACAGCTTTGAGGGCTGGCCCCTTCCTTGTGGGAGAAGGAGCCGGACGTTTCACATTTCGGAAAATGGCTCTGCCGAGAACGGCCACAATGAGATGTTCCGTCTCTGGGAAAGCACAGATCCCCAGGGCTGTTGTGTCTGTGACTAGGCTGCCCAGGGAAGGTGAAGACCAGCAACAGCTTTCAGGGCTGGCCCCTTCCTTGTGGGAGAAGGAGCCGGACATTTCCCATTTTGGAAAATGGCTCTGCCGAGAACGGCCACAATGAGATGTTCCGTCTCTGGGAAAGCACAGATCCCCAGGGCTGTTGTGCCTGTGACTAGGCTGCCCAGGGAAGGTGAAGACCAGCAACAGCTTTCAGGGCTGGCACCTTCCTTGTGGGAGCAGGAGCCGGACGTTTCCCTTTTCGGAAAAATTGCTCTGCCGAGAACGGACACGAGCAGATGTTCCGTCTCTGGGAAAGCACTGATCTCCAGGGCTGTTGTGCCTGTGAGTAGGCTGCTGAGGGAAAGTGAAGACCAGCAACAGCTTTCAGGGCTGGCCCCTTCCTTGTGGGAGAAGGATCCGGACGTTTCCCATTTTGGAAAATGGCTCTGCCGAGAACGGGTACGATGAGATGTTCCGTCTCTGGGAAAGCACTGATCCCCAGGGCTGTTGTGCCTGTGAATAGGCTGCCCAGGGAAGGTGAAGACCAGCAACAGCTTTCAGGGCTGGCACCTTCCTTGTGGGAGAAGGAGCCGGACGTTTCCCATTTCGGAAAAATGGCTCTGCGAGAACGGCCACAATTGCATGTTCCGTCTCTGGGAAAGCACTGATCTCCAGGGCTGTTGTGCCTGTGAGTAGGCTGCCGAGGGAAGGTGAAGACCAGCAACAGCTTTCAGGGCCTCCCCCTTCCTTGTGGGAGAAGGAGCCGGACGTTTCCCATTTTGGAAAATGGCTCTGCCGAGAACGGCCACAATGAGATGTTCCGTCTCTGGGAAAGCACAGATCCCCAGGGCTGTTGTGCCTGTGACTAGGCTGCCCAGGGAAGGTGAAGACCAGCAACAGCTTTCAGGGCTGGCCCCTTCCTTGTGGGAGAAGGAGCCGGACATTTCCCATTTTGGAAAATGGCTCTGCCGAGAACGGCCACAATGAGATGTTCCGTCTCTGGGAAAGCACTGATCCCAAGGGCTGTTGTGCCTGTGACTAGCCTGCCCAGGGAAGGTGAAGACCAGCAACAGCTTTCAGGGCTGGCCCCTTCCTTGTGGGAGCAGGAGCCGGACGTTTCCCTTTTCGGAAAAATTGCTCTGCCGAGAACGGACACGAGCAGATGTTCCGTCTCTGGGAAAGCACTGATCTCCAGGGCTGTTGTGCCTGTGAATAGGCTACCCAGGGAACGTGAAGACCAGCAACAGCTTTGAGGGCTGGCCCCTTCCTTGTGGGAGAAGGATCCGGACGTTTCCCATTTTGGAATATTTCTCTGCCGAGAACGGGTACGATGAGATGTTCCGTCTCTGGGAAAGCACTGATCTCCAGGGCTGTTGTGCCTGTGAATAGGCTACCCAGGGAACGTGAAGACCAGCAACAGCTTTCAGGGCTGGCACCTTCCTTGTGGGAGAAGGAGCCGGACGTTTCCCATTTCGGAAAAATGGCTCTGCGAGAACGGCCACAATTGCATGTTCCGTCTCTGGGAAAGCACTGATCTCCAGGGCTGTTGTGCCTGTGAGTAGGCTGCCGAGGGAAGGTGAAGACCAGCAACAGCTTTCAGGGCCTCCCCCTTCCTTGTGGGAGAAGGAGCCGGACGTTTCCCTTTTCGGAAAATGGCTCTGCCGAGAACGGGTATGAAAAGATGTTCCGTCTCTGGGAAAGCACTGATCCCCAGGGCTGTTGTGCCTGTGACTAGGCTGCCCAGGGAAGGTGAAGACCAGCAACAGCTTTCAGGGCTGGCCCCTTCCTTGTGGGAGAAGGAGCCGGACGTTTCCCATTTCGGAAATAGCTCTGCCGAGAACGGCCACAATTGGATGTTCCGTCTCTGGGAAAGCACAGATCCCCAGGGCTGTTGTGCCTGTGACTAGGCTGCCCAGGGAAGGTGAAGACCAGCAACAGCTTTCAGGGCTGGCCCCTTCCTTGTGGGAGAAGGAGCCGGACGTTTCCCATTTCGGAAAATGGCTCTGCGAGAACGGCCACAATGAGATGTTCCGTCTCTGGGAAAGCACAGATCCCCAGGGCTGTTGTGCCTGTGAATAGGTTTCCAAGGGAAGGTGAAGACCAGCAACAGCTTTCAAGGCTGGTACCTTTCTTGTGGGAGCAGGAGCCGGACGTTTCCCTTTTCGAAAATATTGCTCTGCCGAGAACGGACACGAGCAGATGTTCCGTCTCTGGGAAAGCACTGATCCCCAGGGCTGTTGTGCCTGTGAGTAGGCTGCCCAGGGAAGGTGAAGACCAGCAACAGCTTTCAGGGCTGGCCCCTTCCTTGTGGGAGAAGGAGCCGGACGTTTCCCAATTTGGAAAAATGGCTCTGCGAGAACGGACACGAGCAGATGTTCCGTCTCTGGGAAAGCACTGATCCCCAGGGCTGTTGTGCCTGTGACTAGGCTGCCCAGGGAAGGTGAAGACCAGCAACAGCTCTCAGGGCTGGCACCTTCCTTGTGGGAGAAGGAGCCGGACGTTTCCCATTTCGGAAATAAGCTCTGCCGAGAACGGGCACAATGAGATGTTCCGTCTCTGGGAAAGCACAGATCCCCAGGGCTGTTGTGCCTGTGAATAGGTTTCCAAGGGAAGGTGAAGACCAGCAACAGCTTTCAGGGCTGGCCCCTTCCTTGTGGGAGAAGGATCCGGACGTTTCCCATTCTGGAAAATTTCTCTGCCGAGAACGGGTACGATGAGATGTTCCGTGTCTGGGAAAGCACTGATCCCCAGGGCTGTTGTGCCTGTGAGTAGGCTGCCCAGGGAAGGTGAAGACCAGCAACAGCTTTGAGGGCTGGCCCCTTCCTTGTGGGAGAAGGAGCCGGACGTTTCACATTTCGGAAAATGGCTCTGCCGAGAACGGCCACAATGAGATGTTCCGTCTCTGGGAAAGCACAGATCCCCAGGGCTGTTGTGTCTGTGACTAGGCTGCCCAGGGAAGGTGAAGACCAGCAACAGCTTTCAGGGCTGGCCCCTTCCTTGTGGGAGAAGGAGCCGGACATTTCCCATTTTGGAAAATGGCTCTGCCGAGAACGGCCACAATGAGATGTTCCGTCTCTGGGAAAGCACAGATCCCCAGGGCTGTTGTGCCTGTGACTAGGCTGCCCAGGGAAGGTGAAGACCAGCAACAGCTTTCAGGGCTGGCACCTTCCTTGTGGGAGCAGGAGCCGGACGTTTCCCTTTTCGGAAAAATTGCTCTGCCGAGAACGGACACGAGCAGATGTTCCGTCTCTGGGAAAGCACTGATCTCCAGGGCTGTTGTGCCTGTGAGTAGGCTGCTGAGGGAAAGTGAAGACCAGCAACAGCTTTCAGGGCTGGCCCCTTCCTTGTGGGAGAAGGATCCGGACGTTTCCCATTTTGGAAAATTGCTCTGCCGAGAACGGCCACAATTGGATGTTCCGTCTCTGGGAAAGCACAGATCCCCAGGGCTGTTGTGCCTGTGAATAGGCTGCCCAGGGAAGGTGAAGACCAGCAACAGCTTTCAGGGCTGGCACCTTCCTTGTGGGAGAAGGAGCCGGACGTTTCCCATTTCGGAAAAATGGCTCTGCGAGAACGGCCACAATTGCATGTTCCGTCTCTGGGAAAGCACTGATCTCCAGGGCTGTTGTGCCTGTGAGTAGGCTGCCGAGGGAAGGTGAAGACCAGCAACAGCTTTCAGGGCCTCCCCCTTCCTTGTGGGAGAAGGAGCCGGACGTTTCCCATTTCGGAAATAAGCTCTGCCGAGAACGGCCACAATTGGATGTTCCGTCTCTGGGAAAGCACAGATCCCCAGGGCTGTTGTGCCTGTGAATAGGTTTCCAAGGGAAGGTGAAGACCAGCAACAGCTTTCAGGGCTGGCACCTTCCTTGTGGGAGAAGGATCCGGACGTTTCCCATTCTGGAAAATTTCTCTGCCGAGAACGGGTACGATGAGATGTTCCGTCTCTGGGAAAGCACTGATCCCCAGGGCTGTTGTGCCTGTGAGTAGGCTGCCCAGGGAAGGTGAAGACCAGCAACAGCTTTGAGGGCTGGCCCCTTCCTTGTGGGAGAAGGAGCCGGACGTTTCCCATTTCGGAAAATGGCTCTGCCGAGAACGGCCACAATGAGATGTTCCGTCTCTGGGAAAGCACAGATCCCCAGGGCTGTTTTGCCTGTGACTAGGCTGCCCAGGGAAGGTGAAGACCAGCAACAGCTTTCAGGGCTGGCCCCTTCCTTGTGGGAGAAGGAGCCGGACATTTCCCATTTTGGAAAATGGCTCTGCCGAGAACGGCCACAATGAGATGTTCCGTCTCTGGGAAAGCACAGATCCCCAGGGCTGTTGTGCCTGTGACTAGCCTGCCCAGGGAAGGTGAAGACCAGCAACAGCTTTCAGGGCTGGCCCCTTCCTTGTGGGAGCAGGAGCCGGACGTTTCCCTTTTCGGAAAAATTGCTCTGCCGAGAACGGACACGAGCAGATGTTCCGTCTCTGGGAAAGCACTGATCTCCAGGGCTGTTGTGCCTGTGAATAGGCTACCCAGGGAACGTGAAGACCAGCAACAGCTTTGAGGGCTGGCCCCTTCCTTGTGGGAGAAGGAGCCGGACGTTCCCTTTTCGGAAAATGGCTCTGCCGAGAGCGGGTATGAAAAGATGTTCCGTCTCTGGGAAAGCACTGATCCCCAGGGCTGTTGTGCCTGTGACTAGGCTGCCCAGGGAAGGTGAAGACCAGCAACAGCTTTCAGGGCTGGCCCCTTCCTTGTGGGAGAAGGAGCCGGACGTTTCCCATTTCGGAAAATGGCTCTGCGAGAACGGCCACAATTGGATGTTCCGTCTCTGGGAAAGCACTGATCCCCAGGGCTGTTGTGCCTGTTACTAGGCTGCCCAGGGAAGGTGAAGACCAGCAACAGCTTTCAGGGCTGGCACCTTCCTTGTGGGAGAAGGAGCCGGACGTTTCCCATTTCGGAAAATGGCTCTGCGAGAACGGCCACAATGAGATGTTCCGTCTCTGGGAAAGCACAGATCCCCAGGGCTGTTGTGCCTGTGACTAGGCTGCCCAGGGGTGGTGAAGACCAGCAACAGCTTTCAAGGCTGGTACCTTTCTTGTGGGAGCAGGAGCCGGACGTTTCCCTTTTCGAAAATATTGCTCTGCCGAGAACGGACACGAGCAGATGTTCCGTCTCTGGGAAAGCACTGATCCCCAGGGCTGTTGTGCCTGTGAGTAGGCTGCCCAGGGAAGGTGAAGACCAGCAACAGCTTTCAGGGCTGGCCCCTTCCTTGTGGGAGAAGGAGCCGGACGTTTCCCAATTTGGAAAAATGGCTCTGCGAGAACGGACACGAGCAGATGTTCCGTCTCTGGGAAAGCACTGATCCCCAGGGCTGTTGTGCCTGTGACTAGGCTGCCCAGGGAAGGTGAAGACCAGCAACAGCTCTCAGGGCTGGCCCCTTCCTTGTGGGAGCAGGAGCCGGACGTTTCCCATTTCGGAAATAAGCTCTGCCGAGAACGGGCACAATGAGATGTTCCGTCTCTGGGAAAGCACAGATCCCCAGGGCTGTTGTGCCTGTGAATAGGTTTCCAAGGGAAGGTGAAGACCAGCAACAGCTTTCAGGGCTGGCACCTTCCTTGTGGGAGAAGGATCCGGACGTTTCCCATTCTGGAAAATTTCTCTGCCGAGAACGGGTACGATGAGATGTTCCGTCTCAAGGAAAGCACTGATCCCCAGGGCTGTTGTGCCTGTGAGTAGGCTGCCCAGGGAAGGTGAAGACCAGCAACAGCTTTGAGGGCTGGCCCCTTCCTTGTGGGAGAAGGAGCCGGACGTTTCACATTTCGGAAAATGGCTCTGCCGAGAACGGCCACAATGAGATGTTCCGTCTCTGGGAAAGCACAGATCCCCAGGGCTGTTTTGCCTGTGACTAGGCTGCCCAGGGAAGGTGAAGACCAGCAACAGCTTTCAGGGCTGGCCCCTTCCTTGTGGGAGAAGGAGCCGGACATTTCCCATTTTGGAAAATGGCTCTGCCGAGAACGGCCACAATGAGATGTTCCGTCTCTGGGAAAGCACAGATCCCCAGGGCTGTTGTGCCTGTGACTAGGCTGCCCAGGGAAGGTGAAGACCAGCAACAGCTTTCAGGGCTGGCACCTTCCTTGTGGGAGCAGGAGCCGGACGTTTCCCTTTTCGGAAAAATTGCTCTGCCGAGAACGGACACGAGCAGATGTTCCGTCTCTGGGAAAGCACTGATCTCCAGGGCTGTTGTGCCTGTGAGTAGGCTGCTGAGGGAAAGTGAAGACCAGCAACAGCTTTCAGGGCTGGCCCCTTCCTTGTGGGAGAAGGAGCCGGACGTTTCCCATTTTGGAAAATGGCTCTGCCGAGAACGGGTACGATGAGATGTTCCGTCTCTGGGAAAGCACTGATCCCCAGGGCTGTTGTGTCTGTGAGTAGGCTGCCCAGGGAAGGTGAAGACCAGCAACAGCTTTCAGGGCTGGCCCCTTCCTTGTGGGAGAAGGAGCCGGACGTTTCCCATTTCGGAAAAATGGCTCTGCGAGAACGGCCACAATTGCATGTTCCGTCTCTGGGAAAGCACTGATCTCCAGGGCTGTTGTGCCTGTGAGTAGGCTGCCGAGGGAAGGTGAAGACCAGCAACAGCTTTCAGGGCCTCCCCCTTCCTTGTGGGAGAAGGAGCCGGACGTTTCCCATTTTGGAAAATGGCTCTGCCGAGAACGGGTACGATGAGATGTTCCGTCTCTGGGAAAGCACAGATCCCCAGGGCTGTTGTGCCTGTGACTAGGCTGCCCAGGGAAGGTGAAGACCAGCAACAGCTTTCAGGGCTGGCCCCTTCCTTGTGGGAGCAGGAGCCGGACGTTTCCCTTTTCGGAAAAATTGCTCTGCCGAGAACGGACACGAGCAGATGTTCCGTCTCTGGGAAAGCACAGATCCCCAGGGCTGTTGTGCCTGTGACTAGGCTGCCCAGGGAAGGTGAAGACCAGCAACAGCTTTCAGGTCTGGCCCCTTCCTTGTGGGAGAAGTAGCCGGACGTTTCCCATTTCGGAAAATGGCTCTGCCGAGAACGGACACAATGAGATGTTCCGTCTCTGGGAAAGCACAGATCCCCAGGGCTGTTGTGCCTGTGAATAGGCTGCCCAGGGAAGGTGAAGACCAGCAACAGCTTTCAGGGCTGGCCCCTTCCTTGTGGGAGAAGGAGCCGGACGTTTCCCATTTCGGAAAAATGGCTCTGCGAGAACGGCCACAATTGCATGTTCCGTCTCTGGGAAAGCACTGATCTCCAGGGCTGTTGTGCCTGTGAGTAGGCTGCCCAGGGAAGGTGAAGACCAGCAACAGCTTTCAGGGCTGGCCCCTTCCTTGTGGGAGAAGGAGCCGGACGTTTCCCATTTCGGAAATAAGCTCTGCCGAGAACGGCCACAATTGGATGTTCCGTCTCTGGGAAAGCACAGATTCCCAGGGCTGTTGTGCCTGTGACTAGGGTGCCCAGGGAAGGTGAAGACCAGCAACAGCTTTCAGGTCTGGCCCCTTCCTTGTGGGAGAAGGAGCCGGACGTTTCCCATTTCGGAAATAAGCTCTGCCGAGAACGGGCACAATGAGATGTTCCGTCTCTGGGAAAGCACAGATCCCCAGGGCTGTTGTGCCTGTGAGTAGGCTGCCCAGGGAAGGTGAAGACCAGCAACAGCTTTCAGGGCTGGCACCTTCCTTTTGGGAGAAGGAGCCGGACGTTTCCCTTTTCAGAAAACGGCTCTGCCGAGAACGGGTATGAAAAGATGTTCCGTCTCTGGGAAAGCACTGATCCCCAGGGCTGTTGTGCCTGTGACTAGGCTGCCCAGGGAAGGTGAAGACCAGCAACAGCTTTCAGGGCTGGCACCTTCCTTTTGGGAGAAGGATCCGGACGTTTCCCATTTCGGAAATAAGCTCTGCCGAGAACGGGCACAATGAGATGTTCCGTCTCTGGGAAAGCACAGATCCCCAGTGCTGTTGTGCCTGTGAATAGGCTGCCCAGGGAACGTGAAGACCAGCAACAGCTTTCAGGGCTGGCACCTTCCTTGTGGGAGCAGGAGCCGGACGTTTCCCTTTTCGGAAAAATTGCTCTGCCGAGAACGGACACGAGCAGATGTTCCGTCTCTGGGAAAGCACAGATCCCCAGTGCTGTTGTGCCTGTGAATAGGCTACCCAGGGTACGTGAAGACCAGCAACAGCTTTGAGGGCTGGCCCCTTCCTTGTGGGAGAAGGAGCCGGACGTTTCCCATTTCGGAAAATGGCTCTGCCGAGAACGGGTATGAAAAGATGTTCCGTCTCTGGGAAAGCACTGATCCCCAGGGCTGTTGTGCCTGTGAGTAGGCTGCCCAGGGAAGGTGAAGACCAGCAACAGCTTTCAGGGCTGGCCCCTTCCTTGTGGGAGAAGGATACGAACGTTTCACATTTTGGAAAATGGCTCTGCCGAGAACGGGTACGATGAGATGTTCCGTCTCTGGGAAAGCACAGATCCCCAGGGCTGTTGTGCCTGTGACTAGGCTGCCCAGGGAAGGTGAAGACCAGCAACAGCTTTCAGGGCTGGCCCCTTCCTTGTGGGAGAAGGATCCGGATGTTTCCCATTTCGGAAAAATGGGTCTGCGAGAACGGTCACAATTGGATGTTCCGTCTCTGGGAAAGCACTGATCTCCAGGGCTGTTGTGCCTGTGAGTAGGCTGCCCAGGGAAGGTGAAGACCAGCAACAGCTTTCAGGGCTGGCCCCTTCCTTGTGGGAGAAGGAGCCGGACGTTTCCCATTTCGGAAAATGGCTCTGCCGAGAACGGGTATGAAAAGATGTTCCGTCTCTGGGAAAGCACTGATCCCCAGGGCTGTTGTGCCTGTGAATAGGTTTCCACGGGAAGGTGAAGACCAGCAACAGCTTTCAGGGCTGGCACCTTCCTTGTGGGAGTAGGATCCGGACGTTTCCCATTTCGGAAAATGGCTCTGCCGAGAACGGGTACGATGAGATATTCCGTCTCTGGGAAAGCACAGATCCCCAGGGCTATTGTGCCTGTGAATAGGTTTCCAAGGGAAGGTGAAGACCAGCAACAGCTTTCAGGGCTGGCCCCTTCCTTGTGGGAGAAGGAGCCGGACGTTTCCCATTTCGGAAAATTGCTCTGCCGAGAACGGGTATGAAGAGGTGTTCCGTGTCTGGGAAAGCACTGATCCCCAGGGCTGTTGTGCCTGTGAGTAGGCTGCCCAGGGAAGGTGAAGACCAGCAACAGCTTTGAGGGCTGGCCCCTTCCTTGTGGGAGAAGGAGCCGGACGTTTCCCATTTTGGAAAATGGCTCTGCCGAGAACGGGTACGATGAGATGTTCCGTCTCTGGGAAAGCACAGATCCCCAGGGCTGTTGTGCCTGTGACTAGGCTGCCCAGGGAAGGTGAAGACCAGCAACAGCTTTCAGGGCTGGCCCCTTCCTTGTGGGAGCAGGATCCGGACGTTTCCCATTTTGGAAAATGGCTCTGCCGAGAACGGCCACAATGAGATGTTCCGTCTCTGGGAAAGCACAGATCCCCAGGGCTGTTGTGCCTGTGACTAGCCTGCCCAGGGAAGGTGAAGACCAGCAACAGCTTTCAGGGCTGGCCCCTTCCTTGTGGGAGCAGGAGCCGGACGTTTCCCTTTTCGGAAAAATTGCTCTGCCGAGAACGGACACGAGCAGATGTTCCGTCTCTGGGAAAGCACTGATCTCCAGGGCTGTTGTGCCTGTGAATAGGCTACCCAGGGAACGTGAAGACCAGCAACAGCTTTGAGGGCTGGCCCCTTCCTTGTGGGAGAAGGAGCCGGACGTTTCCCTTTTCGGAAAATGGCTCTGCCGAGAACGGGTATGAAAAGATGTTCCGTCTCTGGGAAAGCACTGATCCCCAGGGCTGTTGTGCCTGTGACTAGGCTGCCCAGGGAAGGTGAAGACCAGCAACAGCTTTCAGGGCTGGCCCCTTCCTTGTGGGAGAAGGAGCCGGACGTTTCCCATTTCGGAAATAGCTCTGCCGAGAACGGCCACAATTGGATGTTCCGTCTCTGGGAAAGCACAGATCCCCAGGGCTGTTGTGCCTGTGACTAGGCTGCCCAGGGAAGGTGAAGACCAGCAACAGCTTTCAGGGCTGGCCCCTTCCTTGTGGGAGAAGGAGCCGGACGTTTCCCATTTCGGAAAATGGCTCTGCGAGAACGGCCACAATGAGATGTTCCGTCTCTGGGAAAGCACAGATCCCCAGGGCTGTTGTGCCTGTGACTAGGCTGCCCAGGGGTGGTGAAGACCAGCAACAGCTTTCAAGGCTGGTACCTTTCTTGTGGGAGCAGGAGCCGGACGTTTCCCTTTTCGAAAATATTGCTCTGCCGAGAACGGACACGAGCAGATGTTCCGTCTCTGGGAAAGCACTGATCCCCAGGGCTGTTGTGCCTGTGAGTAGGCTGCCCAGGGAAGGTGAAGACCAGCAACAGCTTTCAGGGCTGGCCCCTTCCTTGTGGGAGAAGGAGCCGGACGTTTCCCAATTTGGAAAAATGGCTCTGCGAGAACGGACACGAGCAGATGTTCCGTCTCTGGGAAAGCACTGATCCCCAGGGCTGTTGTGCCTGTGACTAGGCTGCCCAGGGAAGGTGAAGACCAGCAACAGCTCTCAGGGCTGGCACCTTCCTTGTGGGAGAAGGAGCCGGACGTTTCCCATTTCGGAAATAAGCTCTGCCGAGAACGGGCACAATGAGATGTTCCGTCTCTGGGAAAGCACAGATCCCCAGGGCTGTTGTGCCTGTGAATAGGTTTCCAAGGGAAGGTGAAGACCAGCAACAGCTTTCAGGGCTGGCACCTTCCTTGTGGGAGAAGGATCCGGACGTTTCCCATTCTGGAAAATTTCTCTGCCGAGAACGGGTACGATGAGATGTTCCGTGTCTGGGAAAGCACTGATCCCCAGGGCTGTTGTGCCTGTGAGTAGGCTGCCCAGGGAAGGTGAAGACCAGCAACAGCTTTGAGGGCTGGCCCCTTCCTTGTGGGAGAAGGAGCCGGACGTTTCACATTTCGGAAAATGGCTCTGCCGAGAACGGCCACAATGAGATGTTCCGTCTCTGGGAAAGCACAGATCCCCAGGGCTGTTGTGTCTGTGACTAGGCTGCCCAGGGAAGGTGAAGACCAGCAACAGCTTTCAGGGCTGGCCCCTTCCTTGTGGGAGAAGGAGCCGGACATTTCCCATTTTGGAAAATGGCTCTGCCGAGAACGGCCACAATGAGATGTTCCGTCTCTGGGAAAGCACAGATCCCCAGGGCTGTTGTGCCTGTGACTAGGCTGCCCAGGGAAGGTGAAGACCAGCAACAGCTTTCAGGGCTGGCACCTTCCTTGTGGGAGCAGGAGCCGGACGTTTCCCTTTTCGGAAAAATTGCTCTGCCGAGAACGGACACGAGCAGATGTTCCGTCTCTGGGAAAGCACTGATCTCCAGGGCTGTTGTGCCTGTGAGTAGGCTGCTGAGGGAAAGTGAAGACCAGCAACAGCTTTCAGGGCTGGCCCCTTCCTTGTGGGAGAAGGAGCCGGACGTTTCCCATTTCGGAAAATGGCTCTGCCGAGAACGGGTATGAAGAGGTGTTCCGTGTCTGGGAAAGCACTGATCCCCAGGGCTGTTGTGCCTGTGAATAGGCTGCCCAGGGAAGGTGAAGACCAGCAACAGCTTTCAGGGCTGGCACCTTCCTTGTGGGAGAAGGAGCCGGACGTTTCCCATTTCGGAAAAATGGCTCTGCGAGAACGGCCACAATTGCATGTTCCGTCTCTGGGAAAGCACTGATCTCCAGGGCTGTTGTGCCTGTGAGTAGGCTGCCGAGGGAAGGTGAAGACCAGCAACAGCTTTCAGGGCCTCCCCCTTCCTTGTGGGAGAAGGAGCCGGACGTTTCCCATTTCGGAAATAAGCTCTGCCGAGAACGGCCACAATTGGATGTTCCGTCTCTGGGAAAGCACAGATCCCCAGGGCTGTTGTGCCTGTGAATAGGTTTCCAAGGGAAGGTGAAGACCAGCAACAGCTTTCAGGGCTGGCACCTTCCTTGTGGGAGAAGGATCCGGACGTTTCCCATTCTGGAAAATTTCTCTGCCGAGAACGGGTACGATGAGATGTTCCGTCTCTGGGAAAGCACTGATCCCCAGGGCTGTTGTGCCTGTGAGTAGGCTGCCCAGGGAAGGTGAAGACCAGCAACAGCTTTGAGGGCTGGCCCCTTCCTTGTGGGAGAAGGAGCCGGACGTTTCCCATTTCGGAAAATGGCTCTGCCGAGAACGGCCACAATGAGATGTTCCGTCTCTGGGAAAGCACAGATCCCCAGGGCTGTTTTGCCTGTGACTAGGCTGCCCAGGGAAGGTGAAGACCAGCAACAGCTTTCAGGGCTGGCCCCTTCCTTGTGGGAGAAGGAGCCGGACATTTCCCATTTTGGAAAATGGCTCTGCCGAGAACGGCCACAATGAGATGTTCCGTCTCTGGGAAAGCACAGATCCCCAGGGCTGTTGTGCCTGTGACTAGCCTGCCCAGGGAAGGTGAAGACCAGCAACAGCTTTCAGGGCTGGCCCCTTCCTTGTGGGAGCAGGAGCCGGACGTTTCCCTTTTCGGAAAAATTGCTCTGCCGAGAACGGACACGAGCAGATGTTCCGTCTCTGGGAAAGCACTGATCTCCAGGGCTGTTGTGCCTGTGAATAGGCTACCCAGGGAACGTGAAGACCAGCAACAGCTTTGAGGGCTGGCCCCTTCCTTGTGGGAGAAGGAGCCGGACGTTCCCTTTTCGGAAAATGGCTCTGCCGAGAGCGGGTATGAAAAGATGTTCCGTCTCTGGGAAAGCACTGATCCCCAGGGCTGTTGTGCCTGTGACTAGGCTGCCCAGGGAAGGTGAAGACCAGCAACAGCTTTCAGGGCTGGCCCCTTCCTTGTGGGAGAAGGAGCCGGACGTTTCCCATTTCGGAAAATGGCTCTGCGAGAACGGCCACAATTGGATGTTCCGTCTCTGGGAAAGCACTGATCCCCAGGGCTGTTGTGCCTGTTACTAGGCTGCCCAGGGAAGGTGAAGACCAGCAACAGCTTTCAGGGCTGGCACCTTCCTTGTGGGAGAAGGAGCCGGACGTTTCCCATTTCGGAAAATGGCTCTGCGAGAACGGCCACAATGAGATGTTCCGTCTCTGGGAAAGCACAGATCCCCAGGGCTGTTGTGCCTGTGACTAGGCTGCCCAGGGGTGGTGAAGACCAGCAACAGCTTTCAAGGCTGGTACCTTTCTTGTGGGAGCAGGAGCCGGACGTTTCCCTTTTCGAAAATATTGCTCTGCCGAGAACGGACACGAGCAGATGTTCCGTCTCTGGGAAAGCACTGATCCCCAGGGCTGTTGTGCCTGTGAGTAGGCTGCCCAGGGAAGGTGAAGACCAGCAACAGCTTTCAGGGCTGGCCCCTTCCTTGTGGGAGAAGGAGCCGGACGTTTCCCAATTTGGAAAAATGGCTCTGCGAGAACGGACACGAGCAGATGTTCCGTCTCTGGGAAAGCACTGATCCCCAGGGCTGTTGTGCCTGTGACTAGGCTGCCCAGGGAAGGTGAAGACCAGCAACAGCTCTCAGGGCTGGCCCCTTCCTTGTGGGAGCAGGAGCCGGACGTTTCCCATTTCGGAAATAAGCTCTGCCGAGAACGGGCACAATGAGATGTTCCGTCTCTGGGAAAGCACAGATCCCCAGGGCTGTTGTGCCTGTGAATAGGTTTCCAAGGGAAGGTGAAGACCAGCAACAGCTTTCAGGGCTGGCACCTTCCTTGTGGGAGAAGGATCCGGACGTTTCCCATTCTGGAAAATTTCTCTGCCGAGAACGGGTACGATGAGATGTTCCGTCTCAAGGAAAGCACTGATCCCCAGGGCTGTTGTGCCTGTGAGTAGGCTGCCCAGGGAAGGTGAAGACCAGCAACAGCTTTGAGGGCTGGCCCCTTCCTTGTGGGAGAAGGAGCCGGACGTTTCACATTTCGGAAAATGGCTCTGCCGAGAACGGCCACAATGAGATGTTCCGTCTCTGGGAAAGCACAGATCCCCAGGGCTGTTTTGCCTGTGACTAGGCTGCCCAGGGAAGGTGAAGACCAGCAACAGCTTTCAGGGCTGGCCCCTTCCTTGTGGGAGAAGGAGCCGGACATTTCCCATTTTGGAAAATGGCTCTGCCGAGAACGGCCACAATGAGATGTTCCGTCTCTGGGAAAGCACAGATCCCCAGGGCTGTTGTGCCTGTGACTAGGCTGCCCAGGGAAGGTGAAGACCAGCAACAGCTTTCAGGGCTGGCACCTTCCTTGTGGGAGCAGGAGCCGGACGTTTCCCTTTTCGGAAAAATTGCTCTGCCGAGAACGGACACGAGCAGATGTTCCGTCTCTGGGAAAGCACTGATCTCCAGGGCTGTTGTGCCTGTGAGTAGGCTGCTGAGGGAAAGTGAAGACCAGCAACAGCTTTCAGGGCTGGCCCCTTCCTTGTGGGAGAAGGATCCGGACGTTTCCCATTTTGGAAAATGGCTCTGCCGAGAACGGGTACGATGAGATGTTCCGTCTCTGGGAAAGCACTGATCCCCAGGGCTGTTGTGTCTGTGAGTAGGCTGCCCAGGGAAGGTGAAGACCAGCAACAGCTTTCAGGGCTGGCCCCTTCCTTGTGGGAGAAGGAGCCGGACGTTTCCCATTTCGGAAAAATGGCTCTGCGAGAACGGCCACAATTGCATGTTCCGTCTCTGGGAAAGCACTGATCTCCAGGGCTGTTGTGCCTGTGAGTAGGCTGCCGAGGGAAGGTGAAGACCAGCAACAGCTTTCAGGGCCTCCCCCTTCCTTGTGGGAGAAGGAGCCGGACGTTTCCCATTTTGGAAAATGGCTCTGCCGAGAACGGGTACGATGAGATGTTCCGTCTCTGGGAAAGCACAGATCCCCAGGGCTGTTGTGCCTGTGACTAGGCTGCCCAGGGAAGGTGAAGACCAGCAACAGCTTTCAGGGCTGGCCCCTTCCTTGTGGGAGCAGGAGCCGGACGTTTCCCTTTTCGGAAAAATTGCTCTGCCGAGAACGGACACGAGCAGATGTTCCGTCTCTGGGAAAGCACAGATCCCCAGGGCTGTTGTGCCTGTGACTAGGCTGCCCAGGGAAGGTGAAGACCAGCAACAGCTTTCAGGTCTGGCCCCTTCCTTGTGGGAGAAGTAGCCGGACGTTTCCCATTTCGGAAAATGGCTCTGCCGAGAACGGACACAATGAGATGTTCCGTCTCTGGGAAAGCACAGATCCCCAGGGCTGTTGTGCCTGTGAATAGGCTGCCCAGGGAAGGTGAAGACCAGCAACAGCTTTCAGGGCTGGCCCCTTCCTTGTGGGAGAAGGAGCCGGACGTTTCCCATTTCGGAAAAATGGCTCTGCGAGAACGGCCACAATTGCATGTTCCGTCTCTGGGAAAGCACTGATCTCCAGGGCTGTTGTGCCTGTGAGTAGGCTGCCCAGGGAAGGTGAAGACCAGCAACAGCTTTCAGGGCTGGCCCCTTCCTTGTGGGAGAAGGAGCCGGACGTTTCCCATTTCGGAAATAAGCTCTGCCGAGAACGGCCACAATTGGATGTTCCGTCTCTGGGAAAGCACAGATTCCCAGGGCTGTTGTGCCTGTGACTAGGGTGCCCAGGGAAGGTGAAGACCAGCAACAGCTTTCAGGTCTGGCCCCTTCCTTGTGGGAGAAGGAGCCGGACGTTTCCCATTTCGGAAATAAGCTCTGCCGAGAACGGGCACAATGAGATGTTCCGTCTCTGGGAAAGCACAGATCCCCAGGGCTGTTGTGCCTGTGAGTAGGCTGCCCAGGGAAGGTGAAGACCAGCAACAGCTTTCAGGGCTGGCACCTTCCTTTTGGGAGAAGGAGCCGGACGTTTCCCTTTTCAGAAAACGGCTCTGCCGAGAACGGGTATGAAAAGATGTTCCGTCTCTGGGAAAGCACTGATCCCCAGGGCTGTTGTGCCTGTGACTAGGCTGCCCAGGGAAGGTGAAGACCAGCAACAGCTTTCAGGGCTGGCACCTTCCTTTTGGGAGAAGGATCCGGACGTTTCCCATTTCGGAAATAAGCTCTGCCGAGAACGGGCACAATGAGATGTTCCGTCTCTGGGAAAGCACAGATCCCCAGTGCTGTTGTGCCTGTGAATAGGCTGCCCAGGGAACGTGAAGACCAGCAACAGCTTTCAGGGCTGGCACCTTCCTTGTGGGAGCAGGAGCCGGACGTTTCCCTTTTCGGAAAAATTGCTCTGCCGAGAACGGACACGAGCAGATGTTCCGTCTCTGGGAAAGCACAGATCCCCAGTGCTGTTGTGCCTGTGAATAGGCTACCCAGGGTACGTGAAGACCAGCAACAGCTTTGAGGGCTGGCCCCTTCCTTGTGGGAGAAGGAGCCGGACGTTTCCCATTTCGGAAAATGGCTCTGCCGAGAACGGGTATGAAAAGATGTTCCGTCTCTGGGAAAGCACTGATCCCCAGGGCTGTTGTGCCTGTGAGTAGGCTGCCCAGGGAAGGTGAAGACCAGCAACAGCTTTCAGGGCTGGCCCCTTCCTTGTGGGAGAAGGATACGAACGTTTCACATTTTGGAAAATGGCTCTGCCGAGAACGGGTACGATGAGATGTTCCGTCTCTGGGAAAGCACAGATCCCCAGGGCTGTTGTGCCTGTGACTAGGCTGCCCAGGGAAGGTGAAGACCAGCAACAGCTTTCAGGGCTGGCCCCTTCCTTGTGGGAGAAGGATCCGGATGTTTCCCATTTCGGAAAAATGGGTCTGCGAGAACGGTCACAATTGGATGTTCCGTCTCTGGGAAAGCACTGATCTCCAGGGCTGTTGTGCCTGTGAGTAGGCTGCCCAGGGAAGGTGAAGACCAGCAACAGCTTTCAGGGCTGGCCCCTTCCTTGTGGGAGAAGGAGCCGGACGTTTCCCATTTCGGAAAATGGCTCTGCCGAGAACGGGTATGAAAAGATGTTCCGTCTCTGGGAAAGCACTGATCCCCAGGGCTGTTGTGCCTGTGAATAGGTTTCCACGGGAAGGTGAAGACCAGCAACAGCTTTCAGGGCTGGCACCTTCCTTGTGGGAGTAGGATCCGGACGTTTCCCATTTCGGAAAATGGCTCTGCCGAGAACGGGTACGATGAGATATTCCGTCTCTGGGAAAGCACAGATCCCCAGGGCTATTGTGCCTGTGAATAGGTTTCCAAGGGAAGGTGAAGACCAGCAACAGCTTTCAGGGCTGGCCCCTTCCTTGTGGGAGAAGGAGCCGGACGTTTCCCATTTCGGAAAATTGCTCTGCCGAGAACGGGTATGAAGAGGTGTTCCGTGTCTGGGAAAGCACTGATCCCCAGGGCTGTTGTGCCTGTGAGTAGGCTGCCCAGGGAAGGTGAAGACCAGCAACAGCTTTGAGGGCTGGCCCCTTCCTTGTGGGAGAAGGAGCCGGACGTTTCCCATTTTGGAAAATGGCTCTGCCGAGAACGGGTACGATGAGATGTTCCGTCTCTGGGAAAGCACAGATCCCCAGGGCTGTTGTGCCTGTGACTAGGCTGCCCAGGGAAGGTGAAGACCAGCAACAGCTTTCAGGGCTGGCCCCTTCCTTGTGGGAGCAGGATCCGGACGTTTCCCTTTTCGGAAAAATTGCTCTGCCGAGAACGGACACGAGCAGATGTTCCGTCTCTGGGAAAGCACAGATCCCCAGGGCTGTTGTGCCTGTGACTAGGCTGCCCAGGGAAGGTGAAGACCAGCAACAGCTTTCAGGGCTGGCCCCTTCCTTGTGGGAGAAGGATCCGGACGTTTCCCATTTTGGAAAATGGCTCTGCCGAGAACGGGCACAATGAGATGTTCCGTCTCTGGGAAAGCACAGATCCCCAGGGCTGTTGTGCCTGTGACTAGGCTGCCCAGGGAAGGTGAAGACCAGCAACAGCTTTCAGGGCTGGCACCTTCCTTGTGGGAGAAGGAGCCGGACGTTTCCCATTTCGGAAAATGGCTCTGCCGAGAACGGACACAATGAGATGTTCCGTCTCTGGGAAAGCACAGATCCCCAGGGCTGTTGTGCCTGTGAATAGGCTGCCCAGGGATGGTGAAGACCAGCAACAGCTTTCAAGGCTGGTACATTTCTTGTGGGAGCAGGAGCCGGACGTTTCCCTTTTCGAAAAAATTGCTCTGCCGAGAACGGACACGAGCAGATGTTCCGTCTCTGGGAAAGCACTGATCCCCAGGGCTGTTGTGCCTGTGAGTAGGCTGCCCAGGGAAGGTGAAGACCAGCAACAGCTTTCAGGGCTGGCCCCTTCCTTGTGGGAGAAGGAGCCGGACGTTTCCCATTTCGGAAATAAGCTCTGCCGAGAACGGGCACAATGAGATGTTCCGTCTCTGGGAAAGCACTGATCCCCACGCTGTTGTGCCTGTGAATAGGCTGCCCATGGAAGGTGAAGACCAGCAACAGCTTTGAGGGCTGGCCCCTTCCTTGTGGGAGAAGGAGCCGGACGTTTCACATTTTGGAAAATGGCTCTGCCGAGAACGGGTACGATGAGATGTTCCGTCTCTGGGAAAGCACTGATCCCCAGGGCTGTTGTGCCTGTGAATAGGCTGCCCAGGGCAGGTGAAGACCAGCAACAGCTTTCAGGGCTGGCCCCTTCCTTGTGGGAGCAGGAGCCGGACGTTTCCCTTTTCGGAAAAATTGCTCTGCCGAGAACGGACACGAGCAGATGTTCCGTCTCTGGGAAAGCACAGATCCCCAGTGCTGTTGTGCCTGTGAATAGGCTACCCAGGGAACGTGAAGACCAGCAACAGCTTTGAGGGCTGGCCCCTTCCTTGTGGGAGAAGGAGCCGGACGTTTCCCATTTCGGAAAATGGCTCTGCCGAGAACGGGTATGAAAAGATGTTCCGTCTCTGGGAAAGCACTGATCCCCAGGGCTGTTGTGCCTGTGAGTAGGCTGCCCAGGGAAGGTGAAGACCAGCAACAGCTTTCAGGGCTGGCCCCTTCCTTGTGGGAGAAGGATACGAACGTTTCACATTTTGGAAAATGGCTCTGCCGAGAACGGGTACGATGAGATGTTCCGTCTCTGGGAAAGCACAGATCCCCAGGGCTGTTGTGCCTGTGACTAGGCTGCCCAGGGAAGGTGAAGACCAGCAACAGCTTTCAGGTCTGGCCCCTTCCTTGTGGGAGAAGGATCCGGATGTTTCCCATTTCGGAAAAATGGGTCTGCGAGAACGGTCACAATTGGATGTTCCGTCTCTGGGAAAGCACTGATCTCCAGGGCTGTTGTGCCTGTGAGTAGGCTGCCCAGGGAAGGTGAAGACCAGCAACAGCTTTCAGGGCTGGCCCCTTCCTTGTGGGAGAAGGAGCCGGACGTTTCCCATTTCGGAAAATGGCTCTGCCGAGAACGGGTATGAAAAGATGTTCCGTCTCTGGGAAAGCACTGATCCCCAGGGCTGTTGTGCCTGTGAATAGGTTTCCACGGGAAGGTGAAGACCAGCAACAGCTTTCAGGGCTGGCACCTTCCTTGTGGGAGTAGGATCCGGACGTTTCCCATTTCGGAAAATGGCTCTGCCGAGAACGGGTACGATGAGATATTCCGTCTCTGGGAAAGCACAGATCCCCAGGGCTATTGTGCCTGTGAATAGGTTTCCAAGGGAAGGTGAAGACCAGCAACAGCTTTGAGGGCTGGCCCCTTCCTTGTGGGAGAAGGAGCCGGATGTTTCCCATTTCGGAAAATTGCTCTGCCGAGAACGGGTATGAAGAGGTGTTCCGTGTCTGGGAAAGCACTGATCCCCAGGGCTGTTGTGCCTGTGACTAGGCTGCCCAGGGAAGGTGAAGACCAGCAACAGCTCTCAGGGCTGGCACCTTCCTTGTGGGAGAAGGAGCCGGACGTTTCCCATTTCGGAAAATGGCTCTGCCGAGAACGGGCACAATGAGATGTTCCGTCTCTGGGAAAGCACTGATCCCCACGCTGTTGTGCCTGTGAATAGGCTGCCCAGGGAAGGTGAAGACCAGCAACAGCTTTGAGGGCTGGCCCCTTCCTTGTGGGAGAAGGAGCCGGACGTTTCCCATTTTGGAAAATGGCTCTGCCGAGAACGGGTACGATGAGATGTTCCGTCTCTGGGAAAGCACAGATCCCCAGGGCTGTTGTGCCTGTGACTAGGCTGCCCAGGGAAGGTGAAGACCAGCAACAGCTTTCAGGGCTGGCCCCTTCCTTGTGGGAGCAGGATCCGGACGTTTCCCTTTTCGGAAAAATTGCTCTGCCGAGAACGGACACGAGCAGATGTTCCGTCTCTGGGAAAGCACAGATCCCCAGGGCTGTTGTGCCTGTGACTAGGCTGCCCAGGGAAGGTGAAGACCAGCAACAGCTTTCAGGGCTGGCCCCTTCCTTGTGGGAGAAGGATCCGGACGTTTCCCATTTCGGAAAATGGCTCTGCCGAGAACGGGCACAATGAGATGTTCCGTCTCTGGGAAAGCACAGATCCCCAGGGCTGTTGTGCCTGTGACTAGGCTGCCCAGGGAAGGTGAAGACCAGCAACAGCTTTCAGGGCTGGCACCTTCCTTGTGGGAGAAGGAGCCGGACGTTTCCCATTTCGGAAAATGGCTCTGCCGAGAACGGACACAATGAGATGTTCCGTCTCTGGGAAAGCACAGATCCCCAGGGCTGTTGTGCCTGTGACTAGGCTGCCCAGGGATGGTGAAGACCAGCAACAGCTTTCAAGGCTGGTACATTTCTTGTGGGAGCAGGAGCCGGACGTTTCCCTTTTCGAAAAAATTGCTCTGCCGAGAACGGACACGAGCAGATGTTCCGTCTCTGGGAAAGCACTGATCCCCAGGGCTGTTGTGCCTGTGAGTAGGCTGCCCAGGGAAGGTGAAGACCAGCAACAGCTTTCAGGGCTGGCCCCTTCCTTGTGGGAGAAGGATCCGGACATTTCCCAATTTGGAAAAATGGCTCTGTGAGAACAGAGACGAGCAGATGTTCCGTCTCTGGGAAAGCACAGATCCCCAGGGCTGTTGTGCCTGTGACTAGGCTGCCCAGGGAAGGTGAAGACCAGCAACAGCTCTCAGGGCTGGCCCCTTCCTTGTGGGAGAAGGATCCGGATGTTTCCCATTTCGGAAAATGGCTCTGCTGAGAACGGGTATGAAGAGGTGTTCCGTGTCTGGGAAAGCACTGATCCCCAGGGCTGTTGTGCCTGTGAGTAGGCTGCCCAGGGAAGGTGAAGACCAGCAACAGCTCTCAGGGCTGGCACCTTCCTTGTGGGAGAAGGAGCCGGACGTTTCCCATTTCGGAAATAAGCTCTGCCGAGAACGGGCACAATGAGATGTTCCATCTCTGGGAAAGCACTGATCCCCACGCTGTTGTGCCTGTGAATAGGCTGCCCATGGAAGGTGAAGACCAGCAACAGCTTTGAGGGCTGGCCCCTTCCTTGTGGGAGAAGGAGCCGGACGTTTCACATTTTGGAAAATGGCTCTGCCGAGAACGGATACGATGAGATGTTCCGTCTCTGGGAAAGCACTGATCCCCAGGGCTGTTGTGCCTGTGAATAGGCTGCCCAGGGCAGGTGAAGACCAGCAACAGCTTTCAGGGCTGGCCCCTTCCTTGTGGGAGCAGGAGCCGGACGTTTCCCTTTTCGGAAAAATTGCTCTGCCGAGAACGGACACGAGCAGATGTTCCATCTCTGGGAAAGCACAGATCCCCAGGGCTGTTGTGCCTGTGACTAGGCTGCCCAGGGAAGGTGAAGACCAGCAACAGCTTTCAGGGCTGGCCCCTTCCTTGTGGGAGAAGGAGCCGGACGTTTCCCATTTCGGAAAAATGGCTCTGCGAGAACGGCCACAATGAGATGTTCCGTCTCTGGGAAAGCACAGATCCCCAGGGCTGTTGTGCCTGTGAGTAGGCTGCCCAGGGAAGGTGAAGACCAGCAACAGCTTTCAGGGTTGGCACCTTCCTTGTGGGAGAAGGAGCCGGACGTTTCCCATTTCGGAAAACGGCTCTGCCGAGAACGGGTATGAAAAGATGTTCCGTCTCTGGGAAAGCACTGATCCCCAGGGCTGTTGTGCCTGTGAGTAGGCTGCCCAGGGAAGGTGAAGACCAGCAACAGCTTTCAGGGCTGGCCCCTTCCTTGTGGGAGAAGGAGCCGGACGTTTCCCATTTCGGAAATAAGCTCTGCCGAGAACGGGCACAATGAGATGTTCCGTCTCTGGGAAAGCACAGATCCCCAGGGCTGTTGTGCCTGTGAATAGGCTGCCCAGGGAAGGTGAAGACCAGCAACAGCTTTCAGGGCTGGCCCCTTCCTTGTGGGAGAAGGATCCGGACGTTTCCCATTTTGGAAAATGGCTCTGCCGAGAACGGACACGAGCAGATGTTCCGTCTCTGGGAAAGCACAGATCCCCAGGGCTGTTGTGCCTGTGAATAGGTTTCCAAGGGAAGGTGAAGACCAGCAACAGCTTTCAGGGCTGGCCCCTTCCTTGTGGGAGCAGGAGCCGGACGTTTCCCTTTTCGGAAAAATTGCTCTGCCGAGAACGGACACAATTGGATGTTCCGTGTCTGGGAAAGCACTGATCCCCAGGGCTGTTGTGCCTGTGACTAGGCTGCCCAGGGAAGGTGAAGACCAGCAACAGCTTTCAGGGCTGGCACCTTCCTTGTGGGAGAAGGAGCCGGACGTTTCCCATTTCGGAAATAAGCTCTGCCGAGAACGGGCACAATGAGATGTTCCGTCTCTGGGAAAGCACTGATCCTCACGCTGTTGTGCCTGTGAATAGGCTGCCCAGGGAAGGTGAAGACCAGCAACAGCTTTGAGGGCTGGCCCCTTCCTTGTGGGAGAAGGAGCCGGACGTTTCACATTTTGGAAAATGGCTCTGCCGAGAACGGGTACGATGAGATGTTCCGTCTCTGGGAAAGCACAGATCCCCAGGGCTGTTGTGCCTGTGAATAGGCTGCCCAGGGAAGGTGAAGACCAGCAACAGCTTTCAGGGCTGGCCCCTTCCTTGTGGGAGAAGGAGCCGGACGTTTCCCATTTCGGAAAAATGGCTCTGCGAGAACGGCCACAATTGCATGTTCCGTCTCTGGGAAAGCACTGATCTCCAGGGCTGTTGTGCCTGTGAGTAGGCTGCCCAGGGAAGGTGAAGACCAGCAACAGCTTTCAGGGCTGGCACCTTCCTTGTGGGAGAAGGAGCCGGACGTTTCCCATTTCGGAAAACGGCTCTGCCGAGAACGGGTATGAAAAGATGTTCCGTCTCTGGGAAAGCACAGATCCCCAGGGCTGTTGTGCCTGTGAGTAGGCTGCCCAGGGAAGGTGAAGACCAGCAACAGCTTTGAGGGCTGGCCCCTTCCTTGTGGGAGAAGGAGCCGGACGTTTCCCTTTTCGGAAAATGGCTCTGCCGAGAACGGGTATGAAAAGATGTTCCGTCTCTGGGAAAGCACTGATCCCCAGGGCTGTTGTGCCTGTGAATAGGTTTCCAAGGGAAGGTGAAGACCAGCAACAGCTTTCAGGTCTGGCCCCTTCCTTGTGGGAGAAGGAGCCGGACGTTTCCCTTTTCAGAAAACGGCTCTGCCGAGAACGGGTATGAAAAGATGTTCCGTCTCTGGGAAAGCACTGAGCCCCAGGGCTGTTGTGCCTGTGAGTAGGCTGCCCAGGGAAGGTGAAGACCAGCAACAGCTTTCAGGGCTGGCCCCTTCCTTGTGGGAGAAGGAGCCGGACGTTTCCCATTTTGGAAAATTTCTCTGTCGAGAACGGACTCGAGCAGATGTTCCGTCTCTGGGAAAGCACTGATCCCCAGGGCTGTTGTGTCTGTGAGTAGGCTGCCGAGGGAAGGTGAAGACCAGCAACAGCTTTCAGGGCTGGCCCCTTCCTTGTGGGAGAAGGAGCCGGACGTTTCCCATTTCGGAAAATGGCTCTGCCGAGAACGGGCACAATGAGATGTTCCGTCTCTGGGAAAGCACAGATCCCCAGGGCTGTTGTGCCTGTGACTAGGCTGCCCAGGGAAGGTGAAGACCAGCAACAGCTTTCAGGTCTGGCCCCTTCCTTGTGGGAGAAGGAGCCGGACGTTTCCCATTTCAGAAAATGGCTCTGCCGAGAACGGACACAATGAGATGTTCCGTCTCTGGGAAAGCACAGATCCCCAGGGCTGTTGTGCCTCTGAATAGGCTGCCCAGGGATGGTGAAGACCAGCAACAGCTTTCAAGGCTGTTACCTTTCTTATGGGAGCAGGAGCCGGACGTTTCCCTTTTCGAAAAAATTGCTCTGCCGAGAACGGACACGAGCAGATGTTCCGTCTCTGGGAAAGCACTGATCCCCAGGGCTGTTGTGCCTGTGACTAGGCTGCCCAGGGAAGGTGAAGACCAGCAACAGCTTTCAGGGCTGGCACCTTCCTTGTGGGAGAAGGAGCCGGACGTTTCCCATTTCGGAAATAAGCTCTGCCGAGAACGGGCACAATGAGATGTTCCGTCTCTGGGAAAGCACAGATCCCCAGGGCTGTTGTGCCTGTGAATAGGTTTCCAAGGGAAGGTGAAGACCAGCAACAGCTTTCAGGGCTGGCACCTTCCTTGTGGGAGAAGGATCCGGACGTTTCCCATTTGGGAAAATTTCTCTGCCGAGAACGGGTACGATGAGAAGTTCCGTCTCTGGGAAAGCACTGATCCCCAGGGCTGTTGTGCCTGTGACTAGGCTGCCCAGGGAAGGTGAAGACCAGCAACAGCTTTCAGGGCTGGCCCCTTCCTTGTGGGAGAAGGAGCCGGACGTTTCCCATTTCGGAAAATGGCTCTGCCGAGAACAGGTATGAAAAGATGTTCCGTCTCTGGGAAAGCACAGATCCCCAGTGCTGTTGTGTCTGTGAATAGGTTTCCACGGGAAGGTGAAGACCAGCAACAGCTTTCAGGGCTGGCACCTTCCTTGTAGGAGTAGGATCCGGACGTTTCCCATTTCGGAAAATGGCTCTGCCGATAACGGGTACGATGAGATATTCCGTCTCTGGGAAAGCACAGATCCCCAGGGCTATTGTGCCTGTGAATAGGTTTCCAAGGGAAGGTGAAGACCAGCAACAGCTTTCAGGGCTGGCCCCTTCCTTGTGGGAGAAGGAGCCGGACGTTTCCCAATTTGGAAAAATGGCTCTGCGAGAACGGACACGAGCAGATGTTCCGTCTCTGGGAAAGCACTGATCCCCAGGGCTGTTGTGTCTGTGAGTAGGCTGCCCAGGGAAGGTGAAGACCAGCAACAGCTCTCAGGGCTGGCCCCTTCCTTGTGGGAGCAGGAGCCGGTCGTTTCCCTTTTCGGAATAATTGCTCTGCCGAGAACGGACACGAGCAGATGTTCCGTCTCTGGGAAAGCACTGATCCCCAGGGCTGTTGTGCCTGTGAATAGGCTGCGCAGGGAAGGTGAAGACCAGCAACAGCTTTCAGGGCTGGCCCCTTCCTTGTGGGAGAAGGAGCCGGACGTTTCCCATTTTGGAAAAATGGCTCTGCGAGAACGGCCACAATTGGATGTTCCGTCTCTGGGAAAGCACTGATCCCCAGGGCTGTTGTGCCTGTGACTAGGCTGCCCAGGGAAGGTGAAGACCAGCAACAGCTTTCAGGGCTGGCCCCTTCCTTGTGGGAGAAGGAGCCGGACGTTTCCCATTTCGGAAAAATGGCTCTGCGAGAACGGACACAATTGGATGTTCCGTCTCTGGGAAAGCACTGATCCCCAGGGTTGTTGTGTCTGTGAGTAGGCTGCCCAGGGAAGGTGAAGACCAGCAACAGCTTTCAGGGCTGGCCCCTTCCTTGTGGGAGAAGGATCCGGACGTTTCCCATTTTGGAAAATGGCTCTGCCGAGAACGGCCACAATGAGATGTTCCGTCTCTGGGAAAGCACTGATCCCCAGGGCTGTTGTGCCTGTGAATAGGTTTCCAAGGGAAGGTGAAGACCAGCAACAGCTTTCAGGGCTGGCACCTTCCTTGTGGGAGAAGGATCCGGACGTTTCCCATTTGGGAAAATTTCTCTGCCGAGAACGGGTACGATGAGAAGTTCCGTCTCTGGGAAAGCACTGATCCCCAGGGCTGTTGTGCCTGTGACTAGGCTGCCCAGGGAAGGTGAAGACCAGCAACAGCTTTCAGGGCTGGCCCCTTCCTTGTGGGAGAAGGATCCGGACGTTTCCCATTTCGGAAAAATGGCTCTGCCGAGAACGGGCACGAGGAGATGTTCCGTCTCTGGGAAAGCACAGATCCCCAGGGCTGTTGTGCCTGTGAGTAGGCTGCCCAGGGAAGGTGAAGACCAGCAACAGCTTTCAGGGCTGGCCCCTTCCTTGTGGGAGAAGGAGCCGGACGTTTCCCATTTCGGAAAATGGCTCTGCCGAGAACAGGTATGAAAAGATGTTCCGTCTCTGGGAAAGCACAGATCCCCAGTGCTGTTGTGTCTGTGAATAGGTTTCCACGGGAAGGTGAAGACCAGCAACAGCTTTCAGGGCTGGCACCTTCCTTGTAGGAGTAGGATCCGGACGTTTCCCATTTCGGAAAATGGCTCTGCCGATAACGGGTACGATGAGATATTCCGTCTCTGGGAAAGCACAGATCCCCAGGGCTATTGTGCCTGTGAATAGGTTTCCAAGGGAAGGTGAAGACCAGCAACAGCTTTCAGGGCTGGCCCCTTCCTTGTGGGAGAAGGAGCCGGACGTTTCCCAATTTGGAAAAATGGCTCTGCGAGAACGGACACGAGCAGATGTTCCGTCTCTGGGAAAGCACTGATCCCCAGGGCTGTTGTGTCTGTGAGTAGGCTGCCCAGGGAAGGTGAAGACCAGCAACAGCTCTCAGGGCTGGCCCCTTCCTTGTGGGAGCAGGAGCCGGACGTTTCCCTTTTCGGAATAATTGCTCTGCCGAGAACGGACACGAGCAGATGTTCCGTCTCTGGGAAAGCACTGATCCCCAGGGCTGTTGTGCCTGTGAATAGGCTGCGCAGGGAAGGTGAAGACCAGCAACAGCTTTCAGGGCTGGCCCCTTCCTTGTGGGAGAAGGAGCCGGACGTTTCCCATTTCGGAAAAATGGCTCTGCGAGAACGGCCACAATTGGATGTTCCGTCTCTGGGAAAGCACTGATCCCCAGGGCTGTTGTGCCTGTGACTAGGCTGCCCAGGGAAGGTGAAGACCAGCAACAGCTTTCAGGGCTGGCCCCTTCCTTGTGGTAGAAGGAGCCGGACGTTTCCCATTTCGGAAAAATGGCTCTGCGAGAACGGACACAATTGGATGTTCCGTCTCTGGGAAAGCACTGATCCCCAGGGTTGTTGTGTCTGTGAGTAGGCTGCCCAGGGAAGGTGAAGACCAGCAACAGCTTTCAGGGCTGGCCCCTTCCTTGTGGGAGAAGGATCCGGACGTTTCCCATTTCGGAAAATGGCTCTGCCGAGAACGGCCACAATGAGATGTTCCGTCTCTGGGAAAGCACTGATCCCCAGGGCTGTTGTGCCTGTGAATAGGCTGCCCAGGGATGGTGAAGACCAGCAACAGCTTTCAAGGCTGGTACCTTTCTTGTGGGAGCAGGATCCGGACGTTTCCCTTTTCGAAAAAATTGCTCTGCCGAGAACGGACACGAGCAGATGTTCCGTCTCTGGGAAAGCACTGATCCCCAGGGCTGTTGTGCCTGTGAGTAGGCTGCTGAGGGAAGGTGAACACCAGCAACAGCTTTGAGGGCTGGCCCCTTCCTTGTGGGAGAAGGAGCCGGACGTTTCCCATTTCGGAAAAATGGCTCTGCGAGAACGGACACAATTGGATGTTCCGTCTCTGGGAAAGCACTGATCCCCAGGGCTGTTGTGCCTGTGAATAGGTTTCCAAGGGAAGGTGAAGACCAGCAACAGCTTTCAGGGCTGGCCCCTTCCTTGTGGGAGAAGGATCCGGACGTTTCCCATTTTGGAATATTTCTCTGCCGAGAACGGGTACGATGAGATGTTCCGTCTCTGGGAAAGCACTGATCCCCAGGGCTGTTGTGCCTGTGAGTAGGCTGCCCAGGGAAGGTGAAGACCAGCAACAGCTTTCAGGGCTGGCCCCTTCCTTGTGGGAGAAGGAGCCGGACGTTTCCCATTTCGGAAAAATGGCTCTGCCGAGAACGGGCACGAGGAGATGTTCCGTCTCTGGGAAAGCACTGATCCCCAGGGCTGTTGTGCCTGTGACTAGGCTGCCCAGGGAAGGTGAAGACCAGCAACAGCTTTCAGGGCTGGCCCCTTCCTTGTGGGAGAAGGAGCCGGACGTTTCCCATTTCGGAAAATGGCTCTGCCGAGAACAGGTATGAAAAGATGTTCCGTCTCTGGGAAAGCACAGATCCCCAGTGCTGTTGTGTCTGTGAATAGGTTTCCACGGGAAGGTGAAGACCAGCAACAGCTTTCAGGGCTGGCACCTTCCTTGTAGGAGTAGGATCCGGACGTTTCCCATTTCGGAAAATGGCTCTGCCGATAACGGGTACGATGAGATATTCCGTCTCTGGGAAAGCACAGATCCCCAGGGCTATTGTGCCTGTGAATAGGTTTCCAAGGGAAGGTGAAGACCAGCAACAGCTTTCAGGTCTGGCCCCTTCCTTGTGGGAGAAGGAGCCGGACGTTTCCCAATTTGGAAAAATGGCTCTGCGAGAACGGACACGAGCAGATGTTCCGTCTCTGGGAAAGCACTGATCCCCAGGGCTGTTGTGTCTGTGAGTAGGCTGCCCAGGGAAGGTGAAGACCAGCAACAGCTCTCAGGGCTGGCCCCTTCCTTGTGGGAGCAGGAGCCGGACGTTTCCCTTTTCGGAATAATTGCTCTGCCGAGAACGGACACGAGCAGATGTTCCGTCTCTGGGAAAGCACTGATCCCCAGGGCTGTTGTGCCTGTGAATAGGCTGCGCAGGGAAGGTGAAGACCAGCAACAGCTTTCAGGGCTGGCCCCTTCCTTGTGGGAGAAGGAGCCGGACGTTTCCCATTTCGGAAAAATGGCTCTGCGAGAACGGCCACAATTGGATGTTCCGTCTCTGGGAAAGCACTGATCCCCAGGGCTGTTGTGCCTGTGACTAGGCTGCCCAGGGAAGGTGAAGACCAGCAACAGCTTTCAGGGCTGGCCCCTTCCTTGTGGTAGAAGGAGCCGGACGTTTCCCATTTCGGAAAAATGGCTCTGCGAGAACGGACACAATTGGATGTTCCGTCTCTGGGAAAGCACTGATCCCCAGGGTTGTTGTGTCTGTGAGTAGGCTGCCCAGGGAAGGTGAAGACCAGCAACAGCTTTCAGGGCTGGCCCCTTCCTTGTGGGAGAAGGATCCGGACGTTTCCCATTTTGGAAAATGGCTCTGCCGAGAACGGCCACAATGAGATGTTCCGTCTCTGGGAAAGCACTGATCCCCAGGGCTGTTGTGCCTGTGAATAGGCTGCCCAGGGATGGTGAAGACCAGCAACAGCTTTCAAGGCTGGTACCTTTCTTGTGGGAGCAGGATCCGGACGTTTCCCTTTTCGAAAAAATTGCTCTGCCGAGAACGGACACGAGCAGATGTTCCGTCTCTGGGAAAGCACTGATCCCCAGGGCTGTTGTGCCTGTGAATAGGCTGCTGAGGGAAGGTGAACACCAGCAACAGCTTTCAGGGCTGGCCCCTTCCTTGTGGGAGAAGGAGCCGGACGTTTCCCATTTCGGAAAAATGGCTCTGCGAGAACGGACACAATTGGATGTTCCGTCTCTGGGAAAGCACTGATCCCCAGGGCTGTTGTGCCTGTGAATAGGTTTCCAAGGGAAGGTGAAGACCAGCAACAGCTTTCAGGGCTGGCCCCTTCCTTGTGGGAGAAGGATCCGGACGTTTCCCATTTTGGAATATTTCTCTGCCGAGAACGGGTACGATGAGATGTTCCGTCTCTGGGAAAGCACTGATCCCCAGGGCTGTTGTGCCTGTGAGTAGGCTGCCCAGGGAAGGTGAAGACCAGCAACAGCTTTCAGGGCTGGCCCCTTCCTTGTGGGAGAAGGAGCCGGACGTTTCCCATTTCGGAAAAATGGCTCTGCCGAGAACGGGCACGAGGAGATGTTCCGTCTCTGGGAAAGCACTGATCCCCAGGGCTGTTGTGCCTGTGACTAGGCTGCCCAGGGAAGGTGAAGACCAGCAACAGCTTTCAGGGCTGGCCCCTTCCTTGTGGGAGAAGGAGCCGGACGTTTCCCATTTCGGAAAATGGCTCTGCCGAGAACAGGTATGAAAAGATGTTCCGTCTCTGGGAAAGCACAGATCCCCAGTGCTGTTGTGTCTGTGAATAGGTTTCCACGGGAAGGTGAAGACCAGCAACAGCTTTCAGGGCTGGCACCTTCCTTGTAGGAGTAGGATCCGGACATTTCCGATTTCGGAAAATGGCTCTGCCGATAACGGGTACGATGAGATATTCCGTCTCTGGGAAAGCACAGATCCCCAGGGCTATTGTGCCTGTGAATAGGTTTCCAAGGGAAGGTGAAGACCAGCAACAGCTTTCAGGGCTGGCCCCTTCCTTGTGGGAGAAGGAGCCGGACGTTTCCCAATTTGGAAAAATGGCTCTGCGAGAACGGACACGAGCAGATGTTCCGTCTCTGGGAAAGCACTGATCCCCAGGGCTGTTGTGTCTGTGAGTAGGCTGCCCAGGGAAGGTGAAGACCAGCAACAGCTCTCAGGGCTGGCCCCTTCCTTGTGGGAGCAGGAGCCGGACGTTTCCCTTTTCGGAATAATTGCTCTGCCGAGAACGGACACGAGCAGATGTTCCGTCTCTGGGAAAGCACTGATCCCCAGGGCTGTTGTGCCTGTGAATAGGCTGCGCAGGGAAGGTGAAGACCAGCAACAGCTTTCAGGGCTGGCCCCTTCCTTGTGGGAGAAGGAGCCGGACGTTTCCCATTTCGGAAAAATGGCTCTGCGAGAACGGCCACAATTGGATGTTCCGTCTCTGGGAAAGCACTGATCCCCAGGGCTGTTGTGCCTGTGACTAGGCTGCCCAGGGAAGGTGAAGACCAGCAACAGCTTTCAGGGCTGGCCCCTTCCTTGTGGTAGAAGGAGCCGGACGTTTCCCATTTCGGAAAAATGGCTCTGCGAGAACGGACACAATTGGATGTTCCGTCTCTGGGAAAGCACTGATCCCCAGGGTTGTTGTGTCTGTGAGTAGGCTGCCCAGGGAAGGTGAAGACCAGCAACAGCTTTCAGGGCTGGCCCCTTCCTTGTGGGAGAAGGATCCGGACGTTTCCCATTTTGGAAAATGGCTCTGCCGAGAACGGCCACAATGAGATGTTCCGTCTCTGGGAAAGCACTGATCCCCAGGGCTGTTGTGCCTGTGAATAGGCTGCCCAGGGATGGTGAAGACCAGCAACAGCTTTCAAGGCTGGTACCTTTCTTGTGGGAGCAGGATCCGGACGTTTCCCTTTTCGAAAAAATTGCTCTGCCGAGAACGGACACGAGCAGATGTTCCGTCTCTGGGAAAGCACTGATCCCCAGGGCTGTTGTGCCTGTGAGTAGGCTGCTGAGGGAAGGTGAACACCAGCAACAGCTTTGAGGGCTGGCCCCTTCCTTGTGGGAGAAGGAGCCGGACGTTTCCCATTTCGGAAAAATGGCTCTGCGAGAACGGACACAATTGGATGTTCCGTCTCTGGGAAAGCACTGATCCCCAGGGCTGTTGTGCCTGTGAATAGGTTTCCAAGGGAAGGTGAAGACCAGCAACAGCTTTCAGGGCTGGCCCCTTCCTTGTGGGAGAAGGATCCGGACGTTTCCCATTTTGGAATATTTCTCTGCCGAGAACGGGTACGATGAGATGTTCCGTCTCTGGGAAAGCACTGATCCCCAGGGCTGTTGTGCCTGTGAGTAGGCTGCCCAGGGAAGGTGAAGACCAGCAACAGCTTTCAGGGCTGGCCCCTTCCTTGTGGGAGAAGGAGCCGGACGTTTCCCATTTCGGAAAAATGGCTCTGCCGAGAACGGGCACGAGGAGATGTTCCGTCTCTGGGAAAGCACAGATCCCCAGGGCTGTTGTGCCTGTGACTAGGCTGCCCAGGGAAGGTGAAGACCAGCAACAGCTTTCAGGGCTGGCCCCTTCCTTGTGGGAGAAGGAGCCGGACGTTTCCCATTTCGGAAAATGGCTCTGCCGAGAACGGACACAATGAGATGTTCCGTCTCTGGGAAAGCACAGATCCCCAGTGCTGTTGTGCCTGTGAATAGGCTGCCGAGGGAAGGTGAAGACCAGCAACAGCTTTGAGGGCTGGCCCCTTCCTTGTGGGAGCAGGAGCCGGACGTTTCCCATTTCGGAAATAAGCTCTGCCGAGAACGGGTATGAAAAGATGTTCCGTCTCTGGGAAAGCACAGATCCCCAGGGCCGTTGTGCCTGTGAGTAGGCTGCCCAGGGAAGGTGAAGACCAGCAACAGCTTTCAGGGCTGGCCCCTTCCTTGTGGGAGAAGGATCCGGACGTTTCCCATTTCGGAAATAAGCTCTGCCGAGAACGGCCACAATTGGATGTTCCGTCTCTGGGAAAGCACTGATCCCCAGGGCTTTTGTGTCTGTGAGTAGGCTGCCCAGGGAAGGTGAAGACCAGCAACAGCTTTCAGGGCTGGCACCTTCCTTGTGGGAGAAGGATCCGGACGTTTCCCATTTCGGAAATAAGCTCTGCCGAGAACGGGCACAATGAGATGTTCCGTCTCTGGGAAAGCACAGATCCCCAGTGCTGTTGTGCCTGTGAATAGGCTGCGCAGGGAAGGTGAAGACCAGCAACAGCTTTCAGGGCTGGCCCCTTCCTTGTGGGAGAAGGAGCCGGACGTTTCCCATTTCGGAAAAATGGCTCTGCGAGAACGGCCACAATTGGATGTTCCGTCTCTGGGAAAGCACTGATCCCCAGGGCTGTTGTGCCTGTGACTAGGCTGCCCAGGGAAGGTGAAGACCAGCAACAGCTTTCAGGGCTGGCCCCTTCCTTGTGGTAGAAGGAGCCGGACGTTTCCCATTTCGGAAAAATGGCTCTGCGAGAACGGACACAATTGGATGTTCCGTCTCTGGGAAAGCACTGATCCCCAGGGTTGTTGTGTCTGTGAGTAGGCTGCCCAGGGAAGGTGAAGACCAGCAACAGCTTTCAGGGCTGGCCCCTTCCTTGTGGGAGAAGGATCCGGACGTTTCCCATTTTGGAAAATGGCTCTGCCGAGAACGGCCACAATGAGATGTTCCGTCTCTGGGAAAGCACTGATCCCCAGGGCTGTTGTGCCTGTGAATAGGCTGCCCAGGGATGGTGAAGACCAGCAACAGCTTTCAAGGCTGGTACCTTTCTTGTGGGAGCAGGATCCGGACGTTTCCCTTTTCGAAAAAATTGCTCTGCCGAGAACGGACACGAGCAGATGTTCCGTCTCTGGGAAAGCACTGATCCCCAGGGCTGTTGTGCCTGTGAGTAGGCTGCTGAGGGAAGGTGAACACCAGCAACAGCTTTGAGGGCTGGCCCCTTCCTTGTGGGAGAAGGAGCCGGACGTTTCCCATTTCGGAAAAATGGCTCTGCGAGAACGGACACAATTGGATGTTCCGTCTCTGGGAAAGCACTGATCCCCAGGGCTGTTGTGCCTGTGAATAGGTTTCCAAGGGAAGGTGAAGACCAGCAACAGCTTTCAGGGCTGGCCCCTTCCTTGTGGGAGAAGGATCCGGACGTTTCCCATTTTGGAATATTTCTCTGCCGAGAACGGGTACGATGAGATGTTCCGTCTCTGGGAAAGCACTGATCCCCAGGGCTGTTGTGCCTGTGAGTAGGCTGCCCAGGGAAGGTGAAGACCAGCAACAGCTTTCAGGGCTGGCCCCTTCCTTGTGGGAGAAGGAGCCGGACGTTTCCCATTTCGGAAAAATGGCTCTGCCGAGAACGGGCACGAGGAGATGTTCCGTCTCTGGGAAAGCACTGATCCCCAGGGCTGTTGTGCCTGTGACTAGGCTGCCCAGGGAAGGTGAAGACCAGCAACAGCTTTCAGGGCTGGCCCCTTCCTTGTGGGAGAAGGAGCCGGACGTTTCCCATTTCGGAAAATGGCTCTGCCGAGAACAGGTATGAAAAGATGTTCCGTCTCTGGGAAAGCACAGATCCCCAGTGCTGTTGTGTCTGTGAATAGGTTTCCACGGGAAGGTGAAGACCAGCAACAGCTTTCAGGGCTGGCACCTTCCTTGTAGGAGTAGGATCCGGACGTTTCCCATTTCGGAAAATGGCTCTGCCGATAACGGGTACGATGAGATATTCCGTCTCTGGGAAAGCACAGATCCCCAGGGCTATTGTGCCTGTGAATAGGTTTCCAAGGGAAGGTGAAGACCAGCAACAGCTTTCAGGGCTGGCCCCTTCCTTGTGGGAGAAGGAGCCGGACGTTTCCCAATTTGGAAAAATGGCTCTGCGAGAACGGACACGAGCAGATGTTCCGTCTCTGGGAAAGCACTGATCCCCAGGGCTGTTGTGTCTGTGAGTAGGCTGCCCAGGGAAGGTGAAGACCAGCAACAGCTCTCAGGGCTGGCCCCTTCCTTGTGGGAGCAGGAGCCGGACGTTTCCCTTTTCGGAATAATTGCTCTGCCGAGAACGGACACGAGCAGATGTTCCGTCTCTGGGAAAGCACTGATCCCCAGGGCTGTTGTGCCTGTGAATAGGCTGCGCAGGGAAGGTGAAGACCAGCAACAGCTTTCAGGGCTGGCCCCTTCCTTGTGGGAGAAGGAGCCGGACGTTTCCCATTTCGGAAAAATGGCTCTGCGAGAACGGCCACAATTGGATGTTCCGTCTCTGGGAAAGCACTGATCCCCAGGGCTGTTGTGCCTGTGAGTAGGCTGCCCAGGGAAGGTGAAGACCAGCAACAGCTTTCAGGGCTGGCCCCTTCCTTGTGGTAGAAGGAGCCGGACGTTTCCCATTTCGGAAAAATGGCTCTGCGAGAACGGACACAATTGGATGTTCCGTCTCTGGGAAAGCACTGATCCCCAGGGTTGTTGTGTCTGTGAGTAGGCTGCCCAGGGAAGGTGAAGACCAGCAACAGCTTTCAGGGCTGGCCCCTTCCTTGTGGGAGAAGGATCCGGACGTTTCCCATTTTGGAAAATGGCTCTGCCGAGAACGGCCACAATGAGATGTTCCGTCTCTGGGAAAGCACTGATCCCCAGGGCTGTTGTGCCTGTGAATAGGCTGCCCAGGGATGGTGAAGACCAGCAACAGCTTTCAAGGCTGGTACCTTTCTTGTGGGAGCAGGATCCGGACGTTTCCCTTTTCGAAAAAATTGCTCTGCCGAGAACGGACACGAGCAGATGTTCCGTCTCTGGGAAAGCACTGATCCCCAGGGCTGTTGTGCCTGTGAGTAGGCTGCTGAGGGAAGGTGAACACCAGCAACAGCTTTGAGGGCTGGCCCCTTCCTTGTGGGAGAAGGAGCCGGACGTTTCCCATTTCGGAAAAATGGCTCTGCGAGAACGGACACAATTGGATGTTCCGTCTCTGGGAAAGCACTGATCCCCAGGGCTGTTGTGCCTGTGAATAGGTTTCCAAGGGAAGGTGAAGACCAGCAACAGCTTTCAGGGCTGGCCCCTTCCTTGTGGGAGAAGGATCCGGACGTTTCCCATTTTGGAATATTTCTCTGCCGAGAACGGGTACGATGAGATGTTCCGTCTCTGGGAAAGCACTGATCCCCAGGGCTGTTGTGCCTGTGAGTAGGCTGCCCAGGGAAGGTGAAGACCAGCAACAGCTTTCAGGGCTGGCCCCTTCCTTGTGGGAGAAGGAGCCGGACGTTTCCCATTTCGGAAAAATGGCTCTGCCGAGAACGGGCACGAGGAGATGTTCCGTCTCTGGGAAAGCACAGATCCCCAGGGCTGTTGTGCCTGTGACTAGGCTGCCCAGGGAAGGTGAAGACCAGCAACAGCTTTCAGGGCTGGCCCCTTCCTTGTGGGAGAAGGAGCCGGACGTTTCCCATTTCGGAAAATGGCTCTGCCGAGAACGGACACAATGAGATGTTCCGTCTCTGGGAAAGCACAGATCCCCAGTGCTGTTGTGCCTGTGAATAGGCTGCCGAGGGAAGGTGAAGACCAGCAACAGCTTTGAGGGCTGGCCCCTTCCTTGTGGGAGCAGGAGCCGGACGTTTCCCATTTCGGAAATAAGCTCTGCCGAGAACGGGTATGAAAAGATGTTCCGTCTCTGGGAAAGCACTGATCCCCAGGGCCGTTGTGCCTGTGAGTAGGCTGCCCAGGGAAGGTGAAGACCAGCAACAGCTTTCAGGGCTGGCCCCTTCCTTGTGGGAGAAGGATCCGGACGTTTCCCATTTCGGAAATAAGCTCTGCCGAGAACGGCCACAATTGGATGTTCCGTCTCTGGGAAAGCACTGATCCCCAGGGCTTTTGTGTCTGTGAGTAGGCTGCCCAGGGAAGGTGAAGACCAGCAACAGCTTTCAGGGCTGGCACCTTCCTTGTGGGAGAAGGATCCGGACGTTTCCCATTTCGGAAATAAGCTCTGCCGAGAACGGGCACAATGAGATGTTCCGTCTCTGGGAAAGCACAGATCCCCAGTGCTGTTGTGCCTGTGAATAGGCTGCCCAGGGAACGTGAAGACCAGCAACAGCTTTCAGGGCTGGCACCTTCCTTGTGGGAGCAGGAGCCGGACGTTTCCCTTTTCGGAAAAATTGCTCTGCCGAGAACGGACACGAGCAGATGTTCCGTCTCTGGGAAAGCACAGATCCCCAGTGCTGTTGTGCCTGTGAATAGGCTGCCCAGGGAAGGTGAAGACCAGCAACAGCTTTGAGGGCTGGCCCCTTCCTTGTGGGAGAAGGAGCCGGACGTTTCCCATTTTGGAATATTTCTCTGCCGAGAACGGGTATGAAAAGATGTTCCGTCTCTGGGAAAGCACTGATCCCCAGGGCCGTTGTGCCTGTGAGTAGGCTGCCCAGGGAAGGTGAAGACCAGCAACAGCTTTCAGGGCTGGCCCCTTCCTTGTGGGAGAAGGAGCCGGACGTTTCCCATTTCGGAAAATGGCTCTGCCGAGAACGGACACAATGAGATGTTCCGTCTCTGGGAAAGCACAGATCCCCAGTGCTGTTGTGCCTGTGAATAGGCTGCCGAGGGAAGGTGAAGACCAGCAACAGCTTTGAGGGCTGGCCCCTTCCTTGTGGGAGAAGGAGCCGGACGTTTCCCATTTCGGAAATAAGCTCTGCCGAGAACGGGTATGAAAAGATGTTCCGTCTCTGGGAAAGCACAGATCCCCAGGGCCGTTGTGCCTGTGAGTAGGCTGCCCAGGGAAGGTGAAGACCAGCAACAGCTTTCAGGGCTGGCCCCTTCCTTGTGGGAGAAGGAGCCGGACGTTTCCCATTTCGGAAATAAGCTCTGCCGAGAACGGCCACAATTGGATGTTCCGTCTCTGGGAAAGCACTGATCCCCAGGGCTTTTGTGTCTGTGAGTAGGCTGCCCTGGGAAGGTGAAGACCAGCAACAGCTTTCAGGGCTGGCCCCTTCCTTGTGGGAGAAGGATACGAACGTTTCACATTTTGGAAAATGGCTCTGCCGAGAACGGGTACGATGAGATGTTCCGTCTCTGGGAAAGCACAGATCCCCAGGGGTGTTGTGCCTGTGACTAGGCTGCCCAGGGAAGGTGAAGACCAGCAACAGCTTTCAGGGCTGGCCCCTTCCTTGTGGGAGAAGGAGCCGGACGTTTCCCATTTCGGAAAATGGCTCTGCCGAGAACGGACACAATGAGATGTTCCGTCTCTGGGAAAGCACAGATCCCCAGTGCTGTTGTGCCTGTGAATAGGCTGCCGAGGGAAGGTGAAGACCAGCAACAGCTTTGAGGGCTGGCCCCTTCCTTGTGGGAGCAGGAGCCGGACGTTTCCCATTTCGGAAATAAGCTCTGCCGAGAACGGGTATGAAAAGATGTTCCGTCTCTGGGAAAGCACTGATCCCCAGGGCCGTTGTGCCTGTGAGTAGGCTGCCCAGGGAAGGTGAAGACCAGCAACAGCTTTCAGGGCTGGCCCCTTCCTTGTGGGAGAAGGATCCGGACGTTTCCCATTTCGGAAATAAGCTCTGCCGAGAACGGCCACAATTGGATGTTCCGTCTCTGGGAAAGCACTGATCCCCAGGGCTTTTGTGTCTGTGAGTAGGCTGCCCAGGGAAGGTGAAGACCAGCAACAGCTTTCAGGGCTGGCACCTTCCTTGTGGGAGAAGGATCCGGACGTTTCCCATTTCGGAAATAAGCTCTGCCGAGAACGGGCACAATGAGATGTTCCGTCTCTGGGAAAGCACAGATCCCCAGTGCTGTTGTGCCTGTGAATAGGCTGCGCAGGGAAGGTGAAGACCAGCAACAGCTTTCAGGGCTGGCCCCTTCCTTGTGGGAGAAGGAGCCGGACGTTTCCCATTTCGGAAAAATGGCTCTGCGAGAACGGCCACAATTGGATGTTCCGTCTCTGGGAAAGCACTGATCCCCAGGGCTGTTGTGCCTGTGACTAGGCTGCCCAGGGAAGGTGAAGACCAGCAACAGCTTTCAGGGCTGGCCCCTTCCTTGTGGTAGAAGGAGCCGGACGTTTCCCATTTCGGAAAAATGGCTCTGCGAGAACGGACACAATTGGATGTTCCGTCTCTGGGAAAGCACTGATCCCCAGGGTTGTTGTGTCTGTGAGTAGGCTGCCCAGGGAAGGTGAAGACCAGCAACAGCTTTCAGGGCTGGCCCCTTCCTTGTGGGAGAAGGATCCGGACGTTTCCCATTTTGGAAAATGGCTCTGCCGAGAACGGCCACAATGAGATGTTCCGTCTCTGGGAAAGCACTGATCCCCAGGGCTGTTGTGCCTGTGAATAGGCTGCCCAGGGATGGTGAAGACCAGCAACAGCTTTCAAGGCTGGTACCTTTCTTGTGGGAGCAGGATCCGGACGTTTCCCTTTTCGAAAAAATTGCTCTGCCGAGAACGGACACGAGCAGATGTTCCGTCTCTGGGAAAGCACTGATCCCCAGGGCTGTTGTGCCTGTGAGTAGGCTGCTGAGGGAAGGTGAACACCAGCAACAGCTTTGAGGGCTGGCCCCTTCCTTGTGGGAGAAGGAGCCGGACGTTTCCCATTTCGGAAAAATGGCTCTGCGAGAACGGACACAATTGGATGTTCCGTCTCTGGGAAAGCACTGATCCCCAGGGCTGTTGTGCCTGTGAATAGGTTTCCAAGGGAAGGTGAAGACCAGCAACAGCTTTCAGGGCTGGCCCCTTCCTTGTGGGAGAAGGATCCGGACGTTTCCCATTTTGGAATATTTCTCTGCCGAGAACGGGTACGATGAGATGTTCCGTCTCTGGGAAAGCACTGATCCCCAGGGCTGTTGTGCCTGTGAGTAGGCTGCCCAGGGAAGGTGAAGACCAGCAACAGCTTTCAGGGCTGGCCCCTTCCTTGTGGGAGAAGGAGCCGGACGTTTCCCATTTCGGAAAAATGGCTCTGCCGAGAACGGGCACGAGGAGATGTTCCGTCTCTGGGAAAGCACTGATCCCCAGGGCTGTTGTGCCTGTGACTAGGCTGCCCAGGGAAGGTGAAGACCAGCAACAGCTTTCAGGGCTGGCCCCTTCCTTGTGGGAGAAGGAGCCGGACGTTTCCCATTTCGGAAAATGGCTCTGCCGAGAACAGGTATGAAAAGATGTTCCGTCTCTGGGAAAGCACAGATCCCCAGTGCTGTTGTGTCTGTGAATAGGTTTCCACGGGAAGGTGAAGACCAGCAACAGCTTTCAGGGCTGGCACCTTCCTTGTAGGAGTAGGATCCGGACGTTTCCCATTTCGGAAAATGGCTCTGCCGATAACGGGTACGATGAGATATTCCGTCTCTGGGAAAGCACAGATCCCCAGGGCTATTGTGCCTGTGAATAGGTTTCCAAGGGAAGGTGAAGACCAGCAACAGCTTTCAGGGCTGGCCCCTTCCTTGTGGGAGAAGGAGCCGGACGTTTCCCAATTTGGAAAAATGGCTCTGCGAGAACGGACACGAGCAGATGTTCCGTCTCTGGGAAAGCACTGATCCCCAGGGCTGTTGTGTCTGTGAGTAGGCTGCCCAGGGAAGGTGAAGACCAGCAACAGCTCTCAGGGCTGGCCCCTTCCTTGTGGGAGCAGGAGCCGGACGTTTCCCTTTTCGGAATAATTGCTCTGCCGAGAACGGACACGAGCAGATGTTCCGTCTCTGGGAAAGCACTGATCCCCAGGGCTGTTGTGCCTGTGAATAGGCTGCGCAGGGAAGGTGAAGACCAGCAACAGCTTTCAGGGCTGGCCCCTTCCTTGTGGGAGAAGGAGCCGGACGTTTCCCATTTCGGAAAAATGGCTCTGCGAGAACGGCCACAATTGGATGTTCCGTCTCTGGGAAAGCACTGATCCCCAGGGCTGTGGTGCCTGTGACTAGGCTGCCCAGGGAAGGTGAAGACCAGCAACAGCTTTCAGGGCTGGCCCCTTCCTTGTGGTAGAAGGAGCCGGACGTTTCCCATTTCGGAAAAATGGCTCTGCGAGAACGGCCACAATTGGATGTTCCGTCTCTGGGAAAGCACTGATCCCCAGGGTTGTTGTGTCTGTGAGTAGGCTGCCCAGGGAAGGTGAAGACCAGCAACAGCTTTCAGGGCTGGCCCCTTCCTTGTGGGAGAAGGATCCGGACGTTTCCCATTTTGGAAAATGGCTCTGCCGAGAACGGCCACAATGAGATGTTCCGTCTCTGGGAAAGCACTGATCCCCAGGGCTGTTGTGGCTGTGAATAGGCTGCCCAGGGATGGTGAAGACCAGCAACAGCTTTCAAGGCTGGTACCTTTCTTGTGGGAGCAGGATCCGGACGTTTCCCTTTTCGAAAAAATTGCTCTGCCGAGAACGGACACGAGCAGATGTTCCGTCTCTGGGAAAGCACTGATCCCCAGGGCTGTTGTGCCTGTGAGTAGGCTGCTGAGGGAAGGTGAACACCAGCAACAGCTTTGAGGGCTGGCCCCTTCCTTGTGGGAGAAGGAGCCGGACGTTTCCCATTTCGGAAAAATGGCTCTGCGAGAACGGACACAATTGGATGTTCCGTCTCTGGGAAAGCACTGATCCCCAGGGCTGTTGTGCCTGTGAATAGGTTTCCAAGGGAAGGTGAAGACCAGCAACAGCTTTCAGGGCTGGCCCCTTCCTTGTGGGAGAAGGATCCGGACGTTTCCCATTTTGGAATATTTCTCTGCCGAGAACGGGTACGATGAGATGTTCCGTCTCTGGGAAAGCACTGATCCCCAGGGCTGTTGTGCCTGTGAGTAGGCTGCCCAGGGAAGGTGAAGACCAGCAACAGCTTTCAGGGCTGGCCCCTTCCTTGTGGGAGAAGGAGCCGGACGTTTCCCATTTCGGAAAAATGGCTCTGCCGAGAACGGGCACGAGGAGATGTTCCGTCTCTGGGAAAGCACAGATCCCCAGGGCTGTTGTGCCTGTGACTAGGCTGCCCAGGGAAGGTGAAGACCAGCAACAGCTTTCAGGGCTGGCCCCTTCCTTGTGGGAGAAGGAGCCGGACGTTTCCCATTTCGGAAAATGGCTCTGCCGAGAACGGACACAATGAGATGTTCCGTCTCTGGGAAAGCACAGATCCCCAGTGCTGTTGTGCCTGTGAATAGGCTGCCGAGGGAAGGTGAAGACCAGCAACAGCTTTGAGGGCTGGCCCCTTCCTTGTGGGAGCAGGAGCCGGACGTTTCCCATTTCGGAAATAAGCTCTGCCGAGAACGGGTATGAAAAGATGTTCCGTCTCTGGGAAAGCACTGATCCCCAGGGCCGTTGTGCCTGTGAGTAGGCTGCCCAGGGAAGGTGAAGACCAGCAACAGCTTTCAGGGCTGGCCCCTTCCTTGTGGGAGAAGGATCCGGACGTTTCCCATTTCGGAAATAAGCTCTGCCGAGAACGGCCACAATTGGATGTTCCGTCTCTGGGAAAGCACTGATCCCCAGGGCTTTTGTGTCTGTGAGTAGGCTGCCCAGGGAAGGTGAAGACCAGCAACAGCTTTCAGGGCTGGCACCTTCCTTGTGGGAGAAGGATCCGGACGTTTCCCATTTCGGAAATAAGCTCTGCCGAGAACGGGCACAATGAGATGTTCCGTCTCTGGGAAAGCACAGATCCCCAGTGCTGTTGTGCCTGTGAATAGGCTGCCCAGGGAACGTGAAGACCAGCAACAGCTTTCAGGGCTGGCACCTTCCTTGTGGGAGCAGGAGCCGGACGTTTCCCTTTTCGGAAAAATTGCTCTGCCGAGAACGGACACGAGCAGATGTTCCGTCTCTGGGAAAGCACAGATCCCCAGTGCTGTTGTGCCTGTGAATAGGCTGCCCAGGGAAGGTGAAGACCAGCAACAGCTTTGAGGGCTGGCCCCTTCCTTGTGGGAGAAGGAGCCGGACGTTGCCCATTTCGGAAAATGGCTCTGCCGAGAACGGGTATGAAAAGATGTTCCGTCTCTGGGAAAGCACTGATCCCCAGGGCTGTTGTGCCTGTGACTAGGCTGCCCAGGGAAGGTGAAGACCAGCAACAGCTTTCAGGGCTGGCCCCTTCCTTGTGGGAGAAGGAGCCGGACGTTTCCCATTTCGGAAAATGGCTCTGCCGAGAACGGGTATGAAAAGATGTTCAGTCTCTGGGAAAGCACTGATCCCCAGGGCCGTTGTGCCTGTGAGTAGGCTGCCCAGGGAAGGTGAAGACCAGCAACAGCTTTCAGGGCTGGCCCCTTCCTTGTGGGAGAAGGAGCCGGACGTTTCCCATTTCGGAAATAAGCTCTGCCGAGAACGGCCACAATTGGATGTTCCGTCTCTGGGAAAGCACTGATCCCCAGGGCTTTTGTGTCTGTGAGTAGGCTGCCCAGGGAAGGTGAAGACCAGCAACAGCTTTCAGGGCTGGCCCCTTCCTTGTGGGAGAAGGATACGAACGTTTCACATTTTGGAAAATGGCTCTGCCGAGAACGGGTACGATGAGATGTTCCGTCTCTGGGAAAGCACAGATCCCCAGGGGTGTTGTGCCTGTGACTAGGCTGCCCAGGGAAGGTGAAGACCAGCAACAGCTTTCAGGGCTGGCCCCTTCCTTGTGGGAGAAGGAGCCGGACGTTTCCCATTTCGGAAAATGGCTCTGCCGAGAACGGACACAATGAGATGTTCCGTCTCTGGGAAAGCACAGATCCCCAGTGCTGTTGTGCCTGTGAATAGGCTGCCGAGGGAAGGTGAAGACCAGCAACAGCTTTGAGGGCTGGCCCCTTCCTTGTGGGAGAAGGAGCCGGACGTTTCCCATTTCGGAAATAAGCTCTGCCGAGAACGGGTATGAAAAGATGTTCCGTCTCTGGGAAAGCACTGATCCCCAGGGCCGTTGTGCCTGTGAGTAGGCTGCCCAGGGAAGGTGAAGACCAGCAACAGCTTTCAGGGCTGGCCCCTTCCTTGTGGGAGAAGGAGCCGGACGTTTCCCATTTCGGAAATAAGCTCTGCCGAGAACGGGCACAATGAGATGTTCCGTCTCTGGGAAAGCACTGATCCCCAGGGCTTTTGTGTCTGTGAGTAGGCTGCCCACGGAAGGTGAAGACCAGCAACAGCTTTCAGGGCTGGCACCTTCCTTGTGGGAGCAGGAGCCGGACGTTTCCCTTTTCGGAAAAATTGCTCTGCCGAGAACGGACACGAGCAGATGTTCCGTCTCTGGGAAAGCACAGATCCCCAGGGCTGTTGTGCCTGTGACTAGGCTGCCCAGGGAACGTGAAGACCAGCAACAGCTTTGAGGGCTGGCACCTTCCTTGTGGGAGAAGGAGCCGGATGTTTCCCATTTCGGAAAACGGCTCTGCCGAGAACGGGTATGAAGAGGTGTTCCGTGTCTGGGAAAGCACTGATCCCCAGGGCTGTTGTGCCTGTGAGTAGGCTGCCCAGGGAAGGTGAAGACCAGCAACAGCTTTCAGGGCTGGCACCTTCCTTGTGGGAGAAGGATCCGGACGTTTCCCATTTCGGAAATAAGCTCTGCCGAGAACGGGCACAATGAGATGTTCCGTCTCTGGGAAAGCACTGATCTCCAGGGCTGTTGTGCCTGTGAATAGGTTTCCAAGGGAAGGTGAAGACCAGCAACAGCTTTCAGGGCTGGCACCTTCCTTGTGGGAGAAGGATCCGGACGTTTCCCATTTGGGAAAATTTCTCTGCCGAGAACGGGTACGATGAGATGTTCCGTCTCTGGGAAAGCACTGATCCCCAGGGCTGTTGTGCCTGTGAGTAGGCTGCCCAGGGAAGGTGAAGACCAGCAACAGCTTTCAGGGCTGGCCCCTTCCTTGTGGGAGAAGGAGCCGGACGTTTCCCATTTCGGAAAAATGGCTCTGCCGAGAACGGGCACGAGGAGATGTTCCGTCTCTGGGAAAGCACAGATCCCCAGGGCTGTTGTGCCTGTGAGTAGGCTGCCGAGGGAAGGTGAAGACCAGCAACAGCTTTGAGGGCTGGCCCCTTCCTTGTGGGAGAAGGAGCCGGACGTTTCCCATTTCGGAAAATGGCTCTGCCGAGAACAGGTATGAAAAGATGTTCCGTCTCTGGGAAAGCACAGATCCCCAGGGCTGTTGTGCCTGTGAATAGGTTTCCACGGGAAGGTGAAGACCAGCAACAGCTTTCAGGGCTGGCACCTTCCTTGTGGGAGAAGGAGCCGGACGTTTCCCAATTTGGAAAAATGGCTCTGCGAGAACGGACACGAGCAGATGTTCCGTCTCTGGGAAAGCACTGATCCCCAGGGCTGTTGTGTCTGTGAGTAGGCTGCCCAGGGAAGGTGAAGACCAGCAACAGCTTTCAGGGCTGGCCCCTTCCTTGTGGGAGAAGGATCCGGACGTTTCCCATTTCGGAAAATGGCTCTGCCGAGAACGGCCACAATGAGATGTTCCGTCTCTGGGAAAGCACAGATCCCCAGGGCTGTTGTGCCTGTGAATAGGCTGCCCAGGGATGGTGAAGACCAGCAACAGCTTTCAAGGCTGGTACCTTTCTTGTGGGAGCAGGAGCCGGACGTTTCCCTTTTCGAAAAAATTGCTCTGCCGAGAACGGACACGAGCAGATGTTCCGTGTCTGGGAAAGCACTGATCCCCAGGGCTGTTGTGCCTGTGAGTAGGCTGCTGAGGGAAGGTGAACACCAGCAACAGCTTTCAGGGCTGGCACCTTCCTTGTGGGAGAAGGAGCCGGACGTTTCCCATTTCGGAAAAATGGCTCTGCGAGAACGGACACAATTGGATGTTCCGTCTCTGGGAAAGCACTGATCCCCAGGGCTGTTGTGCCTGTGAATAGGTTTCCAAGGGAAGGTGAAGACCAGCAACAGCTTTCAGGGCTGGCACATTCCTTGTGGGAGAAGGATCCGGACGTTTCCCATTTTGGAATATTTCTCTGCCGAGAACGGGTACGATGAGATGTTCCGTCTCTGGGAAAGCACTGATCCCCAGGGCTGTTGTGCCTGTGAGTAGGCTGCCCAGGGAAGGTGAAGACCAGCAACAGCTTTCAGGGCTGGCCCCTTCCTTGTGGGAGAAGGAGCCGGACGTTCCCATTTCGGAAAAATGGCTCTGCCGAGAACGGGCACGAGGAGATGTTCCGTCTCTGGGAAAGCACAGATCCCCAGGGCTGTTGTGCCTGTGAGTAGGCTGCCCAGGGAAGGTGAAGACCAGCAACAGCTTTCAGGGCTGGCCCCTTCCTTGTGGGAGAAGGAGCCGGACGTTTCCCATTTCGGAAAATGGCTCTGCCGAGAACGGACACAATGAGATGTTCCGTCTCTGGGAAAGCACAGATCCCCAGTGCTGTTGTGCCTGTGAATAGGCTGCCCAGGGAAGGTGAAGACCAGCAACAGCTTTGAGGGCTGGCACCTTCCTTGTGGGAGAAGGAGCCGGACGTTTCCCATTTCGGAAAATGGCTCTGCCGAGAACGGGTATGAAAAGATGTTCCGTCTCTGGGAAAGCACTGATCCCCAGGGCCGTTGTGCCTGTGAGTAGGCTGCCCAGGGAAGGTGAAGACCAGCAACAGCTTTCAGGGCTGGCCCCTTCCTTGTGGGAGAAGGAGCCGGACGTTTCCCATTTCGGAAATAAGCTCTGCCGAGAACGGACACGAGCAGATGTTCCGTCTCTGGGAAAGCACTGATCCCCAGGGCTGTTGTGTCTGTGAGTAGGCTGCCCAGGGAAGGTGAAGACCAGCAACAGCTTTCAGGGCTGGCCCCTTCCTTGTGGGAGAAGGATCCGGAAGTTTCCCATTTCGGAAATAAGCTCTGCCGAGAACGGGCACAATGAGATGTTCCGTCTCTGGGAAAGCACAGATCCCCAGTGCTGTTGTGCCTGTGAGTAGGCTGCCCAGGGAAGGTGAAGACCAGCAACAGCTTTCAGGCCTGGCACCTTCCTTGTGGGAGCAGGAGCCGGACGTTTCCCTTTTCGGAAAAATTGCTCTGCCGAGAACGGACACGAGCAGATGTTCCGTCTCTGGGAAAGCACAGATCCCCAGTGCTGTTGTGCCTGTGAATAGGCTGCCCAGGGAAGGTGAAGACCAGCAACAGCTTTCAGGGCTGGCCCCTTCCTTGTGGGAGAAGGAGCCGGACGTTTCCCATTTCGGAAAATGGCTCTGCCGAGAATGGGTATGAAAAGATGTTCCGTCTCTGGGAAAGCACTGATCCCCAGGGCTGTTGTGCCTGTGAGTAGGCTGCCCAGGGAAGGTGAAGACCAGCAACAGCTTTCAGGGCTGGCCCCTTCCTTGTGGGAGAAGGATACGAACGTTTCACATTTTGGAAAATGGCTCTGCCGAGAACGGGTACGATGAGCTGTTCCGTCTCTGGGAAAGCACTGATCCCCAGGGCTCTTGTGCCTGTGACTAGGCTGCCCAGGGAAGGTGAAGACCAGCAACAGCTTTCAGGGCTGGCCCCTTCCTTGTGGGAGAAGGAGCCGGATGTTTCCCATTTCGGAAAATTGCTCTGCCGAGAACGGACACAATGAGATGTTCCGTCTCTGGGAAAGCACAGATCCCCAGTGCTGTTGTGCCTGTGAGTAGGCTGCCGAGGGAAGGTGAAGACCAGCAACAGCTTTGAGGGCTGGCCCCTTCCTTGTGGGAGAAGGAGCCGGACGTTTCCCATTTCGGAAATAAGCTCTGCCGAGAACGGGTATGAAAAGATGTTCCGTCTCTGGGAAAGCACTGATCCCCAGGGCTGTTGTGTCTGTGAGTAGGCTGCCCAGGGAAGGTGAAGACCAGCAACAGCTTTCAGGGCTGGCACCTTCCTTTTGGGAGAAGGATCCGGACGTTTCCCATTTCGGAAATAAGCTCTGCCGAGAACGGGCACAATGAGATGTTTCGACTGTGAGAAAGCACTGATCCCCAGGGCTGTTGTGCCTGTGACTAGGCTGCCCAGGGAAGGTGAAGACCAGCAACAGCTTTCAGGGCTGGCCCCTTCCTTGTGGGAGAAGGAGCCGGACGTTTCCCATTTCGGAAAATGGCTCTGCCGAGAACGGCCACAATTGGATGTTCCGTCTCTGGGAAAGCACTGATCCCCAGGGCTGTTGTGCCTGTGAATAGGTTTCCAAGGGAAGGTGAAGACCAGCCACAGCTTTCAGGGCTGGCCCCTTCCTTGTGGGAGTAGGATCCGGACGTTTCCCATTTTGGAAAATGGCTCTGCCGAGAACGGGCACAATGAGATGTTCCGTCTCTGGGAAAGCACAGATCCCCAGGGCTGTTGTGCCTGTGAATAGGTTGCCCAGGGAAGGCGAAGACCAGCAACAGCTTTGAGGGCTGGCCCCTTCCTTGTGGGAGAAGGAGCTGGACGTTTCCCATTTCGGAAAAATGGCTCTGCGAGAACGGCCACAATTGGATGTTCCGTCTCTGGGAAAGCACTGATCCCCAGGGCTGTTGTGCCTGTGAACAGGCTGCCCAGGGAAGGTGAAGACCAGCCACAGCTTTCAGGGCTGGCCCCTTCCTTGTGGGAGTAGGATCCGGACGTTTCCCATTTCGGAAGATGGCTCTGCCGAGCACGGGCACAATGAGATGTTCCGTCTCTGGGAAAGCACTGATCCCCAGGGCTGTTGTGCCTGTGAGTAGGCTGCCCAGGGAAGGTGAAGACCAGCAACAGCTTTCAGGGCTGGCCCCTTCCTTGTGGGAGAAGGAGCCGGACGTTTCCCATTTTGGAAAATGGCTCTGCGAGAACGGACACGAGCAGATGTTCCGTCTCTGGGAAAGCACTGATCCCCAGGGCTGTTGTGCCTGTGAATAGGTTGCCCAGGGAAGGTGAAGACCAGCAACAGCTTTGAGGGCTGGCCCCTTCCTTGTGGGAGAAGGAGCCGGACGTTTCCCATTTCAGAAAATGGCTCTGCCGAGAACGGACACAATGAGATGTTCCATCTCTGGGAAAGCACAGATCCCCAGGGCTGTTGTGCCTGTGAATAGGTTTCCAAGGGAAGGTGAAGACCAGCAACAGCTTTCAGGGCTGGCCCCTTCCTTGTGGGAGAAGGAGCCGGACGTTTCCCATTTCGGAAAATGGCTCTGCCGAGAACGGGCACAATGAGATGTTCCGTCTCTGGGAAAGCACTGATCCCCAGGGCTGTTGTGCCTGTGACTAGGCTGCCCAGGGAAGGTGAAGACCAGCAACAGCTTTCAGGGCTGGTACCTTCCTTGTGGGAGAAGGAGTCGGACGTTTCCCTTTTCGGAAATAAGCTCTGCCGAGAACGGACACGAGCAGATGTTCCGTCTCTGGGAAAGCACTGATCTCCAGGGCTGTTGTGCCTGTGAGTAGGCTGCCGAGGGAATGTGAAGACCAGCAACAGCTTTCAGGGCTGGCACCTTCCTTGTGGGAGAAGGAGCCGCACGTTTCCCATTTCAGAAAATGTCTCTGCCGAGAACGGACACAATGAGATGTTCCGTCTCTGGGAAAGCACAGATCCCCAGGGCTGTTGTGCCTGTGAATAGGCTGCCCAGGGATGGTGAAGACCAGCAACAGCTTTCAGGGCTGGTACCTTTCTTGTGGGAGCAGGAGCCGGACGTTTCCCTTTTCGAAAAAATTGCTCTGCCGAGAACGGACACGAGCAGATGTTCCGTCTCTGGGAAAGCACTGATCCCCAGGGCTGTTGTGCCTGTGAGTAGGCTGCCGAGGGAAGGTGAAGGCCAGCAACAGCTTTCAGGGCTGGCCCCTTCCTTGTGGGAGAAGGAGGCGGACGTTTCCCATTTTGGAAAATGGCTCTGCCGAGAACGGGTACGATGAGATGTTCCGTCTCTGGGAAAGCACTGATCCCCAGGGCTGTTGTGCCTGTGACTAGGCTGCCCAGGGAAGGTGAAGACCAGCAACAGCTTTCAGGGCTGGCCCCTTCCTTGTGGGAGAAGGAGCCGGACGTTTCCCATTTCGGAAAAATTGCTCTGCGAGAACGGCCACAATTGGATGTTCCGTCTCTGGGAAAGCACTGATCCCCAGGGCTGTTGTGCCTGTGAGTAGGCTGCCCAGGGAAGGTGAAGACCAGCAACAGCTTTCAGGGCTGGCCCCTTCCTTGTGGGAGAAGGAGCCGGACGTTTCCCATTTCGGAAAATGGCTCTGCCGAGAACGGGTATGAAGAGGTGTTCCGTCTCTGGGAAAGCACAGATCCCCAGGGCTGTTGTGCCTGTGACTAGGCTGCCCAGGGAAGGTGAAGACCAGCAACAGCTTTCAGGGCTGGCCCCTTCCTTGTGGGAGAAGGAGCCGGACGTTTCCCATTTCGGAAAATGGCTCTGCCGAGAACGGACACAATGAGATGTTCCGTCTCTGGGAAAGCACTGATCCCCAGGGCTGTTGTGCCTGTGACTAGGCTGCCCAGGGAAGGTGAACACCAGCAACAGCTTTCAGGTCTGGCCCCTTCCTTGTGGGAGAAGGAGCCGGACGTTTCCCATTTTGGAAAATGGCTCTGCCGAGAACGGGCACAATGAGATGTTCCGTCTCTGGGAAAGCACTGATCCCCAGGGCTGTTGTGCCTGTGACTAGGCTGCCCAGGGAAGGTGAAGACCAGCAACAGCTTTCAGGGCTGGCCCCTTCCTTGTGGGAGAAGGATCCGGACGTTTCCCATTTTGGAAAATGGCTCTGCCGAGATCGGGTACGATGAGATGTTCCGTCTCTGGGAAAGCACTGATCCCCAGGGCTGTTGTGCCTGTGAATAGGCTGCCCAGGGAAGGTGAAGACCAGCAACAGCTTTCAGGGCTGGCCCCTTCCTTGTGGGAGCAGGAACCGGACGTTTCCCATTTCGGAAAATGGCTGTGCCGAGAACGGACACGAGCAGATGTTCCGTCTCTGGGAAAGCACTGATCCCCAGGGCTGTTGTGCCTGTGAGTAGGCTGCCCAGGGAAGGTGAAGACCAGCAACAGCTTTCAGGGCTGGCCCCTTCCTTGTGGGAGAAGGAGCCGGACGTTTCCCATTTCGGAAAATTGCTTTGCCGAGAACGGACACGAGCAGATGTTCCGTCTCTGGGAAAGCACAGATCCCCAGGGCTGTTGTGCCTGTGAGTAGGCTGCCCAGGGAAGGTGAAGACCAGCAACAGCTCTCAGGGCTGGCCCCTTCCTTGTGGGAGAAGGATCCGGACGTTTCCCATTTCGGAAATAAGCTCTGCCGAGAACGGGCACAATTGGATGTTTCGTCTCTGGGAAAGCACTGATCCCCAGGGCTGTTGTGCCTGTGACTAGGCTGCCCAGGGAAGGTGAAGACCAGCAACAGCTTTCAGGTCTGGTACCTTCCTTGTGGGAGAAGGATCCGGACGTTTCCCATTTTGGAAAATGGCTCTGCCGAGAACGGCCACAATGAGATGTTCCGTCTCTGGGAAAGCACAGATCCCCAGGGCTGTTGTGCCTGTGAATAGGTTTCCAAGGGAAGGTGAAGACCAGCAACAGCTTTCAGGGCTGGCCCCTTCCTTGTGGGAGAAGGAGCCGGACGTTTCCCATTTCGGAAAAATTGCTCTGCGAGAACGGCCACAATTGGATGTTCCGTCTCTGGGAAAGCACTGATCCCCAGGGCTGTTGTGCCTGTGAGTAGGCTGCCCAGGGAAGGTGAAGACCAGCAACAGCTTTCAGGGCTGGCCCCTTCCTTGTGGGAGAAGGAGCCGGACGTTTCCCATTTCGGAAAATGGCTCTGCCGAGAACGGGTATGAAGAGGTGTTCCGTCTCTGGGAAAGCACAGATCCCCAGGGCTGTTGTGCCTGTGACTAGGCTGCCCAGGGAAGGTGAAGACCAGCAACAGCTTTCAGGTCTGGCCCCTTCCTTGTGGGAGAAGGAGCCGGACGTTTCCCATTTCGGAAAATGGCTCTGCCGAGAACGGACACAATGAGATGTTCCGTCTCTGGGAAAGCACTGATCCCCAGGGCTGTTGTGCCTGTGACTAGGCTGCCCAGGGAAGGTGAACACCAGCAACAGCTTTCAGGGCTGGCCCCTTCCTTGTGGGAGAAGGAGCCGGACGTTTCCCATTTCGGAAAATGGCTCTGCCGAGAACGGGCACAATGAGATGTTCCGTCTCTGGGAAAGCACTGATCCCCAGGGCTGTTGTGCCTGTGACTAGGCTGCCCAGGGAACGTGAAGACCAGCAACAGCTTTCAGGGCTGGCCCCTTCCTTGTGGGAGAAGGATCCAGACGTTTCCCATTTTGGAAAATGGCTCTGCCGAGATCGGGTACGATGAGATGTTCCGTCTCTGGGAAAGCACTGATCCCCAGGGCTGTTGTGCCTGTGAATAGGCTGCCCAGGGAAGGTGAAGACCAGCAACAGCTTTCAGGGCTGGCCCCTTCCTTGTGGGAGCAGGAGCCGGACGTTTCCCTTTTCGGAAAAATTGCTCTGCCGAGAACGGACACGAGCAGATGTTCCGTCTCTGGGAAAGCACTGATCCCCAGGGCTGTTGTGCCTGTGAGTAGGCTGCCCAGGGAAGGTGAAGACCAGCAACAGCTTTCAGGGCTGGCCCCTTCCTTGTGGGAGAAGGAGCCGGACGTTTCCCATTTCGGAAAATTGCTTTGCCGAGAACGGACACGAGCAGATGTTCCGTCTCTGGGAAAGCACAGATCCCCAGGGCTGTTGTGCCTGTGAGTAGGCTGCCCAGGGAAGGTGAAGACCAGCAACAGCTCTCAGGGCTGGCCCCTTCCTTGTGGGAGAAGGATCCGGACGTTTCCCATTTCGGAAATAAGCTCTGCCGAGAACGGGCACAATTGGATGTTTCGTCTCTGGGAAAGCACTGATCCCCAGGGCTGTTGTGCCTGTGACTAGGCTGCCCAGGGAAGGTGAAGACCAGCAACAGCTTTCAGGTCTGGTACCTTCCTTGTGGGAGAAGGAGCCGGACGGTTCCCATTTTGGAAAATGGCTCTGCCGAGAACGGCCACAATGAGATGTTCCGTCTCTGGGAAAGCACAGATCCCCAGGGCTGTTGTGCCTGTGAATAGGTTTCCAAGGGAAGGTGAAGACCAGCAACAGCTTTCAGGGCTGGCACCTTCCTTGTGGGAGAAGGAGCCGGACGTTTCCCTTTTCGGAAAAAGGCTCTGCCGAGAACGGACACGAGCAGATGTTCCGTCTCTGGGAAAGCACTGATCTCAAGGGCTGTTGTGACTGTGACTAGGCTGCCCAGGGAAGGTGAAGACCAGCAACAGCTTTCAGGGCTGGCCCCTTCCTTGTGGGAGAAGGAGCCGGACGTTTCCCTTTTCGGAAAATGGCTCTGCCGAGAACGGGTATGAAAAGATGTTCCGTCTCTGGGAAAGCACTGATCCCCAGGGCTGTTGTGCCTGTGAGTAGGCTGCCCAGGGAAGGTGAAGACCAGCAACAGCTTTGAGGGCTGGCCCCTTCCTTGTGGGAGAAGGATCCGGACGTTTCCCATTTTGGAAAATGGCTCTGCCGAGAACGGGTACGATGAGATGTTCCGTCTCTGGGAAAGCACTGATCCCCAGGGCTGTTGTGCCTGTGAGTAGGCTGCCCAGGGAAGGTGAAGACCAGCAACAGCTTTGAGGGCTGGCCCCTTCCTTGTGGGAGAAGGAGCCGGACGTTTCCCATTTCGGAAAATGGCTCTGCCGAGAACGCGTACGATGAGATATTCCGTCTCTGGGAAAGCACTGATCTCCAGGGCTGTTGTGCCTGTGACTAGGCTGCCCAGGGAAGGTGAAGACCAGCAACAGCTTTCAGGTCTGGCCCCTTCCTTGTGGGAGAAGGATCCGGACGTTTACCATTTCGGAAAAATTGCTCTGCCGAGAACGGACACAATGAGATGTTCCGTCTCTGGGAAAGCACAGATCCCCAGGGCTGTTGTGCCTGTGAATAGGCTGCCCAGGGAACGTGAAGACCAGCAACAGCTTTCAGGGCTGGCACCTTCCTTGTGGGAGCAGGAGCCGGACGTTTCCCTTTTCGGAAAAATTGCTCTGCCGAGAACGGACACGAGCAGATGTTCCGTCTCTGGGAAAGCACTGATCCCCAGTGCTGTTGTGCCTGTGAATAGGCTGCCCAGGGAACGTGAAGACCAGCAACAGCTTTCAGGGCTGGCCCCTTCCTTGTGGGAGAAGGATACGAACGTTTCCCATTTCGGAAAATGGCTCTGCCGTGAACGGGTACGATGAGATGTTCAGTCTCTGGGAAAGCACAGATCCCCAGGGCTGTTGTGCCTGTGAATAGGCTGCCCAGGGAAGGTGAAGACCAGCAACAGCTTTCAGGGCTGGCCCCTTCCTTGTGGGAGAAGGATACGAACGTTTCCCATTTTGGAAAATGGCTCTGCCGAGAACGGGTACGATGAGATGTTCAGTCTCTGGGAAAGCACAGATCCCCAGGGCTGTTGTGGCTGTGAATAGGCTGCCCAGGGATGGTGAAGACCAGCAACAGCTTTCAAGGCTGGTACCTTTCTTGTGGGAGCAGGAGCCGGACGTTTCCCTTTTCGAAAAAATTGCTCTGCCGAGAACGGACACGAGCAGATGTTCCGTCTCTGGGAAAGCACTGATCCCCAGGGCTGTTGTGCCTGTGAATAGGCTGCCCAGGGAAGGTGAAGACCAGCAACAGCTTTCAGGGCTGGCCCCTTCCTTGTGGGAGAAGGATACGAACGTTTCACATTTTGGAAAATGGCTCTGCGAGAACGGCCACAATTGGATGTTCCGTCTCTGGGAAAGCACTGGTCTCCAGGGCTGTTGTGCCTGTGAGTAGGCTGCCGAGGGAAGGTGAAGATCAGCAACAGCTTTCAGGGCTGGCCCCTTCCTTGTGGGAGAAGGAGCCGGACGTTTCCCATTTCGGAAAATGGCTCTGCCGAGAACAGGTATGAAAAGATGTTCCGTCTCTGGGAAAGCACTGATCCCCAGGGCTGTTGTGCCTGTGAGTAGGCTGCCCAGGGAAGGTGAAGACCAGCAACAGCTTTCAGGGCTGGCCCCTTCCTTGTGGGAGAAGGAGCCGGACGTTTCCCATTTCGGAAAATGGCTCTGCCGAGAACGGACACAATGAGATGTTCCGTCTCTGGGAAAGCACAGATCCCCAGGGCTGTTGTGCCTGTGAATAGGCTGCCCAGGGAACGTGAAGACCAGCAACAGCTTTCAGGGCTGGCACCTTCCTTGTGGGAGCAGGAGCCGACGTTTCCCTTTTCGGAAAAACTGCTCTGCCGAGAACGGACACGAGCAGATGTTCCGTCTCTGGGAAAGCACTGATCTCCAGGGCTGTTGTGCCTGTGAGTAGGCTGCTGAGGGAAAGTGAAGACCAGCAACAGCTTTCAGGGCTGGCACCTTCCTTGTGGGAGAAGGAGCCGCACGTTTCCCATTTCGGAAAAATGGCTCTGCGAGAACGGCCACAATTGGATGTTCCGTCTCTGGGAAAGCACTGATCCCCAGGGCTGTTGTGCCTGTGAATAGGCTGCCCAGGGAAGGTGAAGACAAGCAACAGCTTTCAGGGCTGGCACCTTCCTTGTGGGAGAAGGATACGAACGTTTCACATTTTGGAAAATGGCTCTGCGAGAACGGCCACAATTGGATGTTCCGTCTCTGGGAAAGCACTGATCTCCAGGGCTGTTGTGCCTGTGAGTAGGCTGCCGAGGGAAGGTGAAGACCAGCAACAGCTTTCAGGGCTGGCCCCTTCCTTGTGGGAGAAGGATACGAACGTTTCCCATTTCGGAAAATGGCTCTGCCGAGAACGGGTATGAAAAGATGTTCCGTCTCTGGGAAAGCACTGATCCCCAGGGCTGTTGTGTCTGTGAGTAGGCTGCCCAGGGAAGGTGAAGACCAACAACAGCTCTCAGGGCTGGCACCTTCCTTGTGGGAGAAGGATCCGGACGTTTCCCATTTCAGAAAATGGCTCTGCCGAGAGCGGGCACAATGAGATGTTCCGTCTCTGGGAAAGCACTGATCCCCAGGGCTGTTGTGCCTGTGAATAGGCTGCCCAGGGAAGGTGAAGACCAGCAACAGCTTTCAGGGCTGGCACCTTCCTTGTGGGAGAAGGATCAGGACGTTTCCCTTTTCAGAAAAAGGCTCTGCCGAGAACGGACACGAGCAGATGTTCCGTCTCTGGGAAAGCACTGATCTCCAGGGCTGTTGTGCCTGTGAGTAGGCTGCCCAGGGAAGGTGAAGACCAGCAACAGCTTTCAGGGCTGGCCCCTTCCTTGTGGGAGAAGGAGCCGGACGTTTCCCATTTCGGAAAAATGGCTCTGCGAGAACGGCCACAATTGGATGTTCCATCTCTGGGAAAGCATTGATCCCCAGGGCTGTTGTGCCTGTGACTAGGCTGCCAGGGAAGGTGAAGACCAGCAACAGCTTTCAGGGCTGGCCCCTTCCTTGTGGGAGAAGGAGCCGGACGTTTCCCATTTCGGAAAAATGGCTGTGCGAGAACGGACACAATTGGATGTTCCGTCTCTGGGAAAGCACGGATCCCCAGGGCTGTTGTGCCTGTGACTAGGCTGCCCAGGGAAGGTGAAGACCAGCAACAGCTTTCAGGGCTGGCCCCTTCCTTGTGGGAGAAGGAGCCGGACGTTTCCCTTTTCGTAAAAAGGCTCTGCCGAGAACGGGTATGAAGAGATGTTTCATCTCTGGGAAAGCACTGATCCCCAGGGCTGTTGTGCCTGTGACTAGGCTGCCCAGGGAAGGTGAAGACCAGCAACAGCTTTGAGGGCTGGCACCTTCCTTGTGGGAGAAGGAGCCGGACGTTCGCAGTTTTGGAAAAATGGCTCTGCGAGAACGGCCGCGAGGAGATGTTCCGACTCTGGGAAAGCACTGATCCCCAGGGCTGTTGTGCCTGTGAATAGGTTTCCAAGGGAAGGTGAAGACCAGCAACAGCTTTGAGGGCTGGCACCTTCCTTGTGGGAGTAGGATCCGGACGTTTCCCATTTCGGAAAATGGCTCTGCCGAGAACGGCCACAATGAGATGTTCCGTCTCTGGGAAAGCACAGATCCCCAGGGCTGTTGTGTCTGTGAGTAGGCTGCCAAGGGAAGGTGAAGACCAGCAACAGCTTTCAGGGCTGGCCCCTTCCTTGTGGGAGAAGGAGCCGGACGTTTCCCTTTTCGTAAAAAGGCTCTGCCGAGAACGGGTATGAAGAGATGTTTCATCTCTGGGAAAGCACTGATCCCCAGGGCTGTTGTGCCTGTGACTAGGCTGCCCAGGGAAGGTGAAGACCAGCAACAGCTTTGAGGGCTGGCACCTTCCTTGTGGGAGAAGGAGCCGGACGTTCGCAGTTTTGGAAAAATGGCTCTGCGAGAACGGCCGCGAGGAGATGTTCCGACTCTGGGAAAGCACTGATCCCCAGGGCTGTTGTGCCTGTGAATAGGTTTCCAAGGGAAGGTGAAGACCAGCAACAGCTTTCAGGGCTCACCCCTTCCTTGTGGGAGTAGGATCCGGACGTTTCCCATTTCGGAAAATGGCTCTGCCGAGAACGGCCACAATGAGATGTTCCGTCTCTGGGAAAGCACAGATCCCCAGGGCTGTTGTGTCTGTGAGTAGGCTGCCCAGGGAAGGTGAAGACCAACAACAGCTCTCAGGGCTGGCACCTTCCTTGTGGGAGAAGGATCCGGACGTTTCCCATTTCAGAAAATGGCTCTGCCGAGAGCGGGCACAATGAGATGTTCCGTCTCTGGGAAAGCACTGATCCCCAGGGCTGTTGTGCCTGTGACTAGGCTGCCCAGGGAAGGTGAAGACCAGCAACAGCTTTCAGGGCTGGCACCTTCCTTGTGGGAGAAGGATCAGGACGTTTCCCTTTTCAGAAAAAGGCTCTGCCGAGAACGGACACGAGCAGATGTTCCGTCTCTGGGAAAGCACTGATCTCCAGGGCTGTTGTGCCTGTGAGTAGGCTGCCCAGGGAAGGTGAAGACCAGCAACAGCTTTCAGGGCTGGCCCCTTCCTTGTGGGAGAAGGAGCCGGACGTTCGCAGTTTTGGAAAAATGGCTCTGCGAGAACGGCCGCGAGGAGATGTTCCGACTCTGGGAAAGCACTGATCCCCAGGGCTGTTGTGCCTGTGAATAGGTTTCCAAGGGAAGGTGAAGACCAGCAACAGCTTTGAGGGCTGGCCCCTTCCTTGTGGGAGAAGGAGCCGGACGTTTCCCAATTTGGAAAAATGGCTCTGCGAGAACGGACACGAGCAGATGTTCCGTCTCTGGGAAAGCACTGATCCCCAGGGCTTTGGTGACTGTGAATAGGTTGCCAAAGGAAGGTGAAGACCAGCAACAGCTTTCAGGGCTGGCCCCTTCCTTGTGGGAGAAGGAGCCGGACGTTTCCCTTTTCAGAAAACGGCTCTGCCCAGAACGGGTATGAAAAGATGTTCCGTCTCTGGGAAAGCACTGATCCCCAGGGCTGTTGTGCCTGTGAGTAGGCTGCCCAGGGAAGGTGAAGACCAGCAACAGCTCTCAGGGCTGGCACCTTCCTTGTGGGAGAAGGAGCCGGACGTTTCCCATTTCGGAAATAAGCTCTGCCGAGAACGGACACGAGCAGATGTTCCGTCTCTGGGAAAGCACTGATCCCCAGGGCTGTTGTGCCTGTGAGTAGGCTGCCCAGGGAACGTGAAGACCAGCAACAGCTTTCAGGGCTGGCCCCTTCCTTGTGGGAGAAGGAGCCGGACGTTTCCCATTTCGGAAAAATGGCTCTGCGAGAACGGCCACAAAGAGATGTTCCGACTCTGGGAAAGCACTGATCCCCAGGGCTGTTTTGCCTGTGTCTAGGCTGCCAAGGGAAGGTGAAGACCAGCAACAGCTTTCAGGGCTGGCACCTTCCTTGTGGGAGCGGGAGCCGGACGTTTCCCATTTTGGAAAAATTGCTCTGCCGAGAACGGACACAATGAGATGTTCCGTCTCTGGGAAAGCACTGATCCCCTGGGCTGTTGTGCCTGTGAATAGGCTGCCCAGGGAACGTGAAGACCAGCAACAGCTTTCAGGGCTGGCCCCTTCCTTGTGGGAGAAGGAGCCGGACGTTTCCCTTTTCGTAAAAAGGCTCTGCCGAGAACGGGTATGAAGAGATGTTTCATCTCTGGGAAAGCACTGATCCCCAGGGCTGTTGTGCCTGTGAATAGGTTGCCCAGGGAAGGTGAAGACCAGCAACAGCTTTGAGGGCTGGCACCTTCCTTGTGGGAGAAGGAGCCGGACGTTCGCAGTTTTGGAAAAATGGCACTGCGAGAACGGCCGCGAGGAGATGTTACGACTCTGGGAAAGCACTGATCCCCAGGGCTGTTGTGCCTGTGAATAGGTTTCCAAGGGAAGGTGAAGACCAGCAACAGCTTTCAGGGCTGGCCCCTTCCTTGTGGGAGAAGGATCAGGACGTTTCCCATTTCGGAAAAAGGCTCTGCCGAGAACGGACACGAGCAGATGTTCCGTCTCTGGGAAAGCACTGATCTCCAGGGCTGTTGTGCCTGTGAGTAGGCTGCCCAGGGAAGGTGAAGACCAGCAACAGCTTTCAGGGCTGGCCCCTTCCTTGTGGGAGAAGGATCCGGACGTTTCCCATTTCGGAAAAATGGCTCTGCGAGAACGGCCACAATTGGATGTTCCGTCTCTGGGAAAGCATTGATCCCCAGGCCTGTTGTGCCTGTGACTAGGCTGCCCAGGGAAGGTGAAGACCAGCAACAGCTTTCAGGGCTGGCACCTTCCTTGTGGGAGAAGGAGCCGGACGTTTCCCATTTCGGAAAATGGCTCTGCCGAGAACGGACACGAGCAGATGTTCCGTCTCTGGGAAAGCACTGATCCCCAGGGCTGTTGTGCCTGTGAGTAGGCTGCCCAGGGAAGGTGAAGACCAGCAACAGCTTTCAGGGCTGGCCCCTTCCTTGTGGGAGAAGGAGCCGGACGTTTCCCATTTTGGAAAATGGCTCTGCCGAGAACGGGTACGATGAGATGTTCCGTCTCTGGGAAAGCACTGATCCCCAGGGCTGTTGTGCCTGTGAATAGGTTTCCATGGGAAGGTGAAGACCAGCAACAGCTTTCAGGGCTGGCCCCTTCCTTGTGGGAGTAGGATCCGGACGTTTCCCATTTCGGAAAATGGCTCTGCCGAGAACGGCCACAATGAGATGTTCCGTGTCTGGGAAAGCACAGATCCCCAGGGCTGTTGTGCCTGTGAGTAGGCTGCCCAGGGAAGGTGAAGACCAGCAACAGCTCTCAGGGCTGGCACCTTCCTTGTGGGAGAAGGATCCGGACGTTTCCCATTTCGGAAAATGGCTCTGCCGAGAACGGGCACAATGAGATGCTCCGTCTCTGGGAAAGCACTGATCCCCAGGGCTGTTGTGCCTGTGACTAGGCTGCCCAGGGAAGGTGAAGACCAGCAACAGGTTTCAGGGCTGGCCCCTTCCTTGTGGGAGAAGGATCAGGACGTTTCCCTTTTCAGAAAAAGGCTCTGCCGAGAACGGACACGAGCAGATGTTCCGTCTCTGGGAAAGCACTGATCTCCAGGGCTGTTGTGCCTGTGAGTAGGGTGCCCAGGGAAGGTGAAGACCAGCAACAGCTTTCAGGGCTGGCCCCTTCCTTGTGGGAGAAGGAGCCGGACGTTTCCCATTTCGGAAAAATGGCTCTGCGAGAACGGCCACAATTGGATGTTCCGTCTCTGGGAAAGCATTGATCCCCAGGGCTGTTGTGCCTGTGACTAGGCTGTCAGGGAAGGTGAAGACCAGCAACAGCTTTCAGGGCTGGCCCCTTCCTTGTGGGAGAAGGAGCCGGACGTTTCCCATTTCGGAAAATGGCTCTGCCGAGAACGGACACGAGCAGATGTTCCGTCTCTGGGAAAGCACTGATCCCCAGGGCTGTTGTGCCTGTGAATAGGTTGCCCAGGGAAGGTGAAGACCAGCAACAGCTTTGAGGGCTGGCACCTTCCTTGTGGGAGAAGGAGCCGGACGTTTCCCATTTCGGAAAATGGCTCTGCGAGAACGGACACGAGCAGATGTTCCGTCTCTGGGAAAGCACTGATCCCCAGGGCTGTTGTGCCTGTGAATAGGTTGCCCAGGGAAGGTGAAGACCAGCAACAGCTTTCAGGGCTGGCACTTTCCTTGTAGGAGAAGGAGCCGGACGTTTCCCATTTCGGAAAAATTCCTCTGCGAGAACGGCCACAATGAGATGTTCCGTCTCTGGGAAAGCACTGATCCCCAGGGCTGTTGTGCCTGTGACTAGGCTGCCCAGGGAACGTGAAGACCAGCAACAGCTTTCAGGGCTAGCCCCTTCCTTGTGGGTGAAGGAGCTGGACGTTTCCCATTTCTGAAAATGGCTCTGCCGAGAACGGGTATGAAGAGATGTTCCGTGTCTGGGAAAGCACTGATCCCCAGGGCTGTTGTGCCTGTGAGTAGGCTGCCCAGGGAAGGTGAAGACCAGCAACAGCTTTCAGGGCTGGCCCCTTCCTTGTGGGAGAAGGATACGGACGTTTCCCATTTTGGAAAACGGCTCTGCCGAGAACGGGTACGATGAGATGTTCCGTCTCTGGGAAAGCACTGATCCCCAGGGCTGTTGTGCCTGTGAATAGGTTTCCAAGGGAAGGTGAAGACCAGCAACAGCTTTCAGGGCTGGCACCTTCCTTGTGGGAGTAGGATCCGGACGTTTCCCATTTCGGAAAATGGCTCTGCCGAGAACGGCCACAATGAGATGTTCCGTCTCTGGGAAATCACAGATCCCCAGGGCTGTTGTTCCTGTGAGTAGGCTGCCCAGGGAAGGTGAAGACCAACAACAGCTCTCAGGGCTGGCACCTTCCTTGTGGGAGAAGGATCCGGACGTTTCCCTTTTCAGAAAAAGGCTCTGCCGAGAACGGACACGAGCAGATGTTCCGTCTCTGGGAAAGCACTGATCTCCAGGGCTGTTGTGCCTGTGAGTAGGCTGCCCAGGGAAGGTGAAGACCAGCAACAGCTTTCAGGGCTGGCCCCTTCCTTGTGGGAGAAGGAGCCGGACGTTTCCCATTTCGGAAAAATGGCTCTGCGAGAACGGCCACAATTGGATGTTCCAACTCTGGGAAAGCATTGATCCCCAGGGCTGTTGTGCCTGTGACTAGGCTGCCAGGGAAGGTGAAGACCAGCAACAGCTTTCAGGGCTGGCACCTTCCTTGTGGGAGGAGGAGCCGGACGTTTCCCATTTCGGAAAATGGCTCTGCCGAGAACGGACACGAGCAGATGTTCCGTCTCTGGGAAAGCACGGATCCCCAGGGCTGTTGTGCCTGTGACTAGGCTGCCAAGGGAAGGTGAAGACCAGCAACAGCTTTCAGGGCTGGCCCCTTCCTTGTGGGAGAAGGATCCGGATGTTTCCCTTTTCGTAAAAAGGCTCTGCCGAGAACGGGTATGAAGAGATGTTTCATCTCTGGGAAAGCACTGATCCCCAGGGCTGTTGTGCCTGTGACTAGGCTGCCCAGGGAAGGTGAAGACCAGCAACAGCTTTGAGGGCTGGCACCTTCCTTGTGGGAGAAGGAGCCGGTCGTTCGCAGTTTTGGAAAAATGGCTCTGCGAGAACGGCCTCGAGGAGATGTTCCGACTCTGGGAAAGCACTGATCCCCAGGGCTGTTGTGCCTGTGAATAGGTTTCCAAGGGAAGGTGAAGACCAGCAACAGCTTTCAGGGCTGGCCCCTTCCTTGTGGGAGAAGGAGCCGGACGTTTCCCAATTTGGAAAAATGGCTCTGCGAGAACGGACACGAGCAGATGTTCCGTCTCTGGGAAAGCACTGATCCCCAGGGCTCTTGTGCCTGTGAATAGGTTGCCCAGGGAAGGTAAAGACCAGCAACAGCTTTCAGGGCTGGCCCCTTCCTTGTGGGAGAAGGAGCCGGACGTTTCCCTTTTCAGAAAACGGCTCTGCCCAGAACGGGTATGAAAAGATGTTCCGTCTCTGGGAAAGCACTGATCCCCAGGGCTGTTGTGCCTGTGAGTAGGTTTCCAAGGGAAGGTGAAGACCAGCAACAGCTTTCAGGGCTCGCCCCTTCCTTGTGGGAGAAGGATCCGGACGTTTCCCATTTCGGAAAATTGCTCTGCCGAGAACGGATACGAGCAGATGTTCCGTCTCTGGGAAAGCACTGATCCCCAGGGCTGTTGTGCCTGTGACTAGGCTGCCCAGGGAAGGTGAAGACCAGCAACAGCTTTCAGGGCTGGCCCCTTCCTTGTGGGAGAAGGAGCCGGACGTTTCCCATTTCGGAAAAATGGCTCTGCGAGAACGGCCACAAAGAGATGTTCCGACTCTGGGAAAGCACTGATCCCCAGGGCTGTTGTGCCTGTGTCTAGGCTGCCCAGGGAAGGTGAAGACCAGCAACAGCTTTCAGGGCTGGCACCTTCCTTGTGGGAGAAGGAGCCGGACGTTTCCCATTTTGGAAAAATGGCTCTGCCGAGAACGGGTACGATGAGATGTTCCGTCTCTGGGAAAGCACTGATCCCCAGGGCTGTTATGCCTGTGAATAGGCTGCCCAGGGAACGTGAAGACCAGCAACAGCTTTCAGGGCTGGCCCCTTCCTTGTGGGAGAAGGAGCCGGACGTTTCCCTTTTCGTAAAAAGGCTCTGCCGAGAACGGGTATGAAGAGATGTTCCGTCTCTGGGAAAGCACTGATCCCCAGGGCTGTTGTGCCTGTGAATAGGTTGCCCAGGGAAGGTGAAGACCAGCAACAGCTTTGAGGGCTGGCACCTTCCTTGTGGGAGAAGGAGCCGGACGTTCGCAGTTTTGGAAAAATGGCACTGCGAGAACGGCCGCGAGGAGATGTTACGACTCTGGGAAAGCACTGATCCCCAGGGCTGTTGTGCCTGTGAATAGGTTTCCAAGGGAAGGTGAAGACCAGCAACAGCTTTCAGGGCTGGCCCCTTCCTTGTGGGAGAATGATCAGGACGTTTCCCATTTCGGAAAAAGGCTCTGCCGAGAACGGACACGAGCAGATGTTCCGTCTCTGGGAAAGCACTGATCTCCAGGGCTGTTGTGCCTGTGAGTAGGCTGCCCAGGGAAGGTGAAGAGCAGCAACAGCTTTCAGGGCTGGCCCCTTCCTTGTGGGAGAAGGAGCCGGACGTTTCCCATTTCGGAAAAATGGCTCTGCGAGAACGGCCACAATTGGATGTTCCGTCTCTGGGAAAGCATTGATCCCCAGGCCTGTTGTGCCTGTGACTAGGCTGCCCAGGGAAGGTGAAGACCAGCAACAGCTTTCAGGGCTGGCCCCTTCCTTGTGGGAGAAGGAGCCGGACGTTTCCCATTTCGGAAAATGGCTCTGCCGAGAACGGACACGAGCAGATGTTCCGTCTCTGGGAAAGCACTGATCCCCAGGGCTGTTGTGTCTGTGACTAGGCTGCCCAGGGAAGGTGAAGACCAGCAACAGCTTTCAGGGCTGGCCCCTTCCTTGTGGGAGAAGGAGCCGGACGTTTCCCATTTTGGAAAATGGCTCTGCCGAGAACGGGTACGATGAGATGTTCCGTCTCTGGGAAAGCACTGATCCCCAGGGCTGTTGTGCCTGTGAATAGGTTTCCAAGGGAAGGTGAAGACCAGCAACAGCTTTCAGGGCTCGCCCCTTCCTTGTGGGAGTAGGATCCGGACGTTTCCCATTTCGGAAAATGGCTCTGCCGAGAACGGCCGCAATGAGATGCTCCGTCTCTGGGAAAGCACTGATCCCCAGGGCTGTTGTGCCTGTGACTAGGCTGCCCAGGGAAGGTGAAGACCAGCAACAGGTTTCAGGGCTGGCCCCTTCCTTGTGGGAGAAGGATCAGGACGTTTCCCATTTCAGAAAAAGGCTCTGCCGAGAACGGACACGAGCAGATGTTCCGTCTCTGGGAAAGCACTGATCTCCAGGGCTGTTGTGCCTGTGAGTAGGCTGCCCAGGGAAGGTGAAGACCAGCAACAGCTTTGAGGGCTGGCCCCTTCCTTTTGGGAGAAGGAGCCGGACGTTTCCCATTTCGGAAAAATGGCACTGCGAGAACGGCCACAATTGGATGTTCCGTCTCTGGGAAAGCATTGATCCCCAGGGCTGTTGTGCCTGTGACTAGGCTGCCAGGGAAGGTGAAGACCAGCAAGAGCTTTCAGGGCTGGCCCCTACCTTGTGGGAGAAGGAGCCGGACGTTTCCCATTTCGGAAAATGGCTGTGCCGAGAACGGACACGAGCAGATGTTCCGTCTCTGGGAAAGCACTGATCCCCAGGGCTGTTGTGCCTGTGAGTAGGCTGCCCAGGGAAGGTGAAGACCAGCAACAGCTTTCAGGGCTGGCACCTTCCTTGTGGGAGAAGGATCCGGACGTTTCCCATTTCGGAAAAATGGCTCTGCGAGAACGGACACAATTGGATGTTCCGTCTCTGGGAAAGCACTGATCCCCAGGGCTGTTGTGCCTGTGACTAGGCTGCCAAGGGAAGGTGAAGACCAGCAACAGCTTTCAGGGCTGGCCCCTTCCTTGTGGGAGAAGGAGCCGGACGTTTCCCATTTCGGAAAATGGCTCTGCCGAGAACGGCCACAATTGGATGTTCCGACTCTGGGAAAGCACTGATCCCCAGGGCTGTTGTGCCTGTGTCTAGGCTGCCAAGGGAAGGTGAAGACCAGCAACAGCTTTCAGGGCTGGCACCTTCGTTGTGGGAGCAGGAGCTGGACGTTTCCCATTTTGGAAAAATTGCTCTGCCGAGAACGGACACGAGCAGATGTTCCGTCTCTGGGAAAGCACTGATCCCCAGGGCTGTTGTGCCTGTGAATAGGCTGCCCAGGGAACGTGAAGACCAGCAACAGCTTTCAGGGCTGGCAGCTTCCTTGTGGGAGAAGGATCCGGACGTTTCCCTTTTCGTAAAAAGGCTCTGCCGAGAACGGGTATGAAGAGATGTTTCATCTCTGGGAAAGCACTGATCCCCAGGGCTGTTGTGCCTGTGAATAGGTTGCCCAGGGAAGGTGAAGACCAGCAACAGCTTTGAGGGCTGGCACCTTCCTTGTGGGAGAAGGAGCCGGACGTTCGCAGTTTTGGAAAAATGGCTCTGCGAGAACGGCCGCGAGGAGATGTTCCGACTCTGGGAAAGCACTGATCCCCAGGGCTGTTATGCCTGTGAATAGGTTTCCAAGGGAAGGTGAAGACCAGCAACAGCTTTCAGGGCTGGCCCCTTCCTTGTGGGAGAAGCATCCAGACGTTTCCCAATTTGGAAAAATGGCTCTGCCGAGAACGGACACGAGCAGATGTTCCGTCTCTGGGAAAGCACTGATCCCCAGGGCTGTTGTGCCTGTGAATAGGTTGCCCAGGAAGGTGAAGACCAGCAACAGCTTTCAGGGCTGGCCCCTTCCTTGTGGGAGAAGGAGCCGGACGTTTCCCTTTTCAGAAAACGGCTCTGCCCAGAACGGGTATGAAAAGATGTTCTGTCTCTGGGAAAGCACTGATCCCCAGGGCTGTTGTGCCTGTGAATAGGTTTCCAAGGGAAGGTGAAGACCAGCAACAGCTTTCAGGGCTGGCCCCTTCCTTGTGGGAGAAGCATCCGGACGTTTCCCAATTTGGAAAAATGGCTCTGCGAGAACGGACACGAGCAGATGTTCCGTCTCTGGGAAAGCACTGATCCCCAGGGCTGTTGTGCCTGTGAATAGGCTGCCGAGGGAACGTGAAGACCAGCAACAGCTTTCAGGGCTGGCCCCTTCCTTGTGGGAGAAGGAGCCGGACGTTTCCCTTTTCAGAAAACGGCTCTGCCCAGAACGGGTATGAAAAGATGTTCCGTCTCTGGGAAAGCACTGATCCCCAGGGCTGTTGTGCCTGTGAGTAGGTTTCCAAGGGAAGGTGAAGACCAGCAACAGCTTTCAGGGCTCACCCCTTCCTTGTGGGAGAAGGAGCCGGACGTTTCCCATTTCGGAAAATTGCTCTGCCGAGAACGGACACGAGCAGATGTTCCGTCTCTGGGAAAGCACTGATCCCCAGGGCTGTTGTGCCTGTGAATAGGCTGCGCAGGGAAGGTGAAGACCAGCAACAGCTCTCAGGGCTGGCACCTTCCTTGTGGGAGAAGGAGCCGGACGTTTCCCATTTCGGAAATAAGCTGTGCCGAGAACGGGCACAATTGGATGTTCCATCTCTGGGAAAGCACTGATCCCCAGGGCTGTTGTGCCTGTGAGTAGGCTGCCCAGGGATGGTGAAGACCAGCAACAGCTTTCAGGTCTGGCCCCTTCCTTGTGGGAGAAGGAGCCGGACGGTTCCCATTTTGGAAAATGGCTCTGCCGAGAACGGGCACAATGAGATGTTCCGTCTCTGGGAAAGCACAGATCCCCAGGGCTGTTGTGCCTGTGAATAGGTTTCCAAGGGAAGGTGAAGACCAGCAACAGCTTTCAGGGCTGGCCCCTTCCTTGTGGGAGAAGGAGCTGGACGTTTCCCATTTTGGAAAATGGCTCTGCCGAGAACGGGTATGACGAGGTGTTCCGTGTCTGGGAAAGCACTGATCCCCAGGGCTGTTGTGCCTGTGACTAGGCTGCCAAGGGAAGGTGAAGACCAGCAACAGCTTTCAGGGCTGGCACCTTCCTTGTGGGAGCGGGAGCCGGACGTTTCCCATTTTGGAAAAATTGCTCTGCCGAGAACGGACACAATGAGATGTTCCGACTCTGGGAAAGCACTGATCCCCAGGGCTGTTGTGCCTGTGACTAGGCTGCCCAGGGAACGTGAAGACCAGCAACAGCTTTCAGGGCTGGCACCTTCCTTGTGGGAGAAGGATCCGGACGTTTCCCTTTTCGTAAAAAGGCTCTGCCGAGAACGGGTATGAAGAGATGTTTCATCTCTGGGAAAGCACTGATCCCCAGGGCTGTTGTGCCTGTGAATAGGATGCCCAGGGAAGGTGAAGACCAGCAACAGCTTTCAGGGCTGGCACCTTCCTTGTGGGAGAAGGAGCCGGACGTTCGCAGTTTTGGAAAATGGCACTGCGAGAACGGCCGCGAGGAGATGTTACGACTCTGGGAAAGCACTGATCCCCAGGGCTGTTGTGCCTGTGACTAGGCTGCCCAGGGAAGGTGAAGACCAGCAACAGCTTTCAGGGCTGGCCCCTTCCTTGTGGGAGAAGGAGCCGGACGTTTCCCATTTTGGAAAATGGCTCTGCCGAGAACGGGTACGATGAGATGTTCCGTCTCTGGGAAAGCACAGATCCCCAGGGCTGTTGTGCCTGTGACTAGGCTGCCCAGGGAAGGTGAAGACCAGCAACAGCTTTCAGGGCTGGCCCCTTCCTTGTGGGAGAAGGAGCCGGACGTTTCCCATTTCGGAAATAAGCTCTGCCGAGAACGGCCACAATGAGATGTTCCGTGTCTGGGAAAGCACAGATCCCCAGGGCTGTTGTGCCTGTGAGTAGGCTGCCCAGGGAAGGTGAAGACCAGCAACAGCTTTCAGGGCTGGCCCCTTCCTTGTGGGAGAAGGAGCCGGACGTTTCCCATTTTGGAAAATTTCTCTGCCGAGAACGGACACGAGCAGATGTTCCGTCTCTGGGAAAGCACTGATCCCCAGGGCTGTTGTGCCTGTGAGTAGGCTGCCCAGGGAAGGTGAAGACCAGCAACAGCTTTCAGGGCTGGCAGCTTCCTTGTGGGAGAAGGATCCGGACGTTTCCCTTTTCGTAAAAAGGCTCTGCCGAGAACGGGTATGAAGAGATGTTTCATCTCTGGGAAAGCACTGATCCCCAGGGCTGTTGTGCCTGTGAATAGGTTGCCCAGGGAAGGTGAAGACCAGCAACAGCTTTGAGGGCTGGCACCTTCCTTGTGGGAGAAGGAGCCGGACGTTCGCAGTTTTGGAAAAATGGCTCTGCGAGAACGGCCGCGAGGAGATGTTCCGACTCTGGGAAAGCACTGATCCCCAGGGCTGTTATGCCTGTGAATAGGTTTCCAAGGGAAGGTGAAGACCAGCAACAGCTTTCAGGGCTGGCCCCTTCCTTGTGGGAGAAGCATCCAGACGTTTCCCAATTTGGAAAAATGGCTCTGCCGAGAACGGGTACGATGAGATGTTCCGTCTCTGGGAAAGCACTGATCCCCAGGGCTGTTGTGCCTGTGAATAGGTTGCCCAGGGAAGGTGAAGACCAGCAACAGCTTTCAGGGCTGGCCCCTTCCTTGTGGGAGAAGGAGCCGGACGTTTCCCTTTTCAGAAAACGGCTCTGCCCAGAACGGGTATGAAAAGATGTTCTGTCTCTGGGAAAGCACTGATCCCCAGGGCTGTTGTGCCTGTGACTAGGTTTCCAAGGGAAGGTGAAGACCAGCAACAGCTTTCAGGGCTCGCCCCTTCCTTGTGGGAGAAGGAGCCGGACGGTTCCCATTTTGGAAAATGGCTCTGCCGAGAACGGGCACAATGAGATGTTCCGTCTCTGGGAAAGCACAGATCCCCAGGGCTGTTGTGCCTGTGAATAGGTTTCCAAGGGAAGGTGAAGACCAGCAACAGCTTTCAGGGCTGGCCCCTTCCTTGTGGGAGAAGGAGCCGGACGTTTCCCATTTTGGAAAATGGCTCTGCCGAGAACGGCCACAATGAGATGTTCCATCTCTGGGAAAGCACAGATCCCCAGGGCTGTTGTACCTGTGAATAGGCTGCCCAGGGAAGGTGAAGAGCAGCAGCAGCTTTCAGGGCTGGCCCCTTCCTTGTGGGAGCAGGAGCCGGACGTTTCCCATTTCGGAAATAAGCTCTGCCGAGAACGGGCACAATGAGATCTTCCGTCTCTGGGAAAGCACTGATCCCCAGGGCTGTTGTGCCTGTGAATAGGCTGCCCAGGGAAGGTGAAGACCAGCAACAGCTTTCAGGGCTGGCTCCTTCCTTGTGGGAGAATGATCAGGACGTTTCCCTTTTCAGAAAAAGGCTCTGCCGAGAACGGACACGAGCAGATGTTCCGTCTCTGGGAAAGCACTGATCTCCAGGGCTGTTGTGCCTGTGAGTAGGCTGCCCAGGGAAGGTGAAGACCAGCAACAGCTTTCAGGGCTGGCCCCTTCCTTGTGGGAGCAGGAGCCGGACGTTTCCCATTTCGGAAAAATGGCTCTGCGAGAACGGCCACAATTGGATGTTCCGTCTCTGGGAAAGCATTGATCCCCAGGGCTGTTGTGCCTGTGAGTAGGCTGCCCAGGGAAGGTGAAGACCAGCAACAGCTTTGAGGGCTGGCACCTTCCTTGTGGGAGAAGGAGCCGGACGTTCGCAGTTTTCGAAAAATGGCTCTGCGAGAACGGCCTCGAGGAGATGTTCCGACTCTGGGAAAGCACTGATCCCCAGGGCTGTTGTGCCTGTGAATAGGTTTCCAAGGGAAGGTGAAGACCAGCAACAGCTTTCAGGGCTGGCCCCTTCCTTGTGGGAGAAGCATCCGGACGTTTCCCAATTTGGAAAAATGGCTCTGCGAGAACGGACACGAGCAGATGTTCCGTCTCTGGGAAAGCACTGATCCCCAGGGCTTTGGTGACTGTGAATAGGTTGCCCAGGGAAGGTGAAGACCAGCAACAGCTTTCAGGGCTGGCCCCTTCCTTGTGGGAGAAGGAGCCGGACGTTTCCCTTTTCAGAAAACGGCTCTGCCCAGAACGGGTATGAAAAGATGTTCCGTCTCTGGGAAAGCACTGATCCCCAGGGCTGTTGTGCCTGTGAGTAGGTTTCCAAGGGAAGGTGAAGACCAGCAACAGCTTTCAGGGCTCACCCCTTCCTTGTGGGAGAAGGAGCCGGACGTTTCCCATTTCGGAAAATTGCTCTGCCGAGAACGGACACGAGCAGATGTTCCGTCTCTGGGAAAGCACTGATCCCCAGGGCTGTTGTGCCTGTGAATAGGCTGCGCAGGGAAGGTGAAGACCAGCAACAGCTCTCAGGGCTGGCACCTTCCTTGTGGGAGAAGGAGCCGGACGTTTCCCATTTCGGAAATAAGCTGTGCCGAGAACGGGCACAATTGGATGTTCCATCTCTGGGAAAGCACTGATCCCCAGGGCTGTTGTGCCTGTGAGTAGGCTGCCCAGGGATGGTGAAGACCAGCAACAGCTTTCAGGGCTGGCCCCTTCCTTGTGGGAGAAGGAGCCGGACGGTTCCCATTTTGGAAAATGGCTCTGCCGAGAACGGGCACAATGAGATGTTCCGTCTCTGGGAAAGCACAGATCCCCAGGCCTGTTGTGCCTGTGAATAGGTTTCCAAGGGAAGGTGAAGACCAGCAACAGCTTTCAGGGCTGGCCCGTTCCTTGTGGGAGAAGGAGCTGGACGTTTCCCATTTTGGAAAATGGCTCTGCCGAGAACGGGTATGAAGAGGTGTTCCGTGTCTGGGAAAGCACTGATCCCCAGGGCTGTTGTGCCTGTGACTAGGCTGCCCAGGGAAGGTGAAGACCAGCAACAGCTTTCAGGGCTGGCACCTTCCTTGTGGGTGAATGAGCCGGACGTTTCCCATTTCGGAAAAATGGCTCTGCGAGAACGGCCACAAAGAGATGTTCCGACTCTGGGAAAGCACTGATCCCCAGGGCTGTTGTGCCGGTGTCTAGGCTGCCAAGGGAAGGTGAAGACCAGCAACAGCTTTCAGGGCTGGCACCTTCCTTGTGGGAGCGGGAGCCGGACGTTTCCCATTTTGGAAAAATTGCTCTGCCGAGAACGGGCACAATGAGATGTTCCGACTCTGGGAAAGCACTGATCCCCAGGGCTGTTGTGCCTGTGACTAGGCTGCCCAGGGAACGTGAAGACCAGCAACAGCTTTCAGGGCTGGCACCTTCCTTGTGGGAGAAGGAGCCGGACGTTTCCCTTTTCGTAAAAAGGCTCTGCCGAGAACGGGTATGAAGAGATGTTTCATCTCTGGGAAAGCACTGATCCCCAGGGCTGTTGTGCCTGTGACTAGGCTGCCCAGGGAAGGTGAAGACCAGCAACAGCTTTCAGGGCTGGCCCCTTCCTTGTGGGAGAATGATCCGGACGTTTCCCATTTCGGAAAATGGCTCTGCCGAGAACGGGGACGATGAGATGTTCCGTCTCTGGGAAAGCACTGATCCCCAGGGCTGTTGTGCCTGTGACTAGGCTGCCCAGGGAAGGTGAAGACCAGCAACAGCTTTGAGGGCTGGCCCCTTCCTTGTGGGAGAAGGAGCCGGACGTTTCCCATTTCGGAAAATTGCTCTGCCGAGAACGGCCACAATGAGATGTTCCGTCTCTGGGAAAGCACTGATCCCCAGGGCTGTTGTGCCTGTGACTAGGCTGCCCAGGGAAGGTGAAGACCAGCAACAGCTTTCAGGGCTGGCCCCTTCCTTGTGGGAGAAGGATCCGGACGTTTCCCGTTTCGGAAAAATGGCTCTGCGAGAACGGCCACAATTGGATGTTCCGTCTCTGGGAAAGCACTGATCCCCAGGGCTGTTGTGTCTGTGACTAGGCTGCCCAGGGAAGGTGAAGACCAGCAACAGCTTTCAGGTCTGGCCCCTTCCTTGTGGGAGAAGGAGCCGGAAGTTTCCCTTTTCGAAAAAATTGCTCTGCCGAGAACGGGCACGAGCAGATGTTCCGTCTCTGGGAAAGCACTGATCCCCAGGGCTGTTGTGCCTGTGAGTAGGCTGCCCAGGGAAGGTGAAGACCAGCAACAGCTTTCAGGGCTGGCCCCTTCCTTGTGGGAGAAGGAGCCGGACGTTTCCCATTTCGGAAAAATGGCTCTGCGAGAACGGCCACAATTGGATGTTCCGTCTCTGGGAAAGCATTGATCCCCAGGGCTGTTGTGCCTGTGAGTAGGCTGCCCAGGGAAGGTGAAGACCAGCAACAGCTTTGAGGGCTGGCACCTTCCTTGTGGGAGAAGGAGCCGGACGTTCGCAGTTTTCGAAAAATGGCTCTGCGAGAACGGCCTCGAGGAGATGTTCCGACTCTGGGAAAGCACTGATCCCCAGGGCTGTTGTGCCTGTGAATAGGTTTCCAAGGGAAGGTGAAGACCAGCAACAGCTTTCAGGGCTGGCCCCTTCCTTGTGGGAGAAGGAGCCGGACGTTTCCCTTTTCAGAAAACGGCTCTGCCCAGAACGGGTATGAAAAGATGTTCCGTCTCTGGGAAAGCACTGATCCCCAGGGCTGTTGTGCCTGTGAGTAGGTTTCCAAGGGAAGGTGAAGACCAGCAACAGCTTTCAGGGCTCACCCCTTCCTTGTGGGAGAAGGAGCCGGACGTTTCCCATTTCGGAAAATTGCTCTGCCGAGAACGGACACGAGCAGATGTTCCGTCTCTGGGAAAGCACTGATCCCCAGGGCTGTTGTGCCTGTGAATAGGCTGCGCAGGGAAGGTGAAGACCAGCAACAGCTCTCAGGGCTGGCACCTTCCTTGTGGGAGAAGGAGCCGGACGTTTCCCATTTCGGAAATAAGCTGTGCCGAGAACGGGCACAATTGGATGTTCCATCTCTGGGAAAGCACTGATCCCCAGGGCTGTTGTGCCTGTGAGTAGGCTGCCCAGGGATGGTGAAGACCAGCAACAGCTTTCAGGTCTGGCCCCTTCCTTGTGGGAGAAGGAGCCGGACGGTTCCCATTTCGGAAAATGGCTCTGCCGAGAACGGGCACAATGAGATGTTCCGTCTCTGGGAAAGCACAGATCCCCAGGCCTGTTGTGCCTGTGAATAGGTTTCCAAGGGAAGGTGAAGACCAGCAACAGCTTTCAGGGCTGGCCCGTTCCTTGTGGGAGAAGGAGCTGGACGTTTCCCATTTTGGAAAATGGCTCTGCCGAGAACGGGTATGAAGAGGTGTTCCGTGTCTGGGAAAGCACTGATCCCCAGGGCTGTTGTGCCTGTGACTAGGCTGCCCAGGGAAGGTGAAGACCAGCAACAGCTTTCAGGGCTGGCACCTTCCTTGTGGGTGAATGAGCCGGACGTTTCCCATTTCGGAAAAATGGCTCTGCGAGAACGGCCACAAAGAGATGTTCCGACTCTGGGAAAGCACTGATCCCCAGGGCTGTTGTGCCGGTGTCTAGGCTGCCAAGGGAAGGTGAAGACCAGCAACAGCTTTCAGGGCTGGCACCTTCCTTTTGGGAGCGGGAGCCGGACGTTTCCCATTTTGGAAAAATTGCTCTGCCGAGAACGGGCACAATGAGATGTTCCGACTCTGGGAAAGCACTGATCCCCAGGGCTGTTGTGCCTGTGACTAGGCTGCCCAGGGAACGTGAAGACCAGCAACAGCTTTCAGGGCTGGCACCTTCCTTGTGGGAGAAGGAGCCGGACGTTTCCCTTTTCGTAAAAAGGCTCTGCCGAGAACGGGTATGAAGAGATGTTTCATCTCTGGGAAAGCACTGATCCCCAGGGCTGTTGTGCCTGTGACTAGGCTGCCCAGGGAAGGTGAAGACCAGCAACAGCTTTCAGGGCTGGCCCCTTCCTTGTGGGAGAATGATCCGGACGTTTCCCATTTCGGAAAATGGCTCTGCCGAGAACGGGGACGATGAGATGTTCCGTCTCTGGGAAAGCACTGATCCCCAGGGCTGTTGTGCCTGTGACTAGGCTGCCCAGGGAAGGTGAAGACCAGCAACAGCTTTCAGGGCTGGCCCCTTCCTTGTGGGAGAAGGAGCCGGACGTTTCCCATTTCGGAAAATTGCTCTGCCGAGAACGGCCACAATGAGATGTTCCGTCTCTGGGAAAGCACTGATCCCCAGGGCTGTTGTGCCTGTGACTAGGCTGCCCAGGGAAGGTGAAGACCAGCAACAGCTTTCAGGGCTGGCCCCTTCCTTGTGGGAGAAGGATCCGGACGTTTCCCGTTTCGGAAAAATGGCTCTGCGAGAACGGCCACAATTGGATGTTCCGTCTCTGGGAAAGCACTGATCCCCAGGGCTGTTGTGTCTGTGACTAGGCTGCCCAGGGAAGGTGAAGACCAGCAACAGCTTTCAGGTCTGGCCCCTTCCTTGTGGGAGAAGGAGCCGGAAGTTTCCCTTTTCGAAAAAATTGCTCTGCCGAGAACGGGCACGAGCAGATGTTCCGTCTCTGGGAAAGCACTGATCCCCAGGGCTGTTGTGCCTGTGAGTAGGCTGCCCAGGGAAGGTGAAGACCAGCAACAGCTTTCAGGGCTGGCCCCTTCCTTGTGGGAGAAGGAGCCGGACGTTTCCCATTTCGGAAAAATGGCTCTGCGAGAACGGCCACAATTGGATGTTCCGTCTCTGGGAAAGCATTGATCCCCAGGGCTGTTGTGCCTGTGAGTAGGCTGCCCAGGGAAGGTGAAGACCAGCAACAGCTTTGAGGGCTGGCACCTTCCTTGTGGGAGAAGGAGCCGGACGTTCGCAGTTTTCGAAAAATGGCTCTGCGAGAACGGCCTCGAGGAGATGTTCCGACTCTGGGAAAGCACTGATCCCCAGGGCTGTTGTGCCTGTGAATAGGTTTCCAAGGGAAGGTGAAGACCAGCAACAGCTTTCAGGGCTGGCCCCTTCCTTGTGGGAGAAGCATCCGGACGTCTCCCAATTTGGAAAAATGGCTCTGCGAGAACGGACACGAGCAGATGTTCCGTCTCTGGGAAAGCACTGATCCCCAGGGCTTTGGTGACTGTGAATAGGTTGCCCAGGGAAGGTGAAGACCAGCAACAGCTTTCAGGGCTGGCCCCTTCCTTGTGGGAGAAGGAGCCGGACGTTTCCCTTTTCAGAAAACGGCTCTGCCCAGAACGGGTATGAAAAGATGTTCCGTCTCTGGGAAAGCACTGATCCCCAGGGCTGTTGTGCCTGTGAGTAGGTTTCCAAGGGAAGGTGAAGACCAGCAACAGCTTTCAGGGCTCACCCCTTCCTTGTGGGAGAAGGAGCCGGACGTTTCCCATTTCGGAAAATTGCTCTGCCGAGAACGGACACGAGCAGATGTTCCGTCTCTGGGAAAGCACTGATCCCCAGGGCTGTTGTGCCTGTGAATAGGCTGCGCAGGGAAGGTGAAGACCAGCAACAGCTCTCAGGGCTGGCACCTTCCTTGTGGGAGAAGGAGCTGGACGTTTCCCATTTCGGAAATAAGCTGTGCCGAGAACGGGCACAATTGGATGTTCCATCTCTGGGAAAGCACTGATCCCCAGGGCTGTTGTGCCTGTGAGTAGGCTGCCCAGGGATGGTGAAGACCAGCAACAGCTTTCAGGTCTGGCCCCTTCCTTGTGGGAGAAGGAGCCGGACGGTTCCCATTTTGGAAAATGGCTCTGCCGAGAACGGGCACAATGAGATGTTCCGTCTCTGGGAAAGCACAGATCCCCAGGCCTGTTGTGCCTGTGAATAGGTTTCCAAGGGAAGGTGAAGACCAGCAACAGCTTTCAGGGCTGGCCCGTTCCTTGTGGGAGAAGGAGCTGGACGTTTCCCATTTTGGAAAATGGCTCTGCCGAGAACGGGTATGAAGAGGTGTTCCGTGTCTGGGAAAGCACTGATCCCCAGGGCTGTTGTGCCTGTGACTAGGCTGCCCAGGGAAGGTGAAGACCAGCAACAGCTTTCAGGGCTGGCACCTTCCTTGTGGGTGAATGAGCCGGACGTTTCCCATTTCGGAAAAATGGCTCTGCGAGAACGGCCACAAAGAGATGTTCCGACTCTGGGAAAGCACTGATCCCCAGGGCTGTTGTGCCGGTGTCTAGGCTGCCAAGGGAAGGTGAAGACCAGCAACAGCTTTCAGGGCTGGCACCTTCCTTGTGGGAGCGGGAGCCGGACGTTTCCCATTTTGGAAAAATTGCTCTGCCGAGAACGGGCACAATGAGATGTTCCGACTCTGGGAAAGCACTGATCCCCAGGGCTGTTGTGCCTGTGACTAGGCTGCCCAGGGAACGTGAAGACCAGCAACAGCTTTCAGGGCTGGCACCTTCCTTGTGGGAGAAGGAGCCGGACGTTTCCCTTTTCGTAAAAAGGCTCTGCCGAGAACGGGTATGAAGAGATGTTTCATCTCTGGGAAAGCACTGATCCCCAGGGCTGTTGTGCCTGTGACTAGGCTGCCCAGGGAAGGTGAAGACCAGCAACAGCTTTCAGGGCTGGCCCCTTCCTTGTGGGAGAAGGATCCGGACGTTTCCCATTTCGGAAAATGGCTCTGCCGAGAACGGGGACGATGAGATGTTCCGTCTCTGGGAAAGCACTGATCCCCAGGGCTGTTGTGCCTGTGACTAGGCTGCCCAGGGAAGGTGAAGACCAGCAACAGCTTTGAGGGCTGGCCCCTTCCTTGTGGGAGAAGGAGCCGGACGTTTCCCATTTCGGAAAATTGCTCTGCCGAGAACGGCCACAATGAGATGTTCCGTCTCTGGGAAAGCACTGATCCCCAGGGCTGTTGTGCCTGTGACTAGGCTGCCCAGGGAAGGTGAAGACCAGCAACAGCTTTCAGGGCTGGCCCCTTCCTTGTGGGAGAAGGATCCGGACGTTTCCCGTTTCGGAAAAATGGCTCTGCGAGAACGGCCACAATTGGATGTTCCGTCTCTGGGAAAGCACTGATCCCCAGGGCTGTTGTGTCTGTGACTAGGCTGCCCAGGGAAGGTGAAGACCAGCAACAGCTTTCAGGTCTGGCCCCTTCCTTGTGGGAGAAGGAGCCGGAAGTTTCCCTTTTCGAAAAAATTGCTCTGCCGAGAACGGGCACGAGCAGATGTTCCGTCTCTGGGAAAGCACTGATCCCCAGGGCTGTTGTGCCTGTGAGTAGGCTGCCCAGGGAAGGTGAAGACCAGCAACAGCTTTCAGGGCTGGCCCCTTCCTTGTGGGAGAAGGAGCCGGACGTTTCCCATTTCGGAAAAATGGCTCTGCGAGAACGGCCACAATTGGATGTTCCGTCTCTGGGAAAGCATTGATCCCCAGGGCTGTTGTGCCTGTGAGTAGGCTGCCCAGGGAAGGTGAAGACCAGCAACAGCTTTGAGGGCTGGCACCTTCCTTGTGGGAGAAGGAGCCGGACGTTCGCAGTTTTCGAAAAATGGCTCTGCGAGAACGGCCTCGAGGAGATGTTCCGACTCTGGGAAAGCACTGATCCCCAGGGCTGTTGTGCCTGTGAATAGGTTTCCAAGGGAAGGTGAAGACCAGCAACAGCTTTCAGGGCTGGCCCCTTCCTTGTGGGAGAAGCATCCGGACGTTTCCCAATTTGGAAAAATGGCTCTGCGAGAACGGACACGAGCAGATGTTCCGTCTCTGGGAAAGCACTGATCCCCAGGGCTTTGGTGACTGTGAATAGGTTGCCCAGGGAAGGTGAAGACCAGCAACAGCTTTCAGGGCTGGCCCCTTCCTTGTGGGAGAAGGAGCCGGACGTTTCCCTTTTCAGAAAACGGCTCTGCCCAGAACGGGTATGAAAAGATGTTCCGTCTCTGGGAAAGCACTGATCCCCAGGGCTGTTGTGCCTGTGAGTAGGTTTCCAAGGGAAGGTGAAGACCAGCAACAGCTTTCAGGGCTCACCCCTTCCTTGTGGGAGAAGGAGCCGGACGTTTCCCATTTCGGAAAATTGCTCTGCCGAGAACGGACACGAGCAGATGTTCCGTCTCTGGGAAAGCACTGATCCCCAGGGCTGTTGTGCCTGTGAATAGGCTGCGCAGGGAAGGTGAAGACCAGCAACAGCTCTCAGGGCTGGCACCTTCCTTGTGGGAGAAGGAGCCGGACGTTTCCCATTTCGGAAATAAGCTGTGCCGAGAACGGGCACAATTGGATGTTCCATCTCTGGGAAAGCACTGATCCCCAGGGCTGTTGTGCCTGTGAGTAGGCTGCCCAGGGATGGTGAAGACCAGCAACAGCTTTCAGGTCTGGCCCCTTCCTTGTGGGAGAAGGAGCCGGACGGTTCCCATTTTGGAAAATGGCTCTGCCGAGAACGGGCACAATGAGATGTTCCGTCTCTGGGAAAGCACAGATCCCCAGGCCTGTTGTGCCTGTGAATAGGTTTCCAAGGGAAGGTGAAGACCAGCAACAGCTTTCAGGGCTGGCCCGTTCCTTGTGGGAGAAGGAGCTGGACGTTTCCCATTTTGGAAAATGGCTCTGCCGAGAACGGGTATGAAGAGGTGTTCCGTGTCTGGGAAAGCACTGATCCCCAGGGCTGTTGTGCCTGTGACTAGGTTGCCCAGGGAAGGTGAAGACCAGCAACAGCTTTCAGGGCTGGCACCTTCCTTGTGGGTGAATGAGCCGGACGTTTCCCATTTCGGAAAAATGGCTCTGCGAGAACGGCCACAAAGAGATGTTCCGACTCTGGGAAAGCACTGATCCCCAGGGCTGTTGTGCCGGTGTCTAGGCTGCCAAGGGAAGGTGAAGACCAGCAACAGCTTTCAGGGCTGGCACCTTCCTTGTGGGAGCGGGAGCCGGACGTTTCCCATTTTGGAAAAATTGCTCTGCCGAGAACGGGCACAATGAGATGTTCCGACTCTGGGAAAGCACTGATCCCCAGGGCTGTTGTGCCTGTGACTAGGCTGCCCAGGGAACGTGAAGACCAGCAACAGCTTTCAGGGCTGGCACCTTCCTTGTGGGAGAAGGAGCCGGACGTTTCCCTTTTCGTAAAAAGGCTCTGCCGAGAACGGGTATGAAGAGATGTTTCATCTCTGGAAAGCACTGATCCCCAGGACTGTTGTGCCTGTGACTAGGCTGCCCAGGGAAGGTGAAGACCAGCAACAGCTTTCAGGGCTGGCCCCTTCCTTGTGGGAGAAGGATCCGGACGTTTCCCATTTCGGAAAATGGCTCTGCCGAGAACGGGGACGATGAGATGTTCCGTCTCTGGGAAAGCACTGATCCCCAGGGCTGTTGTGCCTGTGACTAGGCTGCCCAGGGAAGGTGAAGACCAGCAACAGCTTTGAGGGCTGGCCCCTTCCTTGTGGGAGAAGGAGCCGGACGTTTCCCATTTCGGAAAATTGCTCTGCCGAGAACGGCCACAATGAGATGTTCCGTCTCTGGGAAAGCACAGATCCCCAGGGCTGTTGTGCCTGTGACTAGGCTGCCCAGGGAAGGTGAAGACCAGCAACAGCTTTCAGGGCTGGCCCCTTCCTTGTGGGAGAAGGATCCGGACGTTTCCCGTTTCGGAAAAATGGCTCTGCGAGAACGGCCACAATTGGATGTTCCGTCTCTGGGAAAGCACTGATCCCCAGGGCTGTTGTGCCTGTGACTAGGCTGCCCAGGGAAGGTGAAGACCAGCAACAGCTTTCAGGGCTGGCCCCTTCCTTGTGGGAGAAGGAGCCGGAAGTTTCCCTTTTCGAAAAAATTGCTCTGCCGAGAACGGGCACGAGCAGATGTTCCGTCTCTGGGAAAGCACTGATCCCCAGGGCTGTTGTGCCTGTGAATAGGTTTCCAAGGGAAGGTGAAGACCAGCAACAGCTTTCAGGGCTGGCCCCTTCCTTGTGGGAGCAGGAGACGGACGTTTCCCTTTTCGGAAAAATTGCTCTGCCGAGAACGGACACGAGCAGATGTTCCGTCTCTGGGAAAGCACTGATCCCCAGGGCTGTTGTGCCTGTGAATAGGTTTCCAAGGGAAGGTGAAGACCAGCAACAGCTTTCAGGGCTGGCCCCTTCCTTGTGGGAGAAGGATCCGGACGTTTCCCATTTCGGAAATAAGCTCTGCCGAGAACGGGCACAATGAGATATTCCGTCTCTGGGAAAGCACTGATCCCCAGGGCTGTTGTGCCTGTGACTAGGCTGCCCAGGGAAGGTGAAGACCAGCAACAGCTTTCAGGGCTGGCCCCTTCCTTGTGGGAGAAGGAGCCGGACGTTTCCCTTTTCGGAAAAATTGCTCTGCCGAGAACGGGCACAATGAGATGTTCCGTCTCTGGGAAAGCACAGATCCCCAGTGCTGTTGTGCCTGTGAATAGGCTGCCCAGGGAAGGTGAAGACCAGCAACAGCTTTCAGGGCTGGCCCCTTCCTTGTGGGAGAAGGAGCCGGACGTTTCCCATTTCGGAAAATGGCTCTGCCGAGAACGGGTACGATGAGATGTTCCGTCTCTGGGAAAGCACAGATCCCCAGGGCTGTTGTGCCTGTGACTAGGCTGCCCAGGGAAGGTGAAGACCAGCAACAGCTTTGAGGGCTGGCCCCTTCCTTGTGGGAGAAGGAGCCGGACGTTTCCCATTTCGGAAAATTGCTCTGCCGAGAACGGCCAAAATGAGATGTTCCGTCTCTGGGAAAGCACAGATCCCCAGGGCTGTTGTGCCTGTGAGTAGGCTGCCCAGGGAAGGTGAAGACCAGCAACAGCTTTCAGGGCTGGCCCCTTCCTTGTGGGAGAAGGAGCCGGACGTTTCCCATTTCGGAAAATTTCTCTGCCGAGAACGGACACGAGCAGATGTTCCGTCTCTGGGAAAGCACTGATCCCCAGGGCTGTTGTGTCTGTGACTAGGCTGCCCAGGGAAGGTGAAGACCAGCAACAGCTTTCAGGGCTGGCCCCTTCCTTGTGGGAGAAGGAGCCGGACGTTTCCCTTTTCGAAAAAATTGCTCTGCCGAGAACGGCTACGACGAGATGTTCCGTCTCTGGGAAAGCACTGATCCCCAGGGCTGTTGTGCCTGTGAATAGGTTTCCAAGGGAAGGTGAAGACCAGCAACAGCTTTCAGGGCTGGCCCCTTCCTTGTGGGAGAAGGAGCCGGACGTTTCCCATTTTGGAAAATGGCTCTGCCGAGAACGGGTACGATGAGATGTTCCGTCTCTGGGAAAGCACTGATCCCCAGGGCTGTTGTGTCTGTGACTAGGCTGCCCAGGGAAGGTGAAGACCAGCAACAGCTTTCAGGTCTGGCCCCTTCCTTGTGGGAGAAGGAGCCGGAAGTTTCCCTTTTCGAAAAAATTGCTCTGCCGAGAACGGGCACGAGCAGATGTTCCGTCTCTGGGAAAGCACTGATCCCCAGGGCTGTTGTGCCTGTGAATAGGTTTCCAAGGGAAGGTGAAGACCAGCAACAGCTTTCAGGGCTGGCCCCTTCCTTGTGGGAGAATGATCCGGACGTTTCCCATTTCGGAAAATGGCTCTGCCGAGAACGGGGACGATGAGATGTTCCGTCTCTGGGAAAGCACTGATCCCCAGGGCTGTTGTGCCTGTGAGTAGGCTGCCCAGGGAAGGTGAAGACCAGCAACAGCTTTGAGGGCTGGCCCCTTCCTTGTGGGAGAAGGAGCCGGAAGTTTCCCATTTCGGAAAATTGCTCTGCCGAGAACGGCCACAATGAGATGTTCCGTCTCTGGGAAAGCACAGATCCCCAGGGCTGTTGTGCCTGTGACTAGGCTGCCCAGGGAAGGTGAAGACCAGCAACAGCTTTCAGGTCTGGCCCCTTCCTTGTGGGAGAAGGAGCCGGAAGTTTCCCTTTTCGAAAAAATTGCTCTGCCGAGAACGGGCACGAGCAGATGTTCCGTCTCTGGGAAAGCACTGATCCCCAGGGCTGTTGTGCCTGTGAGTAGGCTGCCCAGGGAAGGTGAAGACCAGCAACAGCTTTCAGGGCTGGCCCCTTCCTTGTGGGAGAAGGAGCCGGACGTTTCCCATTTCGGAAAAATGGCTCTGCGAGAACGGCCACAATTGGATGTTCCGTCTCTGGGAAAGCATTGATCCCCAGGGCTGTTGTGCCTGTGAGTAGGCTGCCCAGGGAAGGTGAAGACCAGCAACAGCTTTGAGGGCTGGCACCTTCCTTGTGGGAGAAGGAGCCGGACGTTCGCAGTTTTCGAAAAATGGCTCTGCGAGAACGGCCTCGAGGAGATGTTCCGACTCTGGGAAAGCACTGATCCCCAGGGCTGTTGTGCCTGTGAATAGGTTTCCAAGGGAAGGTGAAGACCAGCAACAGCTTTCAGGGCTGGCCCCTTCCTTGTGGGAGAAGCATCCGGACGTTTCCCAATTTGGAAAAATGGCTCTGCGAGAACGGGCACGAGCAGATGTTCCGTCTCTGGGAAAGCACTGATCCCCAGGGCTGTTGTGCCTGTGAGTAGGCTGCCCAGGGAAGGTGAAGACCAGCAACAGCTTTCAGGGCTGGCCCCTTCCTTGTGGGAGAAGGAGCCGGACGTTTCCCTTTTCAGAAAACGGCTCTGCCCAGAACGGGTATGAAAAGATGTTCCGTCTCTGGGAAAGCACTGATCCCCAGGGCTGTTGTGCCTGTGAGTAGGTTTCCACGGGAAGGTGAAGACCAGCAACAGCTTTCAGGGCTCACCCCTTCCTTGTGGGAGAAGGAGCCGGACGTTTCCCATTTCGGAAAATGGCTCTGCCGAGAACGGACACGAGCAGATGTTCCGTCTCTGGGAAAGCACTGATCCCCAGGGCTGTTGTGCCTGTGAATAGGCTGCGCAGGGAAGGTGAAGACCAGCAACAGCTCTCAGGGCTGGCACCTTCCTTGTGGGAGAAGGAGCCGGACGTTTCCCATTTCGGAAATAAGCTGTGCCGAGAACGGGCACAATTGGATGTTCCATCTCTGGGAAAGCACTGATCCCCAGGGCTGTTGTGCCTGTGAGTAGGCTGCCCAGGGATGGTGAAGACCAGCAACAGCTTTCAGGTCTGGCCCCTTCCTTGTGGGAGAAGGAGCCGGACGGTTCCCATTTTGGAAAATGGCTCTGCCGAGAACGGCCACAATGAGATGTTCCGTCTCTGGGAAAGCACAGATCCCCAGGCCTGTTGTGCCTGTGAATAGGTTTCCAAGGGAAGGTGAAGACCAGCAACAGCTTTCAGGGCTGGCCCGTTCCTTGTGGGAGAAGGAGCTGGACGTTTCCCATTTTGGAAAATGGCTCTGCCGAGAACGGGTATGAAGAGGTGTTCCGTGTCTGGGAAAGCACTGATCCCCAGGGCTGTTGTGCCTGTGACTAGGCTGCCCAGGGAAGGTGAAGACCAGCAACAGCTTTCAGGGCTGGCACCTTCCTTGTGGGTGAATGAGCCGGACGTTTCCCATTTCGGAAAAATGGCTCTGCGAGAACGGCCACAAAGAGAAGTTCCGACTCTGGGAAAGCACTGATCCCCAGGGCTGTTGTGCCGGTGTCTAGGCTGCCAAGGGAAGGTGAAGACCAGCAACAGCTTTCAGGGCTGGCACCTTCCTTGTGGGAGCGGGAGCCGGACGTTTCCCATTTTGGAAAAATTGCTCTGCCGAGAACGGGCACAATGAGATGTTCCGACTCTGGGAAAGCACTGATCCCCAGGGCTGTTGTGCCTGTGACTAGGCTGCCCAGGGAACGTGAAGACCAGCAACAGCTTTCAGGGCTGGCCCCTTCCTTGTGGGAAAAGGAGCCGGACGTTTCCCTTTTCGTAAAAAGGCTCTGCCGAGAACGGGTATGAAGAGATGTTTCATCTCTGGAAAGCACTGATCCCCAGGACTGTTGTGCCTGTGACTAGGCTGCCCAGGGAAGGTGAAGACCAGCAACAGCTTTCAGGGCTGGCCCCTTCCTTGTGGGAGAAGGATCCGGACGTTTCCCATTTCGGAAAATGGCTCTGCCGAGAACGGGGACGATGAGATGTTCCGTCTCTGGGAAAGCACTGATCCCCAGGGCTGTTGTGCCTGTGAGTAGGCTGCCCAGGGAAGGTGAAGACCAGCAACAGCTTTGAGGGCTGGCCCCTTCCTTGTGGGAGAAGGAGCCGGACGTTTCCCATTTCGGAAAATTGCTCTGCCGAGAACGGCCACAATGAGATGTTCCGTCTCTGGGAAAGCACAGATCCCCAGGGCTGTTGTGCCTGTGAGTAGGCTGCCCAGGGAAGGTGAAGACCAGCAACAGCTTTCAGGGCTGGCCCCTTCCTTGTGGGAGAAGGATCCGGACGTTTCCCGTTTCGGAAAAATGGCTCTGCGAGAACGGCCACAATTGGATGTTCCGTCTCTGGGAAAGCACTGATCCCCAGGGCTGTTGTGCCTGTGACTAGGCTGCCCAGGGAAGGTGAAGACCAGCAACAGCTTTCAGGTCTGGCCCCTTCCTTGTGGGAGAAGGAGCCGGAAGTTTCCCTTTTCGAAAAAATTGCTCTGCCGAGAACGGGCACGAGCAGATGTTCCGTCTCTGGGAAAGCACTGATCCCCAGGGCTGTTGTGCCTGTGAATAGGTTTCCAAGGGAAGGTGAAGACCAGCAACAGCTTTCAGGGCTGGCCCCTTCCTTGTGGGAGCAGGAGACGGACGTTTCCCTTTTCGGAAAAATTGCTCTGCCGAGAACGGACACGAGCAGATGTTCCGTCTCTGGGAAAGCACTGATCCCCAGGGCTGTTGTGCCTCTGAATAGGTTTCCAAGGGAAGGTGAAGACCAGCAACAGCTTTCAGGGCTGGCCCCTTCCTTGTGGGAGAAGGAGCCGGACGTTTCCCATTTTGGAAAATGGCTCTGCCGAGAACGGGTATGAAGAGGTGTTCCGTGTCTGGGAAAGCACTGATCCCCAGGGCTGTTGTGCCTGTGACTAGGCTGCCCAGGGAAGGTGAAGACCAGCAACAGCTTTGAGGGCTGGCCCCTTCCTTGTGGGAGAATGAGCCGGACGTTTCCCATTTCGGAAAAATGGCTCTGCGAGAACGGCCACAAAGAGATGTTCCGACTCTGGGAAAGCACTGATCCCCAGGGCTGTTGTGCCTGTGACTAGGCTGCCCAGGGAAGGTGAAGACCAGCAACAGCTTTCAGGGCTGGCCCCTTCCTTGTGGGAGAAGGATCCGGACGTTTCCCATTTCGGAAATAAGCTCTGCCGAGAACGGGCACAATGAGATGTTCCGTCTCTGGGAAAGCACTGATCCCCAGGGCTGTTGTGCCTGTGACTAGGCTGCCCAGGGAAGGTGAAGACCAGCAACAGCTTTCAGGGCTGGCCCCTTCCTTGTGGGAGAAGGAGCCGGACGTTTCCCTTTTCGGAAAAATTGCTCTGCCGAGAACGGGCACAATTGGATGTTCCGTCTCTGGGAAAGCACAGATTCCCAGGGCTGTTGTGCCTGTGAGTAGGCTGCCCAGGGAAGGTGAAGACCAGCAACAGCTTTCAGGGCTGGCCCCTTCCTTGTGGGAGAAGGAGCCGGACGTTTCCCATTTCGGAAAATGGCTCTGCCGAGAACGGGTACGATGAGATGTTCCGTCTCTGGGAAAGCACAGATCCCCAGGGCTGTTGTGCCTGTGACTAGGCTGCCCAGGGAAGGTGAAGACCAGCAACAGCTTTGAGGGCTGGCCCCTTCCTTGTGGGAGAAGGAGCCGGACGTTTCCCATTTCGGAAAATTGCTCTGCCGAGAACGGCCAAAATGAGATGTTCCGTCTCTGGGAAAGCACAGATCCCCAGGGCTGTTGTGCCTGTGAGTAGGCTGCCCAGGGAAGGTGAAGACCAGCAACAGCTTTCAGGGCTGGCCCCTTCCTTGTGGGAGAAGGAGCCGGACGTTTCCCATTTCGGAAAATTTCTCTGCCGAGAACGGACACGAGCAGATGTTCCGTCTCTGGGAAAGCACTGATCCCCAGGGCTGTTGTGTCTGTGACTAGGCTGCCCAGGGAAGGTGAAGACCAGCAACAGCTTTCAGGGCTGGCCCCTTCCTTGTGGGAGAAGGAGCCGGACGTTTCCCTTTTCGAAAAAATTGCTCTGCCGAGAACGGCTACGACGAGATGTTCCGTCTCTGGGAAAGCACTGATCCCCAGGGCTGTTGTGCCTGTGAATAGGTTTCCAAGGGAAGGTGAAGACCAGCAACAGCTTTCAGGGCTGGCCCCTTCCTTGTGGGAGAAGGAGCCGGACGTTTCCCATTTTGGAAAATGGCTCTGCCGAGAACGGGTACGATGAGATGTTCCGTCTCTGGGAAAGCACTGATCCCCAGGGCTGTTGTGCCTGTGAATAGGTTTCCAAGGGAAGGTGAAGACCAGCAACAGCTTTCAGGGCTGGCACCTTCCTTGTGGGAGTAGGATCCGGACGTTTCCCATTTCGGAAAATGGCTCTGCCGAGAACGGGTACGATGAGATGTTCCGTCTCTGGGAAAGCACAGATCCCCAGGGCTGTTGTGTCTGTGAGTAGGCTGCCCAGGGAAGGTGAAGACCAACAACAGCTCTCAGGGATGGCACCTTCCTTGTGGGAGAAGGATCCGGACGTTTCCCATTTTGGAAATAAGCTCTGCCGAGAACGGGCACAATGAGATGTTCCGTCTCTGGGAAAGCACTGATCCCCAGGGCTGTTGTGCCTGTGACTAGGCTGCCCAGGGAAGGTGAAGACCAGCAACAGCTTTCAGGGCTGGCCCCTTCCTTGTGGGAGAAGGATCCGGACGTTTCCCTTTTCGTAAAAAGGCTCTGCCGAGAACGGGTATGAAGAGATGTTCCGTCTCTGGGAAAGCACTGATCCCCAGGGCTGTTGTGCCTGTGAATAGGTTGCCCAGGGAAGGTGAAGATCAGCAACAGCTTTGAGGGCTGGCACCTTCCTTGTGGGAGAAGGAACCGGATGTTCGCATTTTTGGAAAAATGGCTCTGCGAGAACGGCCGAGAGGAGATGTTAAGACTCTGGGAAACCACTGATCCCCAGGGCTGTTGTGCCTGTGACTAGGCCTCCCAGGGAAGGTGAAGACCAACAACAGCTTTCAGGGCTGGCACCTTCCTTGTGGGAGAAGGATCCGGACGTTTCCCATTTCGGAAATAAGCTCTGCCGAGAACGGGCACAATGAGATGTTCCGTCTCTGGGAAAGCACTGATCTCTAGGGCTGTTGTGCCTGTGAGTAGGCTGCCCAGGGAAGGTGAAGACCAGCAACAGCTTTCAGGGCTGGCCCCTTCCTTGTGGGAGAAGGAGCCGGACGTTTCCCTTTTCGGAAAAATTGCTCTGCCGAGAATGGACACAATGAGATGTTCCGTCTCTGGGAAAGCACAGATCCCCAGTGCTGTTGTGCCTGTGAATAGGCTGCCCAGGGAAGGTGAAGACCAGCAACAGCTTTCAGGGCTGGCCCCTTCGTTGTGGGAGAAGGATCAGGACGTTTCCCTTTTCGGAAAAAGGCTCTGCCGAGAACGGACACGAGCAGATGTTCCGTCTCTGGGAAAGCACTGATCTCCAGGGCTGTTGTGCCTGTGAGTAGGCTGCCCAGGGAAGGTGAAGACCAGCAACAGCTTTCAGGGCTGGCCCCTTCCTTGTGGGAGAAGGATCCGGACGTTTCCCATTTCGGAAAATGGCTCTGCCGAGAACGGACACGAGCAGATGTTCCGTCTCTGGGAAAGCACTGATCCCCAGGGCTGTTGTGCCTGTGAGTAGGCTGCCCAGGGAAGGTGAAGACCAGCAACAGCTTTCAGGGCTGGCACCTTCCTTGTGGGAGAAGGAGCCGGACGTTTCCCATTTTGGAAAAATGGCTCTGCGAGAACGGCCACAATTGGATGTTCCGTCTCTGGGAAAGCACTGATCCCCAGGGCTGTTGTGCCTGTGACTAGGCTGCCAAGGGAAGGTGAAGACCAGCAACAGCTTTCAGGGCTGGCCCCTTCCTTGTGGGAGAAGGAGCCAGACGTTTCCCATTTCGGAAAATGGCTCTGCCGAGAACGGCCACAAAGAGATGTTCCGTCTCTGGGAAAGCACTGATCCCCAGGGCTGTTGTGCCTGTGAATAGGCTGCCCAGGGAACGTGAAGACCAGCAACAGCTTTCAGGGCTGGCACCTTCCTTTTGGGAGAAGGATCCGGCCGTTTCCCATTTCGTAAAAAGGCTCTGCCGGGAACGGGTATGAAGAAATGTTTCATCTCTGGGAAAGCACTGATCCCCAGGGCTGTTGTGCCTGTGACTAGGCTGCCCAGGGATGGTGAAGACCAGCAACAGCTTGCAGGGCTGGCACCTTCCTTGTGGGAGAAGGAGCCGGACGTTCGCAGTTTTGGAAAAATGGCTCTGCGAGAACGGCCGCGAGGAGATGTTCCGTCTCTGGGAAAGCACTGATCCCCAGGGCTGTTGTGCCTGTGACTAGGCTGCCCAGGGAAGGTGAAGTCCAGCAACAGCTTTCAGGGCTGGCCCCTTCCTTGTGGGAGAAGGAGCCGGACGTTTCCCATTTCGGAAAATGGCTCTGCCGAGAACGGGCACAATGAGATGTTCCGTCTCTGGGAAAGCACTGATCCCCAGGGCTGTTGTGCCTGTGACTAGGCTGCCCAGGGAAGGTGAAGAGCAGCAGCAGCTTTCAGGGCTGGCCCCTTCCTTGTGGGAGAAGGAGCCGGACGTTTCCCTTTTCGGAAATAAGCTCTGCCGAGAACGGACACGAGCAGATGTTCCGTCTCTGGGAAAGCACTGATCTCCAGGGCTGTTGTGCCTGTGAGTAGGCTGCCCAGGGAAGGTGAAGACCAGCAACAGCTTTCAGGGCTGGCCCCTTCCTTGTGGGAGAAGGAGCCGGACGTTTCCCTTTTCAGAAAACGGCTCTGCCCAGAACGGGTATGAAAAGATGTTCTGTCTCTGGGAAAGCACTGATCCCCAGGGCTGTTGTGCCTGTGACTAGGTTTCCAAGGGAAGGTGAAGACCAGCAACAGCTTTCAGGGCTCGCCCCTTCCTTGTGGGAGAAGGAGCCGGACGTTTCCCATTTCGGAAAATTGCTCTGCCGAGAACGGACACGAGCAGATGTTCCGTCTCTGGGAAAGCACTGATCCCCAGGGCTGTTGTGCCTGTGAGTAGGCTGCCCAGGGAAGGTGAAGACCAGCAACAGCTCTCAGGGCTGGCCCCTTCCTTGTGGGAGAAGGAGCCGGACGTTTCCCATTTCGGAAATAAGCTCTGCCGAGAACAGGCACAATTGGATGTTCCGTCTCTGGGAAAGCACTGATCCCCAGGGCTGTTGTGCCTGTGAGTAGGCTGCCCAGGGATCGTGAAGACCAGCAACAGCTTTCAGGTCTGGCCCCTTCCTTGTGGGAGAAGGAGCCGGACGGTTCCCATTTTGGAAAATGGCTCTGCCGAGAACGGGCACAATGAGATGTTCCGTCTCTGGGAAAGCACAGATCCCCAGGGCTGTTGTGCCTGTGAATAGGTTTCCAAGGGAAGGTGAAGACCAGCAACAGCTTTCAGGGCTGGCCCCTTCCTTGTGGGAGAAGGAGCCGGACGTTTCCCATTTTGGAAAATGGCTCTGCCGAGAACGGACACAATGAGATGTTCCATCTCTGGGAAAGCACAGATCCCCAGGGCTGTTGTACCTGTGAATAGGCTGCCCAGGGAAGGTGAAGACCAGCAGCAGCTTTCAGGGCTGGCCCCTTCCTTGTGGGAGCAGGAGCCGGACGTTTCCCATTTCGGAAATAAGCTCTGCCGAGAACGGGCACAATGAGATCTTCCGTCTCTGGGAAAGCACTGATCCCCAGGGCTGTTGTGCCTGTGAATAGGCTGCCCAGGGAAGGTGAAGACCAGCAACAGCTTTCAGGGCTGGCTCCTTCCTTGTGGGAGAATGATCAGGACGTTTCCCTTTTCAGAAAAAGGCTCTGCCGAGAACGGACACGAGCAGATGTTCCGTCTCTGGGAAAGCACTGATCTCCAGGGCTGTTGTGCCTGTGAGTAGGCTGCCCAGGGAAGGTGAAGACCAGCAACAGCTTTCAGGGCTGGCCCCTTCCTTGTGGGAGCAGGAGCCGGACGTTTCCCATTTCGGAAAAATGGCTCTGCGAGAACGGCCACAATTGGATGTTCCGTCTCTGGGAAAGCATTGATCCCCAGGGCTGTTGTGCCTGTGAGTAGGCTGCCCAGGGAAGGTGAAGACCAGCAACAGCTTTGAGGGCTGGCACCTTCCTTGTGGGAGAAGGAGCCGGACGTTCGCAGTTTTCGAAAAATGGCTCTGCGAGAACGGCCTCGAGGAGATGTTCCGACTCTGGGAAAGCACTGATCCCCAGGGCTGTTGTGCCTGTGAATAGGTTTCCAAGGGAAGGTGAAGACCAGCAACAGCTTTCAGGGCTGGCCCCTTCCTTGTGGGAGAAGGAGCCGGACGTTTCCCAATTTGGAAAAATGGCTCTGCGAGAACGGACACGAGCAGATGTTCCGTCTCTGGGAAAGCACTGATCCCCAGGGCTTTGGTGACTGTGAATAGGTTGCCCAGGGAAGGTGAAGACCAGCAACAGCTTTCAGGGCTGGCACCTTCCTTGTGGGAGAAGGAGCCGGACGTTTCCCTTTTCAGAAAACGGCTCTGCCCAGAACGGGTATGAAAAGATGTTCCGTCTCTGGGAAAGCACTGATCCCCAGGGCTGTTGTGCCTGTGAGTAGGTTTCCAAGGGAAGGTGAAGACCAGCAACAGCTTTCAGGGCTCACCCCTTCCTTGTGGGAGAAGGAGCCGGACGTTTCCCATTTCGGAAAATTGCTCTGCCGAGAACGGACACGAGCAGATGTTCCGTCTCTGGGAAAGCACTGATCCCCAGGGCTGTTGTGCCTGTGAATAGGCTGCGCAGGGAAGGTGAAGACCAGCAACAGCTCTCAGGGCTGGCACCTTCCTTGTGGGAGAAGGAGCCGGACGTTTCCCATTTCGGAAATAAGCTGTGCCGAGAACGGGCACAATTGGATGTTCCATCTCTGGGAAAGCACTGATCCCCAGGGCTGTTGTGCCTGTGAGTAGGCTGCCCAGGGATGGTGAAGACCAGCAACAGCTTTCAGGTCTGGCCCCTTCCTTGTGGGAGAAGGAGCCGGACGGTTCCCATTTTGTAAAATGGCTCTGCCGAGAACGGGCACAATGAGATGTTCCGTCTCTGGGAAAGCACAGATCCCCAGGCCTGTTGTGCCTGTGAATAGGTTTCCAAGGGAAGGTGAAGACCAGCAACAGCTTTCAGGGCTGGCCCGTTCCTTGTGGGAGAAGGAGCTGGACGTTTCCCATTTTGGAAAATGGCCCTGCCGAGAACGGGTATGAAGAGGTGTTCCGTGTCTGGGAAAGCACTGATCCCCAGGGCTGTTGTGCCTGTGACTAGGCTGCCCAGGGAAGGTGAAGACCAGCAACAGCTTTCAGGGCTGGCACCTTCCTTGTGGGTGAATGAGCCGGACGTTTCCCATTTCGGAAAAATGGCTCTGCGAGAACGGCCACAAAGAGATGTTCCGACTCTGGGAAAGCACTGATCCCCAGGGCTGTTGTGCCGGTGTCTAGGCTGCCAAGGGAAGGTGAAGACCAGCAACAGCTTTCAGGGCTGGCACCTTCCTTGTGGGAGCGGGAGCCGGACGTTTCCCATTTTGGAAAAATTGCTCTGCCGAGAACGGGCACAATGAGATGTTCCGACTCTGGGAAAGCACTGATCCCCAGGGCTGTTGTGCCTGTGACTAGGCTGCCCAGGGAACGTGAAGACCAGCAACAGCTCTCAGGGCTGGCACCTTCCTTGTGGGAGAAGGAGCCGGACGTTTCCCTTTTCGTAAAAAGGCTCTGCCGAGAACGGGTATGAAGAGATGTTTCATCTCTGGGAAAGCACTGATCCCCAGGGCTGTTGTGCCTGTGAGTAGGCTGCCCAGGGAAGGTGAAGACCAGCAACAGCTTTCAGGGCTGGCCCCTTCCTTGTGGGAGAAGGAGCCGGACGTTTCCCATTTCGGAAAAATGGCTCTGCGAGAACGGCCACAATTGGATGTTCCGTCTCTGGGAAAGCATTGATCCCCAGGGCTGTTGTGCCTGTGAGTAGGCTGCCCAGGGAAGGTGAAGACCAGCAACAGCTTTGAGGGCTGGCACCTTCCTTGTGGGAGAAGGAGCCGGACGTTCGCAGTTTTCGAAAAATGGCTCTGCGAGAACGGCCTCGAGGAGATGTTCCGACTCTGGGAAAGCACTGATCCCCAGGGCTGTTGTGCCTGTGAATAGGTTTCCAAGGGAAGGTGAAGACCAGCAACAGCTTTCAGGGCTGGCCCCTTCCTTGTGGGAGAAGCATCCGGACGTTTCCCAATTTGGACAAATGGCTCTGCGAAAACGGACACGAGCAGATGTTCCGTCTCTGGGAAAGCACTGATCCCCAGGGCTTTGGTGACTGTGAATAGGTTGCCCAGGGAAGGTGAAGACCAGCAACAGCTTTCAGGGCTGGCCCCTTCCTTGTGGGAGAAGGAGCCGGGTGTTTCCCTTTTCAGAAAACGGCTCTGCCCAGAACGGGTATGAAAAGATGTTCCGTCTCTGGGAAAGCACTGATCCCCAGGGCTGTTGTGCCTGTGAGTAGGTTTCCAAGGGAAGGTGAAGACCAGCAACAGCTTTCAGGGCTCACCCCTTCCTTGTGGGAGAAGGAGCCGGACGTTTCCCATTTCGGAAAATTGCTCTGCCGAGAACGGACACGAGCAGATGTTCCGTCTCTGGGAAAGCACTGATCCCCAGGGCTGTTGTGCCTGTGAATAGGCTGCGCAGGGAAGGTGAAGACCAGCAACAGCTCTCAGGGCTGGCACCTTCCTTGTGGGAGAAGGAGCCGGACGTTTCCCATTTCGGAAATAAGCTGTGCCGAGAACGGGCACAATTGGATGTTCCATCTCTGGGAAAGCACTGATCCCCAGGGCTGTTGTGCCTGTGAGTAGGCTGCCCAGGGATGGTGAAGACCAGCAACAGCTTTCAGGTCTGGCCCCTTCCTTGTGGGAGAAGGAGCCGGACGGTTCCCATTTTGGAAAATGGCTCTGCCGAGAACGGGCACAATGAGATGTTCCGTCTCTGGGAAAGCACAGATCCCCAGGCCTGTTGTGCCTGTGAATAGGTTTCCAAGGGAAGGTGAAGACCAGCAACAGCTTTCAGGGCTGGCCCGTTCCTTGTGGGAGAAGGAGCTGGACGTTTCCCATTTTGGAAAATGGCTCTGCCGAGAACGGGTATGAAGAGGTGTTCCGTGTCTGGGAAAGCACTGATCCCCAGGGCTGTTGTGCCTGTGACTAGGCTGCCCAGGGAAGGTGAAGACCAGCAACAGCTTTCAGGGCTGGCACCTTCCTTGTGGGTGAATGAGCCGGACGTTTCCCATTTCGGAAAAATGGCTCTGCGAGAACGGCCACAAAGAGATGTTCCGACTCTGGGAAAGCACTGATCCCCAGGGCTGTTGTGCCGGTGTCTAGGCTGCCAAGGGAAGGTGAAGACCAGCAACAGCTTTCAGGGCTGGCACCTTCCTTGTGGGAGCGGGAGCCGGACGTTTCCCATTTTGGAAAAATTGCTCTGCCGAGAACGGGCACAATGAGATGTTCCGACTCTGGGAAAGCACTGATCCCCAGGGCTGTTGTGCCTGTGACTAGGCTGCCCAGGGAACGTGAAGACCAGCAACAGCTTTCAGGGCTGGCACCTTCCTTGTGGGAGAAGGAGCCGGACGTTTCCCTTTTCGTAAAAAGGCTCTGCCGAGAACGGGTATGAAGAGATGTTTCATCTCTGGAAAGCACTGATCCCCAGGGCTGTTGTGCCTGTGACTAGGCTGCCCAGGGAAGGTGAAGACCAGCAACAGCTTTCAGGGCTGGCCCCTTCCTTGTGGGAGAAGGATCCGGACGTTTCCCATTTCGGAAAATGGCTCTGCCGAGAACGGGGACGATGAGATGTTCCGTCTCTGGGAAAGCACTGATCCCCAGGGCTGTTGTGCCTGTGACTAGGCTGCCCAGGGAAGGTGAAGACCAGCAACAGCTTTGAGGGCTGGCCCCTTCCTTGTGGGAGAAGGAGCCGGACGTTTCCCATTTCGGAAAATTGCTCTGCCGAGAACGGGCACAATGAGATGTTCCGTCTCTGGGAAAGCACAGATCCCCAGGGCTGTTGTGCCTGTGACTAGGCTGCCCAGGGAAGGTGAAGACCAGCAACAGCTTTCAGGGCTGGCCCCTTCCTTGTGGGAGAAGGATCCGGACGTTTCCCGTTTCGGAAAAATGGCTCTGCGAGAACGGCCACAATTGGATGTTCCGTCTCTGGGAAAGCACTGATCCCCAGGGCTGTTGTGCCTGTGAGTAGGCTGCCCAGGGAAGGTGAAGACCAGCAACAGCTTTGAGGGCTGGCACCTTCCTTGTGGGAGAAGGAGCCGGACGTTCGCAGTTTTCGAAAAATGGCTCTGCGAGAACGGCCTCGAGGAGATGTTCCGACTCTGGGAAAGCACTGATCCCCAGGGCTGTTGTGCCTGTGAATAGGTTTCCAAGGGAAGGTGAAGACCAGCAACAGCTTTCAGGGCTGGCCCCTTCCTTGTGGGAGAAGGAGCCGGACGTTTCCCAATTTGGAAAAATGGCTCTGCGAGAACGGACACGAGCAGATGTTCCGTCTCTGGGAAAGCACTGATCCCCAGGGCTTTGGTGACTGTGAATAGGTTGCCCAGGGAAGGTGAAGACCAGCAACAGCTTTCAGGGCTGGCACCTTCCTTGTGGGAGAAGGAGCCGGACGTTTCCCTTTTCAGAAAACGGCTCTGCCCAGAACGGGTATGAAAAGATGTTCCGTCTCTGGGAAAGCACTGATCCCCAGGGCTGTTGTGCCTGTGAGTAGGTTTCCAAGGGAAGGTGAAGACCAGCAACAGCTTTCAGGGCTCACCCCTTCCTTGTGGGAGAAGGAGCCGGACGTTTCCCATTTCGGAAAATTGCTCTGCCGAGAACGGACACGAGCAGATGTTCCGTCTCTGGGAAAGCACTGATCCCCAGGGCTGTTGTGCCTGTGAATAGGCTGCGCAGGGAAGGTGAAGACCAGCAACAGCTCTCAGGGCTGGCACCTTCCTTGTGGGAGAAGGAGCCGGACGTTTCCCATTTCGGAAATAAGCTGTGCCGAGAACGGGCACAATTGGATGTTCCATCTCTGGGAAAGCACTGATCCCCAGGGCTGTTGTGCCTGTGAGTAGGCTGCCCAGGGATGGTGAAGACCAGCAACAGCTTTCAGGTCTGGCCCCTTCCTTGTGGGAGAAGGAGCCGGACGGTTCCCATTTTGTAAAATGGCTCTGCCGAGAACGGGCACAATGAGATGTTCCGTCTCTGGGAAAGCACAGATCCCCAGGCCTGTTGTGCCTGTGAATAGGTTTCCAAGGGAAGGTGAAGACCAGCAACAGCTTTCAGGGCTGGCCCGTTCCTTGTGGGAGAAGGAGCTGGACGTTTCCCATTTTGGAAAATGGCCCTGCCGAGAACGGGTATGAAGAGGTGTTCCGTGTCTGGGAAAGCACTGATCCCCAGGGCTGTTGTGCCTGTGACTAGGCTGCCCAGGGAAGGTGAAGACCAGCAACAGCTTTCAGGGCTGGCACCTTCCTTGTGGGTGAATGAGCCGGACGTTTCCCATTTCGGAAAAATGGCTCTGCGAGAACGGCCACAAAGAGATGTTCCGACTCTGGGAAAGCACTGATCCCCAGGGCTGTTGTGCCGGTGTCTAGGCTGCCAAGGGAAGGTGAAGACCAGCAACAGCTTTCAGGGCTGGCACCTTCCTTGTGGGAGCGGGAGCCGGACGTTTCCCATTTTGGAAAAATTGCTCTGCCGAGAACGGGCACAATGAGATGTTCCGACTCTGGGAAAGCACTGATCCCCAGGGCTGTTGTGCCTGTGACTAGGCTGCCCAGGGAACGTGAAGACCAGCAACAGCTCTCAGGGCTGGCACCTTCCTTGTGGGAGAAGGAGCCGGACGTTTCCCTTTTCGTAAAAAGGCTCTGCCGAGAACGGGTATGAAGAGATGTTTCATCTCTGGGAAAGCACTGATCCCCAGGGCTGTTGTGCCTGTGAGTAGGCTGCCCAGGGAAGGTGAAGACCAGCAACAGCTTTCAGGGCTGGCCCCTTCCTTGTGGGAGAAGGAGCCGGACGTTTCCCATTTCGGAAAAATGGCTCTGCGAGAACGGCCACAATTGGATGTTCCGTCTCTGGGAAAGCATTGATCCCCAGGGCTGTTGTGCCTGTGAGTAGGCTGCCCAGGGAAGGTGAAGACCAGCAACAGCTTTGAGGGCTGGCACCTTCCTTGTGGGAGAAGGAGCCGGACGTTCGCAGTTTTCGAAAAATGGCTCTGCGAGAACGGCCTCGAGGAGATGTTCCGACTCTGGGAAAGCACTGATCCCCAGGGCTGTTGTGCCTGTGAATAGGTTTCCAAGGGAAGGTGAAGACCAGCAACAGCTTTCAGGGCTGGCCCCTTCCTTGTGGGAGAAGCATCCGGACGTTTCCCAATTTGGACAAATGGCTCTGCGAAAACGGACACGAGCAGATGTTCCGTCTCTGGGAAAGCACTGATCCCCAGGGCTTTGGTGACTGTGAATAGGTTGCCCAGGGAAGGTGAAGACCAGCAACAGCTTTCAGGGCTGGCCCCTTCCTTGTGGGAGAAGGAGCCGGGTGTTTCCCTTTTCAGAAAACGGCTCTGCCCAGAACGGGTATGAAAAGATGTTCCGTCTCTGGGAAAGCACTGATCCCCAGGGCTGTTGTGCCTGTGAGTAGGTTTCCAAGGGAAGGTGAAGACCAGCAACAGCTTTCAGGGCTCACCCCTTCCTTGTGGGAGAAGGAGCCGGACGTTTCCCATTTCGGAAAATTGCTCTGCCGAGAACGGACACGAGCAGATGTTCCGTCTCTGGGAAAGCACTGATCCCCAGGGCTGTTGTGCCTGTGAATAGGCTGCGCAGGGAAGGTGAAGACCAGCAACAGCTCTCAGGGCTGGCACCTTCCTTGTGGGAGAAGGAGCCGGACGTTTCCCATTTCGGAAATAAGCTGTGCCGAGAACGGGCACAATTGGATGTTCCATCTCTGGGAAAGCACTGATCCCCAGGGCTGTTGTGCCTGTGAGTAGGCTGCCCAGGGATGGTGAAGACCAGCAACAGCTTTCAGGTCTGGCCCCTTCCTTGTGGGAGAAGGAGCCGGACGGTTCCCATTTTGGAAAATGGCTCTGCCGAGAACGGGCACAATGAGATGTTCCGTCTCTGGGAAAGCACAGATCCCCAGGCCTGTTGTGCCTGTGAATAGGTTTCCAAGGGAAGGTGAAGACCAGCAACAGCTTTCAGGGCTGGCCCGTTCCTTGTGGGAGAAGGAGCTGGACGTTTCCCATTTTGGAAAATGGCTCTGCCGAGAACGGGTATGAAGAGGTGTTCCGTGTCTGGGAAAGCACTGATCCCCAGGGCTGTTGTGCCTGTGACTAGGCTGCCCAGGGAAGGTGAAGACCAGCAACAGCTTTCAGGGCTGGCACCTTCCTTGTGGGTGAATGAGCCGGACGTTTCCCATTTCGGAAAAATGGCTCTGCGAGAACGGCCACAAAGAGATGTTCCGACTCTGGGAAAGCACTGATCCCCAGGGCTGTTGTGCCGGTGTCTAGGCTGCCAAGGGAAGGTGAAGACCAGCAACAGCTTTCAGGGCTGGCACCTTCCTTGTGGGAGCGGGAGCCGGACGTTTCCCATTTTGGAAAAATTGCTCTGCCGAGAACGGGCACAATGAGATGTTCCGACTCTGGGAAAGCACTGATCCCCAGGGCTGTTGTGCCTGTGACTAGGCTGCCCAGGGAACGTGAAGACCAGCAACAGCTTTCAGGGCTGGCACCTTCCTTGTGGGAGAAGGAGCCGGACGTTTCCCTTTTCGTAAAAAGGCTCTGCCGAGAACGGGTATGAAGAGATGTTTCATCTCTGGAAAGCACTGATCCCCAGGGCTGTTGTGCCTGTGACTAGGCTGCCCAGGGAAGGTGAAGACCAGCAACAGCTTTCAGGGCTGGCCCCTTCCTTGTGGGAGAAGGATCCGGACGTTTCCCATTTCGGAAAATGGCTCTGCCGAGAACGGGGACGATGAGATGTTCCGTCTCTGGGAAAGCACTGATCCCCAGGGCTGTTGTGCCTGTGACTAGGCTGCCCAGGGAAGGTGAAGACCAGCAACAGCTTTGAGGGCTGGCCCCTTCCTTGTGGGAGAAGGAGCCGGACGTTTCCCATTTCGGAAAATTGCTCTGCCGAGAACGGGCACAATGAGATGTTCCGTCTCTGGGAAAGCACAGATCCCCAGGGCTGTTGTGCCTGTGACTAGGCTGCCCAGGGAAGGTGAAGACCAGCAACAGCTTTCAGGGCTGGCCCCTTCCTTGTGGGAGAAGGATCCGGACGTTTCCCGTTTCGGAAAAATGGCTCTGCGAGAACGGCCACAATTGGATGTTCCGTCTCTGGGAAAGCACTGATCCCCAGGGCTGTTGTGTCTGTGACTAGGCTGCCCAGGGAAGGTGAAGACCAGCAACAGCTTTCAGGTCTGGCCCCTTCCTTGTGGGAGAAGGAGCCGGAAGTTTCCCTTTTCGAAAAAATTGCTCTGCCGAGAACGGGCACGAGCAGATGTTCCGTCTCTGGGAAAGCACTGATCCCCAGGGCTGTTGTGCCTGTGAATAGGTTTCCAAGGGAAGGTGAAGACCAGCAACAGCTTTCAGGGCTGGCCCCTTCCTTGTGGGAGCAGGAGACGGACGTTTCCCTTTTCGGAAAAATTGCTCTGCCGAGAACGGACACGAGCAGATGTTCCGTCTCTGGGAAAGCACTGATCCCCAGGGCTGTTGTGCCTCTGAATAGGTTTCCAAGGGAAGGTGAAGACCAGCAACAGCTTTCAGGGCTGGCCCCTTCCTTGTGGGAGAAGGAGCCGGACGTTTCCCATTTTGGAAAATGGCTCTGCCGAGAACGGGTATGAAGAGGTGTTCCGTGTCTGGGAAAGCACTGATCCCCAGGGCTGTTGTGCCTGTGACTAGGCTGCCCAGGGAAGGTGAAGACCAGCAACAGCTTTGAGGGCTGGCCCCTTCCTTGTGGGAGAATGAGCCGGACGTTTCCCATTTCGGAAAAATGGCTCTGCGAGAACGGCCACAAAGAGATGTTCCGTCTCTGGGAAAGCACTGATCCCCAGGGCTGTTGTGCCTGTGACTAGGCTGCCCAGGGAAGGTGAAGACCAGCAACAGCTTTCAGGGCTGGCCCCTTCCTTGTGGGAGAAGGATCCAGACGTTTCCCATTTCGGAAATAAGCTCTGCCGAGAACGGGCACAATGAGATGTTCCGTCTCTGGGAAAGCACTGATCCCCAGGGCTGTTGTGCCTGTGACTAGGCTGCCCAGGGAAGGTGAAGACCAGCAACAGCTTTCAGGGCTGGCCCCTTCCTTGTGGGAGAAGGAGCCGGACGTTTCCCTTTTCGGAAAAATTGCTCTGCCGAGAACGGGCACAATGAGATGTTCCGTCTCTGGGAAAGCACAGATCCCCAGTGCTGTTGTGCCTGTGAATAGGCTGCCCAGGGAAGGTGAAGACCAGCAACAGCTTTCAGGGCTGGCCCCTTCCTTGTGGGAGAAGGAGCCGGACGTTTCCCATTTCGGAAAATGGCTCTGCCGAGAACGGGTACGATGAGATGTTCCGTCTCTGGGAAAGCACAGATCCCCAGGGCTGTTGTGCCTGTGACTAGGCTGCCCAGGGAAGGTGAAGACCAGCAACAGCTTTGAGGGCTGGCCCCTTCCTTGTGGGAGAAGGAGCCGGACGTTTCCCATTTCGGAAAATTGCTCTGCCGAGAACGGCCAAAATGAGATGTTCCGTCTCTGGGAAAGCACAGATCCCCAGGGCTGTTGTGCCTGTGAGTAGGCTGCCCAGGGAAGGTGAAGACCAGCAACAGCTTTCAGGGCTGGCACCTTCCTTGTGGGAGAAGGAGCCGGACGTTTCCCATTTCGGAAAATTTCTCTGCCGAGAACGGACACGAGCAGATGTTCCGTCTCTGGGAAAGCACTGATCCCCAGGGCTGTTGTGTCTGTGACTAGGCTGCCCAGGGAAGGTGAAGACCAGCAACAGCTTTCAGGGCTGGCCCCTTCCTTGTGGGAGAAGGGTCCGGACGTTTCCCTTTTCGAAAAAATTGCTCTGCCGAGAACGGCTACGACGAGATGTTCCGTCTCTGGGAAAGCACTGATCCCCAGGGCTGTTGTGCCTGTGAATAGGTTTCCAAGGGAAGTTGAAGACCAGCAACAGCTTTCAGGGCTGGCCCCTTCCTTGTGGGAGAAACATCCGGACGTTTCCCATTTTGGAAAATGGCTCTGCCGAGAACGGGTACGATGAGATGTTCCGTCTCTGGGAAAGCACTGATCCCCAGGGCTGTTGTGCCTGTGAATAGGTTTCCAAGGGAAGGTGAAGACCAGCAACAGCTTTCAGGGCTGGCACCTTCCTTGTGGGAGTAGGATCCGGACGTTTCCCATTTCGGAAAATGGCTCTGCCGAGAACGGGTACGATGAGATGTTCCGTCTCTGGGAAAGCACAGATCCCCAGGGCTGTTGTGTCTGTGAGTAGGCTGCCCAGGGAAGGTGAAGACCAACAACAGCTCTCAGGGCTGGCACCTTCCTTGTGGGAGAAGGATCCGGACGTTTCCCATTTTGGAAATAAGCTCTGCCGAGAACGGGCACAATGAGATGTTCCGTCTCTGGGAAAGCACAGATCCCCAGGGCTGTTGTGCCTGTGACTAGGCTGCCCAGGGAAGGTGAAGACCAGCAACAGCTTTCAGGGCTGGCCCCTTCCTTGTGGGAGAAGGATCCGGACGTTTCCCTTTTCGTAAAAAGGCTCTGCCGAGAACGGGTATGAAGAGATGTTCCGTCTCTGGGAAAGCACTGATCCCCAGGGCTGTTGTGCCTGTGAATAGGTTGCCCAGGGAAGGTGAAGATCAGCAACAGCTTTGAGGGCTGGCACCTTCCTTGTGGGAGAAGGAACCGGATGTTCGCATTTTTGGAAAAATGGCTCTGCGAGAACGGCCGAGAGGAGATGTTAAGACTCTGGGAAAGCACTGATCCCCAGGGCTGTTGTGCCTGTGACTAGGCCTCCCAGGGAAGGTGAAGACCAACAACAGCTTTCAGGGCTGGCACCTTCCTTGTGGGAGAAGGATCCGGACGTTTCCCATTTCGGAAATAAGCTCTGCCGAGAACGGGCACAATGAGATGTTCCGTCTCTGGGAAAGCACTGATCCCCAGGGCTGTTGTGTCTGTGAGTAGGCTGCCCAGGGAAGGTGAAGACCAGCAACAGCTTTCAGGGCTGGCCCCTTCCTTGTGGGAGAAGGAGCCGGACGTTTCCCTTTTCGGAAAAATTGCTCTGCCGAGAATGGACACAATGAGATGTTCCGTCTCTGGGAAAGCACAGATCCCCAGTGCTGTTGTGCCTGTGAATAGGCTGCCCAGGGAAGGTGAAGACCAGCAACAGCTTTCAGGGCTGGCCCCTTCCTTGTGGGAGAAGGAGCCGGACGTTTCCCTTTTCGGAAAAAGGCTCTGCCGAGAACGGACACGAGCAGATGTTCCGTCTCTGGGAAAGCACTGATCTCCAGGGCTGTTGTGCCTGTGAGTAGGCTGCCCAGGGAAGGTGAAGACCAGCAACAGCTTTCAGGGCTGGCCCCTTCCTTGTGGGAGAAGGATCCGGACGTTTCCCATTTCGGAAAATGGCTCTGCCGAGAACGGACACGAGCAGATGTTCCGTCTCTGGGAAAGCACTGATCCCCAGGGCTGTTGTGCCTGTGAATAGGTTTCCAAGGGAAGGTGAAGACCAGCAACAGCTTTCAGGGCTGGCACCTTCCTTGTGGGAGTAGGATCCGGACGTTTCCCATTTCGGAAAATGGCTCTGCCGAGAACGGGTACGATGAGATGTTCCGTCTCTGGGAAAGCACAGATCCCCAGGGCTGTTGTGTCTGTGAGTAGGCTGCCCAGGGAAGGTGAAGACCAACAACAGCTCTCAGGGCTGGCACCTTCCTTGTGGGAGAAGGATCCGGACGTTTCCCATTTTGGAAATAAGCTCTGCCGAGAACGGGCACAATGAGATGTTCCGTCTCTGGGAAAGCACAGATCCCCAGGGCTGTTGTGCCTGTGACTAGGCTGCCCAGGGAAGGTGAAGACCAGCAACAGCTTTCAGGGCTGGCCCCTTCCTTGTGGGAGAAGGATCCGGACGTTTCCCTTTTCGTAAAAAGGCTCTGCCGAGAACGGGTATGAAGAGATGTTCCGTCTCTGGGAAAGCACTGATCCCCAGGGCTGTTGTGCCTGTGAATAGGTTGCCCAGGGAAGGTGAAGATCAGCAACAGCTTTGAGGGCTGGCACCTTCCTTGTGGGAGAAGGAACCGGATGTTCGCATTTTTGGAAAAATGGCTCTGCGAGAACGGCCGAGAGGAGATGTTAAGACTCTGGGAAAGCACTGATCCCCAGGGCTGTTGTGCCTGTGACTAGGCCTCCCAGGGAAGGTGAAGACCAACAACAGCTTTCAGGGCTGGCACCTTCCTTGTGGGAGAAGGATCCGGACGTTTCCCATTTCGGAAATAAGCTCTGCCGAGAACGGGCACAATGAGATGTTCCGTCTCTGGGAAAGCACTGATCCCCAGGGCTGTTGTGTCTGTGAGTAGGCTGCCCAGGGAAGGTGAAGACCAGCAACAGCTTTCAGGGCTGGCCCCTTCCTTGTGGGAGAAGGAGCCGGACGTTTCCCTTTTCGGAAAAATTGCTCTGCCGAGAATGGACACAATGAGATGTTCCGTCTCTGGGAAAGCACAGATCCCCAGTGCTGTTGTGCCTGTGAATAGGCTGCCCAGGGAAGGTGAAGACCAGCAACAGCTTTCAGGGCTGGCCCCTTCCTTGTGGGAGAAGGAGCCGGACGTTTCCCTTTTCGGAAAAAGGCTCTGCCGAGAACGGACACGAGCAGATGTTCCGTCTCTGGGAAAGCACTGATCTCCAGGGCTGTTGTGCCTGTGAGTAGGCTGCCCAGGGAAGGTGAAGACCAGCAACAGCTTTCAGGGCTGGCCCCTTCCTTGTGGGAGAAGGATCCGGACGTTTCCCATTTCGGAAAATGGCTCTGCCGAGAACGGACACGAGCAGATGTTCCGTCTCTGGGAAAGCACTGATCCCCAGGGCTGTTGTGCCTGTGAGTAGGCTGCCCAGGGAAGGTGAAGACCAGCAACAGCTTTCAGGGCTGGCACCTTCCTTGTGGGAGAAGGAGCCGGACGTTTCCCATTTTGGAAAAATGGCTCTGCGAGAACGGCCACAATTGGATGTTCCGTCTCTGGGAAAGCACTGATCCCCAGGGCTGTTGTGCCTGTGACTAGGCTGCCAAGGGAAGGTGAAGACCAGCAACAGCTTTCAGGGCTGGCACCTTCCTTGTGGGAGAAGGAGCCAGACGTTTCCCATTTCGGAAAATGGCTCTGCCGAGAACGGCCACAAAGAGATGTTCCGTCTCTGGGAAAGCACTGATCCCCAGGGCTGTTGTGCCTGTGAATAGGCTGCCCAGGGAACGTGAAGACCAGCAACAGCTTTCAGGGCTGGCACCTTCCTTTTGGGAGAAGGATCCGGCCGTTTCCCATTTCGTAAATAGGCTCTGCCGGGAACGGGTATGAAGAAATGTTTCATCTCTGGGAAAGCACTGATCCCCAGGGCTGTTGTGCCTGTGAATAGGTTGCCCAGGGAAGGTGAAGACCAGCAACAGCTTTGAGGGCTGGCACCTTCCTTGTGGGAGAAGGAGCCGGACGTTCGCAGTTTTGGAAAAATGGCTCTGCGAGAACGGCCGCGAGGAGATGTTCCGTCTCTGGGAAAGCACTGATCCCCAGGGCTGTTGTGCCTGTGACTAGGCTGCCCAGGGAAGGTGAAGACCAGCAACAGCTTTCAGGGCTGGCCCCTTCCTTGTGGGAGAATGAGCCGGACGTTTCCCATTTCGGAAATAAGCTCTGCCGAGAACGGGCACAATGAGATGTTCCGTCTCTGGGAAAGCACTGATCCCCAGGGCTGTTGTGCCTGTGACTAGGCTGCCCAGGGAAGGTGAAGAGCAGCAGCAGCTTTCAGGGCTGGCCCCTTCCTTGTGGGAGAAGGAGCCGGACGTTTCCCTTTTCGGAAATAAGCTCTGCCGAGAACGGACACGAGCAGATGTTCCGTCTCTGGGAAAGCACTGATCTCCAGGGCTGTTGTGCCTGTGAGTAGGCTGCCCAGGGAAGGTGAAGACCAGCAACAGCTTTCAGGGCTGGCACCTTCCTTGTGGGAGAAGAAGCCGGACGTTTCCCATTTCGGAAAATGGCTCTGCCGAGAACGGGTATGAAAAGATGTTCCGTCTCTGGGAAAGCACTGATCCCCAGGGCTGTTGTGCCTGTGACTAGGCTGCCCAGGGAAGGTGAAGACCAGCAACAGCTTTCAGGGCTGGCCCCTTCCTTGTGGGAGAAGGATCCGGACGTTTCCCATTTTGGAAAATGGCTCTGCCGAGAACGGCCACAATGAGATGTTCCGTCTCTGGGAAAGCACAGATCCCCAGGGCTGTTGTGTCTGTGAGTAGGCTGCCCAGGGAAGTTGAAGACCAACAACAGCTCTCAGGGCTGGCACCTTCCTTGTGGGAGAAGGATCCGGACGTTTCCCATTTAGGAAATAAGCTCTGCCGAGAACGGGCACAATGAGATGTTCCGTCTCTGGGAAAGCACTGATCCCCAGGGCTGTTGTGCCTGTGACTAGGCTGCCCAGGGAAGGTGAAGACCAGCAACAGCTTTGAGGGCTGGCCCCTTCCTTGTGGGAGAAGGAGCCGGATGTTTCCCATTTCGGAAAATGGCTCTGCCGAGAACGGCCACAATGAGATGTTCCGTCTCTGGGAAAGCACTGATCCCCAGGGCTGTTGTGCCTCTGACTAGGCTGCCCAGGGAACGTGAAGACCAGCAACAGCTTTGAGGGCTGGCACCTTCCTTGTGGGAGAAGGATCAGGACGTTTCCCTTTTCGGAAAAAGGCTCTGCCGAGAACGGACACGAGCAGATGTTCCGTCTCTGGGAAAGCACAGATCCCCAGTGCTGTTGTGCCTCTGACTAGGCTGCGCAGGGAAGATGAAGACCAGCAACAGCTTTGAGGGCTGGCACCTTCCTTGTGGGAGAAGGAGCCGGACGTTTCCCATTTCGGAAGATGGCTGTGCCGAGAACGGACACGAGCAGATGTTCCGTCTCTGGGAAAGCACTGATCCCCAGGGCTGTTGTGCCTGTGACTAGGCTGCCCAGGGAAGGTGAAGACCAGCAACAGCTTTCAGGGCTGGCCCCTTCCTTGTGGGAGAAGGAGCCGGACGTTTCCCATTTTGGAAAATGGCTCTGCCGAGAATGGACACAATGAGATGTTCCGTCTCTGGGAAAGCACTGATCCCCAGGGCTGTTGTGCCTGTGAATACGCTGCCCAGGGAAGGTGAACACCAGCAACAGCTTTCAGGGCTGGCACATTCCTTGTGGGAGAAGGATCCGGACGTTTCCCATTTCGGAAAATGGCTCTGCCGAGAACGGCCACAATGAGATGTTCCGTCTCTGGGAAAGCACAGATCCCCAGGGCTGTTGTGCCTGTGACTAGGCTGCCCAGCGAAGGTGAAGACCAACAACAGCTCTCAGGGCTGGCCCCTTCCTTGTGGGAGAAGGAGCCGGACGTTTCCCATTTCGGAAAATGGCTGTGCCGAGAACGGACACGAGCAGATGTTCCGTCTCTGGGAAAGCACTGATCCCCAGGGCTGTTGTGCCTGTGAGTAGGCTGCCCAGGGAAGGTGAAGACCAGCAACAGCTTTCAGGGCTGGCCCCTTCCTTGTGGGAGAAGGAGCTGGACGTTTCCCATTTCGGAAAAATGGCTCTGCGAGAACGGCCACAATTGGATGTTCCGTGTCTGGGAAAGCACTGATCCCCAGGGCTGTTGTGCCTGTGACTAGGCTGCCAAGGGAAGGTGAAGAGCAGCAGCAGCTTTCAGGGCTGGCCCCTTCCTTGTGGGAGCAGGAGCCGGACGTTTCCCTTTTCGGAAATAAGCTCTGCCGAGAACGGACACGAGCAGATGTTCCGTCTCTGGGAAAGCACTGATCTCCAGGGCTGTTGTGCCTGTGAGTAGGCTGCCGAGGGAAGGTGAAGACCAGCAACAGCTTTCAGGGCTGGCCCCTTCCTTGTGGGAGAAGGAGCCGGACGTTTCCCATTTCGGAAAATGGCTCTGCCGAGAACGGGTATGAAAAGATGTTCCGTCTCTGGGAAAGCACTGATCCCCAGGGCTGTTGTGCCTGTGAGTAGGCTGCCCAGGGAAGGTGAAGACCAGCAACAGCTTTCAGGGCTGGCCCCTTCCTTGTGGGAGAAGGATCCGGACGTTTCCCATTTCGGAAAATGGCTCTGCCGAGAACGGACACGAGCAGATGTTCCGTCTCTGGGAAAGCACTGATCCCCAGGGCTGTTGTGCCTGTGAGTAGGCTGCCCAGGGAAGGTGAAGACCAGCAACAGCTTTCAGGGCTGGCACCTTCCTTGTGGGAGAAGGAGCCGGACGTTTCCCATTTCGGAAAAATGGCTCTGCGAGAACGGCCACAATTGGATGTTCCGTCTCTGGGAAAGCACTGATCCCCAGGGCTGTTGTGCCTGTGACTAGGCTGCCCAGGGAAGGTGAAGACCAGCAACAGCTTTCAGGGCTGGCCCCTTCCTTGTGGGAGAAGGAGCCAGACGTTTCCCATTTCGGAAAATGGCTCTGCCGAGAACGGCCACAAAGAGATGTTCCGTCTCTGGGAAAGCACTGATCCCCAGGGCTGTTGTGCCTGTGAATAGGCTGCCCAGGGAACGTGAAGACCAGCAACAGCTTTCAGGGCTGGCACCTTCCTTTTGGGAGAAGGATCCGGCCGTTTCCCATTTCGTAAAAAGGCTCTGCCGGGAACGGGTATGAAGAAATGTTTCATCTCTGGGAAAGCACTGATCCCCAGGGCTGTTGTGCCTGTGAATAGGTTGCCCAGGGGAGGTGAAGACCAGCAACAGCTTTGAGGGCTGGCACCTTCCTTGTGGGAGAAGGAGCCGGACGTTCGCAGTTTTGGAAAAATGGCTCTGCGAGAACGGCCGCGAGGAGATGTTCCGTCTCTGGGAAAGCACTGATCCCCAGGGCTGTTGTGCCTGTGACTAGGCTGCCCAGGGAAGGTGAAGACCAGCAACAGCTTTCAGGGCTGGCCCCTTCCTTGTGGGAGAAGGAGCCGGACGTTTCCCATTTCGGAAATAAGCTCTGCCGAGAACGGGCACAATGAGATGTTCCGTCTCTGGGAAAGCACTGATCCCCAGGGCTGTTGTGCCTGTGACTAGGCTGCCCAGGGAAGGTGAAGAGCAGCAGCAGCTTTCAGGGCTGGCCCCTTCCTTGTGGGAGAAGGAGCCGGACGTTTCCCTTTTCGGAAATAAGCTCTGCCGAGAACGGACACGAGCAGATGTTCCGTCTCTGGGAAAGCACTGATCTCCAGGGCTGTTGTGCCTGTGACTAGGCTGCCCAGGGAAGGTGAAGACCAGCAACAGCTTTCAGGGCTGGCCCCTTCCTTGTGGGAGAAGGATCCGGACGTTTCCCATTTTGGAAAATGGCTCTGCCGAGAACGGCCACAATGAGATGTTCCGTCTCTGGGAAAGCACAGATCCCCAGGGCTGTTGTGTCTGTGAGTAGGCTGCCCAGGGAAGTTGAAGACAAACAACAGCTCTCAGGGCTGGCCCCTTCCTTGTGGGAGAAGGATCCGGACGTTTCCCATTTAGGAAATAAGCTCTGCCGAGAACGGGCACAATGAGATGTTCCGTCTCTGGGAAAGCACTGATCCCCAGGGCTGTTGTGCCTGTGACTAGGCTGCCCAGGGAAGGTGAAGACCAGCAACAGCTTTGAGGGCTGGCACCTTCCTTGTGGGAGAAGGAGCCGGATGTTTCCCATTTCGGAAAATGGCTCTGCCGAGAACGGCCACAATGAGATGTTCCGTCTCTGGGAAAGCACTGATCCCCAGGGCTGTTGTGCCTCTGACTAGGCTGCCCAGGGAACGTGAAGACCAGCAACAGCTTTGAGGGCTGGCACCTTCCTTGTGGGAGAAGGATCAGGACGTTTCCCTTTTCGGAAAAAGGCTCTGCCGAGAACGGACACGAGCAGATGTTCCGTCTCTGGGAAAGCACAGATCCCCAGTGCTGTTGTGCCTCTGACTAGGCTGCGCAGGGAAGGTGAAGACCAGCAACAGCTTTGAGGGCTGGCACCTTCCTTGTGGGAGAAGGAGCCGGACGTTTCCCATTTCGGAAAATGGCTGTGCCGAGAACGGACACGAGCAGATGTTCCGTCTCTGGGAAAGCACTGATCCCCAGGGCTGTTGTGCCTGTGACTAGGCTGCCCAGGGAAGGTGAAGACCAGCAACAGCTTTCAGGGCTGGCCCCTTCCTTGTGGGAGAAGGATCCGGACGTTTCCCATTTTGGAAAATGGCTCTGCCGAGAATGGACACAATGAGATGTTCCGTCTCTGGGAAAGCACTGATCCCCAGGGCTGTTGTGCCTGTGAATACGCTGCCCAGGGAAGGTGAACACCAGCAACAGCTTTCAGGGCTGGCACATTCCTTGTGGGAGAAGGATCCGGACGTTTCCCATTTCGGAAAATGGCTCTGCCGAGAACGGCCACAATGAGATGTTCCGTCTCTGGGAAAGCACAGATCCCCAGGGCTGTTGTGCCTGTGACTAGGCTGCCCAGCGAAGGTGAAGACCAACAACAGCTCTCAGGGCTGGCCCCTTCCTTGTGGGAGAAGGAGCCGGACGTTTCCCATTTCGGAAAATGGCTGTGCCGAGAACGGACACGAGCAGATGTTCCGTCTCTGGGAAAGCACTGATCCCCAGGGCTGTTGTGCCTGTGAGTAGGCTGCCCAGGGAAGGTGAAGACCAGCAACAGCTTTCAGGGCTGGCCCCTTCCTTGTGGGAGAAGGAGCTGGACGTTTCCCATTTCGGAAAAATGGCTCTGCGAGAACGGCCACAATTGGATGTTCCGTGTCTGGGAAAGCACTGATCCCCAGGGCTGTTGTGCCTGTGACTAGGCTGCCAAGGGAAGGTGAAGAGCAGCAGCAGCTTTCAGGGCTGGCCCCTTCCTTGTGGGAGCAGGAGCCGGACGTTTCCCTTTTCGGAAATAAGCTCTGCCGAGAACGGACACGAGCAGATGTTCCGTCTCTGGGAAAGCACTGATCTCCAGGGCTGTTGTGCCTGTGAGTAGGCTGCCGAGGGAAGGTGAAGACCAGCAACAGCTTTCAGGGCTGGCCCCTTCCTTGTGGGAGAAGGAGCCGGACGTTTCCCATTTCGGAAAATGGCTCTGCCGAGAACGGGTATGAAAAGATGTTCCGTCTCTGGGAAAGCACTGATCCCCAGGGCTGTTGTGCCTGTGAGTAGGCTGCCCAGGGAAGGTGAAGACCAGCAACAGCTTTCAGGGCTGGCCCCTTCCTTGTGGGAGAAGGATCCGGACGTTTCCCATTTCGGAAAATGGCTCTGCCGAGAACGGACACGAGCAGATGTTCCGTCTCTGGGAAAGCACTGATCCCCAGGGCTGTTGTGCCTGTGAGTAGGCTGCCCAGGGAAGGTGAAGACCAGCAACAGCTTTCAGGGCTGGCACCTTCCTTGTGGGAGAAGGAGCCGGACGTTTCCCATTTCGGAAAAATGGCTCTGCGAGAACGGCCACAATTGGATGTTCCGTCTCTGGGAAAGCACTGATCCCCAGGGCTGTTGTGCCTGTGACTAGGCTGCCAAGGGAAGGTGAAGACCAGCAACAGCTTTCAGGGCTGGCCCCTTCCTTGTGGGAGAAGGAGCCAGACGTTTCCCATTTCGGAAAATGGCTCTGCCGAGAACGGCCACAAAGAGATGTTCCGTCTCTGGGAAAGCACTGATCCCCAGGGCTGTTGTGCCTGTGAATAGGCTGCCCAGGGAACGTGAAGACCAGCAACAGCTTTCAGGGCTGGCACCTTCCTTTTGGGAGAAGGATCCGGCCGTTTCCCATTTCGTAAAAAGGCTCTGCCGGGAACGGGTATGAAGAAATGTTTCATCTCTGGGAAAGCACTGATCCCCAGGGCTGTTGTGCCTGTGAATAGGTTGCCCAGGGGAGGTGAAGACCAGCAACAGCTTTGAGGGCTGGCACCTTCCTTGTGGGAGAAGGAGCCGGACGTTCGCAGTTTTGGAAAAATGGCTCTGCGAGAACGGCCGCGAGGAGATGTTCCGTCTCTGGGAAAGCACTGATCCCCAGGGCTGTTGTGCCTGTGACTAGGCTGCCCAGGGAAGGTGAAGACCAGCAACAGCTTTCAGGGCTGGCCCCTTCCTTGTGGGAGAAGGAGCCGGACGTTTCCCATTTCGGAAATAAGCTCTGCCGAGAACGGGCACAATGAGATGTTCCGTCTCTGGGAAAGCACTGATCCCCAGGGCTGTTGTGCCTGTGACTAGGCTGCCCAGGGAAGGTGAAGAGCAGCAGCAGCTTTCAGGGCTGGCCCCTTCCTTGTGGGAGAAGGAGCCGGACGTTTCCCTTTTCGGAAATAAGCTCTGCCGAGAACGGACACGAGCAGATGTTCCGTCTCTGGGAAAGCACTGATCTCCAGGGCTGTTGTGCCTGTGACTAGGCTGCCCAGGGAAGGTGAAGACCAGCAACAGCTTTCAGGGCTGGCCCCTTCCTTGTGGGAGAAGGATCCGGACGTTTCCCATTTTGGAAAATGGCTCTGCCGAGAACGGCCACAATGAGATGTTCCGTCTCTGGGAAAGCACAGATCCCCAGGGCTGTTGTGTCTGTGAGTAGGCTGCCCAGGGAAGTTGAAGACAAACAACAGCTCTCAGGGCTGGCACCTTCCTTGTGGGAGAAGGATCCGGACGTTTCCCATTTAGGAAATAAGCTCTGCCGAGAACGGGCACAATGAGATGTTCCGTCTCTGGGAAAGCACTGATCCCCAGGGCTGTTGTGCCTGTGACTAGGCTGCCCAGGGAAGGTGAAGACCAGCAACAGCTTTGAGGGCTGGCACCTTCCTTGTGGGAGAAGGAGCCGGATGTTTCCCATTTCGGAAAATGGCTCTGCCGAGAACGGCCACAATGAGATGTTCCGTCTCTGGGAAAGCACTGATCCCCAGGGCTGTTGTGCCTCTGACTAGGCTGCCCAGGGAACGTGAAGACCAGCAACAGCTTTGAGGGCTGGCACCTTCCTTGTGGGAGAAGGATCAGGACGTTTCCCTTTTCGGAAAAAGGCTCTGCCGAGAACGGACACGAGCAGATGTTCCGTCTCTGGGAAAGCACAGATCCCCAGTGCTGTTGTGCCTCTGACTAGGCTGCGCAGGGAAGGTGAAGACCAGCAACAGCTTTGAGGGCTGGCACCTTCCTTGTGGGAGAAGGAGCCGGACGTTTCCCATTTCGGAAAATGGCTGTGCCGAGAACGGACACGAGCAGATGTTCCGTCTCTGGGAAAGCACTGATCCCCAGGGCTGTTGTGCCTGTGACTAGGCTGCCCAGGGAAGGTGAAGACCAGCAACAGCTTTCAGGGCTGGCCCCTTCCTTGTGGGAGAAGGATCCGGACGTTTCCCATTTTGGAAAATGGCTCTGCCGAGAATGGACACAATGAGATGTTCCGTCTCTGGGAAAGCACTGATCCCCAGGGCTGTTGTGCCTGTGAATACGCTGCCCAGGGAAGGTGAACACCAGCAACAGCTTTCAGGGCTGGCACATTCCTTGTGGGAGAAGGATCCGGACGTTTCCCATTTCGGAAAATGGCTCTGCCGAGAACGGCCACAATGAGATGTTCCGTCTCTGGGAAAGCACAGATCCCCAGGGCTGTTGTGCCTGTGACTAGGCTGCCCAGCGAAGGTGAAGACCAACAACAGCTTTGAGGGCTGGCCCCTTCCTTGTGGGCGAAGGAGCCGGACGTTTCCCATTTCGGAAATAAGCTCTGCCGAGAACGGGCACAATGAGATGTTCCGTCTCTGGGAAAGCACTGATCCCCAGGGCTGTTGTGCCTGTGAGTAGGCTGCCGAGGGAAGGTGAAGACCAGCAACAGCTTTCAGGGCTGGCACCTTCCTTGTGGGAGAAGGAGCCGGACGTTTCCCATTTCGGAAAAATGGCTCTGCGAGAACGGCCACAATTGGATGTTCCGTCTCTGGGAAAGCACTGATCCCCAGGGCTGTTGTGCCTGTGACTAGGCTGCCAAGGGAAGGTGAAGAGCAGCAGCAGCTTTCAGGGCTGGCCCCTTCCTTGTGGGAGCAGGAGCCGGACGTTTCCCTTTTCGGAAATAAGCTCTGCCGAGAACGGACACGAGCAGATGTTCCGTCTCTGGGAAAGCACTCCAGGGAGTGCTGGCCCCTTCCTTGTGGGAGAAGGAGCCGGACGTTTCCCATTTCGGAAAATGGCTCTGCCGAGAACGGGTATGAAAAGATGTTCCGTCTCTGGGAAAGCACAGATCCCCAGGGCTGTTGTGCCTGTGACTAGGCTGCCCAGGGAAGGTGAAGACCAGCAACAGGTTTCAGGGCTGGCCCCTTCCTTGTGGCAGAAGGAGCCGGACGTTTGCCATTTTGGAAAATGGCTCTGCCGAGAACGGGTACGATGAGATGTTCCGTCTCTGGGAAAGCACTGATCCCCAGGGCTGTTGTGCCTGTGAATAGGTTTCCAAGGGAAGGTGAAGACCAGCAACAGCTTTCAGGGCTGGCACCTTCCTTGTGGGAATAGGATCCGGACGTTTCCCATTTCGGAAAATGGCTCTGCCGAGAACGGCCACAATGAGATGTTCCGTCTCTGGGAAAGCACAGATCCCCAGGGCTGTTGTGTCTGTGAGTAGGCTGCCCAGGGAAGGTGAAGACCAACAACAGCTCTCAGGGCTGGCACCTTCCTTGTGGGAGAAGGATCCGGACGTTTCCCATTTCGGAAATAAGCTCTGCCGAGAACGGCCACAATGAGATGTTCCGTCTCTGGGAAAGCACTGATCCCCAGGGCTGTTGTGCCTGTGACTAGGCTGCCAAGGGAAGGTGAAGACCAGCAACAGCTTTCAGGGCTGGCCCCTTCCTTGTGGGAGAAGGAGCCGGACGTTTCCCATTTCGGAAAATGGCTCTGCCGAGAACGGGCACAATTGGATGTTCCGTCTCTGGGAAAGCACTGATCCCCAGGGCTGTTGTGCCTGTGAGTAGGCTGCCCAGGGAACGTGAAGACCAGCAACAGCTTTCAGGGCTGGCACCTTCCTTTTGGGAGAAGGATCCGGCCGTTTCCCTTTTTTTAAAAAGGCTCTGCCGGGAACGGGTATGAAGAGATGTTTCATCTCTGGGAAAGCACTGATCCCCAGGGCTGTTGTGCCTGTGAATAGGTTGCCCAGGGAAGGTGAAGACCAGCAACACTTTGAGGGCTGGCACCTTCCTTGTGGGAGAAGGAGCCGGACGTTCGCAGTTTTGGAAAAATGGCTCTGCGAGAACGGCCGCGAGGAGATGTTCCGTCTCTGGGAAAGCACTGATCCCCAGGGCTGTTGTGCCTGTGAGTAGGCTGCCCAGGGAAGGTGAAGAGCAGCAGCAGCTTTCAGGGCTGGCCCCTTCCTTGTGGGAGCAGGAGCCGGACGTTTCCCTTTTCGGAAATAAGCTCTGCCGAGAACGGACACGAGCAGATGTTCCGTCTCTGGGAAAGCACTGATCCCCAGGGCTGTTGTGCCTGTGAATAGGCTGCCCAGGGAAGGTGAAGACCAGCCACAGCTTTCAGGGCTGGCCCCTTCCTTGTGGGAGAAGGAGCCGGACGTTTCCCATTTTGGAAAATGGCTCTGCCGAGAACGGGTACGATGAGATGTTCCGTCTCTGGGAAAGCACTGATCCCCAGGGCTGTTGTGCCTGTGAATATGTTTCCAAGGGAAGGTGAAGACCAGCAACAGCTTTCAGGGCTGGCACATTCCTTGTGGGAGTAGGATCCGGACGTTTCCCATTTCGGAAAATGGCTCTGCCGAGAACGGCCACAATGAGATGTTCCGTCTCTGGGAAAGCACAGATCCCCAGGGCTGTTGTGCCTGTGAGTAGGCTGCCCAGGGAAGGTGAAGACCAACAACAGCTCTCAGGGCTGGCACCTTCCTTGTGGGAGAAGGATCCGGACGTTTCCCATTTCGGAAAATGGCTCTGCCGAGAACGGACACGAGCAGATGTTCCGTCTCTGGGAAAGCACTGATCCCCAGGGCTGTTGTGCCTGTGAATATGTTTCCAAGGGAAGGTGAAGACCAGCAACAGCTTTCAGGGCTGGCACATTCCTTGTGGGAGTAGGATCCGGACGTTTCCCATTTCGGAAAATGGCTCTGCCGAGAACGGCCACAATGAGATGTTCCGTCTCTGGGAAAGCACAGATCCCCAGGGCTGTTGTGCCTGTGAGTAGGCTGCCCAGGGAAGGTGAAGACCAACAACAGCTCTCAGGGCTGGCACCTTCCTTGTGGGAGAAGGATCCGGACGTTTCCCATTTAGGAAATAAGCTCTGCTGAGAACGGGCACAATGAGATGTTCCGTCTCTGGGAAAGCACTGATCCCCAGGGCTGTTGTGCCTGTGAGTAGGCTGCCCAGGGAAGGTGAAGACCAGCAACAGCTTTCAGGGCTGGCCCCTTCCTTGTGGGAGAAGGATCCGGACGTTTCCCATTTCGGAAAATGGCTCTGCCGAGAACGGACACGAGCAGATGTTCCGTCTCTGGGAAAGCACTGATCCCCAGGGCTGTTGTGCCTGTGAGTAGGCTGCCCAGGGAAGGTGAAGACCAGCAACAGCTTTCAGGGCTGGCCCCTTCCTTGTGGGAGAAGGAGCCAGACGTTTCCCATTTCGGAAAATGGCTCTGCCGAGAACGGCCACAAAGAGATGTTCCGTCTCTGGGAAAGCACTGATCCCCAGGGCTGTTGTGCCTGTGAGTAGGCTGCCCAGGGAAGGTGAAGACCAGCAACAGCTTTCAGGGCTGGCACCTTCCTTGTGGGAGAAGGAGCCGGACGTTTCCCATTTCGTAAAAAGGCTCTGCCGGGAACGGGTATGAAGAGATGTTTCATCTCTGGGAAAGCACTGATCCCCAGGGCTGTTGTGCCTGTGAATAGGTTGCCCAGGGAAGGTGAAGACCAGCAACAGCTTTGAGGGCTGGCACCTTCCTTGTGGGAGAAGGAGCCGGACGTTCGCAGTTTTGGAAAAATGGCTCTGCGAGAACGGCCGCGAGGAGATGTTCCGTCTCTGGGAAAGCACTGATCCCCAGGGCTGTTGTGCCTGTGACTAGGCTGCCCAGGGAAGGTGAAGACCAGCAACAGCTTTCAGGGCTGGCCCCTTCCTTGTGGGAGAAGGAGCTGGACGTTTCCCATTTCGGAAAAATGGCTCTGCGAGAACGGCCACAATTGGATGTTCCGTCTCTGGGAAAGCACTGATCCCCAGGGCTGTTGTGCCTGTGACTAGGCTGCCAAGGGAAGGTGAAGAGCAGCAGCAGCTTTCAGGGCTGGCCCCTTCCTTGTGGGAGCAGGAGCCGGACGTTTCCCTTTTCGGAAATAAGCTCTGCCGAGAACGGACACGAGCAGATGTTCCGTCTCTGGGAAAGCACTGATCTCCAGGGCTGTTGTGCCTGTGAGTAGGCTGCCGAGGGAAGGTGAAGACCAGCAACAGCTTTCAGGGATGGCCCCTTCCTTGTGGGAGAAGGAGCCGGACGTTTCCCATTTCGGAAAATGGCTCTGCCGAGAACGGGTATGAAAAGATGTTCCGTCTCTGGGAAAGCACAGATCCCCAGGGCTGTTGTGCCTGTGAGTAGGCTGCCCAGGGAAGGTGAAGACCAGCAACAGGTTTCAGGGCTGGCCCCTTCCTTGTGGGAGAAGGATCCGGACGTTTCCCATTTTGGAAAATGGCTCTGCCGAGAACGGGTACGATGAGATGTTCCGTCTCTGGGAAAGCACTGATCCCCAGGGCTGTTGTGCCTGTGAATAGGTTTCCAAGGGAAGGTGAAGACCAGCAACAGCTTTCAGGGCTGGCACCTTCCTTGTGGGAATAGGATCCGGACGTTTCCCATTTCGGAAAATGGCTCTGCCGAGAACGGTTACGATGAGATGTTCCGTCTCTGGGAAAGCACAGATACCCAGGGCTGTTGTGTCTGTGAGTAGGCTGCCCAGGGAACGTGAAGACCAGCAACAGCTTTCAGGGCTGGCCCCTTCCTTGTGGGAGAAGGAGCCGGATGTTTCCCATTTCGGAAAATGGCTCTGCCGAGAACGGCCACAATGAGATGTTCCGTCTCTGGGAAACCACTGATCCCCAGGGCTGTTGTGCCTGTGAATAGGCTGCCAAGGGAAGGTGAAGACCAGCAACAGCTTTGAGGGCTGGCACCTTCCTTGTGGGAGAAGGAGCCGGACGTTTCCCATTTCGGAAAATGGCTGTGCCGAGAACGGACACGAGCAGATGTTCCGTCTCTGGGAAAGCACTGATCCCCAGGGCTGTTGTGCCTGTGACTAGGCTGCCCAGGGAAGGTGAAGACCAGCAACAGCTTTCAGGGCTGGCCCCTTCCTTGTGGGAGAAGGAGCCGGACGTTTCCCATTTTGGAAAATGGCTCTGCCGAGAACGGGTGCGATGAGATGTTCCGTCTCTGGGAAAGCACTGATCCCCAGGGCTGTTGTGCCTGTGAATAGGTTTCCAAGGGAAGGTGAAGACCAGCAACAGCTTTCAGGGCTGGCACATTCCTTGTGGGAGTAGGATACGGACGTTTCCCATTTCGGAAAATGGCTCTGCCGAGAACGGCCACAATGAGATGTTCCGTCTCTGGGAAAGCACAGATCCCCAGGGCTGTTGTGCCTGTGACTAGGCTGCCCAGGGAAGGTGAAGACCAACAACAGCTCTCAGGGCTGGCCCCTTCCTTGTGGGAGAAGGATCCGGACGTTTCCCATTTCGGAAATAAGCTCTGCCGAGAACGGGCACAATGAGATGTTCCGTCTCTGGGAAAGCACTGATCCCCAGGGCTGTTGTGCCTGTGACTAGGCTGCCCAGGGAACGTGAAGACCAGCAACAGCTTTGAGGGCTGGCCCCTTCCTTGTGGGAGCAGGAGCCGGACGTTTCCCATTTCGGAAAAATGGCTCTGCGAGAACGGCCACAATTGGATGTTCCGTCTCTGGGAAAGCACTGATCCCCAGGGCTGTTGTGCCTGTGACTAGGCTGCCAAGGGAAGGTGAAGACCAGCAAGAGCTTTCAGGGCTGGCCCTTTCCTTGTGGGAGAAGGAGCCGGACGTTTCCCATTTCGGAAAATGGCTCTGCCGAGAACGGGCACGAGCAGATGTTCCGTCTCTGGGAAAGCACTGATCCCCAGGGCTGTTGTGCCTGTGAATAGGTTGCCCAGGGAAGGTGAAGACCAGCAACAGCTTTGAGGGCTGGCACCTTCCTTGTGGGAGAAGGAGCCGGACGTTCGCAGTTTTGGAAAAATGGCTCTGCGAGAACGGCCGCGAGGAGATGTTCCGACTCTGGGAAAGCACTGATCCCCAGGGCTGTTGTGCCTGTGAGTAGACTGCCCAGGGAACGTGAAGACCAGCAACACCTTTCAGGGCTGGCCCCTTCCTTGTGGGAGAAGGATCCGGACGTTTCCCATTTTGGAAAATGGCTCTGCCGAGAACGGGCACAATGAGATGTTCCGTCTCTGGGAAAGCACAGATCCCCAGGGCTGTTGTGCCTGTGAGTAGGCTGCCCAGGGAAGGTGAAGACCAGCAACAGCTTTCAGGGCTGGCCCCTTCCTTGTGGGAGAAGGAGCCGGACGTTTCCCATTTCGGAAAAATGGCTCTGCGAGAACGGCCACAATTGGATGTTCCGTCTCTGGGAAAGCACTGATCCCCAGGGCTGTTGTGCCTGTGACTAGGCTGCCAAGGGAAGGTGAAGACCAGCAAGAGCTTTCAGGGCTGGCCCTTTCCTTGTGGGAGAAGGAGCCGGACGTTTCCCATTTCGGAAAATGGCTCTGCCGAGAACGGGCACGAGCAGATGTTCCGTCTCTGGGAAAGCACTGATCCCCAGGGCTGTTGTGCCTGTGAATAGGTTGCCCAGGGAAGGTGAAGACCAGCAACAGCTTTGAGGGCTGGCACCTTCCTTGTGGGAGAAGGAGCCGGACGTTCGCAGTTTTGGAAAAATGGCTCTGCGAGAACGGCCGCGAGGAGATGTTCCGACTCTGGGAAAGCACTGATCCCCAGGGCTGTTGTGCCTGTGACTAGGCTGCCCAGGGAACGTGAAGACCAGCAACAGCTTTCAGGGCTGGCCCCTTCCTTGTGGGAGAAGGATCCGGACGTTTCCCATTTCGGAAATAAGCTCTGCTGAGAACGGGCACAATGAGATGTTCCGTCTCTGGGAAAGCACTGATCCCCAGGGCTGTTGTGCCTGTGACTAGGCTGCCCACGGAAGGTGAAGAGCAGCAGCAGCTTTCAGGGCTGGCCCCTTCCTTGTGGGAGCAGGAGCCGGACGTTTCCCTTTTCGGAAATAAGCTCTGCCGAGAACGGGCACAATGAGATGTTCCGTCTCTGGGAAAGCACTGATCCCCAGGGCTGTTGTGCCTGTGACTAGGCTGCCCAGGGAAGGTGAAGACCAGCAACAGCTTTCAGGGCTGGCCCCTTCCTTGTGGGAGAAGGAGCCGGACGTTTCCCATTTCGGAAAATGGCTCTGCCGAGAACGGGTATGAAAAGATGTTCCGTCTCTGGGAAAGCACTGATCCCCAGGGCTGTTGTGCCTGTGACTAGGCTGCCCAGGGAAGGTGAAGACCAGCAACAGCTTTCAGGGCTGGCCCCTTCCTTGTGGGAGAAGGATCCGGACGTTTCCCATTTTGGAAAATGGCTCTGCCGAGAACGGGCACAATGAGATGTTCCGTCTCTGGGAAAGCACTGATCCCCAGGGCTGTTGTGCCTGTGAATAGGTTTCCAAGGGAAGGTGAAGACCAGCAACAGCTTTCAGGGCTGGCACATTCCTTGTGGGAGTAGGATACGGACGTTTCCCATTTTGGAAAATTTCTCTGCCGAGAACGGACACGAGCAGATGTTCCGTCTCTGGGAAAGCACTGATCCCCAGGGCTGTTGTGCCTGTGACTAGGCTGCCCAGGGAAGGTGAAGACCAGCAACAGCTTTGAGGGCTGGCCCCTTCCTTGTGGGAGAAGGAGCCGGACGTTTCCCATTTCGGAAAATTGCTCTGCCGAGAACGGCCACAATGAGATGTTCCATCTCTGGGAAAGCACTGATCCCCAGGGCTGTTGTGCCTGTGAGTAGGCTGCCCAGGGAAGGTGAAGACCAGCAACAGCTTTCAGGGCTGGCACCTTCCTTGTGGGAGAAGGAGCCGGACGTTTCCCATTTCGGAAAATGGCTGTGCCGAGAACGGACACGAGCAGATGTTCCGTCTCTGGGAAAGCACTGATCCCCAGGGCTGTTGTGCCTGTGAGTAGGCTGCCCAGGGAAGGTGAAGACCAGCAACAGCTTTCAGGGCTGGCCCCTTCCTTGTGGGAGAAGGAGCTGGACGTTTCCCATTTCGGAAAAATGGCTCTGCGAGAACGGCCACAATTGGATGTTCCGTCTCTGGGAAAGCACTGATCCCCAGGGCTGTTGTGCCTGTGACTAGGCTGCCAAGGGAAGGTGAAGAGCAGCAGCAGCTTTCAGGGCTGGCCCCTTCCTTGTGGGAGCAGGAGCCGGACGTATCCCTTTTCGGAAATAAGCTCTGCCGAGAACGGACACGAGCAGATGTTCCGTCTCTGGGAAAGCACTGATCTCCAGGGCTGTTGTGCCTGTGAGTAGGCTGCCGAGGGAAGGTGAAGACCAGCAACAGCTTTCAGGGCTGGCCCCTTCCTTGTGGGAGAAGGAGCCGGACGTTTCCCTTTTCGGAAAATGGCTCTGCCGAGAACGGGTATGAAAAGATGTTCCGTCTCTGGGAAAGCACTGATCCCCAGGGCTGTTGTGCCTGTGAGTAGGCTGCCCAGGGAAGGTGAAGACCAGCAACAGCTTTCAGGGCTGGCCCCTTCCTTGTGGGAGAAGGAGCCGGACGTTTCCCATTTCGGAAAATGGCTCTGCCGAGAACGGGTACGATGAGATGTTCCGTCTCTGGGAAAGCACTGATCCCCAGGGCTGTTGTGCCTGTGAATAGGTTTCCAAGGGAAGGTGAAGACCAGCAACAGCTTTCAGGGCTGGCACATTCCTTGTGGGAGTAGGATCCGGACGTTTCCCATTTCGGAAAATGGCTCTGCCGAGAACGGCCACAATGAGATGTTCCGTCTCTGGGAAAGCACAGATCCCCAGGGCTGTTGTGCCTGTGACTAGGCTGCCCAGGGAAGGTGAAGACCAACAACAGCTCTCAGGGCTGGCACCTTCCTTGTGGGAGAAGGAGCCGGACGTTTCCCATTTCGGAAATAAGCTCTGCCGAGAACGGGCACAACGAGATGTTCCGTCTCTGGGAAAGCACTGATCCCCAGGGCTGTTGTGCCTGTGACTAGGCTGCCCAGGGAAGGTGAAGACCAGCAACAGCTTTGAGGGCTTGCCCCTTCCTTGTGGGAGAAGGATCCGGACGTTTCCCATTTCGGAAAATAGCTCTGCCGAGAACGGCAACAATGAGATGTTCCGTCTCTGGGAAAGCACTGATCCCCAGGGCTGTTGTGCCTGTGAATAGGCTGCCCAGGGAAGGTGAAGACCAGCAACAGCTTTCAGGGCTGGCCCCTTCCTTGTGGGAGAAGGATCAGGACGTTTCCCTTTTCGGAGAAAGGCTCTGCCGAGAACGGACACGAGCAGATGTTCCGTCTCTGGGAAAGCACAGATCCCCAGGGCTGTTGTGCCTGTGAGTAGGCTGCCCAGGGAATGTGAAGACCAGCAACAGCTTTCAGGGCTGGCCCTTTCCTTGTGGGAGAAGGAGCCGGACGTTTCCCATTTCGGAAAAATGGCTCTGCGAGAACGGCCACAATTGGATGTTCCGTCTCTGGGAAAGCATTGATCCCCAGGGCTGTTGTGCCTGTGTCTAGGCTGCCCAGGGAAGGTGAAGACCAGCAACAGCTTTCAGGGCTGGCACCTTCCTTGTGGGAGAAGGAGCCGGACGTTTCCCATTTCGGAAAATGGCTCTGCCGAGAACGGACACGAGAAGATGTTCCGTCTCTGGGAAAGCACTGATCCCCAGGGCTGTTGTGCCTGTGACTAGGCTGCCCAGGGAAGGTGAAGACCAGCAACAGCTTTCAGGGCTGGCCCCTTCCTTGTGGGAGAAGGATCCGGACGTTTCCCATTTTGGAAAATGGCTCTGCCGAGAACGGGTGCGATGAGATGTTCCGTCTCTGGGAAAGCACTGATCCCCAGGGCTGTTGTGCCTGTGAATAGGTTTCCAAGGGAAGGTGAAGACCAGCAACAGCTTTCAGGGCTGGCACATTCCTTGTGGGAGTAGGATACGGACGTTTCCCATTTCGGAAAATGGCTGTGCCGAGAACGGCCACAATGAGATGTTCCGTCTCTGGGAAAGCACAGATCCCCAGGGCTGTTGTGCCTGTGACTAGGCTGCCCAGCGAAGGTGAAGACCAAAAACAGCTCTCAGGGCTGGCACCTTCCTTGTGGGAGAAGGAGCCGGACGTTTCCCATTTCGGAAAATGGCTCTGCCGAGAACGGACACGAGCAGATGTTCCGTCTCTGGGAAAGCACTGATCCCCAGGGCTGTTGTGCCTGTGACTAGGCTGCCCAGGGAAGGTGAAGACCAGCAACAGCTTTCAGGGCTGGCCCCTTCCTTGTGGGAGAAGGAGCCGGACGTTTCCCATTTCGGAAAAATGGCTCTGCGAGAACGGCCACAATTGGATGTTCCGTCTCTGGGAAAGCACTGATCCCCAGGGCTGTTGTGCCTGTGACTAGGCTGCCAAGGGAAGGTGAAGACCAGCAAGAGCTTTCAGGGCTGGCCCTTTCCTTGTGGGAGAAGGAGCCGGACGTTTCCCATTTCGGAAAATGGCTCTGCCGAGAACGGGCACGAGCAGATGTTCCGTCTCTGGGAAAGCACTGATCCCCAGGGCTGTTGTGCCTGTGAATAGGTTGCCCAGGGAAGGTGAAGACCAGCAACAGCTTTGAGGGCTGGCACCTTCCTTGTGGGAGAAGGAGCCGGACGTTCGCAGTTTTGGAAAAATGGCTCTGCGAGAACGGCCGCGAGGAGATGTTCCGACTCTGGGAAAGCACTGATCCCCAGGGCTGTTGTGCCTGTGACTAGGCTGCCCAGGGAACGTGAAGACCAGCAACAGCTTTCAGGGCTGGCCCCTTCCTTGTGGGAGAAGGATCCGGACGTTTCCCATTTCGGAAATAAGCTCTGCTGAGAACGGGCACAATGAGATGTTCCGTCTCTGGGAAAGCACTGATCCCCAGGGCTGTTGTGCCTGTGACTAGGCTGCCCACGGAAGGTGAAGAGCAGCAGCAGCTTTCAGGGCTGGCCCCTTCCTTGTGGGAGCAGGAGCCGGACGTTTCCCTTTTCGGAAATAAGCTCTGCCGAGAACGGGCACAATGAGATGTTCCGTCTCTGGGAAAGCACTGATCCCCAGGGCTGTTGTGCCTGTGACTAGGCTGCCCAGGGAAGGTGAAGACCAGCAACAGCTTTCAGGGCTGGCCCCTTCCTTGTGGGAGAAGGAGCCGGACGTTTCCCATTTCGGAAAATGGCTCTGCCGAGAACGGGTATGAAAAGATGTTCCGTCTCTGGGAAAGCACTGATCCCCAGGGCTGTTGTGCCTGTGAGTAGGCTGCCCAGGGAAGGTGAAGACCAGCAACAGCTTTCAGGGCTGGCCCCTTCCTTGTGGGAGAAGGAGCCGGACATTTCCCATTTCGGAAAATGGCTCTGCCGAGAACGGCCACAATGAGATGTTCCATCTCTGGGAAAGCACTGATCCCCAGGGCTGTTGTGCCTGTGACTAGGCTGCCCAGGGAACGTGAAGACCAGCAACAGCTTTCAGGGCTGGCCCCTTCCTTGTGGGAGCAGGAGCCGGACGTTTCCCATTTCGGAAAATTGCTCTGCCGAGAACGGACACGAGCAGATGTTCCGTCTCTGGGAAAGCACTGATCCCCAGGGCTGTTGTGCCTGTGACTAGGCTGCCCAGGGAACGTGAAGACCAGCAACAGCTTTCAGGGCTGGCCCCTTCCTTGTGGGAGAAGGATCCGGACGTTTCCCATTTTGGAAAATGGCTCTGCCGAGAACGGGCACAATGAGATGTTCCGTCTCTGGGAAAGCACTGATCCCCAGGGCTGTTGTGCCTGTGAATAGGTTTCCAAGGGAAGGTGAAGACCAGCAACAGCTTTCAGGGCTGGCACATTCCTTGTGGGAGTAGGATACGGACGTTTCCCATTTTGGAAAATTTCTCTGCCGAGAACGGACACGAGCAGATGTTCCGTCTCTGGGAAAGCACTGATCCCCAGGGCTGTTGTGCCTGTGAGTAGGCTGCCCAGGGAAGGTGAAGACCAGCAACAGCTTTGAGGGCTGGCCCCTTCCTTGTGGGCGAAGGAGCCGGACGTTTCCCATTTCGGAAAATTGCTCTGCCGAGAACGGCCACAATGAGATGTTCCATCTCTGGGAAAGCACTGATCCCCAGGGCTGTTGTGCCTGTGACTAGGCTGCCAAGGGAAGGTGAAGACCAGCAACAGCTTTCAGGGCTGGCACCTTCCTTGTGGGAGAAGGAGCCGGACGTTTCCCATTTCGGAAAATGGCTGTGCCGAGAACGGACACGAGCAGATGTTCCGTCTCTGGGAAAGCACTGATCCCCAGGGCTGTTGTGCCTGTGAGTAGGCTGCCCAGGGAAGGTGAAGACCAGCAACAGCTTTCAGGGCTGGCCCCTTCCTTGTGGGAGAAGGAGCTGGACGTTTCCCATTTCGGAAAAATGGCTCTGCGAGAACGGCCACAATTGGATGTTCCGTCTCTGGGAAAGCACTGATCCCCAGGGCTGTTGTGCCTGTGACTAGGCTGCCAAGGGAAGGTGAGAGCAGCAGCAGCTTTCAGTGCTGGCCCCTTCCTTGTGGGAGCAGGAGCCGGACGTTTCCCTTTTCGGAAATAAGCTCTGCCGAGAACGGACACGAGCAGATGTTCCGTCTCTGGGAAAGCACTGATCTCCAGGGCTGTTGTGCCTGTGAGTAGGCTGCCGAGGGAAGGTGAAGACCAGCAACAGCTTTCAGGGCTGGCACCTTCCTTGTGGGAGAAGGAGCCGGACGTTTCCCATTTCGGAAAATGGCTCTGCCGAGAACGGGTATGAAAAGATGTTCCGTCTCTGGGAAAGCACTGATCCCCAGGGCTGTTGTGCCTGTGAATAGGTTTCCAAGGGAAGGTGAAGACCAGCAACAGCTTTCAGGGCTGGCACATTCCTTTTGGGAGTAGGATCCGGACGTTTCCCATTTCGGAAAATGGCTCTGCCGAGAACGGCCACAATGAGATGTTCCGTCTCTGGGAAAGCACAGATCCCCAGGGCTGTTGTGCCTGTGACTAGGCTGCCCAGGGAAGGTGAAGACCAACAACAGCTCTCAGGGCTGGCACCTTCCTTGTGGGAGAAGGAGCCGGACGTTTCCCATTTCAGAAATAAGCTCTGCCATGAACGGGCACAACGAGATGTTCCGTCTCTGGGAAAGCACTGATCCCCAGGGCTGTTGTGCCTGTGACTAGGCTGCCCAGGGAAGGTGAAGACCAGCAACAGCTTTGAGGGCTGGCACCTTCCTTGTGGGAGAAGGAGCCGGATGTTTCCCATTTCGGAAAATAGCTCTGCCGAGAACGGCAACAATGAGATGTTCCGTCTCTGGGAAAGCACTGGTCCCCAGGGCTGTTGTGCCTGTGAGTAGGCTGCCCAGGGAAGGTGAAGACCAGCAAGAGCTTTCAGGGCTGGCCCCTTCCTTGTGGGAGAAGGATCAGGACGTTTCCCTTTTCGGAGAAAGGCTCTGCCGAGAACGGACACGAGCAGATGTTCCGTCTCTGGGAAAGCACAGATCCCCAGGGCTGTTGTGCCTGTGAGTAGGCTGCCCAGGGAACGTGAAGACCAGCAACAGCTTTCAGGGCTGGCCCCTTCCTTGTGGGAGAAGCAGCCGGACGTTTCCCATTTCGGAAAAATGGCTCTGCGAGAACGGCCACAATTGGATGTTCCGTCTCTGGGAAAGCATTGATCCCCAGGGCTGTTGTGCCTGTGTCTAGGCTGCCCAGAGAAGGTGAAGACCAGCAACAGCTTTCAGGGCTGGCACCTTCCTTGTGGGAGCAGGAGACGGACGTTTCCCATTTCGGAAAATGGCTCTGCCGAGAACGGACACGAGCAGATGTTCCGTCTCTGGGAAAGCACTGATCCCCAGGGCTGTTGTGCCTGTGACTAGGCTGCCCAGGGAAGGTGAAGACCAGCAACAGCTTTCAGGGCTGGCCCCTTCCTTGTGGGAGAAGGATCCGGACGTTTCCCATTTTGGAAAATGGCTCTGCCGAGAACGGGTGCAATGAGATGTTCCGTCTCTGGGAAAGCACTGATCCCCAGGGCTGTTGTGCCTGTGAATAGGTTTCCAAGGGAAGGTGAAGACCAGCAACAGCTTTCAGGGCTGGCCCCTTCCTTGTGGGAGTAGGATACGGACGTTTCCCATTTCGGAAAATGGCTCTGCTGAGAACGGCCACAATGAGATGTTCCGTCTCTGGGAAAGCACAGATCCCCAGGGCTGTTGTGCCTGTGACTAGGCTGCCCAGCGAAGGTGAAGACCAGCAACAGCTTTCAGGGCTGGCCCCTTCCTTGTGGGAGCAGGAGCCGGACGTTTCCCATTTCGGAAAATGGCTCTGCCGAGAACGGACACGAGCAGATGTTCCGTCTCTGGGAAAGCACTGATCCCCAGGGCTGTTGTGCCTGTGAGTAGGCTGCCCAGGGAAGGTGAAGACCAGCAACAGCTTTCAGGGCTGGCCCCTTCCTTGTGGGAGAAGGAGCCGGACGTTTCCCATTTCGGAAAAATGGCTCTGCGAGAACGGCCACAATTGGATGTTCCGTCTCTGGGAAAGCACTGATCCCCAGTGCTGTTGTGCCTGTGACTAGGCTGCCAAGGGAAGGTGAAGACCAGCAAGAGCTTTCAGGGCTGGCCCTTTCCTTGTGGGAGAAGGAGCCGGACGTTTCCCATTTCGGAAAATGGCTCTGCCGAGAACGGGCACGAGCAGATGTTCCGTCTCTGGGAAAGCACTGATCCCCAGGGCTGCTGTGCCTGTGAATAGGTTGCCCAGGGAAGGTGAAGACCAGCAACAGCTTTGAGGGCTGGCACCTTCCTTGTGGTAGAAGGAGCCGGACGTTCGCAGTTTTGGAAAAATGGCTCTGCGAGAACGGCCGCGAGGAGATGTTCCGACACTGGGAAAGCACTGATCCCCAGGGCTGTTGTGCCTGTGACTAGGCTGCCCAGGGAACGTGAAGACCAGCAACAGCTTTCAGGGCTGGCCCCTTCCTTGTGGGAGAAGGATCCGGACGTTTCCCATTTCGGAAATAAGCTCTGCCGAGAACGGGCACAATGAGATGTTCCGTCTCTGGGAAAGCACTGATCCCCAGGGCTGTTGTGCCTGTGACTAGGCTGCCCACGGAAGGTGAAGACCAGCAACAGCTTTCAGGGCTGGCCCCTTCCTTGTGGGAGCAGGAGCCGGACGTTTCCCTTTTCGGAAATAAGCTCTGCCGAGAACGGACACGAGCAGATGTTCCGTCTCTGGGAAAGCACTGATCTCCAGGGCTGTTGTGCCTGTGAGTAGGCTGCCCAGGGAAGGTGAAGACCAACAACAGCTCTCAGGGCTGGCCCCTTCCTTGTGGGAGCAGGAGCCGGATGTTTCCCATTTCGGAAAATAGCTCTGCCGAGAATGGGTATGAAAAGATGTTCCGTCTCTGGGAAAGCACTGATCCCCAGGGCTGTTGTGCCTGTGACTAGGCTGCCCAGGGAAGGTGAAGACCAGCAACAGCTTTCAGGGCTGGCCCCTTCCTTGTGGGAGAAGGAGCCGGACATTTCCCATTTCGGAAAATGGCTCTGCCGAGAACGGCCACAATGAGATGTTCCGTCTCTGGGAAAGCACAGATCCCCAGGGCTGTTGTGTCTGTGAGTAGGCTGCCCAGGGAAGGTGAAGACCAACAACAGCTCTCAGGGCTGGCACCTTCCTTGTGGGAGAAGGATCCGGACGTTTCCCATTTCGGAAAATGGCTCTGCCGAGAACGGCCACAATGAGATGTTCCGTCTCTGGGAAAGCACTGATCCCCAGGGCTGTTGTGCCTGTGACTAGGCTGCCCATGGAAGGTGAAGACCAGCAACAGCTTTCAGGGCTGGCCCCTTCCTTGTGGGAGAAGGATCAGGACGTTTCCCTTTTCGGAAAAAGGCTCTGCCGAGAACGGACACGAGCAGATGTTCCGTCTCTGGGAAAGCACTGATCCCCAGTGCTGTTGTGCCTGTGAGTAGGCTGCCCAGGGAACGTGAAGACCAGCAACAGCTTTCAGGGCTGGCCCTTTCCTTGTGGGAGAAGGATCCGGACGTTTCCCTTTTCGTAAAAAGGCTCTGCCGGGAACGGGTATGAAGAGATGTTTCATCTCTGGGAAAGCACTGATCCCCAGGGCTGTTGTGCCTGTGACTAGGCTGCCCAGGGAAGGTGAAGACCAGCAACAGCTTTCAGGGCTGGCCCCTTCCTTGTGGGAGAAGGAGCCGGACGTTTCCCATTTCGGAAATAAGCTCTGCCGAGAACGGGCACAATGAGATGTTCCGTCTCTGGGAAAGCACTGATCCCCAGGGCTGTTGTGCCTGTGACTAGGCTGCCCACGGAAGGTGAAGAGCAGCAGCAGCTTTCAGGGCTGGCCCCTTCCTTGTGGGAGCAGGAGCCGGACGTTTCCCTTTTCGGAAATAAGCTCTGCCGAGAACGGACACGAGCAGATGTTCCGTCTCTGGGAAAGCACTGATCTCCAGGGCTGTTGTGCCTGTGAATAGGTTTCCAAGGGAAGGTGAAGACCAGCAACAGCTTTCAGGGCTGGCACCTTCCTTGTGGGAGAAGGAGCCGGACGTTTCCCATTTCGGAAAATGGCTCTGCCGAGAACGGGTATGAAAAGATGTTCCGTCTCTGGGAAAGCACAGATCCCCAGGGCTGTTGTGCCTGTGAGTAGGCTGCCCAGGGAACGTGAAGACCAGCAACAGCTTTGAGGGCTGGCACCTTCCTTGTGGGAGAAGGAGCCGGATGTTTCCCATTTCGGAAAATGGCTCTGCCGAGAACGGACACAATGAGATGTTCCGTCTCTGGGAAAGCACTGATCCCCAGGGCTGTTGTGCCTGTGACTAGGCTGCCCATGGAAGGTGAAGACCAGCAACAGCTTTCAGGGCTGGCCCCTTCCTTGTGGGAGAAGGATCAGGACGTTTCCCTTTTCGGAAAAAGGCTCTGCCGAGAACGGACACGAGCAGATGTTCCGTCTCTGGGAAAGCACTGATCCCCAGTGCTGTTGTGCCTGTGAGTAGGCTGCCCAGGGAACGTGAAGACCAGCAACAGCTTTCAGGGCTGGCCCCTTCCTTGTGGGAGAAGGAGCCGGACGTTTCCCATTTCGGAAAAATGGCTCTGCGAGAACGGCCACAATTGGATGTTCCGTCTCTGGGAAAGCACTGATCCCCAGGGCTGTTGTGCCTGTGACTAGGCTGCCCAGGGAAGGTGAAGACCAGCAACAGCTTTGAGGGCTGGCCCCTTCCTTGTGGGAGAAGGAGCCGGACGTTTCCCATTTCGGAAAATGGCTCTGCCGAGAACGGACAGGAGCAGATGTTCCGTCTCTGGGAAAGCACTGATCCCCAGGGCTGTTGTGCCTCTGACTAGGCTGCCCAGGGAAGGTGAAGACCAGCAACAGCTTTCAGGGCTGGCACCTTCATTGTGGGAGAAGGATCCGGACGTTTCCCTTTTCGTAAAAAGGCTCTGCCGGGAACGGGTATGAAGAGATGTTTCATCTCTGGGAAAGCACTGATCCCCAGGGCTGTTGTGCCTGTGACTAGGCTGCCCAGGGAAGGTGAAGACCAGCAACAGCTTTCAGGGCTGGCCCCTTCCTTGTGGGAGAAGGAGCCGGACGTTTCCCATTTCGGAAATAAGCTCTGCCGAGAACGGGCACAATGAGATGTTCCGTCTCTGGGAAAGCACTGATCCCCAGGGCTGTTGTGCCTGTGACTAGGCTGCCCAGGGAAGGTGAAGAGCAGCAGCAGCTTTCAGGGCTGGCCCCTTCCTTGTGGGAGCAGGAGCCGGACGTTTCCCTTTTCGGAAAAATTGCTCTGCCGAGAACGGACACGAGCAGATGTTCCGTCTCTGGGAAAGCACTGATCTCCAGGGCTGTTGTGCCTGTGAATAGGTTTCCAAGGGAAGGTGAAGACCAGCAACAGCTTTCAGGGCTGGCACCTTCCTTGTGGGAGAAGGAGCCGGACGTTTCCCATTTCGGAAAATGGCTCTGCCGAGAACGGGTATGAAAAGATGTTCCGTCTCTGGGAAAGCACAGATCCCCAGGGCTGTTGTGCCTGTGACTAGGCTGCCCAGGGAACGTGAAGACCAGCAACAGCTTTGAGGGCTGGCACCTTCCTTGTGGGAGAAGGAGCCGGATGTTTCCCATTTCGGAAAATGGCTCTGCCGAGAACGGACACAATGAGATGTTCCGTCTCTGGGAAAGCACTGATCCCCAGGGCTGTTGTGCCTGTGACTAGGCTGCCCATGGAAGGTGAAGACCAGCAACAGCTTTCAGGGCTGGCCCCTTCCTTGTGGGAGAAGGATCAGGACGTTTCCCTTTTCGGAAAAAGGCTCTGCCGAGAATGGACACGAGCAGATGTTCCGTCTCTGGGAAAGCACTGATCCCCAGTGCTGTTGTGCCTGTGAGTAGGCTGCCCAGGGAACGTGAAGACCAGCAACAGCTTTCAGGGCTGGCCCCTTCCTTGTGGGAGAAGGAGCCGGACGTTTCCCATTTCGGAAAAATGGCTCTGCGAGAACGGCCACAATTGGATGTTCCGTCTCTGGGAAAGCACTGATCCCCAGGGCTGTTGTGCCTGTGACTAGGCTGCCCAGGGAAGGTGAAGACCAGCAACAGCTTTGAGGGCTGGCCCCTTCCTTGTGGGAGAAGGAGCCGGACTTTTCCCATTTCGGAAAATGGCTCTGCCGAGAACGGACAGGAGCAGATGTTCCGTCTCTGGGAAAGCACTGATCCCCAGGGCTGTTGTGCCTGTGAGTAGGCTGCCCAGGGAAGGTGAAGACCAGCAACAGCTTTCAGGGCTGGCACCTTCATTGTGGGAGAAGGATCCGGACGTTTCCCTTTTCGTAAAAAGTCTCTGCCGGGAACGGGTATGAAGAGATGTTTCATCTCTGGGAAAGCACTGATCCCCAGGGCTGTTGTGCCTGTGACTAGGCTGCCCAGGGAAGGTGAAGACCAGCAACAGCTTTCAGGGCTGGCCCCTTCCTTGTGGGAGAAGGAGCCGGACGTTTCCCATTTCGGAAATAAGCTCTGCCGAGAACGGGCACAATGAGATGTTCCGTCTCTGGGAAAGCACTGATCCCCAGGGCTGTTGTGCCTGTGACTAGGCTGCCCACGGAAGGTGAAGAGCAGCAGCAGCTTTCAGGGCTGGCCCCTTCCTTGTGGGAGCAGGAGCCGGACGTTTCCCTTTTCGGAAAAATTGCTCTGCCGAGAACGGACACGAGCAGATGTTCCGTCTCTGGGAAAGCACTGATCTCCAGGGCTGTTGTGCCTGTGAATAGGTTTCCAAGGGAAGGTGAAGACCAGCAACAGCTTTCAGGGCTGGCACCTTCCTTGTGGGAGAAGGAGCCGGACGTTTCCCATTTCGGAAAAAGGCTCTGCCGAGAACGGGTATGAAAAGATGTTCCGTCTCTGGGAAAGCACTGATCCCCAGGGCTGTTGTGCCTGTGACTAGGCTGCCCAGGGAAGGTGAAGACCAGCAACAGCTTTGAGGGCTGGCACCTTCCTTGTGGGAGAAGGAGCCGGATGTTTCCCATTTCGGAAAATGGCTCTGCCGAGAACGGACACAATGAGATGTTCCGTCTCTGGGAAAGCACTGATCCCCAGGGCTGTTGTGCCTGTGAATAGGCTGCCAAGGGAAGGTGAAGACCAGCTACAGCTTTCAGGGCTGGCCCCTTCCTTGTGGGAGAAGTATCAGGACGTTTCCCTTTTCAGAAAAAGGCTCTGCCGAGAACGGGCACGAGCAGATGTTCCGTCTCTGGGAAAGCACAGATCCCCAGTGCTGTTGTGCCTGTGAGTAGGCTGCCCAGGGAAGGTGAAGACCAGCAACAGCTTTCAGGGCTGGCCCCTTCCTTGTGGGAGAAGGAGCCGGACGTTTCCCATTTCGGAAAAATGGCTCTGCGAGAACGGCCACAATTGGATGTTCCGTCTCTGGGAAAGCACGGATCCCCAGGGCTGTTGTGCCTGTGACTAGGCTGCCAAGGGAAGGTGAAGACCAGCAACAGCTTTCAGGGCTGGCACCTTCCTTGTGGGAGAAGGAGCCGGACGTTTCCCTTTTCGGAAAAATTGCTCTGCCGAGAACGGACATGAGCAGATGTTCCATCTCTGGGAAAGCACTGATCCCCAGGGCTGTTGTGCCTGTGAGTAGGCTGCCCAGGGAAGGTGAAGACCAGCAACAGCTTTCAGGGCTGGCACCTTCCTTGTGGGAGAAGGAGCCGGACGTTTCCCATTTCGGAAAAATGGCTCTGCGAGAACGGCCACAATTGGATGTTCCGTCTCTGGAAAAGCACTGATCCCCAGGGCTGTTGTGCCTGTGACTAGGCTGCCCATGGAAGGTGAAGACCAGCAACAGCTTTCAGGGCTGGCCCCTTCCTTGTGGGAGAAGGAGCCGGACGTTTCCCATTTCGGAAAATGGCTCTGCCGAGAACGGCCACAATTGGATGTTCCGTCTCTGGGAAAGCACTGATCCCCAGGGCTGTTGTGCCTGTGACTAGGCTGCCCAGGGAAGGTGAAGACCAGCAACAGCTTTCAGGGCTGGCACCTTCCTTGTGGGAGAAGGATCCGGACGTTTCCCTTTTCGGAAAATGGCTCTGCCGAGAACGGACACAATGAGATGTTCCATCTCTGGGAAAGCACAGATCCCCAGGGCTGTTGTGCCTGTGAATAGGCTGCCCAGGGAAGGTGAAGACCAGCAACAGCTTTCAGGGCTGGTACCTTCCTTGTGGGAGCAGGAGCCGGACGTTTCCCTTGTCGAAAAAATTGCTCTGCCGAGAACGGACACGAGCAGATGTTCCGTCTCTGGGAAAGCACTGATCCCCAGGGCTGTTGTGCCTGTGAGTAGGCTGCCCAGGGAAGGTGAAGACCAGCAACAGCTTTCAGGGCTGGCACCTTCCTTGTGTGAGATGGAGCCGGACGTTTCCCATTTCGGAAAAATGGCTCTGCGAGAACGGCCACAAAGAGATGTTCCGACTCTGGGAAAGCACTGATCCCCAGGGCTGTTGTGCCTGTGTCTAGGCTGCCCAGGGAAGGTGAAGAGCAGCAACAGCTTTCAGGGCTGGCACCTTCGTTGTGGGAGCGGGAGCCGGACGTTTCCCATTTTGGAAAAATTGCTCTGCCGAGAACGGGCACGAGCACATGTTCCGTCTCTGGGAAAGCACTGATCCCCAGGGCTGTTGTGCCTGTGAATAGGCTGCCCAGGGAAGGTGAAGACCAGCAACAGCTTTCAGGGCTGGCCCCTTCCTTGTGGGAGAAGGAGCCGGACGTTTCCCATTTCGGAAAAATGGCTCTGCGAGAACGGCCACAATTGGATGTTCCGTCTCTGGGAAAGCACGGATCCCCAGGGCTGTTGTGCCTGTGACTAGGCTGCCAAGGGAAGGTGAAGACCAGCAACAGCTTTCAGGGCTGGCACCTTCCTTGTGGGAGAAGGAGCCGGACGTTTCCCTTTTCGGAAAAATTGCTCTGCCGAGAACGGACATGAGCAGATGTTCCATCTCTGGGAAAGCACTGATCCCCAGGGCTGTTGTGCCTGTGAGTAGGCTGCCCAGGGAAGGTGAAGACCAGCAACAGCTTTCAGGGCTGGCACCTTCCTTGTGGGAGAAGGAGCCGGACGTTTCCCATTTCGGAAAAATGGCTCTGCGAGAACGGCCACAATTGGATGTTCCGTCTCTGGAAAAGCACTGATCCCCAGGGCTGTTGTGCCTGTGACTAGGCTGCCCATGGAAGGTGAAGACCAGCAACAGCTTTCAGGGCTGGCCCCTTCCTTGTGGGAGAAGGAGCCGGACGTTTCCCATTTCGGAAAATGGCTCTGCCGAGAACGGCCACAATTGGATGTTCCGTCTCTGGGAAAGCACTGATCCCCAGGGCTGTTGTGCCTGTGACTAGGCTGCCCAGGGAAGGTGAAGACCAGCAACAGCTTTCAGGGCTGGCACCTTCCTTGTGGGAGAAGGATCCGGACGTTTCCCTTTTCGGAAAATGGCTCTGCCGAGAACGGACACAATGAGATGTTCCATCTCTGGGAAAGCACAGATCCCCAGGGCTGTTGTGCCTGTGAATAGGCTGCCCAGGGAAGGTGAAGACCAGCAACAGCTTTCAGGGCTGGTACCTTCCTTGTGGGAGCAGGAGCCGGACGTTTCCCTTGTCGAAAAAATTGCTCTGCCGAGAACGGACACGAGCAGATGTTCCGTCTCTGGGAAAGCACTGATCCCCAGGGCTGTTGTGCCTGTGAGTAGGCTGCCCAGGGAAGGTGAAGACCAGCAACAGCTTTCAGGGCTGGCACCTTCCTTGTGTGAGATGGAGCCGGACGTTTCCCATTTCGGAAAAATGGCTCTGCGAGAACGGCCACAAAGAGATGTTCCGACTCTGGGAAAGCACTGATCCCCAGGGCTGTTGTGCCTGTGTCTAGGCTGCCCAGGGAAGGTGAAGAGCAGCAACAGCTTTCAGGGCTGGCACCTTCGTTGTGGGAGCGGGAGCCGGACGTTTCCCATTTTGGAAAAATTGCTCTGCCGAGAACGGGCACGAGCACATGTTCCGTCTCTGGGAAAGCACTGATCCCCAGGGCTGTTGTGCCTGTGAATAGGCTGCCCAGGGAAGGTGAAGACCAGCAACAGCTTTCAGGGCTGGCCCCTTCCTTGTGGGAGAAGGAGCCGGACGTTTTCCTTTTCGTAAAAAGGCTCTGCCGTGAACGGGTATGAAGAGATGTTTCATCTCTGGGAAAGCACAGATCCCCAGGGCTGTTGTGCCTGTGAATAGGTTGCCCAGGGAAGGTGAAGACCAGCAACAGCTTTGAGGGCTGGCACCTTCCTTGTGGGAGAAGGAACCGGATGTTCGCAGTTTTGGAAAAATGGCTCTGCGAGAACGGACACGAGCAGATGTTCCGTCTCTGGGAAAGCACTGATCCCCAGGGCTGTTGTGCCTGTGAATAGGCTGCCCAGGGAAGGTGAAGACCAGCAACAGCTTTCAGGGCTGGCACCTTCCTTGTGGGAGCAGGAGTCGGACGTTTCCATTTTCGGAAAAATTGCTCTGCCGAGAACGGACAGGAGCAGATGTTCCGTCTCTGGGAAAGCACTGATCTCCAGGACTGTTGTGCCTGTGAGTAGGCTGCCCAGGGAAGGTGAAGACCAGCAACAGCTTTCAGGGCTGGCCCCTTCCTTGTGGGAGAAGGAGCCGGACGTTTCACATTTCGGAAAATGGCTCTGCCGAGAACGGGCACGATGAGATGTTCCGTCTCTGGGAAAGCACAGATCCCCAGGGCTGTTGTGCCTGTGAGTAGGCTGCCCAGGGAAGGTGAAGACCAGCAACAGCTTTGAGGGCTGGCCCCTTCCTTGTGGGAGAAGGAGCCGGACGTTTCCCATTTTGGAAAATTGCTCTGCCGAGAACGGGCACAATGAGATGTTCCGTCTCTGGGAAAGCACTGATCCCCAGGGCCTTTGTGTCTGTGAGTAGGCTGCCCAGGGAAGGTGAAGACCAGCAACAGCTTTCAGGGCTGGCCCCTTCCTTGTGGGAGAAGGAGCCGGACGTTTCCCATTTTGGAAAATTTCTCTGCCGAGAACTGACACGAGCAGATGTTCCGTCTCTGGGAAAGCACTGATCCCCAGGGCTGTTGTGCCTGTGAGTAGGCTGCCGAGGGAAGGTGAAGGCCAGCAACAGCTTTCAGGGCTGGCCCCTTCCTTGTGGGAGAAGGATCCGGACGTTTCCCATTTCGGAAAATGGCTCTGCCGAGAACGGGTATGAAGAGGTGTTGCGTGTCTGGGAAAGCACTGATCCCCAGGGCTGTTGTGCCTGTGAGTAGGCTGCCCAGGGAAGGTGAAGACCAGCAACAGCTTTCAGGGCTGGCCCCTTCCTTGTGGGAGAAGGATCCGGACGTTTCCCATTTCGGAAAAATGGCTCTGCGACAACGGCCACAATTGGATGTTTCGTCTCTGGGAAAGCACTGATCCCCAGGGCTGTTGTGCCTGTGAGTAGGCTGCCCAGGGAAGGTGAAGACCAGCAACAGCTTTCAGGGCTGGTACCTTCCTTGTGGGAGAAGGAGCCGGACGTTTCCCATTTTGGAAAATGGCTGTGCCGAGAACGGGCACAATGAAATGTTCCGTCTCTGGGAAAGCACTGATCCCCAGGGCTGTTGTGCCTGTGACTAGGCTGCCCACGGAAGGTGAAGAGCAGCAGCAGCTTTCAGGGCTGGCCCCTTCCTTGTGGGAGCAGGAGCCGGACGTTTCCCTTTTCGGAAATAAGCTCTGCCGAGAACGGGCACAATGAGATGTTCCGTCTCTGGGAAAGCACTGATCCCCAGGGCTGTTGTGCCTGTGACTAGGCTGCCCAGGGAAGGTGAAGACCAGCAACAGCTTTCAGGGCTGGCCCCTTCCTTGTGGGAGAAGGAGCCGGACGTTTCCCATTTCGGAAAATGGCTCTGCCGAGAACGGGTATGAAAAGATGTTCCGTCTCTGGGAAAGCACTGATCCCCAGGGCTGTTGTGCCTGTGACTAGGCTGCCCAGGGAAGGTGAAGACCAGCAACAGCTTTCAGGGCTGGCCCCTTCCTTGTGGGAGAAGGATCCGGACGTTTCCCATTTTGGAAAATGGCTCTGCCGAGAACGGGCACAATGAGATGTTCCGTCTCTGGGAAAGCACTGATCCCCAGGGCTGTTGTGCCTGTGAATAGGTTTCCAAGGGAAGGTGAAGACCAGCAACAGCTTTCAGGGCTGGCACATTCCTTGTGGGAGTAGGATACGGACGTTTCCCATTTTGGAAAATTTCTCTGCCGAGAACGGACACGAGCAGATGTTCCGTCTCTGGGAAAGCACTGATCCCCAGGGCTGTTGTGCCTGTGACTAGGCTGCCCAGGGAAGGTGAAGACCAGCAACAGCTTTGAGGGCTGGCCCCTTCCTTGTGGGAGAAGGAGCCGGACGTTTCCCATTTCGGAAAATTGCTCTGCCGAGAACGGCCACAATGAGATGTTCCATCTCTGGGAAAGCACTGATCCCCAGGGCTGTTGTGCCTGTGAGTAGGCTGCCCAGGGAAGGTGAAGACCAGCAACAGCTTTCAGGGCTGGCACCTTCCTTGTGGGAGAAGGAGCCGGACGTTTCCCATTTCGGAAAATGGCTGTGCCGAGAACGGACACGAGCAGATGTTCCGTCTCTGGGAAAGCACTGATCCCCAGGGCTGTTGTGCCTGTGAGTAGGCTGCCCAGGGAAGGTGAAGACCAGCAACAGCTTTCAGGGCTGGCCCCTTCCTTGTGGGAGAAGGAGCTGGACGTTTCCCATTTCGGAAAAATGGCTCTGCGAGAACGGCCACAATTGGATGTTCCGTCTCTGGGAAAGCACTGATCCCCAGGGCTGTTGTGCCTGTGACTAGGCTGCCAAGGGAAGGTGAAGAGCAGCAGCAGCTTTCAGGGCTGGCCCCTTCCTTGTGGGAGCAGGAGCTGGACGTATCCCTTTTCGGAAATAAGCTCTGCCGAGAACGGACACGAGCAGATGTTCCGTCTCTGGGAAAGCACTGATCTCCAGGGCTGTTGTGCCTGTGAGTAGGCTGCCGAGGGAAGGTGAAGACCAGCAACAGCTTTCAGGGCTGGCCCCTTCCTTGTGGGAGAAGGAGCCGGACGTTTCCCTTTTCGGAAAATGGCTCTGCCGAGAACGGGTATGAAAAGATGTTCCGTCTCTGGGAAAGCACTGATCCCGAGGGCTGTTGTGCCTGTGAGTAGGCTGCCCAGGGAAGGTGAAGACCAGCAACAGCTTTCAGGGCTGGCCCCTTCCTTGTGGGAGAAGGAGCCGGACGTTTCCCATTTCGGAAAATGGCTCTGCCGAGAACGGGTACGATGAGATGTTCCGTCTCTGGGAAAGCACTGATCCCCAGGGCTGTTGTGCCTGTGAATAGGTTTCCAAGGGAAGGTGAAGACCAGCAACAGCTTTCAGGGCTGGCACATTCCTTGTGGGAGTAGGATCCGGACGTTTCCCATTTCGGAAAATGGCTCTGCCGAGAACGGCCACAATGAGATGTTCCGTCTCTGGGAAAGCACAGATCCCCAGGGCTGTTGTGCCTGTGACTAGGCTGCCCAGGGAAGGTGAAGACCAACAACAGCTCTCAGGGCTGGCACCTTCCTTGTGGGAGAAGGAGCCGGACGTTTCCCATTTCGGAAATAAGCTCTGCCGAGAACGGGCACAACGAGATGTTCCGTCTCTGGGAAAGCACTGATCCCCAGGGCTGTTGTGCCTGTGACTAGGCTGCCCAGGGAAGGTGAAGACCAGCAACAGCTTTGAGGGCTTGCCCCTTCCTTGTGGGAGAAGGAGCCGGATGTTTCCCATTTCGGAAAATAGCTCTGCCGAGAACGGCAACAATGAGATGTTCCGTCTCTGGGAAAGCACTGATCCCCAGGGCTGTTGTGCCTGTGACTAGGCTGCCCAGGGAAGGTGAAGACCAGCAACAGCTTTCAGGGCTGGCCCCTTCCTTGTGGGAGAAGGAGCCGGACGTTTCCCATTTCGGAAAATGGCTCTGCCGAGAACGGGTATGAAAAGATGTTCCGTCTCTGGGAAAGCACTGATCCCCAGGGCTGTTGTGCCTGTGACTAGGCTGCCCAGGGAAGGTGAAGACCAGCAACAGCTTTCAGGGCTGGCCCCTTCCTTGTGGGAGAAGGATCCGGACGTTTCCCATTTTGGAAAATGGCTCTGCCGAGAACGGGCACAATGAGATGTTCCGTCTCTGGGAAAGCACTGATCCCCAGGGCTGTTGTGCCTGTGAATAGGTTTCCAAGGGAAGGTGAAGACCAGCAACAGCTTTCAGGGCTGGCACATTCCTTGTGGGAGTAGGATACGGACGTTTCCCATTTTGGAAAATTTCTCTGCCGAGAACGGACACGAGCAGATGTTCCGTCTCTGGGAAAGCACTGATCCCCAGGGCTGTTGTGCCTGTGACTAGGCTGCCCAGGGAAGGTGAAGACCAGCAACAGCTTTGAGGGCTGGCCCCTTCCTTGTGGGAGAAGGAGCCGGACGTTTCCCATTTCGGAAAATTGCTCTGCCGAGAACGGCCACAATGAGATGTTCCATCTCTGGGAAAGCACTGATCCCCAGGGCTGTTGTGCCTGTGAGTAGGCTGCCCAGGGAAGGTGAAGACCAGCAACAGCTTTCAGGGCTGGCACCTTCCTTGTGGGAGAAGGAGCCGGACGTTTCCCATTTCGGAAAATGGCTGTGCCGAGAACGGACACGAGCAGATGTTCCGTCTCTGGGAAAGCACTGATCCCCAGGGCTGTTGTGCCTGTGAGTAGGCTGCCCAGGGAAGGTGAAGACCAGCAACAGCTTTCAGGGCTGGCCCCTTCCTTGTGGGAGAAGGAGCTGGACGTTTCCCATTTCGGAAAAATGGCTCTGCGAGAACGGCCACAATTGGATGTTCCGTCTCTGGGAAAGCACTGATCCCCAGGGCTGTTGTGCCTGTGACTAGGCTGCCAAGGGAAGGTGAAGAGCAGCAGCAGCTTTCAGGGCTGGCCCCTTCCTTGTGGGAGCAGGAGCTGGACGTATCCCTTTTCGGAAATAAGCTCTGCCGAGAACGGACACGAGCAGATGTTCCGTCTCTGGGAAAGCACTGATCTCCAGGGCTGTTGTGCCTGTGAGTAGGCTGCCGAGGGAAGGTGAAGACCAGCAACAGCTTTCAGGGCTGGCCCCTTCCTTGTGGGAGAAGGAGCCGGACGTTTCCCTTTTCGGAAAATGGCTCTGCCGAGAACGGGTATGAAAAGATGTTCCGTCTCTGGGAAAGCACTGATCCCCAGGGCTGTTGTGCCTGTGAGTAGGCTGCCCAGGGAAGGTGAAGACCAGCAACAGCTTTCAGGGCTGGCCCCTTCCTTGTGGGAGAAGGAGCCGGACGTTTCCCATTTCGGAAAATGGCTCTGCCGAGAACGGGTACGATGAGATGTTCCGTCTCTGGGAAAGCACTGATCCCCAGGGCTGTTGTGCCTGTGAATAGGTTTCCAAGGGAAGGTGAAGACCAGCAACAGCTTTCAGGGCTGGCACATTCCTTGTGGGAGTAGGATCCGGACGTTTCCCATTTCGGAAAATGGCTCTGCCGAGAACGGCCACAATGAGATGTTCCGTCTCTGGGAAAGCACAGATCCCCAGGGCTGTTGTGCCTGTGACTAGGCTGCCCAGGGAAGGTGAAGACCAACAACAGCTCTCAGGGCTGGCACCTTCCTTGTGGGAGAAGGAGCCGGACGTTTCCCATTTCGGAAATAAGCTCTGCCGAGAACGGGCACAACGAGATGTTCCGTCTCTGGGAAAGCACTGATCCCCAGGGCTGTTGTGCCTGTGACTAGGCTGCCCAGGGAAGGTGAAGACCAGCAACAGCTTTGAGGGCTTGCCCCTTCCTTGTGGGAGAAGGAGCCGGATGTTTCCCATTTCGGAAAATAGCTCTGCCGAGAACGGCAACAATGAGATGTTCCGTCTCTGGGAAAGCACTGATCCCCAGGGCTGTTGTGCCTGTGAATAGGCTGCCAAGGGAAGGTGAAGACCAGCAACAGCTTTCAGGGCTGGCCCCTTCCTTGTGGGAGAAGGATCAGGACGTTTCCCTTTTCGGAGAAAGGCTCTGCCGAGAACGGACACGAGCAGATGTTCCGTCTCTGGGAAAGCACAGATCCCCAGGGCTGTTGTGCCTGTGAGTAGGCTGCCCAGGGAATGTGAAGACCAGCAACAGCTTTCAGGGCTGGCCCTTTCCTTGTGGGAGAAGGAGCCGGACGTTTCCCATTTCGGAAAAATGGCTCTGCGAGAACGGCCACAATTGGATGTTCCGTCTCTGGGAAAGCATTGATCCCCAGGGCTGTTGTGCCTGTGTCTAGGCTGCCCAGGGAAGGTGAAGACCAGCAACAGCTTTCAGGGCTGGCACCTTCCTTGTGGGAGAAGGAGCCGGACGTTTCCCATTTCGGAAAATGGCTCTGCCGAGAACGGACACGAGAAGATGTTCCGTCTCTGGGAAAGCACTGATCCCCAGGGCTGTTGTGCCTGTGACTAGGCTGCCCAGGGAAGGTGAAGACCAGCAACAGCTTTCAGGGCTGGCCCCTTCCTTGTGGGAGAAGGAGCCGGACGTTTCCCATTTTGGAAAATGGCTCTGCCGAGAACGGGTGCGATGAGATGTTCCGTCTCTGGGAAAGCACAGATCCCCAGGGCTGTTGTGCCTGTGAATAGGTTTCCAAGGGAAGGTGAAGACCAGCAACAGCTTTCAGGGCTGGCACATTCCTTGTGGGAGTAGGATACGGACGTTTCCCATTTCGAAAAATGGCTGTGCCGAGAACGGCCACAATGAGATGTTCCGTCTCTGGGAAAGCACTGATCCCCAGGGCTGTTGTGCCTGTGACTAGGCTGCCCAGCGAAGGTGAAGACCAAAAACAGCTCTCAGGGCTGGCACCTTCCTTGTGGGAGAAGGAGCCGGACGTTTCCCATTTCGGAAAATGGCTCTGCCGAGAACGGGTATGAAAAGATGTTCCGTCTCTGGGAAAGCACTGATCCCCAGGGCTGTTGTGCCTGTGAGTAGGCTGCCCAGGGAAGGTGAAGACCAGCAACAGCTTTCAGGGCTGGCCCCTTCCTTGTGGGAGAAGGAGCCGGACATTTCCCATTTCGGAAAATGGCTCTGCCGAGAACGGCCACAATGAGATGTTCCATCTCTGGAAAGCACTGATCCCCAGGGCTGTTGTGCCTGTGACTAGGCTGCCCAGGGAACGTGAAGACCAGCAACAGCTTTCAGGGCTGGCCCCTTCCTTGTGGGAGCAGGAGCCGGACGTTTCCCATTTCGGAAAATGGCTCTGCCGAGAACGGACACGAGCAGATGTTCCGTCTCTGGGAAAGCACTGATCCCCAGGGCTGTTGTGCCTGTGACTAGGCTGCCCAGGGAACGTGAAGACCAGCAACAGCTTTCAGGGCTGGCCCCTTCCTTGTGGGAGAAGGATCCGGACGTTTCCCATTTTGGAAAATGGCTCTGCCGAGAACGGGCACAATGAGATGTTCCGTCTCTGGGAAAGCACTGATCCCCAGGGCTGTTGTGCCTGTGAATAGGTTTCCAAGGGAAGGTGAAGACCAGCAACAGCTTTCAGGGCTGGCACATTCCTTGTGGGAGTAGGATACGGACGTTTCCCATTTTGGAAAATTTCTCTGCCGAGAACGGACACGAGCAGATGTTCCGTCTCTGGGAAAGCACTGATCCCCAGGGCTGTTGTGCCTGTGAGTAGGCTGCCCAGGGAAGGTGAAGACCAGCAACAGCTTTCAGGGCTGGCACCTTCCTTGTGTGAGATGGAGCCGGACGTTTCCCATTTCGGAAAATTGCTCTGCCGAGAACGGCCACAATGAGATGTTCCATCTCTGGGAAAGCACTGATCCCCAGGGCTGTTGTGCCTGTGAGTAGGCTGCCGAGGGAAGGTGAAGACCAGCAACAGCTTTCAGGGCTGGCACCTTCCTTGTGGGAGAAGGAGCCGGACGTTTCCCATTTCGGAAAATGGCTGTGCCGAGAACGGACACGAGCAGATGTTCCGTCTCTGGGAAAGCACTGATCCCCAGGGCTGTTGTGCCTGTGACTAGGCTGCCCAGGGAAGGTGAAGACCAGCAACAGCTTTCAGGGCTGGCCCCTTCCTTGTGGGAGAAGGAGCTGGACGTTTCCCATTTCGGAAAAATGGCTCTGCGAGAACGGCCACAATTGGATGTTCCGTCTCTGGGAAAGCACTGATCCCCAGGGCTGTTGTGCCTGTGACTAGGCTGCCAAGGGAAGGTGAGAGCAGCAGCAGCTTTCAGTGCTGGCCCCTTCCTTGTGGGAGCAGGAGCCGGACGTTTCCCTTTTCGGAAATAAGCTCTGCCGAGAACGGACACGAGCAGATGTTCCGTCTCTGGGAAAGCACTGATCTCCAGGGCTGTTGTGCCTGTGAGTAGGCTGCCGAGGGAAGGTGAAGACCAGCAACAGCTTTCAGGGCTGGCACCTTCCTTGTGGGAGAAGGAGCCGGACGTTTCCCATTTCGGAAAATGGCTCTGCCGAGAACGGGTATGAAAAGATGTTCCGTCTCTGGGAAAGCACTGATCCCCAGGGCTGTTGTGCCTGTGAATAGGTTTCCAAGGGAAGGTGAAGACCAGCAACAGCTTTCAGGGCTGGCACATTCCTTTTGGGAGTAGGATCCGGACGTTTCCCATTTCGGAAAATGGCTCTGCCGAGAACGGCCACAATGAGATGTTCCGTCTCTGGGAAAGCACAGATCCCCAGGGCTGTTGTGCCTGTGACTAGGCTGCCCAGGGAAGGTGAAGACCAACAACAGCTCTCAGGGCTGGCACCTTCCTTGTGGGAGAAGGAGCCGGACGTTTCCCATTTCAGAAATAAGCTCTGCCATGAACGGGCACAACGAGATGTTCCGTCTCTGGGAAAGCACTGATCCCCAGGGCTGTTGTGCCTGTGACTAGGCTGCCCAGGGAAGGTGAAGACCAGCAACAGCTTTGAGGGCTGGCACCTTCCTTGTGGGAGAAGGAGCCGGATGTTTCCCATTTCGGAAAATAGCTCTGCCGAGAACGGCAACAATGAGATGTTCCGTCTCTGGGAAAGCACTGATCCCCAGGGCTGTTGTGCCTGTGAGTAGGCTGCCCAGGGAAGGTGAAGACCAGCAAGAGCTTTCAGGGCTGGCCCCTTCCTTGTGGGAGAAGGATCAGGACGTTTCCCTTTTCGGAGAAAGGCTCTGCCGAGAACGGACACGAGCAGATGTTCCGTCTCTGGGAAAGCACAGATCCCCAGGGCTGTTGTGCCTGTGAGTAGGCTGCCCAGGGAAGGTGAAGACCAGCAACAGCTTTCAGGGCTGGCCCCTTCCTTGTGGGAGAAGCAGCCGGACGTTTCCCATTTCGGAAAAATGGCTCTGCGAGAACGGCCACAATTGGATGTTCCGTCTCTGGGAAAGCATTGATCCCCAGGGCTGTTGTGCCTGTGTCTAGGCTGCCCAGAGAATGTGAAGACCAGCAACAGCTTTCAGGGCTGGCACCTTCCTTGTGGGAGCAGGAGACGGACGTTTCCCATTTCGGAAAATGGCTCTGCCGAGAACGGACACGAGCAGATGTTCCGTCTCTGGGAAAGCACTGATCCCCAGGGCTGTTGTGCCTGTGACTAGGCTGCCCAGGGAAGGTGAAGACCAGCAACAGCTTTCAGGGCTGGCCCCTTCCTTGTGGGAGAAGGATCCGGACGTTTCCCATTTTGGAAAATGGCTCTGCCGAGAACGGGTGCGATGAGATGTTCCGTCTCTGGGAAAGCACTGATCCCCAGGGCTGTTGTGCCTGTGAATAGGTTTCCAAGGGAAGGTGAAGACCAGCAACAGCTTTCAGGGCTGGCCCCTTCCTTGTGGGAGTAGGATACGGACGTTTCCCATTTCGGAAAATGGCTCTGCTGAGAACGGCCACAATGAGATGTTCCGTCTCTGGGAAAGCACAGATCCCCAGGGCTGTTGTGCCTGTGACTAGGCTGCCCAGCGAAGGTGAAGACCAGCAACAGCTTTCAGGGCTGGCCCCTTCCTTGTGGGAGCAGGAGCCGGACGTTTCCCATTTCGGAAAATGGCTCTGCCGAGAACGGACACGAGCAGATGTTCCGTCTCTGGGAAAGCACTGATCCCCAGGGCTGTTGTGCCTGTGAGTAGGCTGCCCAGGGAAGGTGAAGACCAGCAACAGCTTTCAGGGCTGGCCCCTTCCTTGTGGGAGAAGGAGCCGGACGTTTCCCATTTCGGAAAAATGGCTCTGCGAGAACGGCCACAATTGGATGTTCCGTCTCTGGGAAAGCACTGATCCCCAGTGCTGTTGTGCCTGTGACTAGGCTGCCAAGGGAAGGTGAAGACCAGCAAGAGCTTTCAGGGCTGGCCCTTTCCTTGTGGGAGAAGGAGCCGGACGTTTCCCATTTCGGAAAATGGCTCTGCCGAGAACGGGCACGAGCAGATGTTCCGTCTCTGGGAAAGCACTGATCCCCAGGGCTGCTGTGCCTGTGAATAGGTTGCCCAGGGAAGGTGAAGACCAGCAACAGCTTTGAGGGCTGGCACCTTCCTTGTGGTAGAAGGAGCCGGACGTTCGCAGTTTTGGAAAAATGGCTCTGCGAGAACGGCCGCGAGGAGATGTTCCGACACTGGGAAAGCACTGATCCCCAGGGCTGTTGTGCCTGTGACTAGGCTGCCCAGGGAACGTGAAGACCAGCAACAGCTTTCAGGGCTGGCCCCTTCCTTGTGGGAGAAGGATCCGGACGTTTCCCATTTCGGAAATAAGCTCTGCCGAGAACGGGCACAATGAGATGTTCCGTCTCTGGGAAAGCACTGATCCCCAGGGCTGTTGTGCCTGTGACTAGGCTGCCCACGGAAGGTGAAGACCAGCAACAGCTTTCAGGGCTGGCCCCTTCCTTGTGGGAGCAGGAGCCGGACGTTTCCCTTTTCGGAAATAAGCTCTGCCGAGAACGGACACGAGCAGATGTTCCGTCTCTGGGAAAGCACTGATCTCCAGGGCTGTTGTGCCTGTGAGTAGGCTGCCCAGGGAAGGTGAAGACCAACAACAGCTCTCAGGGCTGGCCCCTTCCTTGTGGGAGAAGGAGCCGGACGTTTCCCATTTCGGAAAATAGCTCTGCCGAGAATGGGTATGAAAAGATGTTCCGTCTCTGGGAAAGCACTGATCCCCAGGGCTGTTGTGCCTGTGACTAGGCTGCCCAGGGAAGGTGAAGACCAGCAACAGCTTTCAGGGCTGGCCCCTTCCTTGTGGGAGAAGGAGCCGGACATTTCCCATTTCGGAAAATGGCTCTGCCGAGAACGGCCACAATGAGATGTTCCGTCTCTGGGAAAGCACAGATCCCCAGGGCTGTTGTGTCTGTGAGTAGGCTGCCCAGGGAAGGTGAAGACCAACAACAGCTCTCAGGGCTGGCACCTTCCTTGTGGGAGAAGGATCCGGACGTTTCCCATTTCGGAAAATGGCTCTGCCGAGAACGGCCACAATGAGATGTTCCGTCTCTGGGAAAGCACTGATCCCCAGGGCTGTTGTGCCTGTGACTAGGCTGCCCATGGAAGGTGAAGACCAGCAACAGCTTTCAGGGCTGGCACCTTCCTTGTGGGAGAAGGATCAGGACGTTTCCCTTTTCGGAAAAAGGCTCTGCCGAGAACGGACACGAGCAGATGTTCCGTCTCTGGGAAAGCACTGATCCCCAGTGCTGTTGTGCCTGTGAGTAGGCTGCCCAGGGAACGTGAAGACCAGCAACAGCTTTCAGGGCTGGCCCTTTCCTTGTGGGAGAAGGATCCGGACGTTTCCCTTTTCGTAAAAAGGCTCTGCCGGGAACGGGTATGAAGAGATGTTTCATCTCTGGGAAAGCACTGATCCCCAGGGCTGTTGTGCCTGTGACTAGGCTGCCCAGGGAAGGTGAAGACCAGCAACAGCTTTCAGGGCTGGCCCCTTCCTTGTGGGAGAAGGAGCCGGACGTTTCCCATTTCGGAAATAAGCTCTGCCGAGAACGGGCACAATGAGATGTTCCGTCTCTGGGAAAGCACTGATCCCCAGGGCTGTTGTGCCTGTGACTAGGCTGCCCACGGAAGGTGAAGAGCAGCAGCAGCTTTCAGGGCTGGCCCCTTCCTTGTGGGAGCAGGAGCCGGACGTTTCCCTTTTCGGAAATAAGCTCTGCCGAGAACGGACACGAGCAGATGTTCCGTCTCTGGGAAAGCACTGATCTCCAGGGCTGTTGTGCCTGTGAATAGGTTTCCAAGGGAAGGTGAAGACCAGCAACAGCTTTCAGGGCTGGCACCTTCCTTGTGGGAGAAGGAGCCGGACGTTTCCCATTTCGGAAAATGGCTCTGCCGAGAACGGGTATGAAAAGATGTTCCGTCTCTGGGAAAGCACAGATCCCCAGGGCTGTTGTGCCTGTGACTAGGCTGCCCAGGGAACGTGAAGACCAGCAACAGCTTTGAGGGCTGGCACCTTCCTTGTGGGAGAAGGAGCCGGATGTTTCCCATTTCGGAAAATGGCTCTGCCGAGAACGGACACAATGAGATGTTCCGTCTCTGGGAAAGCACTGATCCCCAGGGCTGTTGTGCCTGTGACTAGGCTGCCCATGGAAGGTGAAGACCAGCAACAGCTTTCAGGGCTGGCCCCTTCCTTGTGGGAGAAGGATCAGGACGTTTCCCTTTTCGGAAAAAGGCTCTGCCGAGAACGGACACGAGCAGATGTTCCGTCTCTGGGAAAGCACTGATCCCCAGTGCTGTTGTGCCTGTGAGTAGGCTGCCCAGGGAACGTGAAGACCAGCAACAGCTTTCAGGGCTGGCCCCTTCCTTGTGGGAGAAGGAGCCGGACGTTTCCCATTTCGGAAAAATGGCTCTGCGAGAACGGCCACAATTGGATGTTCCGTCTCTGGGAAAGCACTGATCCCCAGGGCTGTTGTGCCTGTGACTAGGCTGCCCAGGGAAGGTGAAGACCAGCAACAGCTTTGAGGGCTGGCCCCTTCCTTGTGGGAGAAGGAGCCGGACGTTTCCCATTTCGGAAAATGGCTCTGCCGAGAACGGACAGGAGCAGATGTTCCGTCTCTGGGAAAGCACTGATCCCCAGGGCTGTTGTGCCTCTGACTAGGCTGCCCAGGGAAGGTGAAGACCAGCAACAGCTTTCAGGGCTGGCACCTTCATTGTGGGAGAAGGATCCGGACGTTTCCCTTTTCGTAAAAAGGCTCTGCCGGGAACGGGTATGAAGAGATGTTTCATCTCTGGGAAAGCACTGATCCCCAGGGCTGTTGTGCCTGTGACTAGGCTGCCCACGGAAGGTGAAGAGCAGCAGCAGCTTTCAGGGCTGGCCCCTTCCTTGTGGGAGCAGGAGCCGGACGTTTCCCTTTTCGGAAAAATTGCTCTGCCGAGAACGGACACGAGCAGATGTTCCGTCTCTGGGAAAGCACTGATCTCCAGGGCTGTTGTGCCTGTGAATAGGTTTCCAAGGGAAGGTGAAGACCAGCAACAGCTTTCAGGGCTGGCACCTTCCTTGTGGGAGAAGGAGCCGGACGTTTCCCATTTCGGAAAATGGCTCTGCCGAGAACGGGTATGAAAAGATGTTCCGTCTCTGGGAAAGCACAGATCCCCAGGGCTGTTGTGCCTGTGACTAGGCTGCCCAGGGAACGTGAAGACCAGCAACAGCTTTGAGGGCTGGCACCTTCCTTGTGGGAGAAGGAGCCGGATGTTTCCCATTTCGGAAAATGGCTCTGCCGAGAACGGACACAATGAGATGTTCCGTCTCTGGGAAAGCACTGATCCCCAGGGCTGTTGTGTCTGTGACTAGGCTGCCCATGGAAAGTGAAGACCAGCAACAGCTTTCAGGGCTGGCCCCTTCCTTGTGGGAGAAGGATCAGGACGTTTCCCTTTTCGGAAAAAGGCTCTGCCGAGAACGGACACGAGCAGATGTTCCGTCTCTGGGAAAGCACTGATCCCCAGTGCTGTTGTGCCTGTGAGTAGGCTGCCCAGGGAACGTGAAGACCAGCAACAGCTTTCAGGGCTGGCCCCTTCCTTGTGGGAGAAGGAGCCGGACGTTTCCCATTTCGGAAAAATGGCTCTGCGAGAACGGCCACAATTGGATGTTCCGTCTCTGGGAAAGCACTGATCCCCAGGGCTGTTGTGCCTGTGACTAGGCTGCCCAGGGAAGGTGAAGACCAGCAACAGCTTTGAGGGCTGGCCCCTTCCTTGTGGGAGAAGGAGCCGGACGTTTCCCATTTCGGAAAATGGCTCTGCCGAGAACGGACAGGAGCAGATGTTCCGTCTCTGGGAAAGCACTGATCCCCAGGGCTGTTGTGCCTCTGACTAGGCTGCCCAGGGAAGGTGAAGACCAGCAACAGCTTTCAGGGCTGGCACCTTCATTGTGGGAGAAGGATCCGGACGTTTCCCTTTTCGTAAAAAGGCTCTGCCGGGAACGGGTATGAAGAGATGTTTCATCTCTGGGAAAGCACTGATCCCCAGGGCTGTTGTGCCTGTGACTAGGCTGCCCAGGGAAGGTGAAGACCAGCAACAGCTTTCAGGGCTGGCCCCTTCCTTGTGGGAGAAGGAGCCGGACGTTTCCCATTTCGGAAATAAGCTCTGCCGAGAACGGGCACAATGAGATGTTCCGTCTCTGGGAAAGCACTGATCCCCAGGGCTGTTGTGCCTGTGACTAGGCTGCCCACGGAAGGTGAAGAGCAGCAGCAGCTTTCAGGGCTGGCCCCTTCCTTGTGGGAGCAGGAGCCGGACGTTTCCCTTTTCGGAAAAATTGCTCTGCCGAGAACGGACACGAGCAGATGTTCCGTCTCTGGGAAAGCACTGATCTCCAGGGCTGTTGTGCCTGTGAATAGGTTTCCAAGGGAAGGTGAAGACCAGCAACAGCTTTCAGGGCTGGCACCTTCCTTGTGGGAGAAGGAGCCGGACGTTTCCCATTTCGGAAAATGGCTCTGCCGAGAACGGGTATGAAAAGATGTTCCGTCTCTGGGAAAGCACTGATCCCCAGGGCTGTTTTGCCTGTGACTAGGCTGCCCAGGGAACGTGAAGACCAGCAACAGCTTTGAGGGCTGGCACCTTCCTTGTGGGAGAAGGAGCCGGATGTTTCCCATTTCGGAAAATGGCTCTGCCGAGAACGGACACAATGAGATGTTCCGTCTCTGGGAAAGCACTGATCCCCAGGGCTGTTGTGCCTGTGAATAGGCTGCCAAGGGAAGGTGAAGACCAGCAACAGCTTTCAGGGCTGGCCCCTTCCTTGTGGGAGAAGGATCAGGACGTTTCCCATTTCGGAAAATGGCTCTGCCGAGAACGGGCACGATGAGATGTTCCGTCTCTGGGAAAGCACAGATCCCCAGTGCTGTTGTGCCTGTGAGTAGGCTGCCCAGGGAAGGTGAAGACCAGCAACAGCTTTCAGGGCTGGCCCCTTCCTTGTGGGAGAAGGAGCCGGACGTTTCCCATTTCGGAAAAATGGCTCTGCGAGAACGGCCACAATTGGATGTTCCGTCTCTGGGAAAGCATTGATCCCCAGGGCTGTTGTGCCTGTGAGTAGGCTGCCCAGGGAAGGTGAAGACCAGCAACAGCTTTGAGGGCTGGCCCCTTCCTTGTGGGAGAAGGAGCCGGACGTTTCCCATTTCGGAAAAATGGCTCTGCGAGAACGGCCACAATTGGATGTTCCGTCTCTGGGAAAGCACAGATCCCCAGGGCTGTTGTGTCTGTGAGTAGGCTGCCGAGGGAAGGTGAAGACCAACAACAGCTCTCAGGGCTGGCACCTTCCTTGTGGGAGAAGGATCCGGACGTTTCCCATTTCGGAAAATTTCTCTGCCGAGAACGGGCACAATGAGATGTTCCGTCTCTGGGAAAGCACTGATCCCCAGGGCTGTTGTGCCTCTGTCTAGGCTGCCCAGGGAAGGTGAAGACCAGCAACAGCTTTCAGGGCTGGCCCCTTCCTTGTGGGAGAAGGAGCCGGATGTTTCCCATTTCGGAAAATGGCTCTGCCGAGAACGGGTATGAAGAGGTGTTCTGTGTCTGGGAAAGCACTGATCCCCAGGGCTGTTGTGCCTGTGAGTAGGCTGCCCAGGGAAGGTGAAGACCAGCAACAGCTTTCAGGGCTGGCCCCTTCCTTGTGGGAGAAGGAGCCGGACGTTTCCCATTTCGGAAAATGGCTCTGCCGAGAACGGGCACAATGAGATGTTCCGTCTCTGGGAAAGCACAGATCCCCAGGGCTGTTGTGTCTGTGAGTAGGCTGCCGAGGGAAGGTGAAGACCAACAACAGCTCTCAGGGCTGGCACCTTCCTTGTGGGAGAAGGATCCGGACGTTTCCCATTTCGGAAATAAGCTCTGCCGAGAACGGGCACAATGAGATGTTCCGTCTCTGGGAAAGCACTGATCCCCAGGGCTGTTGTGCCTCTGTCTAGGCTGCCCAGGGAAGGTGAAGACCAGCAACAGCTTTCAGGGCTGGCCCCTTCCTTGTGGGAGAAGGAGCCGGATGTTTCCCATTTCGGAAAATGGCTCTGCCGAGAACGGGTATGAAGAGGTGTTCTGTGTCTGGGAAAGCACTGATCCCCAGGGCTGTTGTGCCTGTGAGTAGGCTGCCCAGGGAAGGTGAAGACCAGCAACAGCTTTCAGGGCTGGCCCCTTCCTTGTGGGAGAAGGATCAGGACGTTTCCCTTTTCGGAAAAAGGCTCTGCCGAGAACGGACACGAGCAGATGTTCCGTCTCTGGGAAAGCACTGATCTCCAGGGCTGTTGTGCCTGTGAGTAGGCTGCCCAGGGAAGGTGAAGCCCAGCAACAGCTTTGAGGGCTGGCCCCTTCCTTGTGGGAGAAGGAGCCGGACGTTTCCCATTTCGGAAAAATGGGTCTGCGAGAACGGCCACAATTGGATGTTCCGTCTCTGGGAAAGCACTGATCCCCAGGGCTGTTGTGCCTGTGACTAGGCTGCCAAGGGAAGGTGAAGACCAGCAACAGCTTTCAGGGCTGGCCCCTTCCTTGTGGGAGAAGGAGCCGGACGTTTCCCATTTCGGAAAAATGGGTCTGCGAGAACGGCCACAATTGGATGTTCCGTCTCTGGGAAAGCACTGATCCCCAGGGCTGTTGTGCCTGTGAGTAGGCTGCCCAGGGAAGGTGAAGACCAGCAACAGCTTTCAGGGCTGGCCCCTTCCTTGTGGGAGAAGGATCCGGATGTTTCCCATTTTGGAAAATGGCTCTGCCGAGAACGGGCACAATGAGATGTTCCGTCTCTGGGAAAGCACAGATCCCCAGGGCTGTTGTGCCTGTGAGTAGGCTGCCCAGGGAATGTGAAGACCAGCAACAGGTTTCAGGGCTGGCCCCTTCCTTGTGGGAGAAGGATCCGGACGTTTCCCATTTCGGAAAAATGGCTCTGCGAGAATGGCCACAATTGGATGTTCCGTCTCTGGGAAAGCACAGATCCCCAGGGCTGTTGTGTCTGTGAGTAGGCTGCCCAGGGAAGGTGAAGACCAGCAACAGCTTTCAGGTCTGGCCCCTTCCTTGTGGGAGAAGGAGCCGGACATTTCCCATTTCGGAAAATGGCTCTGCCGAGAACGGCCACAAAGAGATGTTCCGTGTCTGGGAAAGCACTGATCCCCAGGGCTGTTGTGCCTCTGTCTAGGCTGCCAAGGGAAGGTGAAGACCAGCAACAGCTTTCAGGGCTGGCCCCTTCCTTGTGGGAGAAGGAGCCGGACGTTTCCCATTTCGGAAAAATGGCTCTGCCGAGAACGGCCGCGAGGAGATGTTCCGTCTCTGGGAAAGCACTGATCTCCAGGGCTGTTGTGCCTGTGAGTAGGCTGCCCAGGGAAGGTGAAGACCAGCAACAGCTTTCAGGGCTGGCACCTTCCTTGTGGGAGAAGGAGCCGGACGTTTCCCATTTCGGAAAAATGGCTCTGCGACAACGGCCACAATTGGATGTTCCGTCTCTGGGAAAGCACTGATCCCCAGGGCTGTTGTGCCTGTGAATAGGCTGCCCAGGGAAGGTGAAGAGCAGCAGCAGCTTTCAGGGCTGGCCCCTTCCTTGTGGGAGCAGGAGCCGGACGTTTCCCTTTTCGGAAATAAGCTCTGCCGAGAACGGACACGAGCAGATGTTCCGTCTCTGGGAAAGCACTGATCTCCAGGGCTGTTGTGCCTGTGAGTAGGCTGCCGAGGGAAGGTGAAGACCAGCAACAGCTTTCAGGGCTGGCCCCTTCCTTGTGGGAGAAGCATCCGGACGTTTCCCATTTTGTAAAATGGGACTGCCGAGAACGGACACGAGCAGATGTTCCGTCTCTGGGAAAGCACTGATCCCCAGGGCTGTTGTGCCTGTGACTAGGCTGCCCAGGGAAGGTGAAGACCAGCAACAGCTTTCAGGGCTGGCACCTTCCTTGTGGGAGAAGGAGCCGGACGTTTCCCATTTCGGAAAAATGGCTCTGCGAGAACGGCCACAATTGGATGTTCCGTCTCTGGGAAAGCACTGATCCCCAGGGCTGTTGTGCCTGTGAGTAGGCTGCCCAGGGAAGGTGAAGACCAGCAACAGCTTTCAGGGCTGGCCCCTTCCTTGTGGGAGAAGGATCCGGACATTTCCCATTTTGGAAAATGGCTCTGCCGAGAACGGGCACAATGAGATGTTCCGTCTCTGGGAAAGCACTGATCCCCAGGGCTGTTGTGCCTGTGACTAGGCTGCCCAGGGAAGGTGAAGACCAGCACAGCTTTCAGGGCTGGCCCCTTCCTTGTGGGAGAAGGAGCCGGACGTTTCCCATTTCGGAAAATGGCTCTGCCGAGAACGGACACAATGAGAGGTTCCATCTCTGGGAAAGCACTGATCCCCAGGGCTGTTGTGCCTCTGAATAGGCTGCCCAGGGAACGTGAAGACCAGCAACAGCTTTGAGGGCTGGCCCCTTCCTTGTGGGAGAAGGAGCCGTATGTTTCCCATTTCGGAAAATGGCTCTGCCGAGAACGGGTATGAAGAGGTGTTCCGTGTCTGGGAAAGCACTGATCTCCAGGGCTGTTGTGCCTGTGAGTAGGCTGCCCACGGAAGGTGAAGACCAGCAACAGCTTTCAGGGCTGGCCCCTTCCTTGTGGGAGAAGGATCAGGACGTTTCCCTTTTCGGAAAAAGGCTCTGCCGAGAACGGACACGAGCAGATGTTCCGTCTCTGGGAAAGCACTGATCTCCAGGGCTGTTGTGCCTGTGAGTAGGCTGCCCAGGGAAGGTGAAGCCCAGCAACAGCTTTGAGGGCTGGCACCTTCCTTGTGGGAGAAGGAGCCGGACGTTTCCCATTTCGGAAAAATGGGTCTGCGAGAACGGCCACAATTGGATGTTCCGTCTCTGGGAAAGCACTGATCCCCAGGGCTGTTGTGCCTGTGACTAGGCTGCCAAGGGAAGGTGAAGACCAGCAACAGCTTTCAGGGCTGGCCCCTTCCTTGTGGGAGAAGGAGCCGGACGTTTCCCATTTCGGAAAAATGGGTCTGCGAGAACGGCCACAATTGGATGTTCCGTCTCTGGGAAAGCACTGATCCCCAGGGCTGTTGTGCCTGTGAGTAGGCTGCCCAGGGAAGGTGAAGACCAGCAACAGCTTTCAGGGCTGGCCCCTTCCTTGTGGGAGAAGGATCCGGATGTTTCCCATTTTGGAAAATGGCTCTGCCGAGAACGGGCACAATGAGATGTTCCGTCTCTGGGAAAGCACAGATCACCAGGGCTGTTGTGCCTGTGACTAGGCTGCCCAGGGAAGGTGAAGACCAGCAACAGCTTTCAGGGCTGGCACCTTCCTTGTGGGAGAAGGAGCCGGACGTTTCCCATTTTGTAAAATGGGTCTGCGAGAACGGCCACAATTGGATGTTCCGTCTCTGGGAAAGCACTGATCCCCAGGGCTGTTGTGCCTGTGAGTAGGCTGCCCAGGGAAGGTGAAGACCAGCAACAGCTTTCAGGGCTGGCCCCTTCCTTGTGGGAGAAGGATCCGGAAATTTCCCATTTTGGAAAATGGCTCTGCCGAGAACGGGCACAATGAGATGTTTCATCTCTGGGAAAGCACTGATCCCCAGGGCTGTTGTGCCTGTGAGTAGGCTGCCCAGGGAAGGTGAAGACCAGCAACAGCTTTCAGGGCTGGCACCTTCCTTGTGGGAGAAGGAGCCGGACGTTTCCCATTTCGGAAAAATGGCTCTGCGAGAACGGACACGAGCAGATGTTCCGTCTCTGGGAAAGCACAGATCCCCAGTGCTGTTGTGCCTGTGACTAGGCTGCCCAGGGAAGGTGAAGACCAGCAACAGCTTTGAGGGCTGGCACCTTCCTTGTGGGAGAAGGAGCCGGACGTTTCCCTTTTCGGAAAAATGGGTCTGCGAGAACGGCCACAATTGGATGTTCCGTCTCTGGGAAAGCACAGATCCCCAGGGCTGTTGTGCCTGTGAGTAGGCTGCCCAGGGAAGGTGAAGACCAGCAACAGCTTTGAGGGCTGGCACCTTCCTTGTGGGAGAAGGAGCCGGACGTTTCCCATTTCGGAAAAATGGGTCTGTGAGAACGGCCACAATTGGATGTTCCGTCTCTGGGAAAGCACTGATCCCCAGGGCTGTTGTGCCTGTGACTAGGCTGCCCAGGGAAGGTGAAGACCAGCAACAGCTTTCAGGGCTGGCACCTTCCTTGTGGGAGAAGGAGCCAGACGTTTCCCATTTCGGAAAAATGGGTCTGCGAGAACGGCCACAATTGGATGTTCCGTCTCTGGGAAAGCACTGATCCCCAGGGCTGTTGTGCCTGTGAGTAGGCTGCCCAGGGAAGGTGAAGACCAGCAACAGCTTTCAGGGCTGGCCCCTTCCTTGTGGGAGCAGGAGCCGGACGTTTCCCTTTTCGGAAATAAGCTCTGCCGAGAACGGACACGAGCAGATGTTCCGTCTCTGGGAAAGCACTGATCTCCAGGACTGTTGTGCCTGTGTGTAGGCTGCCGAGGGAAGGTGAAGACCAGCAACAGCTTTCAGGGCTGGCCCCTTCCTTGTGGGAGAAGCATCCGGACGTTTCCCATTTTGGAAAATGGGACTGCCGAGAACGGACACGAGCAGATGTTCCATCTCTGGGAAAGCACTGATCCCCAGGGCTGTTGTGCCTGTGACTAGGCTGCCCAGGGAAGGTGAAGACCAGCAACAGCTTTCAGGGCTGGCACCTTCCTTGTGGGAGAAGGATCCGGACGTTTCCCATTTTGGAAAAATGGCTCTGCGAGAACGGCCACAATTGGATGTTCCGTCTCTGGGAAAGCACTGATCCCCAGGGCTGTTGTGCCTGTGAGTAGGCTGCCCAGGGAAGGTGAAGACCAGCAACAGCTTTCAGGGCTGGCCCCTTCCTTGTGGGAGAAGGATCCGGAAATTTCCCATTTTGGAAAATGGCTCTGCCGAGAACGGGCACAATGAGATGTTTCATCTCTGGGAAAGCACTGATCCCCAGGGCTGTTGTGCCTGTGACTAGGCTGCCCAGGGAAGGTGAAGACCAGCAACAGCTTTCAGGGCTGGCCCCTTCCTTGTGGGAGAAGGAGCCGGACGTTTCCCATTTCGGAAAATGGCTCTGCCGAGAACGGACACAATGAGAGGTTCCATCTCTGGGAAAGCACAGATCCCCAGGGCTGTTGTGCCTGTGAATAGGCTGCCCAGGGATGGTGAAGACCAGCAACAGCTTTCAGGGCTGACACCTTCCTTGTGGGAGAAGGATCAAGACGTTTCCCATTTCGGAAAATGGCTCTGCCGAGAACGGACAGGAGCAGATGTTCCGTCTCTGGGAAAGCACTGATCCCCAGGGCTGTTGTGCCTGTGAGTAGGCTGCCCAGGGAAGGTGAAGACCAGCAACAGCTTTCAGGGCTGGCACCTTCCTTGTGGGAGAAGGAGCCGGACGTTTCCCATTTCGGAAAAATGGCTCTGCGAGAACGGCCACAATTGGATGTTCCGTCTCTGGGAAAGCACAGATCCCCAGGGCTGTTGTGTCTGTGAGTAGGCTGCCCAGGGAACGTGAAGACCAGCAACAGCTTTCAGGGCTGGCCCCTTCCTTGTGGGAGAAGGAGCCGGACGTTTCCCATTTCGGAAATAAGCTCTGCCGAGAACGGTCACAATGAGATGTTCCGTCTCTGGGAAAGCACTGATCCCCAGGGCTGTTGTGCCTCTGAATAGGCTGCCCAGGGAACGTGAAGACCAGCAACAGCTTTCAGGGCTGGCCCCTTCCTTGTGGGAGAAGGAGCCGGATGTTTCCCATTTCGGAAAATGGCTCTGCCGAGAACGGGTATGAAGAGGTGTTCCGTGTCTGGGAAAGCACTGATCTCCAGGGCTGTTGTGCCTGTGAGTAGGCTGCCCAGGGAAGGTGAAGACCAGCAACAGCTTTCAGGGCTGGCCCCTTCCTTGTGGGAGAAGGAGCCGGACGTTTCCCATTTCGGAAAAATGGCTCTGCGAGAACGGACACGAGCAGATGTTCCGTCTCTGGGAAAGCACAGATCCCCAGTGCTGTTGTGCCTGTGACTAGGCTGCCCAGGGAAGGTGAAGACCAGCAACAGCTTTCAGGGCTGGCACCTTCCTTGTGGGAGAAGGATCAGGACGTTTCCCATTTCGGAAAATGGCTCTGCCGAGAACGGACAGGAGCAGATGTTCCGTCTCTGGGAAAGCACTGATCCCCAGGGCTGTTGTGCCTGTGAGTAGGCTGCCCAGGGAAGGTGAAGACCAGCAACAGCTTTCAGGGCTGGCACCTTCCTTGTGGGAGAAGGATCCGGACGTTTCCCATTTCGGAAAAATGGGTCTGCGAGAACGGTCACAATTGGATGTTCCGTCTCTGGGAAAGCACTGATCCCCAGGGCTGTTGTGCCTGTGAGTAGGCTGCCCAGGGAAGGTGAAGACCAGCAACAGCTTTCAGGGCTGGCCCATTCCTTGTGGGAGAAGGATCCGGACGTTTCCCATTTCAGAAAATGGCTCTGCCGAGAACGGGCACAATGAGATGTTCCGTCTCTGGGAAAGCACTGATCCCCAGGGCTGTTGTGCCTCTGACTAGGCTGCCCAGGGAAGGTGAATACCAGCAACAGCTTTGAGGGCTGGCACCTTCCTTGTGGGAGAAGGAGCCGGACGTTTCCCATTTCGGAAAATGGCTCTGCCGAGAACGGGCACGATGAGATGTTCCGTCTCTGGGAAAGCACTGATCCCCAGGGCTGTTGTGCCTGTGAATAGGCTGCCCAGGGAAGGTGAAGACCAGCAACAGCTTTGAGGGCTGGCCCCTTCCTTGTGGGAGAAGGAGCCGGATGTTTCCCATTTCGGAAAATGGCTCTGCCGAGAACGGGTATGAAGAGGTGTTCCGTGTCTGGGAAAGCACTGATCCCCAGGGCTGTTGTGCCTGTGAGTAGGCTGCCCAGGGAAGGTGAAGACCAGCAACAGCTTTCAGGGCTGGCACCTTCCTTGTGGGAGAAGGATCAGGACGTTTCCCTTTTCGGAAAAATTGCTCTGCCGAGAACGGACACGAGCAGATGTTCCGTCTCTGGGAAAGCACAGATCCCCAGGGCTGTTGTGCCTGTGAGTAGGCTGCCCAGGGAAGGTGAAGACCAGCAACAGCTTTCAGGGCTGGCCCCTTCCTTGTGGGAGAAGGAGCCGGACGTTTCCCATTTCGGAAAAATGGGTCTGCGAGAACGGCCACAATTGGATGTTCCGTCTCTGGGAAAGCACGGATCCCCAGGGCTGTTGTGCCTGTGAGTAGGCTGCCCAGGGAAGGTGAAGACCAGCAAGAGCTTTCAGGGCTGGCCCCTTCCTTGTGGGAGAAGGAGCCGGACGTTTCCCATTTCGGAAAATGGCTCTGCCGAGAACGGACACAATGAGATGTTCCGTCTCTGGGAAAGCACTGATCCCCAGGGCTGTTGTGCCTGTGAATAGGTTTCCAAGGGAAGGTGAAGACCAGCAACAGCTTTCAGGGCTGGCCCCTTCCTTGTAGGAGTAGGATCCGGACGTTTCCCATTTCGGAAAATGGCTCTGCCGAGAACGGACACAATGAGAGGTTCCATCTCTGGGAAAGCACAGATCCCCAGGGCTGTTGTGCCTGTGAATAGGCTGCCCAGGGATGGTGAAGACCAGCAACAGCTTTCAGGGCTGGCCCCTTCCTTGTGGGAGAAGGAGCCGGACATTTCCCATTTCGGAAAATGGCTCTGCCGAGAACGGGCACAATGAGATGTTCCGTCTCTGGGAAAGCACAGATCCCCAGGGCTGTTGTGTCTGTGACTAGGCTGCCCAGGGAAGGTGAAGACCAACAACAGCTCTCAGGGCTGGCACCTTCCTTGTGGGAGAAGGATCCGGACGTTTCCCATTTCGGAAATAAGCTCTGCCGAGAACGGGCACAATGAGATGTTCCGTCTCTGGGAAAGCACTGATCCCCAGGGCTGTTGTGCCTCTGACTAGGCTGCCCAGGGAACGTGAAGACCAGCAACAGCTTTGAGGGCTGGCCCCTTCCTTGTGGGAGAAGGAGCCGGATGTTTCCCATTTCGGAAAATGGCTCTGCCGAGAACGGGTATGAAGAGGTGTTCCGTGTCTGGGAAAGCACTGATCCCCAGGGCTGTTGTGCCTGTGAGTAGGCTGCCCAGGGAAGGTGAAGACCAGCAACAGCTTTCAGGGCTGGCCCCTTCCTTGTGGGAGAAGGATCAGGACGTTTCCCTTTTCGGAAAAAGACTCTGCCGAGAACGGACACGAGCAGATGTTCCGTCTCTGGGAAAGCACTGATCCCCAGGGCTGTTGTGCCTGTGAGTAGGCTGCCCAGGGAAGGTGAAGACCAGCAACAGCTTTGAGGGCTGGCACCTTCCTTGTGGGAGAAGGAGCCGGACCTTTCCCATTTCGGAAAAATGGGTCTGCGAGAACGGCCACAATTGGATGTTCCGTCTCTGGGAAAGCACTGATCCCCAGGGCTGTTGTGCCTGTGACTAGGCTGCCCAGGGAAGGTGAAGACCAGGAACAGCTTTCAGGGCTGGCCCCTTCCTTGTGGGAGAAGGAGCCGGACGTTTCCCATTTCGGAAAAATGGGTCTGCGAGAACGGCCACAATTGGATGTTCCGTCTCTGGGAAAGCACTGATCCCCAGGGCTGTTGTGCCTGTGACTAGGCTGCCCAGGGAAGGTGAAGACCAGCAACAGCTTTCAGGGCTGGCCCCTTCCTTGTGGGAGAAGGATCCGGATGTTTCCCATTTTGGAAAATGGCTCTGCCGAGAACGGGCACAATGAGATGTTCCGTCTCTGGGAAAGCACAGATCCCCAGGGCTGTTGTGCCTGTGACTAGGCTGCCCAGGGAAGGTGAAGACCAGCAACAGGTTTCAGGGCTGGCCCCTTCCTTGTGGGAGAAGGATCCGGACGTTTCCCATTTCGGAAAAATGGCTCTGCGAGAATGGCCACAATTGGATGTTCCGTCTCTGGGAAAGCACTGATCCCCAGGGCTGTTGTGCCTGTGAGTAGGCTGCCCAGGGAAGGTGAAGACCAGCAACAGCTTTCAGGTCTGGCCCCTTCCTTGTGGGAGAAGGAGCCGGAAGTTTCCCTTTTCGAAAAAATTGCTCTGCCGAGAACGGGCACGAGCAGATGTTCCGTCTCTGGGAAAGCACTGATCCCCAGGGCTGTTGTGCCTGTGAGTAGGCTGCCCAGGGAAGGTGAAGACCAGCAACAGCTTTCAGGGCTGGCCCCTTCCTTGTGGGAGAAGGAGCCGGACATTTCCCATTTCGGAAAATGGCTCTGCCGAGAACGGGCACAATGAGATGTTCCGTCTCTGGGAAAGCACTGATCCCCAGGGCTGTTGTGCCTCTGTCTAGGCTGCCAAGGGAAGGTGAAGCCCAGCAACAGCTTTCAGGGCTGGCCCCTTCCTTGTGGGAGAAGGAGCCGGACGTTTCCCATTTCGGAAAAATGGCTCTGCGACAATGGCCACAATTGGATGTTCCGTCTCTGGGAAAGCACTGATCCCCAGGGCTGTTGTGCCTGTGAATAGGCTGCCCAGGGAAGGTGAAGAGCAGCAGCAGCTTTCAGGGCTGGCCCCTTCCTTGTGGGAGCAGGAGCCGGACGTTTCCCTTTTCGGAAATAAGCTCTGCCGAGAACGGACACGAGCAGATGTTCCGTGTCTGGGAAAGCACTGATCTCCAGGGCTGTTGTGCCTGTGAGTAGGCTGCCGAGGGAAGGTGAAGACCAGCAACAGCTTTCAGGGCTGGCCCCTTCCTTGTGGGAGAAGCATCCGGACGTTTCCCATTTTGGAAAATGGGACTGCCGAGAACGGACACGAGCAGATGTTCCGTCTCTGGGAAAGCACTGATCCCCAGGGCTGTTGTGCCTGTGACTAGGCTGCCCAGGGAAGGTGAAGACCAGCAACAGCTTTCAGGGCTGGCACCTTCCTTGTGGGAGAAGGAGCCGGACGTTTCCCATTTCGGAAATATGGGTCTGCGAGAACGGCCACAATTGGATGTTCCGTCTCTGGGAAAGCACTGATCCCCAGGGCTGTTGTGCCTGTGAGTAGGCTGCCCAGGGAAGGTGAAGACCAGCAACAGCTTTCAGGGCTGGCCCCTTCCTTGTGGGAGAAGGATCCGGAAATTTCCCATTTTGGAAAATGGCTCTGCCGAGAACGGGCACAATGAGATGTTCCGTCTCTGGGAAAGCACTGATCCCCAGGGCTGTTGTGCCTGTGAGTAGGCTGCCCAGGGAAGGTGAAGACCAGCAACAGCTTTCAGGGCTGGCCCCTTCCTTGTGGGAGAAGGAGCCGGACGTTTCCCATTTCGGAAAATGGCTCTGCCGAGAACGGACACAATGAGAGGTTCCATCTCTGGGAAAGCACAGATCCCCAGGGCTGTTGTGCCTGTGAATAGGCTGCCCAGGGATGGTGAAGACCAGCAACAGCTTTCAGGGCTGGCACCTTCCTTGTGGGAGAAGGATCAGGACGTTTCCCATTTCGGAAAATGGCTCTGCCGAGAACGGACACGAGCAGATGTTCCGTCTCTGGGAAAGCACTGATCCCCAGGGCTGTTGTGCCTGTGAATAGGTTTCCAAGGGAAGGTGAAGACCAGCAACAGCTTTCAGGGCAGGCCCCTTCCTTGTAGGAGTAGGTTCCGGACGTTTCCCATTTCGGAAAATGTCTCTGCCGAGAACGGGTACGATGAGATGTTCCATCTCTGGGAAAGCACAGATCCCCAGGGCTGTTGTGCCTGTGAGTAGGCTGCCCAGGGAAGGTGAAGACCAGCAACAGCTCTCAGGGCTGGCCCCTTCCTTGTGGGAGAAGGATCAGGACGTTTCCCATTTTGGAAAATGGCTCTGCCGAGAACGGGCACAATGAGATGTTCCGTCTCTGGGAAAGCACAGATCCCCAGGGCTGTTGTGTCTGTGAGTAGGCTGCCGAGGGAAGGTGAAGACCAACAACAGCTCTCAGGGCTGGCACCTTCCTTGTGGGAGAAGGATCCGGACGTTTCCCATTTCGGAAAATTTCTCTGCCGAGAACGGGCACAATGAGATGTTCCGTCTCTGGGAAAGCACTGATCCCCAGGGCTGTTGTGCCTCTGTCTAGGCTGCCCAGGGAAGGTGAAGACCAGCAACAGCTTTCAGGGCTGGCCCCTTCCTTGTGGGAGAAGGAGCCGGATGTTTCCCATTTCGGAAAATGGCTCTGCCGAGAACGGGTATGAAGAGGTGTTCTGTGTCTGGGAAAGCACTGATCCCCAGGGCTGTTGTGCCTGTGAGTAGGCTGCCCAGGGAAGGTGAAGACCAGCAACAGCTTTCAGGGCTGGCCCCTTCCTTGTGGGAGAAGGATCCGGATGTTTCCCATTTTGGAAATTGGCTCTGCCGAGAACGGGCACAATGAGATGTTCCGTCTCTGGGAAAGCACAGATCCCCAGGGCTGTTGTGTCTGTGAGTAGGCTGCCGAGGGAAGGTGAAGACCAACAACAGCTCTCAGGGCTGGCACCTTCCTTGTGGGAGAAGGATCCGGACGTTTCCCATTTCGGAAATAAGCTCTGCCGAGAACGGGCACAATGAGATGTTCCGTCTCTGGGAAAGCACTGATCCCCAGGGCTGTTGTGCCTGTGAGTAGGCTGCCCAGGGAAGGTGAAGACCAGCAACAGCTTTCAGGGCTGGCCCCTTCCTTGTGGGAGAAGGAGCCGGATGTTTCCCATTTCGGAAAATGGCTCTGCCGAGAACGGGTATGAAGAGGTGTTCTGTGTCTGGGAAAGCACTGATCCCCAGGGCTGTTGTGCCTGTGAGTAGGCTGCCCAGGGAAGGTGAAGACCAGCAACAGCTTTCAGGGCTGGCCCCTTCCTTGTGGGAGAAGGATCAGGACGTTTCCCTTTTCGGAAAAAGGCTCTGCCGAGAACGGACACGAGCAGATGTTCCGTCTCTGGGAAAGCACTGATCTCCAGGGCTGTTGTGCCTGTGAGTAGGCTGCCCAGGGAAGGTGAAGCCCAGCAACAGCTTTGAGGGCTGGCCCCTTCCTTGTGGGAGAAGGAGCCGGACGTTTCCCATTTCGGAAAAATGGGTCTGCGAGAACGGCCACAATTGGATGTTCCGTCTCTGGGAAAGCACTGATCCCCAGGGCTGTTGTGCCTGTGACTAGGCTGCCAAGGGAAGGTGAAGACCAGCAACAGCTTTCAGGGCTGGCCCCTTCCTTGTGGGAGAAGGAGCCGGACGTTTCCCATTTCGGAAAAATGGGTCTGCGAGAACGGCCACAATTGGATGTTCCGTCTCTGGGAAAGCACTGATCCCCAGGGCTGTTGTGCCTGTGAGTAGGCTGCCCAGGGAAGGTGAAGACCAGCAACAGCTTTCAGGGCTGGCCCCTTCCTTGTGGGAGAAGGATCCGGATGTTTCCCATTTTGGAAAATGGCTCTGCCGAGAACGGGCACAATGAGATGTTCCGTCTCTGGGAAAGCACAGATCCCCAGGGCTGTTGTGCCTGTGAGTAGGCTGCCCAGGGAATGTGAAGACCAGCAACAGGTTTCAGGGCTGGCCCCTTCCTTGTGGGAGAAGGATCCGGACGTTTCCCATTTCGGAAAAATGGCTCTGCGAGAATGGCCACAATTGGATGTTCCGTCTCTGGGAAAGCACAGATCCCCAGGGCTGTTGTGTCTGTGAGTAGGCTGCCCAGGGAAGGTGAAGACCAGCAACAGCTTTCAGGTCTGGCCCCTTCCTTGTGGGAGAAGGAGCCGGACATTTCCCATTTCGGAAAATGGCTCTGCCGAGAACGGCCACAAAGAGATGTTCCGTGTCTGGGAAAGCACTGATCCCCAGGGCTGTTGTGCCTCTGTCTAGGCTGCCAAGGGAAGGTGAAGACCAGCAACAGCTTTCAGGGCTGGCCCCTTCCTTGTGGGAGAAGGATCCGGATGTTTCCCATTTTGGAAAATGGCTCTGCCGAGAACGGGCACAATGAGATGTTCCGTCTCTGGGAAAGCACAGATCACCAGGGCTGTTGTGCCTGTGACTAGGCTGCCCAGGGAAGGTGAAGACCAGCAACAGCTTTCAGGGCTGGCCCCTTCCTTGTGGGAGAAGGAGCCGGACGTTTCCCATTTTGTAAAATGGGTCTGCGAGAACGGCCACAATTGGATGTTCCGTCTCTGGGAAAGCACTGATCCCCAGGGCTGTTGTGCCTGTGAGTAGGCTGCCCAGGGAAGGTGAAGACCAGCAACAGCTTTCAGGGCTGGCCCCTTCCTTGTGGGAGAAGGATCCGGAAATTTCCCATTTTGGAAAATGGCTCTGCCGAGAACGGGCACAATGAGATGTTTCATCTCTGGGAAAGCACTGATCCCCAGGGCTGTTGTGCCTGTGAGTAGGCTGCCCAGGGAAGGTGAAGACCAGCAACAGCTTTCAGGGCTGGCACCTTCCTTGTGGGAGAAGGAGCCGGACGTTTCCCATTTCGGAAAATGGCTCTGCCGAGAACGGACACAATGAGAGGTTCCATCTCTGGGAAAGCACAGATCCCCAGGGCTGTTGTGCCTGTGAATAGGCTGCCCAGGGATGGTGAAGACCAGCAACAGCTTTCAGGGCTGACACCTTCCTTGTGGGAGAAGGATCAAGACGTTTCCCATTTCGGAAAATGGCTCTGCCGAGAACGGACAGGAGCAGATGTTCCGTCTCTGGGAAAGCACTGATCTCCAGGGCTGTTGTGCCTGTGAGTAGGCTGCCCAGGGAAGGTGAAGACCAGCAACAGCTTTCAGGGCTGGCACCTTCCTTGTGGGAGAAGGAGCCGGACGTTTCCCATTTCGGAAAAATGGCTCTTCGGAGAACGGCCACAATTGGATGTTCCGTCTCTGGGAAAGCACAGATCCCCAGGGCTGTTGTGTCTGTGAGTAGGCTGCCGAGGGAAGGTGAAGACCAACAACAGCTCTCAGGGCTGGCCCCTTCCTTGTGGGAGAAGGAGCCGGACGTTTCCCATTTCGGAAATAAGCTCTGCCGAGAACGGTCACAATGAGATGTTCCGTCTCTGGGAAAGCACTGATCCCCAGGGCTGTTGTGCCTCTGAATAGGCTGCCCAGGGAACGTGAAGACCAGCAACAGCTTTGAGGGCTGGCCCCTTCCTTGTGGGAGAAGGAGCCGGATGTTTCCCATTTCGGAAAATGGCTCTGCCGAGAACGGGTATGAAGAGGTGTTCCGTGTCTGGGAAAGCACTGATCTCCAGGGCTGTTGTGCCTGTGAGTAGGCTGCCCAGGGAAGGTGAAGACCAGCAACAGCTTTCAGGGCTGGCCCCTTCCTTGTGGGAGAAGGAGCCGGACGTTTCCCATTTCGGAAAAATGGCTCTGCGAGAACGGACACGAGCAGATGTTCCGTCTCTGGGAAAGCACAGATCCCCAGTGCTGTTGTGCCTGTGACTAGGCTGCCCAGGGAAGGTGAAGACCAGCAACAGCTTTGAGGGCTGGCACCTTCCTTGTGGGAGAAGGAGCCGGACGTTTCCCTTTTCGGAAAAATGGGTCTGCGAGAACGGCCACAATTGGATGTTCCGTCTCTGGGAAAGCACAGATCCCCAGGGCTGTTGTGCCTGTGAGTAGGCTGCCCAGGGAAGGTGAAGACCAGCAACAGCTTTGAGGGCTGGCACCTTCCTTGTGGGAGAAGGAGCCGGACGTTTCCCATTTCGGAAAAATGGGTCTGTGAGAACGGCCACAATTGGATGTTCCGTCTCTGGGAAAGCACTGATCCCCAGGGCTGTTGTGCCTGTGACTAGGCTGCCCAGGGAAGGTGAAGACCAGCAACAGCTTTCAGGGCTGGCACCTTCCTTGTGGGAGAAGGAGCCAGACGTTTCCCATTTCGGAAAAATGGGTCTGCGAGAACGGCCACAATTGGATGTTCCGTGTCTGGGAAAGCACTGATCCCCAGGGCTGTTGTGCCTGTGAGTAGGCTGCCCAGGGAAGGTGAAGACCAGCAACAGCTTTCAGGGCTGGCCCCTTCCTTGTGGGAGAAGGATCAGGACGTTTCCCTTTTCGGAAAAAGGCTCTGCCGAGAACGGACACGAGCAGATGTTCCGTCTCTGGGAAAGCACTGATCTCCAGGGCTGTTGTGCCTGTGAGTAGGCTGCCCAGGGAAGGTGAAGCCCAGCAACAGCTTTGAGGGCTGGCACCTTCCTTGTGGGAGAAGGAGCCGGACGTTTCCCATTTCGGAAAAATGGGTCTGCGAGAACGGCCACAATTGGATGTTCCGTCTCTGGGAAAGCACTGATCCCCAGGGCTGTTGTGCCTGTGACTAGGCTGCCAAGGGAAGGTGAAGACCAGCAACAGCTTTCAGGGCTGGCCCCTTCCTTGTGGGAGAAGGAGCCGGACGTTTCCCATTTCGGAAAAATGGGTCTGCGAGAACGGCCACAATTGGATGTTCCGTCTCTGGGAAAGCACTGATCCCCAGGGCTGTTGTGCCTGTGAGTAGGCTGCCCAGGGAAGGTGAAGACCAGCAACAGCTTTCAGGGCTGGCCCCTTCCTTGTGGGAGAAGGATCCGGATGTTTCCCATTTTGGAAAATGGCTCTGCCGAGAACGGGCACAATGAGATGTTCCGTCTCTGGGAAAGCACAGATCACCAGGGCTGTTGTGCCTGTGACTAGGCTGCCCAGGGAAGGTGAAGACCAGCAACAGCTTTCAGGGCTGGCCCCTTCCTTGTGGGAGAAGGAGCCGGACGTTTCCCATTTTGTAAAATGGGTCTGCGAGAACGGCCACAATTGGATGTTCCGTCTCTGGGAAAGCACTGATCCCCAGGGCTGTTGTGCCTGTGACTAGGCTGCCCAGGGAAGGTGAAGACCAGCAACAGCTTTCAGGGCTGGCCCCTTCCTTGTGGGAGAAGGAGCCGGAAATTTCCCATTTTGGAAAATGGCTCTGCCGAGAACGGGCACAATGAGATGTTTCATCTCTGGGAAAGCACTGATCCCCAGGGCTGTTGTGCCTGTGAGTAGGCTGCCCAGGGAAGGTGAAGACCAGCAACAGCTTTCAGGGCTGGCACCTTCCTTGTGGGAGAAGGAGCCGGACGTTTCCCATTTCGGAAAATGGCTCTGCCGAGAACGGACACAAAGAGAGGTTCCATCTCTGGGAAAGCACAGATCCCCAGGGCTGTTGTGCCTGTGAATAGGCTGCCCAGGGATGGTGAAGACCAGCAACAGCTTTCAGGGCTGACACCTTCCTTGTGGGAGAAGGATCAAGACGTTTCCCATTTCGGAAAATGGCTCTGCCGAGAACGGACAGGAGCAGATGTTCCGTCTCTGGGAAAGCACAGATCCCCAGGGCTGTTGTGCCTGTGAGTAGGCTGCCCAGGGAAGGTGAAGACCAGCAACAGCTTTCAGGGCTGGCACCTTCCTTGTGGGAGAAGGAGCCGGACGTTTCCCCATTTCGGAAAAATGGCTCTTCGGAGAACGGCCACAATTGGATGTTCCGTCTCTGGGAAAGCACAGATCCCCAGGGCTGTTGTGTCTGTGAGTAGGCTGCCGAGGGAAGGTGAAGACCAACAACAGCTCTCAGGGCTGGCCCCTTCCTTGTGGGAGAAGGAGCCGGACGTTTCCCATTTCGGAAATAAGCTCTGCCGAGAACGGGTCACAATGAGATGTCCGTCTCTGGGAAAGCACTGATCCCCAGGGCTGTTGTGCCTCTGAATAGGCTGCCCAGGGAACGTGAAGACCAGCAACAGCTTTGAGGGCTGGCCCCTTCCTTGTGGGAGAAGGAGCCGGATGTTTCCCATTTCGGAAAATGGCTCTGCCGAGAACGGGTATGAAGAGGTGTTCCGTGTCTGGGAAAGCACTGATCTCCAGGGCTGTTGTGCCTGTGAGTAGGCTGCCCAGGGAAGGTGAAGACCAGCAACAGCTTCAGGGCTGGCCCCTTCCTTGTGGGAGAAGGAGCCGGACGTTTCCCATTTCGGAAAAATGGCTCTGCGAGGAACGGACACGAGCAGATGTTCCGTCTCTGGGAAAGCACAGATCCCCAGTGCTGTTGTGCCTGTGACTAGGCTGCCCAGGGAAGTGAAGACCAGCAACAGCTTTGAGGGCTGGCACCTTCCTTGTGGGAGAAGGAGCCGGACGTTTCCCTTTTCGGAAAAATGGGTCTGCGAGAACGGCCACAATTGGATGTTCCGTCTCTGGGAAAGCACAGATCCCCAGGGCTGTTGTGCCTGTGAGTAGGCTGCCCAGGGAAGGTGAAGACCAGCAACAGCTTTGAGGGCTGGCACCTTCCTTGTGGGAGAAGGAGCCGGACCGTTTCCCATTTCGGAAAAATGGGTCTGTGAGAACGGCCACAATTGGATGTTCCGTCTCTGGGAAAGCACTGATCCCCAGGGCTGTTGTGCCTGTGACTAGGCTGCCAGGGAAGGTGAAGACCAGCAACAGCTTTCAGGGCTGGCACCTTCCTTGTGGGAGAAGGAGCCAGACGTTTCCCATTTCGGAAAAATGGGTCTGCGAGAACGGCCACAATTGGATGTTCCGTCTCTGGGAAAGCACTGATCCCCAGGGCTGTTGTGCCTGTGAGTAGGCTGCCCAGGGAAGGTGAAGACCAGCAACAGCTTTCAGGGCTGGCCCCTTCCTTGTGGGAGCAGGAGCCGGACGTTTCCCTTTTCGGAAATAAGCTCTGCCGAGAACGGACACGAGCAGATGTTCCGTCTCTGGGAAAGCACTGATCTCCAGGACTGTTGTGCCTGTGTGTAGGCTGCCGAGGGAAGGTGAAGACCAGCAACAGCTTTCAGGGCTGGCCCCTTCCTTGTGGGAGAAGCATCCGGACGTTTCCCATTTTGGAAAATGGGACTGCCGAGAACGGACACGAGCAGATGTTCCATCTCTGGAAAGCACTGATCCCCAGGGCTGTTGTGCCTGTGACTAGGCTGCCCAGGGAAGGTGAAGACCAGCAACAGCTTTCAGGGCTGGCACCTTCCTTGTGGGAGAAGGATCCGGACGTTTCCCATTTTGGAAAAATGGCTCTGCGAGAACGGCCACAATTGGATGTTCCGTCTCTGGGAAAGCACTGATCCCCAGGGCTGTTGTGCCTGTGAGTAGGCTGCCCAGGGAAGGTGAAGACCAGCAACAGCTTTCAGGGCTGGCCCCTTCCTTGTGGGAGAAGGATCCGGAAATTTCCCATTTTGGAAAATGGCTCTGCCGAGAACGGGCACAATGAGATGTTTCATCTCTGGGAAAGCACTGATCCCCAGGGCTGTTGTGCCTGTGACTAGGCTGCCCAGGGAAGGTGAAGACCAGCAACAGCTTTCAGGGCTGGCCCCTTCCTTGTGGGAGAAGGAGCCGGACGTTTCCCATTTCGGAAAATGGCTCTGCCGAGAACGGACACAATGAGAGGTTCCATCTCTGGGAAAGCACAGATCCCCAGGGCTGTTGTGCCTGTGAATAGGCTGCCCAGGGATGGTGAAGACCAGCAACAGCTTTCAGGGCTGACACCTTCCTTGTGGGAGAAGGATCAAGACGTTTCCCATTTCGGAAAATGGCTCTGCCGAGAACGGACAGGAGCAGATGTTCCGTCTCTGGGAAAGCACTGATCCCCAGGGCTGTTGTGCCTGTGAGTAGGCTGCCCAGGGAAGGTGAAGACCAGCAACAGCTTTCAGGGCTGGCACCTTCCTTGTGGGAGAAGGAGCCGGACGTTTCCCATTTCGGAAAAATGGCTCTGCGAGAACGGCCACAATTGGATGTTCCGTCTCTGGGAAAGCACAGATCCCCATGGCTGTTGTGTCTGTGAGTAGGCTGCCCAGGGAACGTGAAGACCAGCAACAGCTTTCAGGGCTGGCCCCTTCCTTGTGGGAGAAGGAGCCGGACGTTTCCCATTTCGGAAATAAGCTCTGCCGAGAACGGTCACAATGAGATGTTCCGTCTCTGGGAAAGCACTGATCCCCAGGGCTGTTGTGCCTCTGAATAGGCTGCCCAGGGAACGTGAAGACCAGCAACAGCTTTCAGGGCTGGCCCCTTCCTTGTGGGAGAAGGAGCCGGATGTTTCCCATTTCGGAAAATGGCTCTGCCGAGAACGGGTATGAAGAGGTGTTCCGTGTCTGGGAAAGCACTGATCTCCAGGGCTGTTGTGCCTGTGAGTAGGCTGCCCAGGGAAGGTGAAGACCAGCAACAGCTTTCAGGGCTGGCCCCTTCCTTGTGGGAGAAGGAGCCGGACGTTTCCCATTTCGGAAAAATGGCTCTGCGAGAACGGACACGAGCAGATGTTCCGTCTCTGGGAAAGCACAGATCCCCAGTGCTGTTGTGCCTGTGACTAGGCTGCCCAGGGAAGGTGAAGACCAGCAACAGCTTTGAGGGCTGGCACCTTCCTTGTGGGAGAAGGAGCCGGACGTTTCCCTTTTCGGAAAAATGGGTCTGCGAGAACGGCCACAATTGGATGTTCCGTCTCTGGGAAAGCACAGATCCCCAGGGCTGTTGTGCCTGTGAGTAGGCTGCCCAGGGAAGGTGAAGACCAGCAACAGCTTTGAGGGCTGGCACCTTCCTTGTGGGAGAAGGAGCCGGACGTTTCCCATTTCGGAAAAATGGGTCTGTGAGAACGGCCACAATTGGATGTTCCGTCTCTGGGAAAGCACTGATCCCCAGGGCTGTTGTGCCTGTGACTAGGCTGCCCAGGGAAGGTGAAGACCAGCAACAGCTTTCAGGGCTGGTCCCTTCCTTGTGGGAGAAGGAGCCAGACGTTTCCCATTTCGGAAAAATGGGTCTGCGAGAACGGCCACAATTGGATGTTCCATCTCTGGGAAAGCACTGATCCCCAGGGCTGTTGTGCCTGTGAGTAGGCTGCCCAGGGAAGGTGAAGACCAGCAACAGCTTTCAGGGCTGGCCCCTTCCTTGTGGGAGAAGGATCCGGATGTTTCCCATTTTGGAAAATGGCTCTGCCGAGAACGGGCACAATGAGATGTTCCGTCTCTGGGAAAGCACAGATCCCCAGGGCTGTTGTGCCTGTGACTAGGCTGCCCAGGGAAGGTGAAGACCAGCAACAGCTTTCAGGGCTGGCCCCTTCCTTGTGGGAGAAGGATCCGGACGTTTCCCATTTCGGAAAAATGGCTCTGCGAGAATGGCCACAATTGGATGTTCCGTCTCTGGGAAAGCACTGATCCCCAGGGCTGTTGTGCCTGTGAGTAGGCTGCCCAGGGAAGGTGAAGACCAGCAACAGCTTTCAGGTCTGGCCCCTTCCTTGAGGGAGAAGGAGCCGGACGTTTCCCTTTTCGAAAAAATTGCTCTGCCGAGAACGTGCACGAGCAGATGTTCCGTCTCTGGGAAAGCACTGATCCCCAGGGCTGTTGTGCCTGTGAATTGGTTTCCAAGGGAAGGTGAAGACCAGCAACAGCTTTGAGGGCTGGCACCTTCCTTGTGGGAGCAGGAGCCGGACGTTTCCCTTTTCGGAAAAATTGCTCTGCCGAGAACGGACACGAGCAGATGTTCCGTCTCCGGGAAAGCACTGATCCCCAGGGCTGTTGTGCCTGTGACTAGGCTGCCCAGGGAAGGTGAAGACCAGCAACAGCTTTCAGGGCTGGCCCCTTCCTTGTGGGAGAAGGAGCCGGACGTTTCCCATTTCGGAAAATGGCTCTGCCGAGAACGGCCACAAAGAGATGTTCCGTGTCTGGGAAAGCACTGATCCCAGGGCTGTTGTGTCTGTGAGTAGGCTGCCCAGGGAAGGTGAAGACCAGCAACAGCTTTCAGGGCTGGCCCCTTCCTTGTGGGAGAAGGAGCCGGACGTTTCCCATTTTGGAAAAATTGCTCTGCCGAGAACGGCCGCGAGGAGATGTTCCGACTCTGGGAAAGCACTGATCTCCAGGGCTGTTGTGCCTGTGAGTAGGCTGCCCAGGGAAGGTGAAGCCCAGCAACAGCTTTCAGGGCTGGCACCTTCCTTGTGGGAGAAGGAGCCGGACGTTTCCCTTTTCGGAAAAATGGCTCTGTGACAACGGCCACAATTGGATGTTCCGTCTCTGGGAAAGCACTGATCCCCAGGGCTGTTGTGCCTGTGAATAGGCTGCCCAGGGAAGGTGAAGACCAGCAACAGCTTTCAGGGCTGGTACCTTCCTTGTGGGAGAAGGATCCGGACGTTTCCCATTTTGGAAAATGGCTGTGCCGAGAACGGGTACGATGAGATGTTCCGTCTCTGGGAAAGCACAGATCCCCAGGGCTGTTGTGCCTGTGAATAGGCTGCCCAGGGAAGGTGAAGAGCAGCAACAGCTTTCAGGGCTGGCCCCTTCCTTGTGGGAGAAGGAGCCGGACGTTTCCCATTTCGGAAAAATGGCTCTGCGAGAACGGACAAGAGCAGATGTTCCCTCTCTGGGAAAGCACGGATCCCCAGGGCTGTTGTGCCTGTGAGTAGGCTGCCCAGGGAAGGTGAAGCCCAGCAACAGCTTTGAGGGCTGGCACCTTCCTTGTGGGAGAAGGAGCCGGACGTTTCCCATTTCGGAAAATTGGCTCTGCCGAGAACGGGCACGATGAGATGTTCCGTCTCTGGGAAAGCACTGATCCCCAGGGCTGTTGTGCCTGTGACTAGGCTGCCCAGGGAAGGTGAAGACCAGCAACAGCTTTCAGGGCTGGCCCCTTCCTTGTGGGAGAAGGAGCCGGACGTTTCCCATTTCGGAAAAATGTGTCTGCGAGAACGGCCACAATTGGATGTTCCGTCTCTGGGAAAGCACTGATCCCCAGGGCTGTTGTGCCTGTGAGTAGGCTGCCCAGGGAAGGTGAAGACCAGCAACAGCTTTCAGGGCTGGCCCCTTCCTTGTGGGAGAAGGATCCGGATGTTTCCCATTTTGGAAAATGGCTCTGCCGAGAACGGACACGAGCAGATGTTCCGTCTCTGGGAAAGCACAGATCCCCAGGGCTGTTGTGCCTGTGACTAGGCTGCCCAGGGAAGGTGAAGACCAGCAACAGCTTTCAGGGCTGGCCCCTTCCTTGTGGGAGAAGGATCCGGACGTTTCCCATTTCGGAAAAATGGCTCTGCGAGAATGGCCACAATTGGATGTTCCGTCTCTGGGAAAGCACTGATCCCCAGGGCTGTTGTGCCTGTGAGTAGGCTGCCCAGGGAAGGTGAAGACCAGCAACAGCTTTCAGGGCTGGCCCCTTCCTTGTGGGAGAAGGAGCCGGACGTTTCCCTTTTCGGAAATAAGCTCTGCCGAGAACGGACACGAGCAGATGTTCCGTCTCTGGGAAAGCACTGATCTCCAGGGCTGTTGTGCCTGTGAGTAGGCTGCCGAGGGAAGGTGAAGACCAGCAACAGCTTTCAGGGCTGGCCCCTTCCTTGTGGGAGAAGGAGCCGGACGTTTCCCATTTTGGAAAATGGGACTGCCGAGAACGGGTACGATGAGATGTTCCGTCTCTGGGAAAGCACAGATCCCCAGGGCTGTTGTGCCTGTGACTAGGTTTCCAAGGGAAGGTGAAGACCAGCAACAGCTTTCAGGGCTGGCACCTTCCTTGTGGGAGTAGGATCCGGACGTTTCCCATTTCGGAAAATGGCTCTGCCGAGAACGGGTACGATGAGATGTTCCGTCTCTGGGAAAGCACAGATCCCCAGGGCTGTTGTGCCTGTGACTAGGCTGCCCAGGGAAGGTGAAGACCAGCAACAGCTTTCAGGGCTGGCCCCTTCCTTGTGGGAGAAGGATCCGGATGTTTCCCATTTTGGAAAATGGCTCTGCCGAGAACGGACACGAGCAGATGTTCCGTCTCTGGGAAAGCACAGATCCCCAGGGCTGTTGTGCCTGTGACTAGGCTGCCCAGGGAAGGTGAAGACCAGCAACAGCTTTCAGGGCTGGCCCCTTCCTTGTGGGAGAAGGATCCGGACGTTTCCCATTTCGGAAAAATGGCTCTGCGAGAATGGCCACAATTGGATGTTCCGTCTCTGGGAAAGCACTGATCCCCAGGGCTGTTGTGCCTGTGAGTAGGCTGCCCAGGGAAGGTGAAGACCAGCAACAGCTTTCAGGGCTGGCCCCTTCCTTGTGGGAGAAGGAGCCGGACGTTTCCCATTTCGGAAAAATGGCTCTGCGAGAACGGACACGAGCAGATGTTCCGTCTCTGGGAAAGCACAGATCCCCAGTGCTGTTGTGCCTGTGACTAGGCTGCCCAGGGAAGGTGAAGACCAGCAACAGCTTTGAGGGCTGGCACCTTCCTTGTGGGAGAAGGAGCCGGACGTTTCCCTTTTCGGAAAAATGGGTCTGCGAGAACGGCCACAATTGGATGTTCCGTCTCTGGGAAAGCACAGATCCCCAGGGCTGTTGTGCCTGTGACTAGGCTGCCCAGGGAAGGTGAAGACCAGCAACAGCTTTGAGGGCTGGCACCTTCCTTGTGGGAGAAGGAGCCGGACGTTTCCCATTTCGGAAAAATGGGTCTGTGAGAACGGCCACAATTGGATGTTCCGTCTCTGGGAAAGCACTGATCCCCAGGGCTGTTGTGCCTGTGACTAGGCTGCCCAGGGAAGGTGAAGACCAGCAACAGCTTTCAGGGCTGGCCCCTTCCTTGTGGGAGAAGGAGCCAGACGTTTCCCATTTCGGAAAAATGGGTCTGCGAGAACGGCCACAATTGGATGTTCCATCTCTGGGAAAGCACTGATCCCCAGGGCTGTTGTGCCTGTGAGTAGGCTGCCCAGGGAAGGTGAAGACCAGCAACAGCTTTCAGGGCTGGCCCCTTCCTTGTGGGAGAAGGATCCGGATGTTTACCATTTTGGAAAATGGCTCTGCCGAGAACGGGCACAATGAGATGTTCCGTCTCTGGGAAAGCACAGATCCCCAGGGCTGTTGTGCCTGTGACTAGGCTGCCCAGGGAAGGTGAAGACCAGCAACAGCTTTCAGGGCTGGCCCCTTCCTTGTGGGAGAAGGATCCGGACGTTTCCCATTTCGGAAATTGGCTCTGCGAGAATGGCCACAATTGGATGTTCCGTCTCTGGGAAAGCACTGATCCCCAGGGCTGTTGTGCCTGTGAGTAGGCTGCCCAGGGAAGGTGAAGACCAGCAACAGCTTTCAGGTCTGGCCCCTTCCTTGAGGGAGAAGGAGCCGGACGTTTCCCTTTTCGAAAAAATTGCTCTGCCGAGAACGTGCACGAGCAGATGTTCCGTCTCTGGGAAAGCACTGATCCCCAGGGCTGTTGTGCCTGTGAATTGGTTTCCAAGGGAAGGTGAAGACCAGCAACAGCTTTGAGGGCTGGCACCTTCCTTGTGGGAGCAGGAGCCGGACGTTTCCCTTTTCGGAAAAATTGCTCTGCCGAGAACGGACACGAGCAGATGTTCCGTCTCCGGGAAAGCACTGATCCCCAGGGCTGTTGTGCCTGTGAGTAGGCTGCCCAGGGAAGGTGAAGACCAGCAACAGCTTTCAGGGCTGGCCCCTTCCTTGTGGGAGAAGGAGCCGGACGTTTCCCATTTCGGAAAATGGCTCTGCCGAGAACGGCCACAAAGAGATGTTCCGTGTCTGGGAAAGCACTGATCCCAGGGCTGTTGTGTCTGTGAGTAGGCTGCCCAGGGAAGGTGAAGACCAGCAACAGCTTTCAGGGCTGGCCCCTTCCTTGTGGGAGAAGGAGCCGGACGTTTCCCATTTTGGAAAAATTGCTCTGCCGAGAACGGCCGCGAGGAGATGTTCCGACTCTGGGAAAGCACTGATCTCCAGGGCTGTTGTGCCTGTGAGTAGGCTGCCCAGGGAAGGTGAAGCCTAGCAACAGCTTTCAGGGCTGGCACCTTCCTTGTGGGAGAAGGAGCCGGACGTTTCCCTTTTCGGAAAAATGGCTCTGTGACAACGGCCACAATTGGATGTTCCGTCTCTGGGAAAGCACTGATCCCCAGGGCTGTTGTGCCTGTGAATAGGCTGCCCAGGGAAGGTGAAGACCAGCAACAGCTTTCAGGGCTGGTACCTTCCTTGTGGGAGAAGGATCCGGACGTTTCCCATTTTGGAAAATGGCTGTGCCGAGAACGGGTACGATGAGATGTTCCGTCTCTGGGAAAGCACAGATCCCCAGGGCTGTTGTGCCTGTGAATAGGCTGCCCAGGGAAGGTGAAGAGCAGCAACAGCTTTCAGGGCTGGCCCCTTCCTTGTGGGAGAAGGAGCCGGACGTTTCCCATTTCGGAAAAATGGCTCTGCGAGAACGGACAAGAGCAGATGTTCCCTCTCTGGGAAAGCACGGATCCCCAGGGCTGTTGTGCCTGTGAGTAGGCTGCCCAGGGAAGGTGAAGCCCAGCAACAGCTTTGAGGGCTGGCACCTTCCTTGTGGGAGAAGGAGCCGGACGTTTCCCATTTCGGAAAAATGGCTCTGCCGAGAACGGGCACGATGAGATGTTCCGTCTCTGGGAAAGCACTGATCCCCAGGGCTGTTGTGCCTGTGACTAGGCTGCCCAGGGAAGGTGAAGACCAGCAACAGCTTTCAGGGCTGGCCCCTTCCTTGTGGGAGAAGGAGCCGGACGTTTCCCATTTCGGAAAAATGTGTCTGCGAGAACGGCCACAATTGGATGTTCCGTCTCTGGGAAAGCACTGATCCCCAGGGCTGTTGTGCCTGTGAGTAGGCTGCCCAGGGAAGGTGAAGACCAGCAACAGCTTTCAGGGCTGGCCCCTTCCTTGTGGGAGAAGGAGCCGGATGTTTCCCATTTTGGAAAATGGCTCTGCCGAGAACGGACACGAGCAGATGTTCCGTCTCTGGGAAAGCACAGATCCCCAGGGCTGTTGTGCCTGTGACTAGGCTGCCCAGGGAAGGTGAAGACCAGCAACAGCTTTCAGGGCTGGCCCCTTCCTTGTGGGAGAAGGATCCGGACGTTTCCCATTTCGGAAAAATGGCTCTGCGAGAATGGCCACAATTGGATGTTCCGTCTCTGGGAAAGCACTGATCCCCAGGGCTGTTGTGCCTGTGAGTAGGCTGCCCAGGGAAGGTGAAGACCAGCAACAGCTTTCAGGGCTGGCCCCTTCCTTGTGGGAGAAGGAGCCGGACGTTTCCCTTTTCGGAAATAAGCTCTGCCGAGAACGGACACGAGCAGATGTTCCGTCTCTGGGAAAGCACTGATCTCCAGGGCTGTTGTGCCTGTGAGTAGGCTGCCGAGGGAAGGTGAAGACCAGCAACAGCTTTCAGGGCTGGCCCCTTCCTTGTGGGAGAAGGAGCCGGACGTTTCCCATTTTGGAAAATGGGACTGCCGAGAACGGGTACGATGAGATGTTCCGTCTCTGGGAAAGCACTGATCCCCAGGGCTGTTGTGCCTGTGACTAGGTTTCCAAGGGAAGGTGAAGACCAGCAACAGCTTTCAGGGCTGGCACCTTCCTTGTGGGAGTAGGATCCGGACGTTTCCCATTTCGGAAAATGGCTCTGCCGAGAACGGGTACGATGAGATGTTCCGTCTCTGGGAAAGCACAGATCCCCAGGGCTGTTGTGCCTGTGACTAGGCTGCCCAGGGAAGGTGAAGACCAGCAACAGCTTTCAGGGCTGGCCCCTTCCTTGTGGGAGAAGGATCCGGATGTTTCCCATTTTGGAAAATGGCTCTGCCGAGAACGGACACGAGCAGATGTTCCGTCTCTGGGAAAGCACAGATCCCCAGGGCTGTTGTGCCTGTGACTAGGCTGCCCAGGGAAGGTGAAGACCAGCAACAGCTTTCAGGGCTGGCCCCTTCCTTGTGGGAGAAGGATCCGGACGTTTCCCATTTCGGAAAAATGGCTCTGCGAGAATGGCCACAATTGGATGTTCCGTCTCTGGGAAAGCACTGATCCCCAGGGCTGTTGTGCCTGTGAGTAGGCTGCCCAGGGAAGGTGAAGACCAGCAACAGCTTTCAGGGCTGGCCCCTTCCTTGTGGGAGAAGGAGCTGGACGTTTCCCTTTTCGGAAATAAGCTCTGCCGAGAACGGACACGAGCAGATGTTCCGTCTCTGGGAAAGCACTGATCTCCAGGGCTGTTGTGCCTGTGAGTAGGCTGCCGAGGGAAGGTGAAGACCAGCAACAGCTTTCAGGGCTGGCCCCTTCCTTGTGGGAGAAGGAGCCGGACGTTTCCCATTTTGGAAAATGGGACTGCCGAGAACGGGTACGATGAGATGTTCCGTCTCTGGGAAAGCACTGATCCCCAGGGCTGTTGTGCCTGTGACTAGGTTTCCAAGGGAAGGTGAAGACCAGCAACAGCTTTCAGGGCTGGCACCTTCCTTGTGGGAGTAGGATCCGGACGTTTCCCATTTCGGAAAATGGCTCTGCCGAGAACGGGTACGATGAGATGTTCCGTCTCTGGGAAAGCACAGATCCCCAGGGCTGTTGTGCCTGTGACTAGGCTGCCCAGGGAAGGTGAAGACCAGCAACAGCTTTCAGGGCTGGCCCCTTCCTTGTGGGAGAAGGAGCCGGACGTTTCCCATTTCGGAAAAATGGGTCTGCGAGAACGGCCACAATTGGATGTTCCGTCTCTGGGAAAGCACTGATCCCCAGGGCTGTTGTGCCTGTGAGTAGGCTGCCCAGGGAAGGTGAAGACCAGCAACAGCTCTCAGGGCTGGCCCCTTCCTTGTGGGAGAAGGATCCGGACATTTCCCATTTTGGAAAATGGCTCTGCCGAGAACGGGCACAATGAGATGTTCCGTCTCTGGGAAAGCACTGATCCCCAGGGCTGTTGTGCCTGTGACTAGGCTGCCCAGGGAAGGTGAAGACCAGCAACAGCTTTCAGGGCTGGCCCCTTCCTTGTGGGAGAAGGAGCCGGACGTTTCCCATTTTGGAAAATGGCTCTGCCGAGAACGGACACAATGAGAGGTTCCATCTCTGGGAAAGCACAGATCCCCAGGGCTGTTGTGCCTGTGAATAGGCTGCCCAGGGAAGGTGAAGACCAGCAACAGCTTTCAGGGCTGGCCCCTTCCTTGTGGGAGAAGGATCAGGACGTTTCCCATTTCGGAAAATGGCTCTGCCGAGAACGGGCACAATGAGATGTTCCGTCTCTGGGAAAGCACTGATCCCCAGGGCTGTTGTGCCTGTGAGTAGGCTGCCCAGGGAAGGTGAAGACCAGCAACAGCTTTCAGGGCTGGCACCTTCCTTGTGGGAGAAGGAGCCGGACGTTTCCCATTTCGGAAAAATGGCTCTGCGAGAACGGCCACAATTGGATGTTCCGTCTCTGGGAAAGCACAGATCCCCAGGGCTGTTGTGTCTGTGAGTAGGCTGCCCAGTGAAGGTGAAGACCAACAACAGCTCTCAGGGCTGGCACCTTCCTTGTGGGAGAAGGATCCGGACGTTTCCCATTTCGGAAATAAGCTCTGCCGAGAACGGGCACAATGAGATGTTCCGTCTCTGGGAAAGCACAGATCCCCAGGGCTGTTGTGTCTGTGAGTAGGCTGCCCAGGGAAGGTGAAGACCAACAACAGCTCTCAGGGCTGGCACCTTCCTTGTGGGTGAAGGAGCCGGACGTTTCCCATTTCGGAAAATGGCTCTGCCGAGAACGGGTATGAAGAGGTGTTCCGTGTCTGGGAAAGCACTGATCCCCAGGGCTGTTGTGCCTGTGAGTAGGCTGCCCAGGGAAGGTGAAGACCAGCAACAGCTTTCAGGGCTGGCCCCTTCCTTGTGGGAGAAGGATCAGGACGTTTCCCTTTTCGGAAAAAGGCTCTGCCGAGAACGGACACGAGCAGATGTTCCGTCTCTGGGAAAGCACTGATCTCCAGGGCTGTTGTGCCTGTGAGTAGGCTGCCGAGGGAAGGTGAAGACCAGCAACAGCTTTCAGGGCTGGCCCCTTCCTTGTGGGAGAAGGATCAGGACGTTTCCCATTTCGGAAAATGGCTCTGCCGAGAACGGACAGGAGCAGATGTTCCATCTCTGGGAAAGCACTGATCCCCAGGGCTGTTGTGCCTGTGAGTAGGCTGCCCAGGGAAGGTGAAGACCAGCAACAGCTTTCAGGGCTGGCACCTTCCTTGTGGGAGAAGGATCAGGACGTTTCCCATTTCGGAAAAATGGCTCTGCGAGAACGGCCACAATTGGATGTTCCGTCTCTGGGAAAGCACAGATCCCCAGGGCTGTTGTGTCTGTGAGTAGGCTGCCCAGGGAAGGTGAACACCAGCAACAGCTTTCAGGTCTGGCCCCTTCCTTGTGGGAGAAAGAGCCGGACATTTCCCATTTCGGAAAATGGCTCTGCCGAGAACGGCCACAAAGAGATGTTCCGTGTCTGGGAAAGCACTGATCCCCAGGGCTGTTGTGCCTCTGTCTAGGCTGCCAAGGGAAGGTGAAGACCAGCAACAGCTTTCAGGGCTGGCCCCTTCCTTGTGGGAGAAGGAGCCGGACGTTTCCCATTTTGGAAAATGGGACTGCCGAGAACGGGTACGATGAGATGTTCCGTCTCTGGGAAAGCACTGATCCCCAGGGCTGTTGTGCCTGTGACTAGGTTTCCAAGGGAAGGTGAAGACCAGCAACAGCTTTCAGGGCTGGCACCTTCCTTGTGGGAGTAGGATCCGGACGTTTCCCATTTCGGAAAATGGCTCTGCCGAGAACGGGTACGATGAGATGTTCCGTCTCTGGGAAAGCACAGATCCCCAGGGCTGTTGTGCCTGTGACTAGGCTGCCCAGGGAAGGTGAAGACCAGCAACAGCTTTCAGGGCTGGCCCCTTCCTTGTGGGAGAAGGATCCGGATGTTTCCCATTTTGGAAAATGGCTCTGCCGAGAACGGACACGAGCAGATGTTCCGTCTCTGGGAAAGCACAGATCCCCAGGGCTGTTGTGCCTGTGACTAGGCTGCCCAGGGAAGGTGAAGACCAGCAACAGCTTTCAGGGCTGGCCCCTTCCTTGTGGGAGAAGGATCCGGACGTTTCCCATTTCGGAAAAATGGCTCTGCGAGAATGGCCACAATTGGATGTTCCGTCTCTGGGAAAGCACTGATCCCCAGGGCTGTTGTGCCTGTGAGTAGGCTGCCCAGGGAAGGTGAAGACCAGCAACAGCTTTCAGGGCTGGCCCCTTCCTTGTGGGAGAAGGAGCTGGACGTTTCCCTTTTCGGAAATAAGCTCTGCCGAGAACGGACACGAGCAGATGTTCCGTCTCTGGGAAAGCACTGATCTCCAGGGCTGTTGTGCCTGTGAGTAGGCTGCCGAGGGAAGGTGAAGACCAGCAACAGCTTTCAGGGCTGGCCCCTTCCTTGTGGGAGAAGGAGCCGGACGTTTCCCATTTCGGAAAATGGGACTGCCGAGAACGGGTACGATGAGATGTTCCGTCTCTGGGAAAGCACTGATCCCCAGGGCTGTTGTGCCTGTGACTAGGTTTCCAAGGGAAGGTGAAGACCAGCAACAGCTTTCAGGGCTGGCACCTTCCTTGTGGGAGTAGGATCCGGACGTTTCCCATTTCGGAAAATGGCTCTGCCGAGAACGGGTACGATGAGATGTTCCGTCTCTGGGAAAGCACAGATCCCCAGGGCTGTTGTGCCTGTGACTAGGCTGCCCAGGGAAGGTGAAGACCAGCAACAGCTTTCAGGGCTGGCCCCTTCCTTGTGGGAGAAGGAGCCGGACGTTTCCCATTTCGGAAAAATGGGTCTGCGAGAACGGCCACAATTGGATGTTCCGTCTCTGGGAAAGCACTGATCCCCAGGGCTGTTGTGCCTGTGAGTAGGCTGCCCAGGGAAGGTGAAGACCAGCAACAGCTCTCAGGGCTGGCCCCTTCCTTGTGGGAGAAGGATCCGGACATTTCCCATTTTGGAAAATGGCTCTGCCGAGAACGGGCACAATGAGATGTTCCGTCTCTGGGAAAGCACTGATCCCCAGGGCTGTTGTGCCTGTGACTAGGCTGCCCAGGGAAGGTGAAGACCAGCAACAGCTTTCAGGGCTGGCCCCTTCCTTGTGGGAGAAGGAGCCGGACGTTTCCCATTTTGGAAAATGGCTCTGCCGAGAACGGACACAATGAGAGGTTCCATCTCTGGGAAAGCACAGATCCCCAGGGCTGTTGTGCCTGTGAATAGGCTGCCCAGGGAAGGTGAAGACCAGCAACAGCTTTCAGGGCTGGCCCCTTCCTTGTGGGAGAAGGATCAGGACGTTTCCCATTTCGGAAAATGGCTCTGCCGAGAACGGGCACAATGAGATGTTCCGTCTCTGGGAAAGCACTGATCCCCAGGGCTGTTGTGCCTGTGAGTAGGCTGCCCAGGGAAGGTGAAGACCAGCAACAGCTTTCAGGGCTGGCACCTTCCTTGTGGGAGAAGGAGCCGGACGTTTCCCATTTCGGAAAAATGGCTCTGCGAGAACGGCCACAATTGGATGTTCCGTCTCTGGGAAAGCACAGATCCCCAGGGCTGTTGTGTCTGTGAGTAGGCTGCCCAGTGAAGGTGAAGACCAACAACAGCTCTCAGGGCTGGCACCTTCCTTGTGGGAGAAGGATCCGGACGTTTCCCATTTCGGAAATAAGCTCTGCCGAGAACGGGCACAATGAGATGTTCCGTCTCTGGGAAAGCACAGATCCCCAGGGCTGTTGTGTCTGTGAGTAGGCTGCCCAGGGAAGGTGAAGACCAACAACAGCTCTCAGGGCTGGCACCTTCCTTGTGGGTGAAGGAGCCGGACGTTTCCCATTTCGGAAAATGGCTCTGCCGAGAACGGGTATGAAGAGGTGTTCCGTGTCTGGGAAAGCACTGATCCCCAGGGCTGTTGTGCCTGTGAGTAGGCTGCCCAGGGAAGGTGAAGACCAGCAACAGCTTTCAGGGCTGGCCCCTTCCTTGTGGGAGAAGGATCAGGACGTTTCCCTTTTCGGAAAAAGGCTCTGCCGAGAACGGACACGAGCAGATGTTCCGTCTCTGGGAAAGCACTGATCTCCAGGGCTGTTGTGCCTGTGAGTAGGCTGCCGAGGGAAGGTGAAGACCAGCAACAGCTTTCAGGGCTGGCCCCTTCCTTGTGGGAGAAGGATCAGGACGTTTCCCATTTCGGAAAATGGCTCTGCCGAGAACGGACAGGAGCAGATGTTCCATCTCTGGGAAAGCACTGATCCCCAGGGCTGTTGTGCCTGTGAGTAGGCTGCCCAGGGAAGGTGAAGACCAGCAACAGCTTTCAGGGCTGGCACCTTCCTTGTGGGAGAAGGATCAGGACGTTTCCCATTTCGGAAAAATGGCTCTGCGAGAACGGCCACAATTGGATGTTCCGTCTCTGGGAAAGCACAGATCCCCAGGGCTGTTGTGTCTGTGAGTAGGCTGCCCAGGGAAGGTGAACACCAGCAACAGCTTTCAGGTCTGGCCCCTTCCTTGTGGGAGAAAGAGCCGGACATTTCCCATTTCGGAAAATGGCTCTGCCGAGAACGGCCACAAAGAGATGTTCCGTGTCTGGGAAAGCACTGATCCCCAGGGCTGTTGTGCCTCTGTCTAGGCTGCCAAGGGAAGGTGAAGACCAGCAACAGCTTTCAGGGCTGGCCCCTTCCTTGTGGGAGAAGGAGCCGGACGTTTCCCATTTTGGAAAATGGGACTGCCGAGAACGGGTACGATGAGATGTTCCGTCTCTGGGAAAGCACTGATCCCCAGGGCTGTTGTGCCTGTGACTAGGTTTCCAAGGGAAGGTGAAGACCAGCAACAGCTTTCAGGGCTGGCACCTTCCTTGTGGGAGTAGGATCCGGACGTTTCCCATTTCGGAAAATGGCTCTGCCGAGAACGGGTACGATGAGATGTTCCGTCTCTGGGAAAGCACAGATCCCCAGGGCTGTTGTGCCTGTGACTAGGCTGCCCAGGGAAGGTGAAGACCAGCAACAGCTTTCAGGGCTGGCCCCTTCCTTGTGGGAGAAGGATCCGGATGTTTCCCATTTTGGAAAATGGCTCTGCCGAGAACGGACACGAGCAGATGTTCCGTCTCTGGGAAAGCACAGATCCCCAGGGCTGTTGTGCCTGTGACTAGGCTGCCCAGGGAAGGTGAAGACCAGCAACAGCTTTCAGGGCTGGCCCCTTCCTTGTGGGAGAAGGATCCGGACGTTTCCCATTTCGGAAAAATGGCTCTGCGAGAATGGCCACAATTGGATGTTCCGTCTCTGGGAAAGCACTGATCCCCAGGGCTGTTGTGCCTGTGAGTAGGCTGCCCAGGGAAGGTGAAGACCAGCAACAGCTTTCAGGGCTGGCCCCTTCCTTGTGGGAGAAGGAGCTGGACGTTTCCCTTTTCGGAAATAAGCTCTGCCGAGAACGGACACGAGCAGATGTTCCGTCTCTGGGAAAGCACTGATCTCCAGGGCTGTTGTGCCTGTGAGTAGGCTGCCGAGGGAAGGTGAAGACCAGCAACAGCTTTCAGGGCTGGCCCCTTCCTTGTGGGAGAAGGAGCCGGACGTTTCCCATTTTGGAAAATGGGACTGCCGAGAACGGGTACGATGAGATGTTCCGTCTCTGGGAAAGCACTGATCCCCAGGGCTGTTGTGCCTGTGACTAGGTTTCCAAGGGAAGGTGAAGACCAGCAACAGCTTTCAGGGCTGGCACCTTCCTTGTGGGAGTAGGATCCGGACGTTTCCCATTTCGGAAAATGGCTCTGCCGAGAACGGGTACGATGAGATGTTCCGTCTCTGGGAAAGCACAGATCCCCAGGGCTGTTGTGCCTGTGACTAGGCTGCCCAGGGAAGGTGAAGACCAGCAACAGCTTTCAGGGCTGGCCCCTTCCTTGTGGGAGAAGGAGCCGGACGTTTCCCATTTCGGAAAAATGGGTCTGCGAGAACGGCCACAATTGGATGTTCCGTCTCTGGGAAAGCACTGATCCCCAGGGCTGTTGTGCCTGTGAGTAGGCTGCCCAGGGAAGGTGAAGACCAGCAACAGCTCTCAGGGCTGGCCCCTTCCTTGTGGGAGAAGGATCCGGACATTTCCCATTTTGGAAAATGGCTCTGCCGAGAACGGGCACAATGAGATGTTCCGTCTCTGGGAAAGCACTGATCCCCAGGGCTGTTGTGCCTGTGACTAGGCTGCCCAGGGAAGGTGAAGACCAGCAACAGCTTTCAGGGCTGGCCCCTTCCTTGTGGGAGAAGGAGCCGGACGTTTCCCATTTTGGAAAATGGCTCTGCCGAGAACGGACACAATGAGAGGTTCCATCTCTGGGAAAGCACAGATCCCCAGGGCTGTTGTGCCTGTGAATAGGCTGCCCAGGGAAGGTGAAGACCAGCAACAGCTTTCAGGGCTGGCCCCTTCCTTGTGGGAGAAGGATCAGGACGTTTCCCATTTCGGAAAATGGCTCTGCCGAGAACGGGCACAATGAGATGTTCCGTCTCTGGGAAAGCACTGATCCCCAGGGCTGTTGTGCCTGTGAGTAGGCTGCCCAGGGAAGGTGAAGACCAGCAACAGCTTTCAGGGCTGGCACCTTCCTTGTGGGAGAAGGAGCCGGACGTTTCCCATTTCGGAAAAATGGCTCTGCGAGAACGGCCACAATTGGATGTTCCGTCTCTGGGAAAGCACAGATCCCCAGGGCTGTTGTGTCTGTGAGTAGGCTGCCCAGTGAAGGTGAAGACCAACAACAGCTCTCAGGGCTGGCACCTTCCTTGTGGGAGAAGGATCCGGACGTTTCCCATTTCGGAAATAAGCTCTGCCGAGAACGGGCACAATGAGATGTTCCGTCTCTGGGAAAGCACAGATCCCCAGGGCTGTTGTGTCTGTGAGTAGGCTGCCCAGGGAAGGTGAAGACCAACAACAGCTCTCAGGGCTGGCACCTTCCTTGTGGGTGAAGGAGCCGGACGTTTCCCATTTCGGAAAATGGCTCTGCCGAGAACGGGTATGAAGAGGTGTTCCGTGTCTGGGAAAGCACTGATCCCCAGGGCTGTTGTGCCTGTGAGTAGGCTGCCCAGGGAAGGTGAAGACCAGCAACAGCTTTCAGGGCTGGCCCCTTCCTTGTGGGAGAAGGATCAGGACGTTTCCCTTTTCGGAAAAAGGCTCTGCCGAGAACGGACACGAGCAGATGTTCCGTCTCTGGGAAAGCACTGATCTCCAGGGCTGTTGTGCCTGTGAGTAGGCTGCCGAGGGAAGGTGAAGACCAGCAACAGCTTTCAGGGCTGGCCCCTTCCTTGTGGGAGAAGGATCAGGACGTTTCCCATTTCGGAAAATGGCTCTGCCGAGAACGGACAGGAGCAGATGTTCCATCTCTGGGAAAGCACTGATCCCCAGGGCTGTTGTGCCTGTGAGTAGGCTGCCCAGGGAAGGTGAAGACCAGCAACAGCTTTCAGGGCTGGCACCTTCCTTGTGGGAGAAGGATCAGGACGTTTCCCATTTCGGAAAAATGGCTCTGCGAGAACGGCCACAATTGGATGTTCCGTCTCTGGGAAAGCACAGATCCCCAGGGCTGTTGTGTCTGTGAGTAGGCTGCCCAGGGAAGGTGAACACCAGCAACAGCTTTCAGGTCTGGCCCCTTCCTTGTGGGAGAAAGAGCCGGACATTTCCCATTTCGGAAAATGGCTCTGCCGAGAACGGCCACAAAGAGATGTTCCGTGTCTGGGAAAGCACTGATCCCCAGGGCTGTTGTGCCTCTGTCTAGGCTGCCAAGGGAAGGTGAAGACCAGCAACAGCTTTCAGGGCTGGCCCCTTCCTTGTGGGAGAAGGAGCCGGACGTTTCCCATTTCGGAAAAATGGCTCTGCCGAGAACGGCCGCGAGGAGATGTTCCGTCTCTGGGAAAGCACAGATCTCCAGGGCTGTTGTGCCTGTGAGTAGGCTGCCCAGGGAAGGTGAAGCCCAGCAACAGCTTTGAGGCCTGGCACCTTCCTTGTGGGAGAAGGAGCCGGACGTTTCCCATTTCGGAAAAATGGCTCTGCGACAACGGCCACAATTGGATGTTCCGTCTCTGGGAAAGCACTGATCCCCAGGGCTGTTGTGCCTGTGAATAGGCTGCCCAGGGAAGGTGAAGAGCAGCAGCAGCTTTCAGGGCTGGCCCCTTCCTTGTGGGAGCAGGAGCCGGACGTTTCCCTTTTCGGAAATAAGCTCTGCCGAGAACGGACACGAGCAGATGTTCCGTCTTTGGGAAAGCACTGATCTCCAGGGCTGTTGTGCCTGTGAGTAGGCTGCCGAGGGAAGGTGAAGACCAGCAACAGCTTTCAGGGCTGGCCCCTTCCTTGTGGGAGAAGCATCCGGACGTTTCCCATTTTGGAATATGGGACTGCCGAGAACGGACACGAGCAGATGTTCCGTCTCTGGGAAAGCACTGATCCCCAGGGCTGTTGTGCCTGTGACTAGGCTGCCCAGGGAAGGTGAAGAGCAGCAACAGCTTTCAGGGCTGGCCCCTTCCTTGTGGGAGAAGGAGCCGGACGTTTCCCATTTCGGAAAAATGGCTCTGCGAGAACGGACACGAGCAGATGTTCCCTCTCTGGGAAAGCACGGATCCCCAGGGCTGTTGTGCCTGTGAGTAGGCTGCCCAGGGAAGGTGAAGCCCAGCAACAGCTTTGAGGGCTGGCACCTTCCTTGTGGGAGAAGGAGCCGGACGTTTCCCATTTCGGAAAAATGGCTCTGCCGAGAACGGGCACGATGAGATGTTCCGTCTCTGGGAAAGCACTGATCCCCAGGGCTGTTGTGCCTGTGACTAGGCTGCCCAGGGAAGGTGAAGACCAGCAACAGCTTTCAGGGCTGGCCCCTTCCTTGTGGGAGAAGGAGCCGGACGTTTCCCATTTCGGAAAAATGTGTCTGCGAGAACGGCCACAATTGGATGTTCCGTCTCTGGGAAAGCACTGATCCCCAGGGCTGTTGTGCCTGTGAGTAGGCTGCCCAGGGAAGGTGAAGACCAGCAACAGCTTTCAGGGCTGGCCCCTTCCTTGTGGGAGAAGGATCCGGATGTTTCCCATTTTGGAAAATGGCTCTGCCGAGAACGGACACGAGCAGATGTTCCGTCTCTGGGAAAGCACAGATCCCCAGGGCTGTTGTGCCTGTGACTAGGCTGCCCAGGGAAGGTGAAGACCAGCAACAGCTTTCAGGGCTGGCCCCTTCCTTGTGGGAGAAGGATCCGGACGTTTCCCATTTCGGAAAAATGGCTCTGCGAGAATGGCCACAATTGGATGTTCCGTCTCTGGGAAAGCACTGATCCCCAGGGCTGTTGTGCCTGTGAGTAGGCTGCCCAGGGAAGGTGAAGACCAGCAACAGCTTTCAGGGCTGGCCCCTTCCTTGTGGGAGAAGGAGCTGGACGTTTCCCTTTTCGGAAATAAGCTCTGCCGAGAACGGACACGAGCAGATGTTCCGTCTCTGGGAAAGCACTGATCTCCAGGGCTGTTGTGCCTGTGAGTAGGCTGCCGAGGGAAGGTGAAGACCAGCAACAGCTTTCAGGGCTGGCCCCTTCCTTGTGGGAGAAGGAGCCGGACGTTTCCCATTTTGGAAAATGGGACTGCCGAGAACGGGTACGATGAGATGTTCCGTCTCTGGGAAAGCACTGATCCCCAGGGCTGTTGTGCCTGTGACTAGGTTTCCAAGGGAAGGTGAAGACCAGCAACAGCTTTCAGGGCTGGCACCTTCCTTGTGGGAGTAGGATCCGGACGTTTCCCATTTCGGAAAATGGCTCTGCCGAGAACGGGTACGATGAGATGTTCCGTCTCTGGGAAAGCACAGATCCCCAGGGCTGTTGTGCCTGTGACTAGGCTGCCCAGGGAAGGTGAAGACCAGCAACAGCTTTCAGGGCTGGCCCCTTCCTTGTGGGAGAAGGAGCCGGACGTTTCCCATTTCGGAAAAATGGGTCTGCGAGAACGGCCACAATTGGATGTTCCGTCTCTGGGAAAGCACTGATCCCCAGGGCTGTTGTGCCTGTGAGTAGGCTGCCCAGGGAAGGTGAAGACCAGCAACAGCTCTCAGGGCTGGCCCCTTCCTTGTGGGAGAAGGATCCGGACATTTCCCATTTTGGAAAATGGCTCTGCCGAGAACGGGCACAATGAGATGTTCCGTCTCTGGGAAAGCACTGATCCCCAGGGCTGTTGTGCCTGTGACTAGGCTGCCCAGGGAAGGTGAAGACCAGCAACAGCTTTCAGGGCTGGCCCCTTCCTTGTGGGAGAAGGAGCCGGACGTTTCCCATTTTGGAAAATGGCTCTGCCGAGAACGGACACAATGAGAGGTTCCATCTCTGGGAAAGCACAGATCCCCAGGGCTGTTGTGCCTGTGAATAGGCTGCCCAGGGAAGGTGAAGACCAGCAACAGCTTTCAGGGCTGGCCCCTTCCTTGTGGGAGAAGGATCAGGACGTTTCCCATTTCGGAAAATGGCTCTGCCGAGAACGGGCACAATGAGATGTTCCGTCTCTGGGAAAGCACTGATCCCCAGGGCTGTTGTGCCTGTGAGTAGGCTGCCCAGGGAAGGTGAAGACCAGCAACAGCTTTCAGGGCTGGCACCTTCCTTGTGGGAGAAGGAGCCGGACGTTTCCCATTTCGGAAAAATGGCTCTGCGAGAACGGCCACAATTGGATGTTCCGTCTCTGGGAAAGCACAGATCCCCAGGGCTGTTGTGTCTGTGAGTAGGCTGCCCAGTGAAGGTGAAGACCAACAACAGCTCTCAGGGCTGGCACCTTCCTTGTGGGAGAAGGATCCGGACGTTTCCCATTTCGGAAATAAGCTCTGCCGAGAACGGGCACAATGAGATGTTCCGTCTCTGGGAAAGCACAGATCCCCAGGGCTGTTGTGTCTGTGAGTAGGCTGCCCAGGGAAGGTGAAGACCAACAACAGCTCTCAGGGCTGGCACCTTCCTTGTGGGTGAAGGAGCCGGACGTTTCCCATTTCGGAAAATGGCTCTGCCGAGAACGGGTATGAAGAGGTGTTCCGTGTCTGGGAAAGCACTGATCCCCAGGGCTGTTGTGCCTGTGAGTAGGCTGCCCAGGGAAGGTGAAGACCAGCAACAGCTTTCAGGGCTGGCCCCTTCCTTGTGGGAGAAGGATCAGGACGTTTCCCTTTTCGGAAAAAGGCTCTGCCGAGAACGGACACGAGCAGATGTTCCGTCTCTGGGAAAGCACTGATCTCCAGGGCTGTTGTGCCTGTGAGTAGGCTGCCGAGGGAAGGTGAAGACCAGCAACAGCTTTCAGGGCTGGCCCCTTCCTTGTGGGAGAAGGATCAGGACGTTTCCCATTTCGGAAAATGGCTCTGCCGAGAACGGACAGGAGCAGATGTTCCATCTCTGGGAAAGCACTGATCCCCAGGGCTGTTGTGCCTGTGAGTAGGCTGCCCAGGGAAGGTGAAGACCAGCAACAGCTTTCAGGGCTGGCACCTTCCTTGTGGGAGAAGGATCAGGACGTTTCCCATTTCGGAAAAATGGCTCTGCGAGAACGGCCACAATTGGATGTTCCGTCTCTGGGAAAGCACAGATCCCCAGGGCTGTTGTGTCTGTGAGTAGGCTGCCCAGGGAAGGTGAACACCAGCAACAGCTTTCAGGTCTGGCCCCTTCCTTGTGGGAGAAAGAGCCGGACATTTCCCATTTCGGAAAATGGCTCTGCCGAGAACGGCCACAAAGAGATGTTCCGTGTCTGGGAAAGCACTGATCCCCAGGGCTGTTGTGCCTCTGTCTAGGCTGCCAAGGGAAGGTGAAGACCAGCAACAGCTTTCAGGGCTGGCCCCTTCCTTGTGGGAGAAGGAGCCGGACGTTTCCCATTTTGGAAAATGGGACTGCCGAGAACGGGTACGATGAGATGTTCCGTCTCTGGGAAAGCACTGATCCCCAGGGCTGTTGTGCCTGTGACTAGGTTTCCAAGGGAAGGTGAAGACCAGCAACAGCTTTCAGGGCTGGCACCTTCCTTGTGGGAGTAGGATCCGGACGTTTCCCATTTCGGAAAATGGCTCTGCCGAGAACGGGTACGATGAGATGTTCCGTCTCTGGGAAAGCACAGATCCCCAGGGCTGTTGTGCCTGTGACTAGGCTGCCCAGGGAAGGTGAAGACCAGCAACAGCTTTCAGGGCTGGCCCCTTCCTTGTGGGAGAAGGATCCGGATGTTTCCCATTTTGGAAAATGGCTCTGCCGAGAACGGACACGAGCAGATGTTCCGTCTCTGGGAAAGCACAGATCCCCAGGGCTGTTGTGCCTGTGACTAGGCTGCCCAGGGAAGGTGAAGACCAGCAACAGCTTTCAGGGCTGGCCCCTTCCTTGTGGGAGAAGGATCCGGACGTTTCCCATTTCGGAAAAATGGCTCTGCGAGAATGGCCACAATTGGATGTTCCGTCTCTGGGAAAGCACTGATCCCCAGGGCTGTTGTGCCTGTGAGTAGGCTGCCCAGGGAAGGTGAAGACCAGCAACAGCTTTCAGGGCTGGCCCCTTCCTTGTGGGAGAAGGAGCTGGACGTTTCCCTTTTCGGAAATAAGCTCTGCCGAGAACGGACACGAGCAGATGTTCCGTCTCTGGGAAAGCACTGATCTCCAGGGCTGTTGTGCCTGTGAGTAGGCTGCCGAGGGAAGGTGAAGACCAGCAACAGCTTTCAGGGCTGGCCCCTTCCTTGTGGGAGAAGGAGCCGGACGTTTCCCATTTTGGAAAATGGGACTGCCGAGAACGGGTACGATGAGATGTTCCGTCTCTGGGAAAGCACTGATCCCCAGGGCTGTTGTGCCTGTGACTAGGTTTCCAAGGGAAGGTGAAGACCAGCAACAGCTTTCAGGGCTGGCACCTTCCTTGTGGGAGTAGGATCCGGACGTTTCCCATTTCGGAAAATGGCTCTGCCGAGAACGGGTACGATGAGATGTTCCGTCTCTGGGAAAGCACAGATCCCCAGGGCTGTTGTGCCTGTGACTAGGCTGCCCAGGGAAGGTGAAGACCAGCAACAGCTTTCAGGGCTGGCCCCTTCCTTGTGGGAGAAGGAGCCGGACGTTTCCCATTTCGGAAAAATGGGTCTGCGAGAACGGCCACAATTGGATGTTCCGTCTCTGGGAAAGCACTGATCCCCAGGGCTGTTGTGCCTGTGAGTAGGCTGCCCAGGGAAGGTGAAGACCAGCAACAGCTCTCAGGGCTGGCCCCTTCCTTGTGGGAGAAGGATCCGGACATTTCCCATTTTGGAAAATGGCTCTGCCGAGAACGGGCACAATGAGATGTTCCGTCTCTGGGAAAGCACTGATCCCCAGGGCTGTTGTGCCTGTGACTAGGCTGCCCAGGGAAGGTGAAGACCAGCAACAGCTTTCAGGGCTGGCCCCTTCCTTGTGGGAGAAGGAGCCGGACGTTTCCCATTTTGGAAAATGGCTCTGCCGAGAACGGACACAATGAGAGGTTCCATCTCTGGGAAAGCACAGATCCCCAGGGCTGTTGTGCCTGTGAATAGGCTGCCCAGGGAAGGTGAAGACCAGCAACAGCTTTCAGGGCTGGCCCCTTCCTTGTGGGAGAAGGATCAGGACGTTTCCCATTTCGGAAAATGGCTCTGCCGAGAACGGGCACAATGAGATGTTCCGTCTCTGGGAAAGCACTGATCCCCAGGGCTGTTGTGCCTGTGAGTAGGCTGCCCAGGGAAGGTGAAGACCAGCAACAGCTTTCAGGGCTGGCACCTTCCTTGTGGGAGAAGGAGCCGGACGTTTCCCATTTCGGAAAAATGGCTCTGCGAGAACGGCCACAATTGGATGTTCCGTCTCTGGGAAAGCACAGATCCCCAGGGCTGTTGTGTCTGTGAGTAGGCTGCCCAGTGAAGGTGAAGACCAACAACAGCTCTCAGGGCTGGCACCTTCCTTGTGGGAGAAGGATCCGGACGTTTCCCATTTCGGAAATAAGCTCTGCCGAGAACGGGCACAATGAGATGTTCCGTCTCTGGGAAAGCACAGATCCCCAGGGCTGTTGTGTCTGTGAGTAGGCTGCCCAGGGAAGGTGAAGACCAACAACAGCTCTCAGGGCTGGCACCTTCCTTGTGGGTGAAGGAGCCGGACGTTTCCCATTTCGGAAAATGGCTCTGCCGAGAACGGGTATGAAGAGGTGTTCCGTGTCTGGGAAAGCACTGATCCCCAGGGCTGTTGTGCCTGTGAGTAGGCTGCCCAGGGAAGGTGAAGACCAGCAACAGCTTTCAGGGCTGGCCCCTTCCTTGTGGGAGAAGGATCAGGACGTTTCCCTTTTCGGAAAAAGGCTCTGCCGAGAACGGACACGAGCAGATGTTCCGTCTCTGGGAAAGCACTGATCTCCAGGGCTGTTGTGCCTGTGAGTAGGCTGCCGAGGGAAGGTGAAGACCAGCAACAGCTTTCAGGGCTGGCCCCTTCCTTGTGGGAGAAGGATCAGGACGTTTCCCATTTCGGAAAATGGCTCTGCCGAGAACGGACAGGAGCAGATGTTCCATCTCTGGGAAAGCACTGATCCCCAGGGCTGTTGTGCCTGTGAGTAGGCTGCCCAGGGAAGGTGAAGACCAGCAACAGCTTTCAGGGCTGGCACCTTCCTTGTGGGAGAAGGATCAGGACGTTTCCCATTTCGGAAAAATGGCTCTGCGAGAACGGCCACAATTGGATGTTCCGTCTCTGGGAAAGCACAGATCCCCAGGGCTGTTGTGTCTGTGAGTAGGCTGCCCAGGGAAGGTGAACACCAGCAACAGCTTTCAGGTCTGGCCCCTTCCTTGTGGGAGAAAGAGCCGGACATTTCCCATTTCGGAAAATGGCTCTGCCGAGAACGGCCACAAAGAGATGTTCCGTGTCTGGGAAAGCACTGATCCCCAGGGCTGTTGTGCCTCTGTCTAGGCTGCCAAGGGAAGGTGAAGACCAGCAACAGCTTTCAGGGCTGGCCCCTTCCTTGTGGGAGAAGGAGCCGGACGTTTCCCATTTCGGAAAAATGGCTCTGCCGAGAACGGCCGCGAGGAGATGTTCCGTCTCTGGGAAAGCACAGATCTCCAGGGCTGTTGTGCCTGTGAGTAGGCTGCCCAGGGAAGGTGAAGCCCAGCAACAGCTTTGAGGCCTGGCACCTTCCTTGTGGGAGAAGGAGCCGGACGTTTCCCATTTCGGAAAAATGGCTCTGCGACAACGGCCACAATTGGATGTTCCGTCTCTGGGAAAGCACTGATCCCCAGGGCTGTTGTGCCTGTGAATAGGCTGCCCAGGGAAGGTGAAGAGCAGCAGCAGCTTTCAGGGCTGGCCCCTTCCTTGTGGGAGCAGGAGCCGGACGTTTCCCTTTTCGGAAATAAGCTCTGCCGAGAACGGACACGAGCAGATGTTCCGTCTTTGGGAAAGCACTGATCTCCAGGGCTGTTGTGCCTGTGAGTAGGCTGCCGAGGGAAGGTGAAGACCAGCAACAGCTTTCAGGGCTGGCCCCTTCCTTGTGGGAGAAGCATCCGGACGTTTCCCATTTTGGAATATGGGACTGCCGAGAACGGACACGAGCAGATGTTCCGTCTCTGGGAAAGCACTGATCCCCAGGGCTGTTGTGCCTGTGACTAGGCTGCCCAGGGAAGGTGAAGAGCAGCAACAGCTTTCAGGGCTGGCCCCTTCCTTGTGGGAGAAGGAGCCGGACGTTTCCCATTTCGGAAAAATGGCTCTGCGAGAACGGACACGAGCAGATGTTCCCTCTCTGGGAAAGCACGGATCCCCAGGGCTGTTGTGCCTGTGAGTAGGCTGCCCAGGGAAGGTGAAGCCCAGCAACAGCTTTGAGGGCTGGCACCTTCCTTGTGGGAGAAGGAGCCGGACGTTTCCCATTTCGGAAAAATGGCTCTGCCGAGAACGGGCACGATGAGATGTTCCGTCTCTGGGAAAGCACTGATCCCCAGGGCTGTTGTGCCTGTGACTAGGCTGCCCAGGGAAGGTGAAGACCAGCAACAGCTTTCAGGGCTGGCCCCTTCCTTGTGGGAGAAGGAGCCGGACGTTTCCCATTTCGGAAAAATGTGTCTGCGAGAACGGCCACAATTGGATGTTCCGTCTCTGGGAAAGCACTGATCCCCAGGGCTGTTGTGCCTGTGAGTAGGCTGCCCAGGGAAGGTGAAGACCAGCAACAGCTTTCAGGGCTGGCCCCTTCCTTGTGGGAGAAGGATCCGGATGTTTCCCATTTTGGAAAATGGCTCTGCCGAGAACGGACACGAGCAGATGTTCCGTCTCTGGGAAAGCACAGATCCCCAGGGCTGTTGTGCCTGTGACTAGGCTGCCCAGGGAAGGTGAAGACCAGCAACAGCTTTCAGGGCTGGCCCCTTCCTTGTGGGAGAAGGATCCGGACGTTTCCCATTTCGGAAAAATGGCTCTGCGAGAATGGCCACAATTGGATGTTCCGTCTCTGGGAAAGCACTGATCCCCAGGGCTGTTGTGCCTGTGAGTAGGCTGCCCAGGGAAGGTGAAGACCAGCAACAGCTTTCAGGGCTGGCCCCTTCCTTGTGGGAGAAGGAGCCGGACGTTTCCCTTTTCGGAAATAAGCTCTGCTGAGAACGGACACGAGCAGATGTTCCGTCTCTGGGAAAGCACTGATCTCCAGGGCTGTTGTGCCTGTGAGTAGGCTGCCGAGGGAAGGTGAAGACCAGCAACAGCTTTCAGGGCTGGCCCCTTCCTTGTGGGAGAAGGAGCCGGACGTTTCCCATTTTGGAAAATGGGACTGCCGAGAACGGGTACGATGAGATGTTCCGTCTCTGGGAAAGCACTGATCCCCAGGGCTGTTGTGCCTGTGAATAGGTTTCCAAGGGAAGGTGAAGACCAGCAACAGCTTTCAGGGCTGGCACCTTCCTTGTGGGAGTAGGATCCGGACGTTTCCCATTTCGGAAAATGGCTCTGCCGAGAACGGGTACGATGAGATGTTCCGTCTCTGGGAAAGCACAGATCCCCAGGGCTGTTGTGCCTGTGACTAGGCTGCCCAGGGAAGGTGAAGACCAGCAACAGCTTTCAGGGCTGGCCCCTTCCTTGTGGGAGAAGGAGCCGGACGTTTCCCATTTCGGAAAAATGGGTCTGCGAGAACGGCCACAATTGGATGTTCCGTCTCTGGGAAAGCACTGATCCCCAGGGCTGTTGTGCCTGTGAGTAGGCTGCCCAGGGAAGGTGAAGACCATCAACAGCTTTCAGGGCTGGTACCTTCCTTGTGGGAGAAGGATCCGGACGTTTCCCATTTTGGAAAATGGCTGTGCCGAGAACGGGTACGATGAGATGTTCCGTCTCTGGGAAAGCACAGATCCCCAGGGCTGTTGTGCCTGTGAATAGGCTGCCCAGGGAAGGTGAAGAGCAGCAACAGCTTTCAGGGCTGGCCCCTTCCTTGTGGGAGAAGGAGCCGGACGTTTCCCATTTCGGAAAAATGGCTCTGCGAGAACGGACACGAGCAGATGTTCCCTCTCTGGGAAAGCACGGATCCCCAGGGCTGTTGTGCCTGTGAGTAGGCTGCCCAGGGAAGGTGAAGCCCAGCAACAGCTTTGAGGGCTGGCACCTTCCTTGTGGGAGAAGGAGCCGGACGTTTCCCATTTCGGAAAAATGGCTCTGCCGAGAACGGGCACGATGAGATGTTCCGTCTCTGGGAAAGCACTGATCCCCAGGGCTGTTGTGCCTGTGACTAGGCTGCCCAGGGAAGGTGAAGACCAGCAACAGCTTTCAGGGCTGGCCCCTTCCTTGTGGGAGAAGGAGCCGGACGTTTCCCATTTCGGAAAAATGTGTCTGCGAGAACGGCCACAATTGGATGTTCCGTCTCTGGGAAAGCACTGATCCCCAGGGCTGTTGTGCCTCTGTCTAGGCTGCCCAGGGAAGGTGAAGACCAGCAACAGCTTTCAGGGCTGGCCCCTTCCTTGTGGGAGAAGGATCCGGATGTTTCCCATTTTGGAAAATGGCTCTGCCGAGAACGGACACGAGCAGATGTTCCGTCTCTGGGAAAGCACAGATCCCCAGGGCTGTTGTGCCTGTGACTAGGCTGCCCAGGGAAGGTGAAGACCAGCAACAGCTTTCAGGGCTGGCCCCTTCCTTGTGGGAGAAGGATCCGGACGTTTCCCATTTCGGAAAAATGGCTCTGCGAGAATGGCCACAATTGGATGTTCCGTCTCTGGGAAAGCACTGATCCCCAGGGCTGTTGTGCCTGTGAGTAGGCTGCCCAGGGAAGGTGAAGACCAGCAACAGCTTTCAGGGCTGGCCCCTTCCTTGTGGGAGAAGGAGCCGGACGTTTCCCTTTTCGGAAATAAGCTCTGCCGAGAACGGACACGAGCAGATGTTCCGTCTCTGGGAAAGCACTGATCTCCAGGGCTGTTGTGCCTGTGAGTAGGGTGCCGAGGGAAGGTGAAGACCAGCAACAGCTTTCAGGGCTGGCCCCTTCCTTGTGGGAGAAGGAGCCGGACGTTTCCCATTTTGGAAAATGGGACTGCCGAGAACGGTTACGATGAGATGTTCCGTCTCTGGGAAAGCACTGATCCCCAGGGCTGTTGTGCCTGTGACTAGGTTTCCAAGGGAAGGTGAAGACCAGCAACAGCTTTCAGGGCTGGCACCTTCCTTGTGGGAGTAGGATCCGGACGTTTCCCATTTCGGAAAATGGCTCTGCCGAGAACGGGTACGATGAGATGTTCCGTCTCTGGGAAAGCACAGATCCCCAGGGCTGTTGTGCCTGTGACTAGGCTGCCCAGGGAAGGTGAAGACCAGCAACAGCTTTCAGGGCTGGCCCCTTCCTTGTGGGAGAAGGATCCGGATGTTTCCCATTTTGGAAAATGGCTCTGCCGAGAACGGACACGAGCAGATGTTCCGTCTCTGGGAAAGCACAGATCCCCAGGGCTGTTGTGCCTGTGACTAGGCTGCCCAGGGAAGGTGAAGACCAGCAACAGCTTTCAGGGCTGGCCCCTTCCTTGTGGGAGAAGGATCCGGACGTTTCCCATTTCGGAAAAATGGCTCTGCGAGAATGGCCACAATTGGATGTTCCGTCTCTGGGAAAGCACTGATCCCCAGGGCTGTTGTGCCTGTGAGTAGGCTGCCCAGGGAAGGTGAAGACCAGCAACAGCTTTCAGGGCTGGCCCCTTCCTTGTGGGAGAAGGAGCCGGACGTTTCCCTTTTCGGAAATAAGCTCTGCCGAGAACGGACACGAGCAGATGTTCCGTCTCTGGGAAAGCACTGATCTCCAGGGCTGTTGTGCCTGTGAGTAGGCTGCCGAGGGAAGGTGAAGACCAGCAACAGCTTTCAGGGCTGGCCCCTTCCTTGTGGGAGAAGGAGCCGGACGTTTCCCATTTTGGAAAATGGGACTGCCGAGAACGGGTACGATGAGATGTTCCGTCTCTGGGAAAGCACTGATCCCCAGGGCTGTTGTGCCTGTTACTAGGTTTCCAAGGGAAGGTGAAGACCAGCAACAGCTTTCAGGGCTGGCACCTTCCTTGTGGGAGTAGGATCCGGACGTTTCCCATTTCGGAAAATGGCTCTGCCGAGAACGGGTACGATGAGATGTTCCGTCTCTGGGAAAGCACAGATCCCCAGGGCTGTTGTGCCTGTGACTAGGCTGCCCAGGGAAGGTGAAGACCAGCAACAGCTTTCAGGGCTGGCCCCTTCCTTGTGGGAGAAGGAGCCGGACGTTTCCCATTTTGGAAAATGGCTCTGCCGAGAACGGACACAATGAGAGGTTCCATCTCTGGGAAAGCACAGATCCCCAGGGCTGTTGTGCCTGTGAATAGGCTGCCCAGGGAAGGTGAAGACCAGCAACAGCTTTCAGGGCTGGCCCCTTCCTTGTGGGAGAAGGATCAGGACGTTTCCCATTTTGGAAAATGGCTCTGCCGAGAACGGGCACAATGAGATGTTCCGTCTCTGGGAAAGCACTGATCCCCAGGGCTGTTGTGCCTGTGAGTAGGCTGCCCAGGGAAGGTGAAGACCAGCAACAGCTTTCAGGGCTGGCCCCTTCCTTGTGGGAGAAGGAGCCGGACGTTTCCCATTTCGGAAAATGGCTCTGCCGAGAACGGCCACAATTGGATGTTCCGTCTCTGGGAAAGCACAGATCCCCAGGGCTGTTGTGTCTGTGAGTAGGCTGCCCAGGGAAGGTGAAGACCAACAACAGCTTTCAGGGCTGGCACCTTCCTTGTGGGAGAAGGATCCGGACGTTTCCCATTTCGGAAATAAGCTCTGCCGAGAACGGGCACAATGAGATGTTCCGTCTCTGGGAAAGCACAGATCCCCAGGGCTGTTGTGTCTGTGAGTAGGCTGCCCAGGGAAGGTGAAGACCAACAACAGCTCTCAGGGCTGGCACCTTCCTTGTGGGTGAAGGAGCCGGACGTTTCCCATTTCGGAAAATGGCTCTGCCGAGAACGGGTATGAAGAGGTGTTCCGTGTCTGGGAAAGCACTGATCCCCAGGGCTGTTGTGCCTGTGAGTAGGCTGCCCAGGGAAGGTGAAGACCAGCAACAGCTTTCAGGGCTGGCCCCTTCCTTGTGGGAGAAGGATCAGGACGTTTCCCTTTTCGGAAAAAGGCTCTGCCGAGAACGGACACGAGCAGATGTTCCGTCTCTGGGAAAGCACTGATCTCCAGGGCTGTTGTGCCTGTGAGTAGGCTGCCGAGGGAAGGTGAAGACCAGCAACAGCTTTCAGGGCTGGCCCCTTCCTTGTGGGAGAAGGATCAGGACGTTTCCCATTTCGGAAAATGGCTCTGCCGAGAACGGACAGGAGCAGATGTTCCGTCTCTGGGAAAGCACTGATCCCCAGGGCTGTTGTGCCTGTGAGTAGGCTGCCCAGGGAAGGTGAAGACCAGCAACAGCTTTCAGGGCTGGCACCTTCCTTGTGGGAGAAGGATCAGGACGTTTCCCATTTCGGAAAAATGGCTCTGCGAGAACGGCCACAATTGGATGTTCCGTCTCTGGGAAAGCACAGATCCCCAGGGCTGTTGTGTCTGTGAGTAGGCTGCCCAGGGAAGGTGAACACCAGCAACAGCTTTCAGGTCTGGCCCCTTCCTTGTGGGAGAAAGAGCCGGACATTTCCCATTTCGGAAAATGGCTCTGCCGAGAACGGCCACAAAGAGATGTTCCGTGTCTGGGAAAGCACTGATCCCCAGGGCTGTTGTGCCTCTGTCTAGGCTGCCAAGGGAAGGTGAAGACCAGCAACAGCTTTCAGGGCTGGCCCCTTCCTTGTGGGAGAAGGAGCCGGACGTTTCCCATTTCGGAAAAATGGCTCTGCCGAGAACGGCCACAATTGGATGTTCCGTCTCTGGGAAAGCACTGATCTCCAGGGCTGTTGTGCCTGTGAGTAGGCTGCCCAGGGAAGGTGAAGCCCAGCAACAGCTTTGAGGGCTGGCACCTTCCTTGTGGGAGAAGGAGCCGGACGTTTCCCATTTCGGAAAAATGGCTCTGCGACAACGGCCACAATTGGATGTTCCGTCTCTGGGAAAGCACTGATCCCCAGGGCTGTTGTGCCTGTGAATAGGCTGCCCAGGGAAGGTGAAGCCCAGCAACAGCTTTCAGGGCTGGCCCCTTCCTTGTGGGAGAAGCATCCGGACGTTTCCCATTTTGGAAAATGGGACTGCCGAGAACGGACACGAGCAGATGTTCCGTCTCTGGGAAAGCACTGATCCCCAGGGCTGTTGTGCCTGTGACTAGGCTGCCCAGGGAAGGTGAAGAGCAGCAACAGCTTTCAGGGCTGGCCCCTTCCTTGTGGGAGAAGGAGCCGGACGTTTCCCATTTCGGAAAAATGGCTCTGCGAGAACGGACACGAGCAGATGTTCCCTCTCTGGGAAAGCACGGATCCCCAGGGCTGTTGTGCCTGTGAGTAGGCTGCCCAGGGAAGGTGAAGCCCAGCAACAGCTTTGAGGGCTGGCACCTTCCTTGTGGGAGAAGGAGCCGGACGTTTCCCATTTCGGAAAAATGGCTCTGCCGAGAACGGGCACGATGAGATGTTCCGTCTCTGGGAAAGCACTGATCCCCAGGGCTGTTGTGCCTGTGACTAGGCTGCCCAGGGAAGGTGAAGACCAGCAACAGCTTTCAGGGCTGGCCCCTTCCTTGTGGGAGAAGGAGCCGGACGTTTCCCATTTCGGAAAAATGGGTCTGCGAGAACGGCCACAATTGGATGTTCCGTCTCTGGGAAAGCACTGATCCCCAGGGCTGTTGTGCCTGTGAGTAGGCTGCCCAGGGAAGGTGAAGACCAGCAACAGCTTTCAGGGCTGGCCCCTTCCTTGTGGGAGAAGGATCCGGATGTTTCCCATTTTGGAAAATGGCTCTGCCGAGAACGGACACGAGCAGATGTTCCGTCTCTGGGAAAGCACAGATCCCCAGGGCTGTTGTGCCTGTGACTAGGCTGCCCAGGGAAGGTGAAGACCAGCAACAGCTTTCAGGGCTGGCCCCTTCCTTGTGGGAGAAGGATCCGGACGTTTCCCATTTCGGAAAAATGGCTCTGCGAGAATGGCCACAATTGGATGTTCCGTCTCTGGGAAAGCACTGATCCCCAGGGCTGTTGTGCCTGTGAGTAGGCTGCCCAGGGAAGGTGAAGACCAGCAACAGCTTTCAGGGCTGGCCCCTTCCTTGTGGGAGAAGGAGCCGGACGTTTCCCTTTTCGGAAATAAGCTCTGCCGAGAACGGACACGAGCAGATGTTCCGTCTCTGGGAAAGCACTGATCTCCAGGGCTGTTGTGCCTGTGAGTAGGCTGCCGAGGGAAGGTGAAGACCAGCAACAGCTTTCAGGGCTGGCCCCTTCCTTGTGGGAGAAGGAGCCGGACGTTTCCCATTTTGGAAAATGGGACTGCCGAGAACGGGTACGATGAGATGTTCCGTCTCTGGGAAAGCACTGATCCCCAGGGCTGTTGTGCCTGTGACTAGGTTTCCAAGGGAAGGTGAAGACCAGCAACAGCTTTCAGGGCTGGCACCTTCCTTGTGGGAGTAGGATCCGGACGTTTCCCATTTCGGAAAATGGCTCTGCCGAGAACGGGTACGATGAGATGTTCCGTCTCTGGGAAAGCACAGATCCCCAGGGCTGTTGTGCCTGTGACTAGGCTGCCCAGGGAAGGTGAAGACCAGCAACAGCTTTCAGGGCTGGCCCCTTCCTTGTGGGAGAAGGAGCCGGACGTTTCCCATTTCGGAAAAATGGGTCTGCGAGAACGGCCACAATTGGATGTTCCGTCTCTGGGAAAGCACTGATCCCCAGGGCTGTTGTGCCTGTGAGTAGGCTGCCCAGGGAAGGTGAAGACCAGCAACAGCTCTCAGGGCTGGCCCCTTCCTTGTGGGAGAAGGATCCGGACATTTCCCATTTTGGAAAATGGCTCTGCCGAGAACGGGCACAATGAGATGTTCCGTCTCTGGGAAAGCACTGATCCCCAGGGCTGTTGTGCCTGTGACTAGGCTGCCCAGGGAAGGTGAAGACCAGCAACAGCTTTCAGGGCTGGCCCCTTCCTTGTGGGAGAAGGAGCCGGACGTTTCCCATTTTGGAAAATGGCTCTGCCGAGAACGGACACAATGAGAGGTTCCATCTCTGGGAAAGCACAGATCCCCAGGGCTGTTGTGCCTGTGAATAGGCTGCCCAGGGAAGGTGAAGACCAGCAACAGCTTTCAGGGCTGGCCCCTTCCTTGTGGGAGAAGGATCAGGACGTTTCCCATTTCGGAAAATGGCTCTGCCGAGAACGGGCACAATGAGATGTTCCGTCTCTGGGAAAGCACTGATCCCCAGGGCTGTTGTGCCTGTGATTAGGCTGCCCAGGGAAGGTGAAGACCAGCAACAGCTTTCAGGGCTGGCCCCTTCCTTGTGGGAGAAGGAGCCGGATGTTTCCCATTTCGGAAAAATGGCTCTGCGAGAACGGCCACAATTGGATGTTCCGTCTCTGGGAAAGCACAGATCCCCAGGGCTGTTGTGTCTGTGAGTAGGCTGCCCAGGGAAGGTGAAGACCAACAACAGCTCTCAGGGCTGGCACCTTCCTTGTGGGAGAAGGATCCGGACGTTTCCCATTTCGGAAATAAGCTCTGCCGAGAACGGGCACAATGAGATGTTCCGTCTCTGGGAAAGCACAGATCCCCAGGGCTGTTGTGTCTGTGAGTAGGCTGCCCAGGGAAGGTGAAGACCAACAACAGCTCTCAGGGCTGGCACCTTCCTTGTGGGTGAAGGAGCCGGACGTTTCCCATTTCGGAAAATGGCTCTGCCGAGAACGGGTATGAAGAGGTGTTCCGTGTCTGGGAAAGCACTGATCCCCAGGGCTGTTGTGCCTGTGAGTAGGCTGCCCAGGGAAGGTGAAGACCAGCAACAGCTTTCAGGGCTGGCCCCTTCCTTGTGGGAGAAGGATCAGGACGTTTCCCTTTTCGGAAAAAGGCTCTGCCGAGAACGGACACGAGCAGATGTTCCGTCTCTGGGAAAGCACTGATCTCCAGGGCTGTTGTGCCTGTGAGTAGGCTGCCCAGGGAAGGTGAAGACCAGCAACAGCTTTCAGGGCTGGCCCCTTCCTTGTGGGAGAAGGATCAGGACGTTTCCCATTTCGGAAAATGGCTCTGCCGAGAACGGACAGGAGCAGATGTTCCGTCTCTGGGAAAGTACTGATCCCCAGGGCTGTTGTGCCTGTGAGTAGGCTGCCCAGGGAAGGTGAAGACCAGCAACAGCTTTCAGGGCTGGCCCCTTCCTTGTGGGAGAAGGAGCCGGACGTTTCCCATTTCGGAAAAATGTGTCTGCGAGAACGGCCACAATTGGATGTTCCGTCTCTGGGAAAGCACTGATCCCCAGGGCTGTTGTGCCTGTGAGTAGGCTGCCCAGGGAAGGTGAAGACCAGCAACAGCTTTCAGGGCTGGCCCCTTCCTTGTGGGAGAAGGATCCGGATGTTTCCCATTTTGGAAAATGGCTCTGCCGAGAACGGACACGAGCAGATGTTCCGTCTCTGGGAAAGCACAGATCCCCAGGGCTGTTGTGCCTGTGACTAGGCTGCCCAGGGAAGGTGAAGACCAGCAACAGCTTTCAGGGCTGGCCCCTTCCTTGTGGGAGAAGGATCCGGACGTTTCCCATTTCGGAAAAATGGCTCTGCGAGAATGGCCACAATTGGATGTTCCGTCTCTGGGAAAGCACTGATCCCCAGGGCTGTTGTGCCTGTGAGTAGGCTCCCCAGGGAAGGTGAAGACCAGCAACAGCTTTCAGGGCTGGCCCCTTCCTTGTGGGAGAAGGAGCCGGACGTTTCCCTTTTCGGAAATAAGCTCTGCCGAGAACGGACACGAGCAGATGTTCCGTCTCTGGGAAAGCACTGATCTCCAGGGCTGTTGTGCCTGTGAGTAGGCTGCCCAGGGAAGGTGAAGACCAGCAACAGCTTTCAGGGCTGGCCCCTTCCTTGTGGGAGAAGGAGCCGGACGTTTCCCATTTTGGAAAATGGGACTGCCGAGAACGGGTATGATGAGATGTTCCGTCTCTGGGAAAGCACTGATCCCCAGGGCTGTTGTGCCTGTGACTAGGTTTCCAAGGGAAGGTGAAGAGCAGCAACAGCTTTCAGGGCTGGCACCTTCCTTGTGGGAGTAGGATCCGGACGTTTCCCATTTCGGAAAATGGCTCTGCCGAGAACGGGTACGATGAGATGTTCCGTCTCTGGGAAAGCACAGATCCCCAGGGCTGTTGTGCCTGTGACTAGGCTGCCCAGGGAAGGTGAAGACCAGCAACAGCTTTCAGGGCTGGCCCCTTCCTTGTGGGAGAAGGATCCGGATGTTTCCCATTTTGGAAAATGGCTCTGCCGAGAACGGACACGAGCAGATGTTCCGTCTCTGGGAAAGCACAGATCCCCAGGGCTGTTGTGCCTGTGACTAGGCTGCCCAGGGAAGGTGAAGACCAGCAACAGCTTTCAGGGCTGGCCCCTTCCTTGTGGGAGAAGGATCCGGACGTTTCCCATTTCGGAAAAATGGCTCTGCGAGAATGGCCACAATTGGATGTTCCGTCTCTGGGAAAGCACTGATCCCCAGGGCTGTTGTGCCTGTGAGTAGGCTGCCCAGGGAAGGTGAAGACCAGCAACAGCTTTCAGGGCTGGCCCCTTCCTTGTGGGAGAAGGAGCCGGACGTTTCCCTTTTCGGAAATAAGCTCTGCCGAGAACGGACACGAGCAGATGTTCCGTCTCTGGGAAAGCACTGATCTCCAGGGCTGTTGTGCCTGTGAGTAGGCTGCCGAGGGAAGGTGAAGACCAGCAACAGCTTTCAGGGCTGGCCCCTTCCTTGTGGGAGAAGGAGCCGGACGTTTCCCATTTTGGAAAATGGGACTGCCGAGAACGGGTACGATGAGATGTTCCGTCTCTGGGAAAGCACTGATCCCCAGGGCTGTTGTGCCTGTGACTAGGTTTCCAAGGGAAGGTGAAGACCAGCAACAGCTTTCAGGGCTGGCACCTTCCTTGTGGGAGTAGGATCCGGACGTTTCCCATTTCGGAAAATGGCTCTGCCGAGAACGGGTACGATGAGATGTTCCGTCTCTGGGAAAGCACAGATCCCCAGGGCTGTTGTGCCTGTGACTAGGCTGCCCAGGGAAGGTGAAGACCAGCAACAGCTTTCAGGGCTGGCCCCTTCCTTGTGGGAGAAGGAGCCGGACGTTTCCCATTTCGGAAAAATGGGTCTGCGAGAACGGCCACAATTGGATGTTCCGTCTCTGGGAAAGCACTGATCCCCAGGGCTGTTGTGCCTGTGAGTAGGCTGCCCAGGGAAGGTGAAGACCAGCAACAGCTCTCAGGGCTGGCCCCTTCCTTGTGGGAGAAGGATCCGGACATTTCCCATTTTGGAAAATGGCTCTGCCGAGAACGGGCACAATGAGATGTTCCGTCTCTGGGAAAGCACTGATCCCCAGGGCTGTTGTGCCTGTGACTAGGCTGCCCAGGGAAGGTGAAGACCAGCAACAGCTTTCAGGGCTGGCCCCTTCCTTGTGGGAGAAGGAGCCGGACGTTTCCCATTTTGGAAAATGGCTCTGCCGAGAACGGACACAATGAGAGGTTCCATCTCTGGGAAAGCACAGATCCCCAGGGCTGTTGTGCCTGTGAATAGGCTGCCCAGGGAAGGTGAAGACCAGCAACAGCTTTCAGGGCTGGCCCCTTCCTTGTGGGAGAAGGATCAGGACGTTTCCCATTTCGGAAAATGGCTCTGCCGAGAACGGGCACAATGAGATGTTCCGTCTCTGGGAAAGCACTGATCCCCAGGGCTGTTGTGCCTGTGAGTAGGCTGCCCAGGGAAGGTGAAGACCAGCAACAGCTTTCAGGGCTGGCACCTTCCTTGTGGGAGAAGGAGCCGGACGTTTCCCATTTCGGAAAAATGGCTCTGCGAGAACGGCCACAATTGGATGTTCCGTCTCTGGGAAAGCACAGATCCCCAGGGCTGTTGTGTCTGTGAGTAGGCTGCCCAGGGAAGGTGAAGACCAACAACAGCTCTCAGGGCTGGCACCTTCCTTGTGGGAGAAGGATCCGGACGTTTCCCATTTCGGAAATAAGCTCTGCCGAGAACGGGCACAATGAGATGTTCCGTCTCTGGGAAAGCACAGATCCCCAGGGCTGTTGTGTCTGTGAGTAGGCTGCCCAGGGAAGGTGAAGACCAACAACAGCTCTCAGGGCTGGCACCTTCCTTGTGGGTGAAGGAGCCGGACGTTTCCCATTTCGGAAAATGGCTCTGCCGAGAACGGGTATGAAGAGGTGTTCCGTGTCTGGGAAAGCACTGATCCCCAGGGCTGTTGTGCCTGTGAGTAGGCTGCCCAGGGAAGGTGAAGACCAGCAACAGCTTTCAGGGCTGGCCCCTTCCTTGTGGGAGAAGGATCAGGACGTTTCCCTTTTCGGAAAAAGGCTCTGCCGAGAACGGACACGAGCAGATGTTCCGTCTCTGGGAAAGCACTGATCTCCAGGGCTGTTGTGCCTGTGAGTAGGCTGCCGAGGGAAGGTGAAGACCAGCAACAGCTTTCAGGGCTGGCCCCTTCCTTGTGGGAGAAGGATCAGGACGTTTCCCATTTCGGAAAATGGCTCTGCCGAGAACGGACAGGAGCAGATGTTCCGTCTCTGGGAAAGCACTGATCCCCAGGGCTGTTGTGCCTGTGAGTAGGCTGCCCAGGGAAGGTGAAGACCAGCAACAGCTTTCAGGGCTGGCACCTTCCTTGTGGGAGAAGGATCAGGACGTTTCCCATTTCGGAAAAATGGCTCTGCGAGAACGGCCACAATTGGATGTTCCGTCTCTGGGAAAGCACAGATCCCCAGGGCTGTTGTGTCTGTGAGTAGGCTGCCCAGGGAAGGTGAACACCAGCAACAGCTTTCAGGTCTGGCCCCTTCCTTGTGGGAGAAAGAGCCGGACATTTCCCATTTCGGAAAATGGCTCTGCCGAGAACGGCCACAAAGAGATGTTCCGTGTCTGGGAAAGCACTGATCCCCAGGGCTGTTGTGCCTCTGTCTAGGCTGCCAAGGGAAGGTGAAGACCAGCAACAGCTTTCAGGGCTGGCCCCTTCCTTGTGGGAGAAGGAGCCGGACGTTTCCCATTTCGGAAAAATGGCTCTGCCGAGAACGGCCGCGAGGAGATGTTCCGTCTCTGGGAAAGCACTGATCTCCAGGGCTGTTGTGCCTGTGAGTAGGCTGCCCAGGGAAGGTGAAGCCCAGCAACAGCTTTGAGGGCTGGCACCTTCCTTGTGGGAGAAGGAGCCGGACGTTTCCCATTTCGGAAAAATGGCTCTGCGACAACGGCCACAATTGGATGTTCCGTCTCTGGGAAAGCACTGATCCCCAGGGCTGTTGTGCCTGTGAATAGGCTGCCCAGGGAAGGTGAAGAGCAGCAGCAGCTTTCAGGGCTGGCCCCTTCCTTGTGGGAGCAGGAGCCGGACGTTTCCCTTTTCGGAAATAAGCTCTGCCGAGAACGGACACGAGCAGATGTTCCGTCTTTGGGAAAGCACTGATCTCCAGGGCTGTTGTGCCTGTGAGTAGGCTGCCGAGGGAAGGTGAAGACCAGCAACAGCTTTCAGGGCTGGCCCCTTCCTTGTGGGAGAAGCATCCGGACGTTTCCCATTTTGGAAAATGGGACTGCCGAGAACGGACACGAGCAGATGTTCCGTCTCTGGGAAAGCACTGATCCCCAGGGCTGTTGTGCCTGTGACTAGGCTGCCCAGGGAAGGTGAAGAGCAGCAACAGCTTTCAGGGCTGGCCCCTTCCTTGTGGGAGAAGGAGCCGGACTTTTCCCATTTCGGAAAAATGGCTCTGCGAGAACGGACACGAGCAGATGTTCCCTCTCTGGGAAAGCACGGATCCCCAGGGCTGTTGTGCCTGTGAGTAGGCTGCCCAGGGAAGGTGAAGCCCAGCAACAGCTTTGAGGGCTGGCACCTTCCTTGTGGGAGAAGGAGCCGGACGTTTCCCATTTCGGAAAAATGGCTCTGCCGAGAACGGGCACGATGAGATGTTCCGTCTCTGGGAAAGCACTGATCCCCAGGGCTGTTGTGCCTGTGACTAGGCTGCCCAGGGAAGGTGAAGACCAGCAACAGCTTTCAGGGCTGGCACCTTCCTTGTGGGAGAAGGAGCCGGACGTTTCCCATTTCGGAAAAATGTGTCTGCGAGAACGGCCAGAATTGGATGTTCCGTCTCTGGGAAAGCACTGATCCCCAGGGCTGTTGTGCCTGTGAGTAGGCTGCCCAGGGAAGGTGAAGACCAGCAACAGCTTTCAGGGCTGGCCCCTTCCTTGTGGGAGAAGGATCCGGATGTTTCCCATTTTGGAAAATGGCTCTGCCGAGAACGGGCACGAGCAGATGTTCCGTCTCTGGGAAAGCACAGATCCCCAGGGCTGTTGTGCCTGTGACTAGGCTGCCCAGGGAAGGTGAAGACCAGCAACAGCTTTCAGGGCTGGCCCCTTCCTTGTGGGAGAAGGATCCGGACGTTTCCCATTTCGGAAAAATGGCTCTGCGAGAATGGCCACAATTGGATGTTCCGTCTCTGGGAAAGCACTGATCCCCAGGGCTGTTGTGCCTGTGAGTAGGCTGCCCAGGGAAGGTGAAGACCAGCAACAGCTTTCAGGGCTGGCCCCTTCCTTGTGGGAGAAGGAGCCGGACGTTTCCCTTTTCGGAAATAAGCTCTGCCGAGAACGGACACGAGCAGATGTTCCGTCTCTGGGAAAGCACTGATCTCCAGGGCTGTTGTGCCTGTGAGTAGGCTGCCGAGGGAAGGTGAAGACCAGCAACAGCTTTCAGGGCTGGCCCCTTCCTTGTGGGAGAAGGAGCCGGACGTTTCCCATTTTGGAAAATGGGACTGCCGAGAACGGGTACGATGAGATGTTCCGTCTCTGGGAAAGCACTGATCCCCAGGGCTGTTGTGCCTGTGACTAGGTTTCCAAGGGAAGGTGAAGACCAGCAACAGCTTTCAGGGCTGGCACCTTCCTTGTGGGAGTAGGATCCGGACGTTTCCCATTTCGGAAAATGGCTCTGCCGAGAACGGGTACGATGAGATGTTCCGTCTCTGGGAAAGCACAGATCCCCAGGGCTGTTGTGCCTGTGACTAGGCTGCCCAGGGAAGGTGAAGACCAGCAACAGCTTTCAGGGCTGGCCCCTTCCTTGTGGGAGAAGGAGCCGGACGTTTCCCATTTCAGAAAAATGGGTCTGCGAGAACGGCCACAATTGGATGTTCCGTCTCTGGGAAAGCACTGATCCCCAGGGCTGTTGTGCCTGTGAGTAGGCTGCCCAGGGAAGGTGAAGACCAGCAACAGCTCTCAGGGCTGGCCACTTCCTTGTGGGAGAAGGATCCGGACATTTCCCATTTTGGAAAATGGCTCTGCCGAGAACGGGCACAATGAGATGTTCCGTCTCTGGGAAAGCACTGATCCCCAGGGCTGTTGTGCCTGTGACTAGGCTGCCCAGGGAAGGTGAAGACCAACAACAGCTCTCAGGGCTGGCACCTTCCTTGTGGGAGAAGGAGCCGGACGTTTCCCATTTTGGAAAATGGCTCTGCCGAGAACGGGCACAATGAGATGTTCCGTCTCTGGGAAAGCACTGATCCCCAGGGCTGTTGTGCCTGTGACTAGGCTGCCCAGGGAAGGTGAAGACCAGCAACAGCTTTCAGGGCTGGCCCCTTCCTTGTGGGAGAAGGAGCCGGACGTTTCCCATTTTGGAAAATGGCTCTGCCGAGAACGGACACAATGAGAGGTTCCATCTCTGGGAAAGCACAGATCCCCAGGGCTGTTGTGCCTGTGAATAGGCTGCCCAGGGAAGGTGAAGACCAGCAACAGCTTTCAGGGCTGGCCCCTTCCTTGTGGGAGAAGGATCAGGACGTTTCCCATTTCGGAAAATGGCTCTGCCGAGAACGGGCACAATGAGATGTTCCGTCTCTGGGAAAGCACTGATCCCCAGGGCTGTTGTGCCTGTGATTAGGCTGCCCAGGGAAGGTGAAGACCAGCAACAGCTTTCAGGGCTGGCCCCTTCCTTGTGGGAGAAGGAGCCGGATGTTTCCCATTTCGGAAAAATGGCTCTGCGAGAACGGCCACAATTGGATGTTCCGTCTCTGGGAAAGCACAGATCCCCAGGGCTGTTGTGTCTGTGAGTAGGCTGCCCAGGGAAGGTGAAGACCAACAACAGCTCTCAGGGCTGGCACCTTCCTTGTGGGAGAAGGATCCGGACGTTTCCCATTTCGGAAATAAGCTCTGCCGAGAACGGGCACAATGAGATGTTCCGTCTCTGGGAAAGCACAGATCCCCAGGGCTGTTGTGTCTGTGAGTAGGCTGCCCAGGGAAGGTGAAGACCAACAACAGCTCTCAGGGCTGGCACCTTCCTTGTGGGTGAAGGAGCCGGACGTTTCCCATTTCGGAAAATGGCTCTGCCGAGAACGGGTATGAAGAGGTGTTCCGTGTCTGGGAAAGCACTGATCCCCAGGGCTGTTGTGCCTGTGAGTAGGCTGCCCAGGGAAGGTGAAGACCAGCAACAGCTTTCAGGGCTGGCCCCTTCCTTGTGGGAGAAGGATCAGGACGTTTCCCTTTTCGGAAAAAGGCTCTGCCGAGAACGGACACGAGCAGATGTTCCGTCTCTGGGAAAGCACTGATCTCCAGGGCTGTTGTGCCTGTGAGTAGGCTGCCCAGGGAAGGTGAAGACCAGCAACAGCTTTCAGGGCTGGCCCCTTCCTTGTGGGAGAAGGATCAGGACGTTTCCCATTTCGGAAAATGGCTCTGCCGAGAACGGACAGGAGCAGATGTTCCGTCTCTGGGAAAGTACTGATCCCCAGGGCTGTTGTGCCTGTGAGTAGGCTGCCCAGGGAAGGTGAAGACCAGCAACAGCTTTCAGGGCTGGCCCCTTCCTTGTGGGAGAAGGAGCCGGACGTTTCCCATTTCGGAAAAATGTGTCTGCGAGAACGGCCACAATTGGATGTTCCGTCTCTGGGAAAGCACTGATCCCCAGGGCTGTTGTGCCTGTGAGTAGGCTGCCCAGGGAAGGTGAAGACCAGCAACAGCTTTCAGGGCTGGCCCCTTCCTTGTGGGAGAAGGATCCGGATGTTTCCCATTTTGGAAAATGGCTCTGCCGAGAACGGACACGAGCAGATGTTCCGTCTCTGGGAAAGCACAGATCCCCAGGGCTGTTGTGCCTGTGACTAGGCTGCCCAGGGAAGGTGAAGACCAGCAACAGCTTTCAGGGCTGGCCCCTTCCTTGTGGGAGAAGGATCCGGACGTTTCCCATTTCGGAAAAATGGCTCTGCGAGAATGGCCACAATTGGATGTTCCGTCTCTGGGAAAGCACTGATCCCCAGGGCTGTTGTGCCTGTGAGTAGGCTCCCCAGGGAAGGTGAAGACCAGCAACAGCTTTCAGGGCTGGCCCCTTCCTTGTGGGAGAAGGAGCCGGACGTTTCCCTTTTCGGAAATAAGCTCTGCCGAGAACGGACACGAGCAGATGTTCCGTCTCTGGGAAAGCACTGATCTCCAGGGCTGTTGTGCCTGTGAGTAGGCTGCCCAGGGAAGGTGAAGACCAGCAACAGCTTTCAGGGCTGGCCCCTTCCTTGTGGGAGAAGGAGCCGGACGTTTCCCATTTTGGAAAATGGGACTGCCGAGAACGGGTACGATGAGATGTTCCGTCTCTGGGAAAGCACTGATCCCCAGGGCTGTTGTGCCTGTGACTAGGTTTCCAAGGGAAGGTGAAGAGCAGCAACAGCTTTCAGGGCTGGCACCTTCCTTGTGGGAGTAGGATCCGGACGTTTCCCATTTCGGAAAATGGCTCTGCCGAGAACGGGTACGATGAGATGTTCCGTCTCTGGGAAAGCACAGATCCCCAGGGCTGTTGTGCCTGTGACTAGGCTGCCCAGGGAAGGTGAAGACCAGCAACAGCTTTCAGGGCTGGCCCCTTCCTTGTGGGAGAAGGATCCGGATGTTTCCCATTTTGGAAAATGGCTCTGCCGAGAACGGACACGAGCAGATGTTCCGTCTCTGGGAAAGCACAGATCCCCAGGGCTGTTGTGCCTGTGACTAGGCTGCCCAGGGAAGGTGAAGACCAGCAACAGCTTTCAGGGCTGGCCCCTTCCTTGTGGGAGAAGGATCCGGACGTTTCCCATTTCGGAAAAATGGCTCTGCGAGAATGGCCACAATTGGATGTTCCGTCTCTGGGAAAGCACTGATCCCCAGGGCTGTTGTGCCTGTGAGTAGGCTGCCCAGGGAAGGTGAAGACCAGCAACAGCTTTCAGGGCTGGCCCCTTCCTTGTGGGAGAAGGAGCCGGACGTTTCCCTTTTCGGAAATAAGCTCTGCCGAGAACGGACACGAGCAGATGTTCCGTCTCTGGGAAAGCACTGATCTCCAGGGCTGTTGTGCCTGTGAGTAGGCTGCCGAGGGAAGGTGAAGACCAGCAACAGCTTTCAGGGCTGGCCCCTTCCTTGTGGGAGAAGGAGCCGGACGTTTCCCATTTTGGAAAATGGGACTGCCGAGAACGGGTACGATGAGATGTTCCGTCTCTGGGAAAGCACTGATCCCCAGGGCTGTTGTGCCTGTGACTAGGTTTCCAAGGGAAGGTGAAGACCAGCAACAGCTTTCAGGGCTGGCACCTTCCTTGTGGGAGTAGGATCCGGACGTTTCCCATTTCGGAAAATGGCTCTGCCGAGAACGGGTACGATGAGATGTTCCGTCTCTGGGAAAGCACAGATCCCCAGGGCTGTTGTGCCTGTGACTAGGCTGCCCAGGGAAGGTGAAGACCAGCAACAGCTTTCAGGGCTGGCCCCTTCCTTGTGGGAGAAGGAGCCGGACGTTTCCCATTTCGGAAAAATGGGTCTGCGAGAACGGCCACAATTGGATGTTCCGTCTCTGGGAAAGCACTGATCCCCAGGGCTGTTGTGCCTGTGAGTAGGCTGCCCAGGGAAGGTGAAGACCAGCAACAGCTCTCAGGGCTGGCCCCTTCCTTGTGGGAGAAGGATCCGGACATTTCCCATTTTGGAAAATGGCTCTGCCGAGAACGGGCACAATGAGATGTTCCGTCTCTGGGAAAGCACTGATCCCCAGGGCTGTTGTGCCTGTGACTAGGCTGCCCAGGGAAGGTGAAGACCAGCAACAGCTTTCAGGGCTGGCCCCTTCCTTGTGGGAGAAGGAGCCGGACGTTTCCCATTTTGGAAAATGGCTCTGCCGAGAACGGACACAATGAGAGGTTCCATCTCTGGGAAAGCACAGATCCCCAGGGCTGTTGTGCCTGTGAATAGGCTGCCCAGGGAAGGTGAAGACCAGCAACAGCTTTCAGGGCTGGCCCCTTCCTTGTGGGAGAAGGATCAGGACGTTTCCCATTTCGGAAAATGGCTCTGCCGAGAACGGGCACAATGAGATGTTCCGTCTCTGGGAAAGCACTGATCCCCAGGGCTGTTGTGCCTGTGAGTAGGCTGCCCAGGGAAGGTGAAGACCAGCAACAGCTTTCAGGGCTGGCACCTTCCTTGTGGGAGAAGGAGCCGGACGTTTCCCATTTCGGAAAAATGGCTCTGCGAGAACGGCCACAATTGGATGTTCCGTCTCTGGGAAAGCACAGATCCCCAGGGCTGTTGTGTCTGTGAGTAGGCTGCCCAGGGAAGGTGAAGACCAACAACAGCTCTCAGGGCTGGCACCTTCCTTGTGGGAGAAGGATCCGGACTGTTTCCCATTTCGGAAATAAGCTCTGCCGAGAACGGGCACAATGAGATGTTCCGTCTCTGGGGAAAGCACAGATCCCCAGGGGCTGTTGTGTCTGTGAGTAGGCTGCCCAGGGAAGGTGAAGACCAACAACAGCTCTCAGGGGCTGGCACCTTCCTTGTGGGTGAAGGAGCCGGACGTTTCCCATTTCGGAAAATGGCTCTGCCGAGAACGGGTATGAAGAGGTGTTCCGTGTCTGGAAAGCACTGATCCCCAGGGCTGTTGTGCCTGTGAGTAGGCTGCCCAGGGAAGGTGAAGACCAGCAACAGCTTTCAGGGCTGGCCCCTTCCTTGTGGGAGAAGGATCAGGACGTTTCCCTTTTCGGAAAAAGGCTCTGCCGAGAACGGACACGAGCAGATGTTCCGTCTCTGGGAAAGCACTGATCTCCAGGGCTGTTGTGCCTGTGAGTAGGCTGCCGAGGGAAGGTGAAGACCAGCAACAGCTTTCAGGGCTGGCCCCTTCCTTGTGGGAGAAGGATCAGGACGTTTCCCATTTCGGAAAATGGCTCTGCCGAGAACGGACAGGAGCAGATGTTCCGTCTCTGGGAAAGCACTGATCCCCAGGGCTGTTGTGCCTGTGAGTAGGCTGCCCAGGGAAGGTGAAGACCAGCAACAGCTTTCAGGGCTGGCACCTTCCTTGTGGGAGAAGGATCAGGACGTTTCCCATTTCGGAAAAATGGCTCTGCGAGAACGGCCACAATTGGATGTTCCGTCTCTGGGAAAGCACAGATCCCCAGGGCTGTTGTGTCTGTGAGTAGGCTGCCCAGGGAAGGTGAACACCAGCAACAGCTTTCAGGTCTGGCCCCTTCCTTGTGGGAGAAAGAGCCGGACATTTCCCATTTCGGAAAATGGCTCTGCCGAGAACGGCCACAAAGAGATGTTCCGTGTCTGGGAAAGCACTGATCCCCAGGGCTGTTGTGCCTCTGTCTAGGCTGCCAAGGGAAGGTGAAGACCAGCAACAGCTTTCAGGGCTGGCCCCTTCCTTGTGGGAGAAGGAGCCGGACGTTTCCCATTTCGGAAAAATGGCTCTGCCGAGAACGGCCGCGAGGAGATGTTCCGTCTCTGGGAAAGCACTGATCTCCAGGGCTGTTGTGCCTGTGAGTAGGCTGCCCAGGGAAGGTGAAGCCCAGCAACAGCTTTGAGGGCTGGCACCTTCCTTGTGGGAGAAGGAGCCGGACGTTTCCCATTTCGGAAAAATGGCTCTGCGACAACGGCCACAATTGGATGTTCCGTCTCTGGGAAAGCACTGATCCCCAGGGCTGTTGTGCCTGTGAATAGGCTGCCCAGGGAAGGTGAAGAGCAGCAGCAGCTTTCAGGGCTGGCCCCTTCCTTGTGGGAGCAGGAGCCGGACGTTTCCCTTTTCGGAAATAAGCTCTGCCGAGAACGGACACGAGCAGATGTTCCGTCTTTGGGAAAGCACTGATCTCCAGGGCTGTTGTGCCTGTGAGTAGGCTGCCGAGGGAAGGTGAAGACCAGCAACAGCTTTCAGGGCTGGCCCCTTCCTTGTGGGAGAAGCATCCGGACGTTTCCCATTTTGGAAAATGGGACTGCCGAGAACGGACACGAGCAGATGTTCCGTCTCTGGGAAAGCACTGATCCCCAGGGCTGTTGTGCCTGTGACTAGGCTGCCCAGGGAAGGTGAAGAGCAGCAACAGCTTTCAGGGCTGGCCCCTTCCTTGTGGGAGAAGGAGCCGGACTTTTCCCATTTCGGAAAAATGGCTCTGCGAGAACGGACACGAGCAGATGTTCCCTCTCTGGGAAAGCACGGATCCCCAGGGCTGTTGTGCCTGTGAGTAGGCTGCCCAGGGAAGGTGAAGCCCAGCAACAGCTTTGAGGGCTGGCACCTTCCTTGTGGGAGAAGGAGCCGGACGTTTCCCATTTCGGAAAAATGGCTCTGCCGAGAACGGGCACGATGAGATGTTCCGTCTCTGGGAAAGCACTGATCCCCAGGGCTGTTGTGCCTGTGACTAGGCTGCCCAGGGAAGGTGAAGACCAGCAACAGCTTTCAGGGCTGGCACCTTCCTTGTGGGAGAAGGAGCCGGACGTTTCCCATTTCGGAAAAATGTGTCTGCGAGAACGGCCAGAATTGGATGTTCCGTCTCTGGGAAAGCACTGATCCCCAGGGCTGTTGTGCCTGTGAGTAGGCTGCCCAGGGAAGGTGAAGACCAGCAACAGCTTTCAGGGCTGGCCCCTTCCTTGTGGGAGAAGGATCCGGATGTTTCCCATTTTGGAAAATGGCTCTGCCGAGAACGGGCACGAGCAGATGTTCCGTCTCTGGGAAAGCACAGATCCCCAGGGCTGTTGTGCCTGTGACTAGGCTGCCCAGGGAAGGTGAAGACCAGCAACAGCTTTCAGGGCTGGCCCCTTCCTTGTGGGAGAAGGATCCGGACGTTTCCCATTTCGGAAAAATGGCTCTGCGAGAATGGCCACAATTGGATGTTCCGTCTCTGGGAAAGCACTGATCCCCAGGGCTGTTGTGCCTGTGAGTAGGCTGCCCAGGGAAGGTGAAGACCAGCAACAGCTTTCAGGGCTGGCCCCTTCCTTGTGGGAGAAGGAGCCGGACGTTTCCCTTTTCGGAAATAAGCTCTGCCGAGAACGGACACGAGCAGATGTTCCGTCTCTGGGAAAGCACTGATCTCCAGGGCTGTTGTGCCTGTGAGTAGGCTGCCGAGGGAAGGTGAAGACCAGCAACAGCTTTCAGGGCTGGCCCCTTCCTTGTGGGAGAAGGAGCCGGACGTTTCCCATTTTGGAAAATGGGACTGCCGAGAACGGGTACGATGAGATGTTCCGTCTCTGGGAAAGCACTGATCCCCAGGGCTGTTGTGCCTGTGACTAGGTTTCCAAGGGAAGGTGAAGACCAGCAACAGCTTTCAGGGCTGGCACCTTCCTTGTGGGAGTAGGATCCGGACGTTTCCCATTTCGGAAAATGGCTCTGCCGAGAACGGGTACGATGAGATGTTCCGTCTCTGGGAAAGCACAGATCCCCAGGGCTGTTGTGCCTGTGACTAGGCTGCCCAGGGAAGGTGAAGACCAGCAACAGCTTTCAGGGCTGGCCCCTTCCTTGTGGGAGAAGGAGCCGGACGTTTCCCATTTCAGAAAAATGGGTCTGCGAGAACGGCCACAATTGGATGTTCCGTCTCTGGGAAAGCACTGATCCCCAGGGCTGTTGTGCCTGTGAGTAGGCTGCCCAGGGAAGGTGAAGACCAGCAACAGCTCTCAGGGCTGGCCACTTCCTTGTGGGAGAAGGATCCGGACATTTCCCATTTTGGAAAATGGCTCTGCCGAGAACGGGCACAATGAGATGTTCCGTCTCTGGGAAAGCACTGATCCCCAGGGCTGTTGTGCCTGTGACTAGGCTGCCCAGGGAAGGTGAAGACCAACAACAGCTCTCAGGGCTGGCACCTTCCTTGTGGGAGAAGGAGCCGGACGTTTCCCATTTCGGAAATAAGCTCTGCCGAGAACGGGCACAATGAGATGTTCCGTCTCTGGGAAAGCACAGATCCCCAGGGCTGTTGTGTCTGTGAGTAGGCTGCCCAGGGAAGGTGAAGACCAACAACAGCTCTCAGGGCTGGCACCTTCCTTGTGGGTGAAGGAGCCGGACGTTTCCCATTTCGGAAAATGGCTCTGCCGAGAACGGGTATGAAGAGGTGTTCCGTGTCTGGGAAAGCACTGATCCCCAGGGCTGTTGTGCCTGTGAGTAGGCTGCCCAGGGAAGGTGAAGACCAGCAACAGCTTTCAGGGCTGGCCCCTTCCTTGTGGGAGAAGGATCAGGACGTTTCCCTTTTCGGAAAAAGGCTCTGCCGAGAACGGACACGAGCAGATGTTCCGTCTCTGGGAAAGCACTGATCTCCAGGGCTGTTGTGCCTGTGAGTAGGCTGCCCAGGGAAGGTGAAGACCAGCAACAGCTTTCAGGGCTGGCCCCTTCCTTGTGGGAGAAGGATCAGGACGTTTCCCATTTCGGAAAATGGCTCTGCCGAGAACGGACAGGAGCAGATGTTCCGTCTCTGGGAAAGTACTGATCCCCAGGGCTGTTGTGCCTGTGAGTAGGCTGCCCAGGGAAGGTGAAGACCAGCAACAGCTTTCAGGGCTGGCACCTTCCTTGTGGGAGAAGGATCAGGACGTTTCCCATTTCGGAAAAATGGCTCTGCGAGAACGGCCACAATTGGATGTTCCGTCTCTGGGAAAGCACAGATCCCCAGGGCTGTTGTGTCTGTGAGTAGGCTGCCCAGGGAAGGTGAACACCAGCAACAGCTTTCAGGGCTGGCCCCTTCCTTGTGGGAGAAAGAGCCGGACATTTCCCATTTCGGAAAATGGCTCTGCCGAGAACGGCCACAAAGAGATGTTCCGTGTCTGGGAAAGCACTGATCCCCAGGGCTGTTGTGCCTCTGTCTAGGCTGCCAAGGGAAGGTGAAGACCAGCAACAGCTTTCAGGGCTGGCCCCTTCCTTGTGGGAGAAGGAGCCGGACGTTTCCCATTTCGGAAAAATGGCTCTGCCGAGAACGGCCGCGAGGAGATGTTCCGTCTCTGGGAAAGCACTGATCTCCAGGGCTGTTGTGCCTGTGAGTAGGCTGCCCAGGGAAGGTGAAGCCCAGCAACAGCTTTGAGGGCTGGCACCTTCCTTGTGGGAGAAGGAGCCGGACGTTTCCCATTTCGGAAAAATGGCTCTGCGACAACGGCCACAATTGGATGTTCCGTCTCTGGGAAAGCACTGATCCCCAGGGCTGTTGTGCCTGTGAATAGGCTGCCCAGGGAAGGTGAAGAGCAGCAGCAGCTTTCAGGGCTGGCCCCTTCCTTGTGGGAGAAGGAGCCGGACGTTTCCCATTTTGTAAAATGGGACTGCCGAGAACGGACACGAGCAGATGTTCCGTCTCTGGGAAAGCACTGATCCCCAGGGCTGTTGTGCCTGTGACTAGGCTGCCCAGGGAAGGTGAAGACCAGCACAGCTTTCAGGGCTGGCCCCTTCCTTGTGGGAGAAGGAGCCGGACGTTTCCCATTTTGTAAAATGGGACTGCCGAGAACGGACACGAGCAGATGTTCCGTCTCTGGGAAAGCACTGATCCCCAGGGCTGTTGTGCCTGTGACTAGGCTGCCCAGGGAAGGTGAAGACCAGCAACAGCTTTCAGGGCTGGCCCCTTCCTTGTGGGAGAAGGAGCCGGACGTTTCCCATTTCGGAAAAATGGCTCTGCGAGAACGGCCACAATTGGATGTTCCGTCTCTGGGAAAGCACTGATCCCCAGGGCTGTTGTGCCTGTGAGTAGGCTGCCCAGGGAAGGTGAAGACCAGCAACAGCTTTCAGGGCTGGCCCCTTCCTTGTGGGAGAAGGATCCGGACATTTCCCATTTTGGAAAATGGCTCTGCCGAGAACGGGCACAATGAGATGTTCCGTCTCTGGGAAAGCACTGATCCCCAGGGCTGTTGTGCCTGTGACTAGGCTGCCCAGGGAAGGTGAAGACCAGCACAGCTTTCAGGGCTGGCCCCTTCCTTGTGGGAGAAGGAGCCGGACGTTTCCCATTTCGGAAAATGGCTCTGCCGAGAACGGACACAATGAGAGGTTCCATCTCTGTGAAAGCACAGATCCCCAGGGCTGTTGTGCCTGTGAATAGGCTGCCCAGGGATGGTGAAGACCAGCAACAGCTTTCAGGGCTGGCCCCTTCCTTGTGGGAGAAGGAGCTGGACGTTTCCCATTTCGGAAAATGGCTCTGCCGAGAACGGACAGGAGCAGATGTTCCGTCTCTGGGAAAGCACTGATCCCCAGGGCTGTTGTGCCTGTGAGTAGGCTGCCCAGGGAAGGTGAAGACCAGCAAGAGCTTTCAGGGCTGGCCCCTTCCTTGTGGGAGAAGGAGCCGGACGTTTCCCATTTCGGAAAATGGCTCTGCCGAGAACGGGCACAATGAGATGTTCCGTCTCTGGGAAAGCACTGATCCCCAGGGCTGTTGTGCCTGTGAATAGGTTTCCAAGGGAAGGTGAAGACCAGCAACAGCTTTCAGGGCTGGCCCCTTCCTTGTAGGAGTAGGATCCGGACGTTTCCCATTTTGGAAAATGGCTCTGCCGAGAACGGGTACGATGAGATGTTCCGTCTCTGGGAAAGCACTGATCCCCAGGGCTGTTGTGCCTCTGAATAGGCTGCCCAGGGAACATGAAGACCAGCAACAGCTTTGAGGGCTGGCCCCTTCCTTGTGGGAGAAGGATCCGGATGTTTCCCATTTTGGAAAATGGCTCTGCCGAGAACGGGTATGAAGAGGTGTTCCGTGTCTGGGAAAGCACTGATCTCCAGGGCTGTTGTGCCTGTGAGTAGGCTGCCCAGGGAAGGTGAAGACCAGCAACAGCTTTCAGGGCTGGCCCCTTCCTTGTGGGAGAAGGATCCGGACGTTTCCCATTTCGGAAAAAGGCTCTGCCGAGAACGGACACGAGCAGATGTTCCGTCTCTGGGAAAGCACTGATCTCCAGGGCTGTTGTGCCTGTGAGTAGGCTGCCCAGGGAAGGTGAAGCCCAGCAACAGCTTTGAGGGCTGGCACCTTCCTTGTGGGAGAAGGAGCCGGACGTTTCCCATTTCGGAAAAATGGGTCTGCGAGAACGGCCACAATTGGATGTTCCGTCTCTGGGAAAGCACTGATCCCCAGGGCTGTTGTGCCTGTGAGTAGGCTGCCAAGGGAAGGTGAAGACCAGCAACAGCTTTCAGGGCTGGCCCCTTCCTTGTGGGAGAAGGAGCCGGACGTTTCCCATTTCGGAAAAATGGGTCTGCGAGAACGGCCACAATTGGATGTTCCGTCTCTGGGAAAGCACTGATCCCCAGGGCTGTTGTGCCTGTGAGTAGGCTGCCCAGGGAAGGTGAAGACCAGCAACAGCTTTGAGGGCTGGCCCCTTCCTTGTGGGAGAAGGATCCGGATGTTTCCCATTTTGGAAAATGGCTCTGCCGAGAACGGGCACAATGAGATGTTCCGTCTCTGGGAAAGCACAGATCCCCAGGGCTGTTGTGCCTGTGACTAGGCTGCCCAGGGAAGGTGAAGACCAGCAACAGCTTTCAGGGCTGGCACCTTCCTTGTGGGAGAAGGATACGAACGTTTCCCATTTCGGAAAAATGGCTCTGCGAGAACGGCCACAATTGGATGTTCCGTCTCTGGGAAAGCACTGATCCCCAGGGCTGTTGTGCCTGTGAGTAGGCTGCCCAGGGAAGGTGAAGACCAGCAACAGCTTTCAGGTCTGGCCCCTTCCTTGTGGGAGAAGGAGCCGGACATTTCCCATTTCGGAAAATGGCTCTGCTGAGAATGGCCACAAAGATATGTTCCGTGTCTGGGAAAGCACTGATCCCCAGGGCTGTTGTGCCTGTGTCTAGGCTGCCCAGGGAAGGTGAAGACCAGCAACAGCTTTCAGGGCTGGCCCCTTCCTTGTGGGAGAAGGAGCCGGACGTTTCCCATTTCGGAAAAATGGCTCTGCCGAGAACGGCCGCGAGGAGATGTTCCGTCTCTGGGAAAGCACTGATCTCCAGGGCTGTTGTGCCTGTGAGTAGGCTGCCCAGGGAAGGTGAAGCCCAGCAACAGCTTTGAGGGCTGGCACCTTCCTTGTGGGAGAAGGAGCCGGACGTTTCCCATTTCGGAAAAATGGCTCTGCGACAACGGCCACAATTGGATGTTCCGTCTCTGGGAAAGCACTGATCCCCAGGGCTGTTGTGCCTGTGAATAGGCTGCCCAGGGAAGGTGAAGAGCAGCAGCAGCTTTCAGGGCTGGCCCCTTCCTTGTGGGAGCAGGAGCCGGACGTTTCCCTTTTCGGAAATAAGCTCTGCCGAGAACGGACACGAGCAGATGTTCCGTCTCTGGGAAAGCACTGATCTCCAGGGCTGTTGTGCCTGTGAGTAGGCTGCCGAGGGAAGGTGAAGACCAGCAACAGCTTTCAGGGCTGGCCCCTTCCTTGTGGGAGAAGCATCCGGACGTTTCCCATTTTGGAAAATGGGACTGCCGAGAACGGACACGAGCAGATGTTCCGTCTCTGGGAAAGCACTGATCCCCAGGGCTGTTGTGCCTGTGAGTAGGCTGCCCAGGGAAGGTGAAGACCAGCAACAGCTTTGAGGGCTGGCCCCTTCCTTGTGGGCGAAGGAGCCGGACGTTTCCCATTTCGGAAAATTGCTCTGCCGAGAACGGCCACAATGAGATGTTCCATCTCTGGGAAAGCACTGATCCCCAGGGCTGTTGTGCCTGTGAGTAGGCTGCCGAGGGAAGGTGAAGACCAGCAACAGCTTTCAGGGCTGGCCCCTTCCTTGTGGGAGAAGGAGCCGGACGTTTCCCATTTCGGAAAATGGCTGTGCCGAGAACGGACACGAGCAGATGTTCCGTCTCTGGGAAAGCACTGATCCCCAGGGCTGTTGTGCCTGTGACTAGGCTGCCCAGGGAAGGTGAAGACCAGCAACAGCTTTCAGGGCTGGCCCCTTCCTTGTGGGAGAAGGAGCTGGACGTTTCCCATTTCGGAAAAATGGCTCTGCGAGAACGGCCACAATTGGATGTTCCGTCTCTGGGAAAGCACTGATCCCCAGGGCTGTTGTGCCTGTGACTACGCTGCCAAGGGAAGGTGAAGCCCAGCAACAGCTTTGAGGGCTGGCCCCTTCCTTGTGGGAGAAGGATCAGGACGTTTCCCATTTCGGAAAATGGCTCTGCCGAGAACGGACAGGAGCAGATGTTCCGTCTCTGGGAAAGTACTGATCCCCAGGGCTGTTGTGCCTGTGAGTAGGCTGCCCAGGGAAGGTGAAGACCAGCAACAGCTTTCAGGGCTGGCACCTTCCTTGTGGGAGAAGGATCAGGACGTTTCCCATTTCGGAAAAATGGCTCTGCGAGAACGGCCACAATTGGATGTTCCGTCTCTGGGAAAGCACAGATCCCCAGGGCTGTTGTGTCTGTGAGTAGGCTGCCCAGGGAAGGTGAACACCAGCAACAGCTTTCAGGGCTGGCCCCTTCCTTGTGGGAGAAAGAGCCGGACATTTCCCATTTCGGAAAATGGCTCTGCCGAGAACGGCCACAAAGAGATGTTCCGTGTCTGGGAAAGCACTGATCCCCAGGGCTGTTGTGCCTCTGTCTAGGCTGCCAAGGGAAGGTGAAGACCAGCAACAGCTTTCAGGGCTGGCCCCTTCCTTGTGGGAGAAGGAGCCGGACGTTTCCCATTTCGGAAAAATGGCTCTGCCGAGAACGGCCGCGAGGAGATGTTCCGTCTCTGGGAAAGCACTGATCTCCAGGGCTGTTGTGCCTGTGAGTAGGCTGCCCAGGGAAGGTGAAGCCCAGCAACAGCTTTGAGGGCTGGCACCTTCCTTGTGGGAGAAGGAGCCGGACGTTTCCCATTTCGGAAAAATGGCTCTGCGACAACGGCCACAATTGGATGTTCCGTCTCTGGGAAAGCACTGATCCCCAGGGCTGTTGTGCCTGTGAATAGGCTGCCCAGGGAAGGTGAAGAGCAGCAGCAGCTTTCAGGGCTGGCCCCTTCCTTGTGGGAGAAGGAGCCGGACGTTTCCCATTTTGTAAAATGGGACTGCCGAGAACGGACACGAGCAGATGTTCCGTCTCTGGGAAAGCACTGATCCCCAGGGCTGTTGTGCCTGTGACTAGGCTGCCCAGGGAAGGTGAAGACCAGCAACAGCTTTCAGGGCTGGCCCCTTCCTTGTGGGAGAAGGAGCCGGACGTTTCCCATTTTGTAAAATGGGACTGCCGAGAACGGACACGAGCAGATGTTCCGTCTCTGGGAAAGCACTGATCCCCAGGGCTGTTGTGCCTGTGACTAGGCTGCCCAGGGAAGGTGAAGACCAGCAACAGCTTTCAGGGCTGGCACCTTCCTTGTGGGAGAAGGAGCCGGACGTTTCCCATTTCGGAAAAATGGCTCTGCGAGAACGGCCACAATTGGATGTTCCGTCTCTGGGAAAGCACTGATCCCCAGGGCTGTTGTGCCTGTGAGTAGGCTGCCCAGGGAAGGTGAAGACCAGCAACAGCTTTCAGGGCTGGCCCCTTCCTTGTGGGAGAAGGATCCGGACGTTTCCCATTTTGGAAAATGGCTCTGCCGAGAACGGGCACAATGAGATGTTCCGTCTCTGGGAAAGCACTGATCCCCAGGGCTGTTGTGCCTGTGACTAGGCTGCCCAGGGAAGGTGAAGACCAGCACAGCTTTCAGGGCTGGCCCCTTCCTTGTGGGAGAAGGAGCCGGACGTTTCCCATTTCGGAAAATGGCTCTGCCGAGAACGGACACAATGAGAGGTTCCATCTCTGTGAAAGCACAGATCCCCAGGGCTGTTGTGCCTGTGAATAGGCTGCCCAGGGATGGTGAAGACCAGCAACAGCTTTCAGGGCTGGCCCCTTCCTTGTGGGAGAAGGAGCTGGACGTTTCCCATTTCGGAAAATGGCTCTGCCGAGAACGGACAGGAGCAGATGTTCCGTCTCTGGGAAAGCACTGATCCCCAGGGCTGTTGTGCCTGTGAGTAGGCTGCCCAGGGAAGGTGAAGACCAGCAAGAGCTTTCAGGGCTGGCCCCTTCCTTGTGGGAGAAGGAGCCGGACGTTTCCCATTTCGGAAAATGGCTCTGCCGAGAAAGGGCACAATGAGATGTTCCGTCTCTGGGAAAGCACTGATCCCCAGGGCTGTTGTGCCTGTGAATAGGTTTCCAAGGGAAGGTGAAGACCAGCAACAGCTTTCAGGGCTGGCCCCTTCCTTGTAGGAGTAGGATCCGGACGTTTCCCATTTTGGAAAATGGCTCTGCCGAGAACGGGTACGATGAGATGTTCCGTCTCTGGGAAAGCACTGATCCCCAGGGCTGTTGTGCCTCTGAATAGGCTGCCCAGGGAACGTGAAGACCAGCAACATCTTTGAGGGCTGGCCCCTTCCTTGTGGGAGAAGGATCCGGATGTTTCCCATTTTGGAAAATGGCTCTGCCGAGAACGGGTATGAAGAGGTGTTCCGTGTCTGGGAAAGCACTGATCTCCAGGGCTGTTGTGCCTGTGAGTAGGCTGCCCAGGGAAGGTGAAGACCAGCAACAGCTTTCAGGGCTGGCCCCTTCCTTGTGGGAGAAGGAGCCGGACGTTTCCCATTTCGGAAAAAGGCTCTGCCGAGAACGGACACGAGCAGATGTTCCGTCTCTGGGAAAGCACTGATCTCCAGGGCTGTTGTGCCTGTGAGTAGGCTGCCCAGGGAAGGTGAAGCCCAGCAACAGCTTTGAGGGCTGGCACCTTCCTTGTGGGAGAAGGAGCCGGACGTTTCCCATTTCGGAAAAATGGGTCTGCGAGAACGGCCACAATTGGATGTTCCGTCTCTGGGAAAGCACTGATCCCCAGGGCTGTTGTGCCTGTGAGTAGGCTGCCAAGGGAAGGTGAAGACCAGCAACAGCTTTCAGGGCTGGCCCCTTCCTTGTGGGAGAAGGAGCCGGACGTTTCCCATTTCGGAAAAATGGGTCTGCGAGAACGGCCACAATTGGATGTTCCGTCTCTGGGAAAGCACTGATCCCCAGGGCTGTTGTGCCTGTGAGTAGGCTGCCCAGGGAAGGTGAAGACCAGCAACAGCTTTGAGGGCTGGCCCCTTCCTTGTGGGAGAAGGATCCGGATGTTTCCCATTTTGGAAAATGGCTCTGCCGAGAACGGGCACAATGAGATGTTCCGTCTCTGGGAAAGCACAGATCCCCAGGGCTGTTGTGCCTGTGACTAGGCTGCCCAGGGAAGGTGAAGACCAGCAACAGCTTTCAGGGCTGGCACCTTCCTTGTGGGAGAAGGAGCCGGACGTTTCCCATTTCGGAAAAATGGCTCTGCGAGAACGGCCACAATTGGATGTTCCGTCTCTGGGAAAGCACTGATCCCCAGGGCTGTTGTGCCTGTGAGTAGGCTGCCCAGGGAAGGTGAAGACCAGCAACAGCTTTCAGGTCTGGCCCCTTCCTTGTGGGAGAAGGAGCCGGACATTTCCCATTTCGGAAAATGGCTCTGCCGAGAATGGCCACAAAGAGATGTTCCGTGTCTGGGAAAGCACTGATCCCCAGGGCTGTTGTGCCTGTGTCTAGGCTGCCCAGGGAAGGTGAAGACCAGCAACAGCTTTCAGGGCTGGCCCCTTCCTTGTGGGAGAAGGAGCCGGACGTTTCCCATTTCGGAAAAATGGCTCTGCCGAGAACGGCCGCGAGGAGATGTTCCGTCTCTGGGAAAGCACTGATCTCCAGGGCTGTTGTGCCTGTGAGTAGGCTGCCCAGGGAAGGTGAAGCCCAGCAACAGCTTTGAGGGCTGGCACCTTCCTTGTGGGAGAAGGAGCCGGACGTTTCCCATTTCGGAAAAATGGCTCTGCGACAACGGCCACAATTGGATGTTCCGTCTCTGGGAAAGCACTGATCCCCAGGGCTGTTGTGCCTGTGAATAGGCTGCCCAGGGAAGGTGAAGAGCAGCAGCAGCTTTCAGGGCTGGCCCCTTCCTTGTGGGAGCAGGAGCCGGACGTTTCCCTTTTCGGAAATAAGCTCTGCCGAGAACGGACACGAGCAGATGTTCCGTCTCTGGGAAAGCACTGATCTCCAGGGCTGTTGTGCCTGTGAGTAGGCTGCCCAGGGAAGGTGAAGACCAGCAACAGCTTTCAGGGCTGGCCCCTTCCTTGTGGGAGAAGCATCCGGACGTTTCCCATTTTGGAAAATGGGACTGCCGAGAACGGACACGAGCAGATGTTCCGTCTCTGGGAAAGCACTGATCCCCAGGGCTGTTGTGCCTGTGAGTAGGCTGCCCAGGGAAGGTGAAGCCCAGCAACAGCTTTGAGGGCTGGCCCCTTCCTTGTGGGAGAAGGAGCCGGACGTTTCCCATTTCGGAAAAATGGGTCTGCGAGAACGGCCACAATTGGATGTTCCGTCTCTGGGAAAGCACTGATCCCCAGGGCTGTTGTGCCTGTGAGTAGGCTGCCCAGGGAAGGTGAAGACCAGCAACAGCTTTCAGGGCTGGCCCCTTCCTTGTGGGAGAAGGATCCGGAAATTTCCCATTTTGGAAAATGGCTCTGCCGAGAACGGGCACAATGAGATGTTTCATCTCTGGGAAAGCACTGATCCCCAGGGCTGTTGTGCCTGTGACTAGGCTGCCCAGGGAAGGTGAAGACCAGCAACAGCTTTCAGGGCTGGCCCCTTCCTTGTGGGAGAAGGAGCCGGACGTTTCCCATTTCGGAAAATGGCTCTGCCGAGAACGGACACAATGAGAGGTTCCATCTCTGGGAAAGCACAGATCCCCAGGGCTGTTGTGCCTGTGAATAGGCTGCCCAGGGATGGTGAAGACCAGCAACAGCTTTCAGGGCTGGCCCCTTCCTTGTGGGAGAAGGAGCTGGACGTTTCCCATTTCGGAAAATGGCTCTGCCGAGAACGGACAGGAGCAGATGTTCCGTCTCTGGGAAAGCACTGATCCCCAGGGCTGTTGTGCCTGTGAGTAGGCTGCCCAGGGAAGGTGAAGACCAGCAACAGCTTTCAGGGCTGGCACCTTCCTTGTGGGAGAAGGAGCCGGACGTGTCCCATTTCGGAAAAATGGCTCTGCGACAACGGCCACAATTGGATGTTCCGTCTCTGGGAAAGCACAGATCCCCAGGGCTGTTGTGTCTGTGAGTAGGCTGCCCAGGGAAGGTGAAGACCAGCAACAGCTTTCAGGGCTGGCACCTTCCTTGTGGGAGAAGGAGCCGGACGTTTCCCATTTCGGAAATAAGCTCTGCCGAGAACGGGCACAATGAGATGTTCCGTCTCTGGGAAAGCACTGATCCCCAGGGCTGTTGTGCCTGTGAGTAGGCTGCCCAGGGAAGGTGAAGACCAGCAACAGCTTTGAGGGCTGGCCCCTTCCTTGTGGGAGAAGGAGCCGGATGTTTCCCATTTCGGAAAATGGCTCTGCCGAGAACGGGTATGAAGAGGTGTTCCGTGTCTGGGAAAGCACTGATCCCCAGGGCTGTTGTGCCTGTGAGTAGGCTGCCCAGGGAAGGTGAAGACCAGCAACAGCTTTCAGGGCTGGCCCCTTCCTTGTGGGAGAAGGAGCCGGACGTTTCCCATTTCGGAAAAATGGCTCTGCGAGAACGGACACGAGCAGATGTTCCGTCTCTGGGAAAGCACAGATCCCCAGTGCTGTTGTGCCTGTGACTAGGCTGCCCAGGGAAGGTGAAGACCAGCAACAGCTTTCAGGGCTGGCACCTTCCTTGTGGGAGAAGGAGCCGGACATTTCCCTTTTCGGAAAAATGGGTCTTCGAGAACGGCCACAATTGGATGTTCCGTCTCTGGGAAAGCACAGATCCCCAGGGCTGTTGTGCCTGTGAGTAGGCTGCCCAGGGAAGGTGAAGACCAGCAACAGCTTTGAGGGCTGGCACCTTCCTTGTGGGAGAAGGAGCCGGACGTTTCCCATTTCGGAAAAATGGGTCTGTGAGAACGGCCACAACTGGATGTTCCGTCTCTGGGAAAGCACTGATCCCCAGGGCTGTTGTGCCTGTGACTAGGCTGCCCAGGGAAGGTGAAGACCAGCAACAGCTTTCAGGTCTGGCCCCTTCCTTGTGGGAGAAGGAGCCAGACGTTTCCCATTTCGGAAAAATGGGTCTGCGAGAACGGCCACAATTGGATGTTCCGTCTCTGGGAAAGCACTGATCCCCAGGGCTGTTGTGCCTGTGAGTAGGCTGCCCAGGGAAGGTGAAGACCAGCAACAGCTTTCAGGGCTGGCCCCTTCCTTGTGGGAGAAGGATCCGGATGTTTCCCATTTTGGAAAATGGCTCTGCCGAGAACGGGCACAATGAGATGTTCCGTCTCTGGGAAAGCACAGATCCCCAGGGCTGTTGTGCCTGTGACTAGGCTGCCCAGGGAAGGTGAAGACCAGCAACAGCTTTCAGGGCTGGCCCCTTCCTTGTGGGAGAAGGATCCGGACGTTTCCCATTTCGGAAAAATGGCTCTGCGAGAATGGCCACAATTGGATGTTCCGTCTCTGGGAAAGCACTGATCCCCAGGGCTGTTGTGCCTGTGAGTAGGCTGCCCAGGGAAGGTGAAGACCAGCAACAGCTTTCAGGTCTGGCCCCTTCCTTGCGGGAGAAGGAGCCGGACGTTTCCCTTTTCGAAAAAATTGCTCTGCCGAGAACGTGCACGAGCAGATGTTCCGTCTCTGGGAAAGCACTGATCCCCAGGGCTGTTGTGCCTGTGAATTGGTTTCCAAGGGAAGGTGAAGACCAGCAACAGCTTTGAGGGCTGGCCCCTTCCTTGTGGGAGCAGGAGCCGGACGTTTCCCTTTTCGGAAAAATTGCTCTGCCGAGAACGGACACGAGCAGATGTTCCGTCTCTGGGAAAGCACTGATCCCCAGGGCTGTTGTGCCTGTGAGTAGGCTGCCCAGGGAAGGTGAAGACCAGCAACAGCTTTCAGGGCTGGCCCCTTCCTTGTGGGAGAAGGAGCCGGACGTTTCCCATTTCGGAAAATGGCTCTGCCGAGAACGGCCACAAAGAGATGTTCCGTGTCTGGGAAAGCACTGATCCCCAGGGCTGTTGTGTCTGTGAGTAGGCTGCCCAGGGAAGGTGAAGACCAGCAACAGCTTTCAGGGCTGGCCCCTTCCTTGTGGGAGAAGGAGCCGGACGTTTCCCATTTTGGAAAAATTGCTCTGCCGAGAACGGCCGCGAGGAGATGTTCCGACTCTGGGAAAGCACTGATCTCCAGGGCTGTTGTGCCTGTGAGTAGGCTGCCCAGGGAAGGTGAAGACCAGCAACAGCTTTCAGGGCTGGCACCTTCCTTGTGGGAGAAGGAGCCGGACGTTTCCCTTTTCGGAAAAATGGCTCTGTGACAACGGCCACAATTGGATGTTCCGTCTCTGGGAAAGCACTGATCCCCAGGGCTGTTGTGCCTGTGAATAGGCTGCCCAGGGAATGTGAAGACCAGCAACAGCTTTCAGGGCTGGTACCTTCCTTGTGGGAGAAGGATCCGGACGTTTCCCATTTTGGAAAAAGGCTGTGCCGAGAACGGGTACGATGAGATGTTCCGTCTCTGGGAAAGCACAGATCCCCAGGGCTGTTGTGCCTGTGAATAGGCTGCCCAGGGAAGGTGAAGACCAGCAACAGCTTTCAGGGCTGGCCCCTTCCTTGTGGGAGAAGGAGCCGGACGTTTCCCATTTCGGAAAAATGGGTCTGCGAGAACGGACACGAGCAGATGTTCCGTCTCTGGGAAAGCACGGATCCCCAGGGCTGTTGTGCCTGTGAGTAGGCTGCCCAGGGAAGGTGAAGCCCAGCAACAGCTTTCAGGGCTGGCACCTTCCTTGTGGGAGAAGGAGCCGGACGTTTCCCATTTCGGAAAAATGGCTCTGCCGAGAACGGGCACGATGAGATGTTCCGTCTCTGGGAAAGCACTGATCCCCAGGGCTGTTGTGCCTGTGACTAGGCTGCCCAGGGAAGGTGAAGACCAGCAACAGCTTTCAGGGCTGGCCCCTTCCTTGTGGGAGAAGGAGCCGGACGTTTCCCATTTCGGAAAAATGTGTCTGCGAGAACGGCCACAATTGGATGTTCCGTCTCTGGGAAAGCACTGATACCCAGGGCTGTTGTGCCTGTGACTAGGCTGCCCAGGGAAGGTGAAGACCAGCAACAGCTTTCAGGGCTGGCACCTTCCTTGTGGGAGAAGGAGCCGGACGTTTCCCATTTCGGAAAAATGGCTCTGCGAGAATGGCCACAATTGGATGTTCCGTCTCTGGGAAAGCACTGATCCCCAGGGCTGTTGTGCCTGTGAGTAGGCTGCCCAGGGAAGGTGAAGACCAGCAACAGCTTTCAGGTCTGGCCCCTTCCTTGTGGGAGAAGGAGCCGGACGTTTCCCTTTTCGAAAAAATTGCTCTGCCGAGAACGGACACGAGCAGATGTTCCGTCTCTGGGAAAGCACAGATCCCCAGGGCTGTTGTGCCTGTGAGTAGGCTGCCCAGGGAAGGTGAAGAGCAGCAGCAGCTTTCAGGGCTGGCCCCTTCCTTGTGGGAGAAGGAGCCGGACGTTTCCCTTTTCGGAAATAAGCTCTGCCGAGAACGGACACGAGCAGATGTTCCGTCTCTGGGAAAGCACTGATCTCCAGGGCTGTTGTGCCTGTGAGTAGGCTGCCGAGGGAAGGTGAAGACCAGCAACAGCTTTCAGGGCTGGCCCCTTCCTTGTGGGAGAAGGAGCCGGACGTTTCCCATTTTGGAAAATGGGACTGCCGAGAACGGGTACGATGAGATGTTCCGTCTCTGGGAAAGCACTGATCCCCAGGGCTGTTGTGCCTGTGACTAGGTTTCCAAGGGAAGGTGAAGACCAGCAACAGCTTTCAGGGCTGGCCCCTTCCTTGTGGGAGAAGGATCAGGACGTTTCCCTTTTCGGAAAAAGGCTCTGCCGAGAACGGCCACAATGAGATGTTCCGTCTCTGGGAAAGCACTGATCTCCAGGGCTGTTGTGCCTGTGAGTAGGCTGCCCAGGGAAGGTGAAGACCAGCAACAGCTTTGAGGGCTGGCCCCTTCCTTGTGGGAGAAGGATCAGGACGTTTCCCATTTCGGAAAATGGCTCTGCCGAGAACGGACAGGAGCAGATGTTCCGTCTCTGGGAAAGCACTGATCCCCAGGGCTGTTGTGCCTGTGAGTAGGCTGCCCAGGGAAGGTGAAGACCAGCAACAGCTTTCAGGGCTGGCCCCTTCCTTGTGGGAGAAGGATCCGGACGTTTCCCATTTCAGAAAAATGGCTCTGCGAGAACGGCCACAATTGGATGTTCCGTCTCTGGGAAAGCACAGATCCCCAGGGCTGTTGTGTCTGTGAGTAGGCTGCCCAGGGAAGGTGAAGACCAACAACAGCTTTCAGGGCTGGCACCTTCCTTGTGGGAGAAGGATCCGGACGTTTCCCATTTCGGAAATAAGCTCTGCCGAGAACGGGCACAATGAGATGTTCCGTGTCTGGGAAAGCACTGATCCCCAGGGCTGTTGTGCCTGTGAGTAGGCTGCCCAGGGAAGGTGAAGACCAGCAACAGCTTTCAGGGCTGGCCCCTTCCTTGTGGGAGAAGGATCCGGATGTTTCCCATTTTGGAAAATGGCTCTGCCGAGAACGGGCACAATGAGATGTTCCGTCTCTGGGAAAGCACAGATCCCCAGGGCTGTTGTGCCTGTGACTAGGCTGCCAGGGAAGGTGAAGACCAGCAACAGCTTTCAGGGCTGGCCCCTTCCTTGTGGGAGAAGGATCCGGACGTTTCCCATTTCGGAAAAATGGCTCTGCGAGAATGGCCACAATTGGATGTTCCGTCTCTGGGAAAGCACTGATCCCCAGGGCTGTTGTGCCTGTGAATAGGCTGCCCAGGGAAGGTGAAGAGCAGCAGCAGCTTTCAGGGCTGGCCCCTTCCTTGTGGGAGCAGGAGCCGGACGTTTCCCTTTTCGGAAATAAGCTCTGCCGAGAACGGAAACGAGCAGATGTTCCGTCTCTGGGAAAGCACTGATCTCCAGGGCTGTTGTGCCTGTGAGTAGGCTGCCGAGGGAAGGTGAAGACCAGCAACAGCTTTCAGGGCTGGCACCTTCCTTGTGGGAGTAGGATCCGGACGTTTCCCATTTCGGAAAATGGCTCTGCCGAGAACGGGTACGATGAGATGTTCCGTCTCTGGGAAAGCACAGATCCCCAGGGCTGTTGTGCCTGTGACTAGGCTGCCCAGGGAAGGTGAAGACCAGCAACAGCTTTCAGGGCTGGCCCCTTCCTTGTGGGAGAAGGAGCCGGACGTTTCCCATTTCGGAAAAATGGGTCTGCGAGAACGGCCACAATTGGATGTTCCGTCTCTGGGAAAGCACTGATCCCCAGGGCTGTTGTGCCTGTGAGTAGGCTGCCCAGGGAAGGTGAAGACCAGCAACAGCTTTGAGGGCTGGCCCCTTCCTTGTGTGAAGGAGCCGGACAGTTCCCATTTTGGAAAATGGCTCTGCCGAGTACGGGCACAATGAGATGTTCCGTCTCTGGGAAAGCACAGATCCCCAGGGCTGTTGTGCCTGTGACTAGGCTGCCCAGGGAAGGTGAAGACCAGCAACAGCTTTCAGGGCTGGCCCCTTCCTTGTGGGAGAAGGAGCCGGACGTTTCCCATTTCGGAAAATGGCTCTGCCGAGAACGGACACAATGAGAGGATCCATCTCTGGGAAAGCACAGATCCCTAGGGCTGTTGTGCCTGTGTCTAGGCTGCCCAGGGAAGGTGAAGACCAGCAACAGCTTTCAGGGCTGGCACCTTCCTTGTGGGAGAAGGATCCGGACGTTTCCCATTTCGGAAAATGGCTCTGCCGAGAACGGGCACAATGAGATGTTCCGTCTCTGGGAAAGCACTGATCCCCAGGGCTGTTGTGCCTGTGAGTAGGCTGCCCAGGGAAGGTGAAGACCAGCAACAGCTTTCAGGGCTGGCACCTTCCTTGTGGGAGAAGGATCAGGACGTTTCCCATTTCGGAAAATGGCTCTGCCGAGAACGGGCACAATGAGATGTTCCGTCTCTGGGAAAGCACTGATCCCCAGGGCTGTTGTGCCTGTGAGTAGGCTGCCCAGGGAAGGTGAAGACCAGCAACAGCTTTCAGGGCTGGCCCCTTCCTTGTGGGAGAAGGATCCGGACGTTTCCCATTTCGGAAAAATGGCTCTGCGAGAACGGCCACAATTGGATGTTCCGTCTCTGGGAAAGCACAGATTCCCAGGGCTGTTGTGCCTGTGACTAGGCTGCCCAGGGAAGGTGAAGACCAACAACAGCTCTCAGGGCTGGCACCTTCCTTGTGGGAGAAGGATCCGGACGTTTCCCATTTCGGAAATACGCTCTGCCGAGAACGGGCACAATGAGATGTTACGTCTCTGGGAAAGCACAGATCCCCAGGGCTGTTGTGTCTGTGAGTAGGCTGCCCAGGGAAGGTGAAGACCAACAACAGCTCTCAGGGCTGGCACCTTCCTTGTGGGAGAAGGATCAGGACGTTTCCCTTTTCGGAAAAAGGCTCTGCCGAGAACGGACACGAGCAGATGTTCCGTCTCTGGGAAAGCACTGATCTCCAGGGCTGTTGTGCCTGTGAGTAGGCTGCCCAGGGAAGGTGAAGACCAGCAACAGCTTTCAGGGCTGGCCCCTTCCTTGTGGGAGAAGGATCAGGACGTTTCCCATTTCGGAAAATGGCTCTGCCGAGAACGGACAGGAGCAGATGTTCCGTCTCTGGGAAAGCACTGATCCCCAGGGCTGTTGTGCCTGTGAGTAGGCTGCCCAGGGAAGGTGAAGACCAGCAACAGCTTTCAGGGCTGGCACCTTCCTTGTGGGAGAAGGAGCCGGACGTTTCCCATTTCGGAAAAATGGCTCTGCGAGAACGGCCACAATTGGATGTTCCGTCTCTGGGAAAGCACTGATCCCCAGGGCTGTTGTGCCTGTGAGTAGGCTGCCCAGGGAAGGTGAAGACCAACAACAGCTTTCAGGGCTGGCACCTTCCTTGTGGGAGAAGGATCCGGACGTTTCCCATTTCGGAAATAAGCTCTGCCGAGAACGGGCACAATGAGATGTTCCGTGTCTGGGAAAGCACTGATCCCCAGGGCTGTTGTGCCTGTGAGTAGGCTGCCCAGGGAAGGTGAAGACCAGCAACAGCTTTCAGGGCTGGCCCCTTCCTTGTGGGAGAAGGATCCGGATGTTTCCCATTTTGGAAAATGGCTCTGCCGAGAACGGGCACAATGAGATGTTCCGTCTCTGGGAAAGCACAGATCCCCAGGGCTGTTGTGCCTGTGACTAGGCTGCCAGGGAAGGTGAAGACCAGCAACAGCTTTCAGGGCTGGCCCCTTCCTTGTGGGAGAAGGATCCGGACGTTTCCCTTTTCGGAAAAATGGGTCTGCGAGAATGGCCACAATTGGATGTTCCGTCTCTGGGAAAGCACTGATCCCCAGGGCTGTTGTGCCTGTGACTAGGCTGCCCAGGGAAGGTGAAGACCAGCAACAGCTTTCAGGGCTGGCCCCTTCCTTGTGGGAGAAGGAGCCGGATGTTTCCCTTTTCGAAAAAATTGCTCTGCCGAGAACGGACAAGAGCAGATGTTCCGTCTCTGGGAAAGCACTGATCTCCAGGGCTGTTGTGCCTGTGAGTAGGCTGCCGAGGGAAGGTGAAGACCAGCAACAGCTTTCAGGGCTGGCCCCTTCCTTGTGGGAGAAGGAGCCGGACGTTTCCCATTTTGGAAAATGGGACTGCCGAGAACGGGTACGATGAGATGTTCCGTCTCTGGGAAAGCACTGATACCCAGGGCTGTTGTGCCTGTGACTAGGTTTCCAAGGGAAGGTGAAGACCAGCAACAGCTTTCAGGGCTGGCACCTTCCTTGTGGGAGTAGGATCCGGACGTTTCCCATTTCGGAAAATGGCTCTGCCGAGAACGGGTACGATGAGATGTTCCGTCTCTGGGAAAGCACAGATCCCCAGGGCTGTTGTGCCTGTGACTAGGCTGCCCAGGGAAGGTGAAGACCAGCAACAGCTTTCAGGGCTGGCCCCTTCCTTGTGGGAGAAGGAGCCGGACGTTTCCCATTTCGGAAAAATGGGTCTGCGAGAACGGCCACAATTGGATGTTCCGTCTCTGGGAAAGCACTGATCCCCAGGGCTGTTGTGCCTGTGAGTAGGCTGCCCAGGGAAGGTGAAGACCAGCAACAGCTTTGAGGGCTGGCCCCTTCCTTGTGGGAGAAGGAGCCGGACATTTCCCATTTTGGAAAATGGCTCTGCCGAGAACGGGCACAATGAGATGTTCCGTCTCTGGGAAAGCACAGATCCCCAGGGCTGTTGTGCCTGTGACTAGGCTGCCCAGGGAAGGTGAAGTCCAGCAACAGCTTTCAGGGCTGGCCCCTTCCTTGTGGGAGAAGGAGCCGGACGTTTCCCATTTCGGAAAATGGCTCTGCCGAGAACGGACACAATGAGAGGTTCCATCTCTGGGAAAGCACAGATCCCTAGGGCTGTTGTGCCTGTGAGTAGGCTGCCCAGGGAAGGTGAAGACCAGCAACAGCTTTCAGGGCTGGCACCTTCCTTGTGGGAGAAGGAGCCGGACGTTTCCCATTTCGGAAATAAGCTCTGCCGAGAACGGGCACAATGAGATGTTCCGTCTCTGGGAAAGCACAGATCCCCAGGGCTGTTGTGCCTGTGACTAGGCTGCCCAGGGAACGTGAAGACCAGCAACAGCTTTGAGGGCTGGCCCCTTCCTTGTGGGTGAAGGAGCCGGATGTTTCCCATTTCGGAAAATGGCTCTGCCGAGAACGGGTATGAAGAGGTGTTCCGTGTCTGGGAAAGCAATGATCCCCAGGGCTGTTGTGCCTGTGAGTAGGCTGCCCAGGGAAGGTGAAGACCAGCAACAGCTTTCAGGGCTGGCCCCTTCCTTGTGGGAGAAGGATCAGGACGTTTCCCTTTTCGGAAAAAGGCTCTGCCGAGAACGGACACGAGCAGATGTTCCGTCTCTGGGAAAGCACTGATCTCCAGGGCTGTTGTGCCTGTGAGTAGGCTGCCCAGGGAAGGTGAAGACCAGCAACAGCTTTCAGGGCTGGCCCCTTCCTTGTGGGAGAAGGAGCCGGACGTTTCCCATTTCGGAAAAATGGCTCTGCGAGAACGGACACGAGCAGATGTTCCGTCTCTGGGAAAGCACAGATCCCCAGTGCTGTTGTGCCTGTGACTAGGCTGCCCAGGGAAGGTGAAGACCAGCAACAGCTTTCAGGGCTGGCCCCTTCCTTGTGGGAGAAGGATCCGGACGTTTCCCATTTCGGAAAAATGGCTCTGCGAGAATGGCCACAATTGGATGTTCCGTCTCTGGGAAAGCACGGATCCCCAGGGCTGTTGTGCCTGTGAGTAGGCTGCCCAGGGAAGGTGAAGCCCAGCAACAGCTTTGAGGGCTGGCACCTTCCTTGTGGGAGAAGGAGCCGGACGTTTCCCATTTCGGAAAAATGGCTCTGCGACAACGGCCACAATTGGATGTTCCGTCTCTGGGAAAGCACTGATCCCCAGGGCTGTTGTGCCTGTGACTAGGCTGCCCAGGGAAGGTGAAGACCAGCAACAGCTTTCAGGGCTGGCCCCTTCCTTGTGGGAGAAGGAGCCGGACGTTTCCCATTTCGGAAAAATGGGTCTGCGAGAACGGCCACAATTGGATGTTCCGTCTCTGGGAAAGCACTGATCCCCAGGGCTGTTGTGCCTGTGAGTAGGCTGCCCAGGGAAGGTGAAGACCAGCAACAGCTTTCAGGGCTGGCCCCTTCCTTGTGGGAGAAGGATCCGGATGTTTCCCATTTTGGAAAATGGCTCTGCCGAGAACGGGCACAATGAGATGTTCCGTCTCTGGGAAAGCACAGATCCCCAGGGCTGTTGTGCCTGTGACTAGGCTGCCCAGGGAAGGTGAAGACCAGCAACAGCTTTCAGGGCTGGCCCCTTCCTTGTGGGAGAAGGAGCCGGACGTTTCCCTTTTCGAAAAAATTGCTCTGCCGAGAAGGGGCACGAGCAGATGTTCCGTCTCTGGGAAAGCACTGATCCCCAGGGCTGTTGTGCCTGTGAATTGGTTTCCAAGGGAAGGTGAAGACCAGCAACAGCTTTGAGGGCTGGCCCCTTCCTTGTGGGAGCAGGAGCCGGACGTTTCCCATTTCGGAAAAATTGCTCTGCCGAGAACGGGCACGAGGAGATGTTCCGTCTCTGGGAAAGCACAGATCCCCAGGGCTGTTGTGCCTGTGAGTAGGCTGCCCAGGGAAGGTGAAGAGCAGCAGCAGCTTTCAGGGCTGGCCCCTTCCTTGTGGGAGCAGGAGCCGGACGTTTCCCTTTTCGGAAATAAGCTCTGCCGAGAACGGACACGATTGGATGTTCCGTCTCTGGGAAAGCACTGATCCCCAGGGCTGTTGTGCCTGTGAGTAGGCTGCCGAGGGAAGGTGAAGACCAGCAACAGCTTTCAGGGCTGGCCCCTTCCTTGTGGGAGAAGGAGCCGGACGTTTCCCATTTTGGAAAATGGGACTGCCGAGAACGGGTACGATGAGATGTTCCGTCTCTGGGAAAGCACTGATCCCCAGGGCTGTTGTGCCTGTGAGTAGGTTTCCAAGGGAAGGTGAAGACCAGCAACAGCTTTCAGGGCTGGCACCTTCCTTGTGGGAGTAGGATCCGGACGTTTCCCATTTCGGAAAATGGCTCTGCCGAGAACGGGTACGATGAGATGTTCCGTCTCTGGGAAAGCACAGATCCCCAGGGCTGTTGTGCCTGTGACTAGGCTGCCCAGGGAAGGTGAAGACCAGCAACAGCTTTCAGGGCTGGCCCCTTCCTTGTGGGAGAAGGAGCCGGACGTTTCCCATTTCGGAAAAATGGGTCTGCGAGAACGGCCAGAATTGGATGTTCCGTCTCTGGGAAGGCACTGATCCCCAGGGCTGTTGTGTCTGTGAGTAGGCTGCCCAGGGAAGGTGAAGACCAGCAACAGCTTTGAGGGCTGGCCCCTTCCTTGTGGGAGAAGGAGCCGGACATTTCCCATTTTGGAAAATGGCTCTGCCGAGAACGGGCACAATGAGATGTTCCGTCTCTGGGAAAGCACAGATCCCCAGGGCTGTTGTGCCTGTGACTAGGCTGCCCAGGGAAGGTGAAGACCAGCAACAGCTTTCAGGGCTGGCCCCTTCCTTGTGGGAGAAGGATCCGGACGTTTCCCATTTCGGAAAATGGCTCTGCCGAGAACGGACACAATGAGAGGTTCCATCTCTGGGAAAGCACAGATCCCCAGGGCTGTTGTGCCTGTGAATAGGCTGCCCAGGGAAGGTGAAGACCAGCAACAGCTTTCAGGGCTGGCACCTTCCTTGTGGGAGAAGGATCAGGACGTTTCCCATTTCGGAAAATGGCTCTGCCGAGAACGGACAGGAGCAGATGTTCCGTCTCTGGGAAAGCACTGATCCCCAGGGCTGTTGTGCCTCTGACTAGGCTGCCCAGGGAACGTGAAGACCAGCAACAGCTTTGAGGGCTGGCCCCTTCCTTGTGGGTGAAGGAGCCGGATGTTTCCCATTTCGGAAAATGGCTCTGCCGAGAACGGGTATGAAGAGGTGTTCCGTGTCTGGGAAAGCACTGATCCCCAGGGCTGTTGTGCCTGTGAGTAGGCTGCCCAGGGAAGGTGAAGACCAGCAACAGCTTTCAGGGCTGGCCCCTTCCTTGTGGGAGAAGGATCAGGACGTTTCCCTTTTCGGAAAAAGGCTCTGCCGAGAACGGACACGAGCAGATGTTCCGTCTCTGGGAAAGCACTGATCTCCAGGGCTGTTGTGCCTGTGAGTAGGCTGCCCAGGGAAGGTGAAGACCAGCAACAGCTTTCAGGGCTGGCCCCTTCCTTGTGGGAGAAGGAGCCGGACGTTTCCCATTTCGGAAAAATGGCTCTGCGAGAACGGACACGAGCAGATGTTCCGTCTCTGGGAAAGCACAGATCCCCAGTGCTGTTGTGCCTGTGACTAGGCTGCCCAGGGAAGGTGAAGACCAGCAACAGCTTTCAGGGCTGGCCCCTTCCTTGTGGGAGAAGGATCCGGACGTTTCCCATTTCGGAAAAATGGCTCTGCGAGAATGGCCACAATTGGATGTTCCGTCTCTGGGAAAGCACGGATCCCCAGGGCTGTTGTGCCTGTGAGTAGGCTGCCCAGGGAAGGTGAAGCCCAGCAACAGCTTTGAGGGCTGGCACCTTCCTTGTGGGAGAAGGAGCCGGACGTTTCCCATTTCGGAAAAATGGCTCTGCGAGAACGGCCACAATTGGATGTTCCGTCTCTGGGAAAGCACTGATCCCCAGGGCTGTTGTGCCTGTGACTAGGCTGCCCAGGGAAGGTGAAGACCAGCAACAGCTTTCAGGGCTGGCCCCTTCCTTGTGGGAGAAGGAGCCGGACGTTTCCCATTTCGGAAAAATGGGTCTGCGAGAACGGCCACAATTGGATGTTCCGTCTCTGGGAAAGCACTGATCCCCAGGGCTGTTGTGCCTGTGAGTAGGCTGCCCAGGGAAGGTGAAGACCAGCAACAGCTTTCAGGGCTGGCCCCTTCCTTGTGGGAGAAGGATCCGGATGTTTCCCATTTTGGAAAATGGCTCTGCCGAGAACGGGCACAATGAGATGTTCCGTCTCTGGGAAAGCACAGATCCCCAGGGCTGTTGTGCCTGTGACTAGGCTGCCCAGGGAAGGTGAAGACCAGCAACAGCTTTCAGGGCTGGCCCCTTCCTTGTGGGAGAAGGAGCCGGACGTTTCCCTTTTCGAAAAAATTGCTCTGCCGAGAACGGGCACGAGCAGATGTTCCGTCTCTGGGAAAGCACTGATCCCCAGGGCTGTTGTGCCTGTGAATTGGTTTCCAAGGGAAGGTGAAGACCAGCAACAGCTTTGAGGGCTGGCCCCTTCCTTGTGGGAGCAGGAGCCGGACGTTTCCCATTTCGGAAAAATTGCTCTGCCGAGAACGGGCACGAGGAGATGTTCCGTCTCTGGGAAAGCACAGATCCCCAGGGCTGTTGTGCCTGTGAGTAGGCTGCCCAGGGAAGGTGAAGACCAGCAACAGCTTTCAGGGCTGGCCCCTTCCTTGTGGGAGAAGGAGCCGGACATTTCCCATTTTGGAAAATGGCTCTGCCGAGAACGGGCACAATGAGATGTTCCGTCTCTGGGAAAGCACAGATCCCCAGGGCTGTTGTGCCTGTGACTAGGCTGCCCAGGGAAGGTGAAGACCAGCAACAGCTTTCAGGGCTGGCCCCTTCCTTGTGGGAGAAGGAGCCGGACGTTTCCCATTTCGGAAAATGGCTCTGCCGAGAACGGACACAATGAGAGGTTCCATCTCTGGGAAAGCACAGATCCCCAGGGCTGTTGTGCCTGTGAATAGGCTGCCCAGGGAAGGTGAAGACCAGCAACAGCTTTCAGGGCTGGCACCTTCCTTGTGGGAGAAGGATCAGGACGTTTCCCATTTCGGAAAATGGCTCTGCCGAGAACGGACAGGAGCAGATGTTCCGTCTCTGGGAAAGCACTGATCCCCAGGGCTGTTGTGCCTCTGACTAGGCTGCCCAGGGAACGTGAAGACCAGCAACAGCTTTGAGGGCTGGCCCCTTCCTTGTGGGAGAAGGAGCCGGATGTTTCCCATTTCGGAAAATGGCTCTGCCGAGAACGGGTATGAAGAGGTGTTCCGTGTCTGGGAAAGCACTGATCCCCAGGGCTGTTGTGCCTGTGAGTAGGCTGCCCAGGGAAGGTGAAGACCAGCAACAGCTTTCAGGGCTGGCCCCTTCCTTGTGGGAGAAGGATCAGGACGTTTCCCTTTTCGGAAAAAGGCTCTGCCGAGAACGGACACGAGCAGATGTTCCGTCTCTGGGAAAGCACTGATCTCCAGGGCTGTTGTGCCTGTGAGTAGGCTGCCCAGGGAAGGTGAAGACCAGCAACAGCTTTCAGGGCTGGCACCTTCCTTGTGGGAGAAGGAGCTGGACGTTTCCCATTTCGGAAAAATGGCTCTGCGAGAACGGACACGAGCAGATGTTCCGTCTCTGGGAAAGCACAGATCCCCAGTGCTGTTGTGCCTGTGACTAGGCTGCCCAGGGAAGGTGAAGACCAGCAACAGCTTTCAGGGCTGGCCCCTTCCTTGTGGGAGAAGGATCCGGACGTTTCCCATTTCGGAAAAATGGCTCTGCGAGAATGGCCACAATTGGATGTTCCGTCTCTGGGAAAGCACGGATCCCCAGGGCTGTTGTGCCTGTGAGTAGGCTGCCCAGGGAAGGTGAAGCCCAGCAACAGCTTTGAGGGCTGGCACCTTCCTTGTGGGAGAAGGAGCCGGACGTTTCCCATTTCGGAAAAATGGCTCTGCGACAACGGCCACAATTGGATGTTCCGTCTCTGGGAAAGCACTGATCCCCAGGGCTGTTGTGCCTGTGAGTAGGCTGCCCAGGGAAGGTGAAGACCAGCAACAGCTTTCAGGGCTGGCCCCTTCCTTGTGGGAGAAGGAGCCGGACGTTTCCCATTTCGGAAAAATGGGTCTGCGAGAACGGCCACAATTGGATGTTCCGTCTCTGGGAAAGCACTGATCCCCAGGGCTGTTGTGCCTGTGAGTAGGCTGCCCAGGGAAGGTGAAGACCAGCAACAGCTTTCAGGGCTGGCCCCTTTCTTGTGGGAGAAGGAGCCGGACGTTTCCCTTTTCGAAAAAATTGCTCTGCCGAGAACGGGCACGAGCAGATGTTCCGTCTCTGGGAAAGCACTGATCCCCAGGGCTGTTGTGCCTGTGAATTGGTTTCCAAGGGAAGGTGAAGACCAGCAACAGCTTTGAGGGCTGGCCCCTTCCTTGCGGGAGCAGGAGCCGGACGTTTCCCTTTTCGGAAAAATGGCTCTGCCGAGAACGGACAGGAGCAGATGTTCCGTCTCTGGGAAAGCACTGATCCCCAGGGCTGTTGTGCCTGTGAGTAGGCTGCCCAGGGAAGGTGAAAACCAGCAACAGCTTTCAGGGCTGGCACCTTCCTTGTGGGAGAAGGAGCCGGACGTTTCCCATTTCGGAAAATGGCTCTGCCGAGAACGGCCACAGAGAGATGTTCCGTGTCTGGGAAAGCACTGATCCCCAGGGCTGTTGTGCCTCTGTCTAGGCTGCCAAGGGAAGGTGAAGACCAGCAACAGCTTTCAGGGCTGGCCCCTTCCTTGTGGGAGAAGGAGCCGGACGTTTCCCATTTTGGAAAAATTGCTCTGCCGAGAACGGCCGCGAGGAGATGTTCCGACTCTGGGAAAGCACTGATCTCCAGGGCTGTTGTGCCTGTGACTAGGCTGCCCAGGGAAGGTGAAGCCCAGCAACAGCTTTGAGGGCTGGCACCTTCCTTGTGGGAGAAGGAGCCGGACGTTTCCCATTTCGGAAAAATGGCTCTGCGAGAACGGACACGAGCAGATGTTCCGTCTCTGGGAAAGCACAGACCCCCGGTGCTGTTGTGCCTGTGACTAGGCTGCCCAGGGAAGGTGAAGACCAGCAACAGCTTTCAGGGATGGCACCTTCCTTGTGGGAGAAGGAGCCGGACGTTTCCCATTTCGGAAAAATGGCTCTGCGAGAACGGACACGAGCAGATGTTCCATCTCTGGGAAAGCACAGATCCCCAGGGCTGTTGTGCCTGTGAGTAGGCTGCCCAGGGAAGGTGAAGACCAGCAACAGCTTTCAGGGCTGGCCCCTTCCTTGTGGGAGAAGGATCCGGATGTTTCCCATTTTGGAAAATGGCTCTGCCGAGAACGGGCACAATGAGATGTTCCGTCTCTGGGAAAGCACAGATCCCCAGGGCTGTTGTGCCTGTGACTAGGCTGCCAGGGAAGGTGAAGACCAGCAACAGCTTTCAGGGCTGGCCCCTTCCTTGTGGGAGAAGGATCCGGACGTTTCCCTTTTCGGAAAAATGGGTCTGCGAGAATGGCCACAATTGGATGTTCCGTCTCTGGGAAAGCACTGATCCCCAGGGCTGTTGTGCCTGTGACTAGGCTGCCCAGGGAAGGTGAAGACCAGCAACAGCTTTCAGGGATGGCACCTTCCTTGTGGGAGAAGGAGCCGGACGTTTCCCATTTCGGAAAAATGGCTCTGCGAGAACGGACACGAGCAGATGTTCCATCTCTGGGAAAGCACAGATCCCCAGGGCTGTTGTGTCTGTGAGTAGGCTGCCCAGGGAAGGTGAAGACCAACAACAGCTCTCAGGGCTGGCACCTTCCTTGTGGGAGAAGGATCTGGACGTTTCCCATTTCGGAAATAAGCTCTGCCGAGAACGGGCACAATGAGATGTTCCGTCTCTGGGAAAGCACTGATCCCCAGGGCTGTTGTGCCTCTGACTAGGCTGCCCAGGGAACGTGAAGACCAGCAACAGCTTTGAGGGCTGGCCCCTTCCTTGTGGGAGAAGGAGCCGGATGTTTCCCATTTCGGAAAATGGCTCTGCCGAGAACGGGTATGAAAAGATGTTCCGTCTCTGGGAAAGCACTGATCCCCAGGGCTGTTGTGCCTGTGACTAGGCTGCCCAGGGAAGGTGAAGACCAGCAACAGCTTTCAGGGCTGGCCCCTTCCTTGTGGGAGAAGGAGCCGGACGTTTCCCATTTCGGAAAATGGCTCTGCCGAGAACGGAAACGAGCAGATGTTCCGTCTCTGGGAAAGCACTGATCTCCAGGGCTGTTGTGCCAGTGAGTAGGCTGCCCAGGGAAGGTGAAGACCAGCAACAGCTTTCAGGGCTGGCCCCTTCCTTGTGGGAGAAGGAGCCGGACGTTTCCCATTTCGGAAAAATGGCTCTGCGAGAACGGCCACAATGAGATGTTCCGTCTCTGGGAAAGCATTGATCCCCAGGGCTGTTGTGCCTGTGACTAGGCTGCCCAGGGAAGGTGAAGACCAGCAACAGCTTTCAGGGCTGGCCCCTTCCTTGTGGGAGAAGGATCCGGACGTTTCCCATTTCGGAAAATGGCTCTGCGAGAACGGCCACAATTGGATGTTCCGTCTCTGGGAAAGCACAGATCCCCAGGGCTGTTGTGCCTGTGACTAGGCTGCCCAGGGAAGGTGAAGACCAGCAACAGCTTTCAGGGCTGGCACCTTCCTTGTGGGAGAAGGAGCCGGACGTTTCCCATTTCGGAAAAATGGCTCTGCGAGAACGGCCACAATTGGATGTTCCGTCTCTGGGAAAGCACAGATCCCCAGGGCTGTTGTGTCTGTGAGTAGGCTGCCCAGGAAAGGTGAAGACCAACAACAGCTCTCAGGGCTGGCACCTTCCTTGTGGGAGAAGGATCCGGACGTTTCCCATTTCGGAAATAAGCTCTGCCGAGAACGGGCACAATGAGATGTTCCGTCTCTGGGAAAGCACTGATCCCCAGGGCTGTTGTGCCTGTGAATAGGCTGCCCAGGGAAGGTGAAGACCAGCAACAGCTTTCAGGGCTGGTACCTTCCTTGTGTGAGAAGGAGCCGGACGTTTCCCATTTTGGAAAATGGCTGTGCCGAGAACGGGTACGATGAGATGTTCCGTCTCTGGGAAAGCACAGATCCCCAGGGCTGTTGTGCCTGTGAATAGGCTGCCCAGGGAAGGTGAAGAGCAGCAACAGCTTTCAGGGCTGGCCCCTTCCTTGTGGGAGAAGGAGCCGGACGTTTCCCATTTCGGAAAAATGGCTCTGCGAGAACGGCCACAATTGGATGTTCCGTCTCTGGGAAAGCACGGATCCCCAGGGCTGTTGTGCCTGTGAGTAGGCTGCCCAGGGAAGGTGAAGACCAGCAACAGCTTTCAGGGCTGGCACCTTCCTTGTGGGAGAAGGAGCCGGACGTTTCCCATTTCGGAAAAATGGCTCTGCGAGAACGGCCACAATTGGATGTTCCGTCTCTGGGAAAGCACAGATCCCCAGGGCTGTTGTGTCTGTGAGTAGGCTGCCCAGGGAAGGTGAAGACCAACAGCAGCTCTCAGGGCTGGCACCTTCCTTGTGGGAGAAGGATCCGGACGTTTCCCATTTCGGAAATAAGCTCTGCCGAGAACGGGCACAATGAGATGTTCCGTCTCTGGGAAAGCACTGATCCCCAGGGCTGTTGTGCCTGTGAATAGGCTGCCCAGGGAAGGTGAAGACCAGCAACAGCTTTCCGGGCTGGCCCCTTCCTTGTGGGAGAAGGATCCGGATGTTTCCCATTTTGGAAAATGGCTCTGCCGACAACGGGCACAATGAGATGTTCCGTCTCTGGGAAAGCACAGATCCCCAGGGCTGTTGTGCCTGTGACTAGGCTGCCCAGGGAAGGTGAAGAGCAGCAACAGCTTTCAGGGCTGGCCCCTTCCTTGTGGGAGAAGGATCAGGACGTTTCCCATTTCGGAAAAATGGCTCTGCGAGAATGGCCACAATTGGATGTTCCGTCTCTGGGAAAGCACTGATCCCAAGGGCTGTTGTGCCTGTGACTAGGCTGCCCAGGGAAGGTGAAGACCAGCAACAGCTTTCAGGTCTGGCCCCTTCCTTGTGGGAGCAGGAGCCGGACGTTTCCCTTTTCGAAAATATTGCTCTGCCGAGAACGGACACGACCAGATGTTCCGTCTCTGGGAAAGCACTGATCCCCAGGGCTGTTGTGCCTGTGAATAGGCTGCCCAGGGAAGGTGAAGAGCAGCAGCAGCTTTCAGGGCTGGCCCCTTCCTTGTGGGAGCAGGAGCCGGACGTTTCCCTTTTCGGAAATAAGCTCTGCCGAGCACGGACACGAGCAGATGTTCCGTCTCTGGGAAAGCACTGATCTCCAGGGCTGTTGTGCCTGTGAGTAGGCTGCCGAGGGAAGGTGAAGAGCAGCAACAGCTTTCAGGGCTGGCCCCTTCCTTGTGGGAGAAGGATCCGGACGTTTCCCATTTTGGAAAATGGGACTGCCGAGAACGGGTACGATGAGATGTTCCGTCTCTGGGAAAGCACTGATCCCCAGGGCTGTTGTGCCTGTGACTAGGTTTCCAAGGGAAGGTGAAGACCAGCAACAGCTTTCAGGGCTGGCACCTTCCTTGTGGGAGTAGGATCCGGACGTTTCCCATTTCGGAAAATGGCTCTGCCGAGAACGGGTACGATGAGATGTTCCGTCTCTGGGAAAGCACAGATCCCCAGGGCTGTTGTGCCTGTGAGTAGGCTGCCCAGGGAAGGTGAAGACCAGCAACAGCTTTCAGGGCTGGCCCCTTCCTTGTGGGAGAAGGAGCCGGACGTTTCCCATTTCGGAAAATGGCTCTGCCGAGAACGGCCACAATGAGAGGTTCCATCTCTGGGAAAGCACAGATCCCCAGGGCTGTTGTGCCTGTGAATAGGCTGCCCAGGGAAGGTGAAGACCAGCAACAGCTTTCAGGGCTGGCACCTTCCTTGTGGGAGAAGGATCAGGACGTTTCCCATTTCGGAAAATGGCTCTGCCGAGAACGGGCACAATGAGATGTTCCGTCTCTGGGAAAGCACTGATCCCCAGGGCTGTTGTGCCTGTGAGTAGGCTGCCCAGGGAAGGTGAAGACCAGCAACAGCTTTCAGGGCTGGCACCTTCCTTGTGGGAGTAGGAGCTGGACGTTTCCCATTTCGGAAAAATGGCTCTGCGAGAACGGCCACAATTGGATGTTCCGTCTCTGGGAAAGCACAGATCCCCAGGGCTGTTGTGTCTGTGAGTAGGCTGCCCAGGGAAGGTGAAGACCAACAGCAGCTCTCAGGGCTGGCACCTTCCTTGTGGGAGAAGGATCCGGACGTTTCCCATTTCGGAAATAAGCTCTGCCGAGAACGGGCACAATGAGATGTTCCGTCTCTGGGAAAGCACTGATCCCCAGGGCTGTTGTGCCTGTGAATAGGCTGCCCAGGGAAGGTGAAGACCAGCAACAGCTTTCCGGGCTGGCCCCTTCCTTGTGGGAGAAGGATCCGGATGTTTCCCATTTTGGAAAATGGCTCTGCCGACAACGGGCACAATGAGATGTTCCGTCTCTGGGAAAGCACAGATCCCCAGGGCTGTTGTGCCTGTGACTAGGCTGCCCAGGGAAGGTGAAGAGCAGCAACAGCTTTCAGGGCTGGCCCCTTCCTTGTGGGAGAAGGATCAGGACGTTTCCCATTTCGGAAAAATGGCTCTGCGAGAATGGCCACAATTGGATGTTCCGTCTCTGGGAAAGCACTGATCCCAAGGGCTGTTGTGCCTGTGACTAGGCTGCCCAGGGAAGGTGAAGACCAGCAACAGCTTTCAGGTCTGGCCCCTTCCTTGTGGGAGCAGGAGCCGGACGTTTCCCTTTTCGAAAATATTGCTCTGCCGAGAACGGACACGACCAGATGTTCCGTCTCTGGGAAAGCACTGATCCCCAGGGCTGTTGTGCCTGTGAATAGGCTGCCCAGGGAAGGTGAAGAGCAGCAGCAGCTTTCAGGGCTGGCCCCTTCCTTGTGGGAGCAGGAGCCGGACGTTTCCCTTTTCGGAAATAAGCTCTGCCGAGCACGGACACGAGCAGATGTTCCGTCTCTGGGAAAGCACTGATCTCCAGGGCTGTTGTGCCTGTGAGTAGGCTGCCGAGGGAAGGTGAAGAGCAGCAACAGCTTTCAGGGCTGGCCCCTTCCTTGTGGGAGAAGGATCCGGACGTTTCCCATTTTGGAAAATGGGACTGCCGAGAACGGGTACGATGAGATGTTCCGTCTCTGGGAAAGCACTGATCCCCAGGGCTGTTGTGCCTGTGACTAGGTTTCCAAGGGAAGGTGAAGACCAGCAACAGCTTTCAGGGCTGGCACCTTCCTTGTGGGAGTAGGATCCGGACGTTTCCCATTTCGGAAAATGGCTCTGCCGAGAACGGGTACGATGAGATGTTCCGTCTCTGGGAAAGCACAGATCCCCAGGGCTGTTGTGCCTGTGAGTAGGCTGCCCAGGGAAGGTGAAGACCAGCAACAGCTTTCAGGGCTGGCCCCTTCCTTGTGGGAGAAGGAGCCGGACGTTTCCCATTTCGGAAAATGGCTCTGCCGAGAACGGCCACAATGAGAGGTTCCATCTCTGGGAAAGCACAGATCCCCAGGGCTGTTGTGCCTGTGAATAGGCTGCCCAGGGAAGGTGAAGACCAGCAACAGCTTTCAGGGCTGGCACCTTCCTTGTGGGAGAAGGATCAGGACGTTTCCCATTTCGGAAAATGGCTCTGCCGAGAACGGGCACAATGAGATGTTCCGTCTCTGGGAAAGCACTGATCCCCAGGGCTGTTGTGCCTGTGAGTAGGCTGCCCAGGGAAGGTGAAGACCAGCAACAGCTTTCAGGGCTGGCACCTTCCTTGTGGGAGTAGGAGCTGGACGTTTCCCATTTCGGAAAAATGGCTCTGCGAGAACGGCCACAATTGGATGTTCCGTCTCTGGGAAAGCACAGATCCCCAGGGCTGTTGTGTCTGTGAGTAGGCTGCCCAGGGAAGGTGAAGACCAACAACAGCTCTCAGGGCTGGCACCTTCCTTGTGGGAGAAGGATCCGGACGTTTCCCATTTCGGAAATAAGCTCTGCCGAGAACGGGCACAATGAGATGTTCCGTCTCTGGGAAAGCACTGATCCCCAGGGCTGTTGTGCCTCTGACTAGGCTGCCCAGGGAACGTGAAGACCAGCAACAGCTTTGAGGGCTGGCCCCTTCCTTGTGGGTGAAGGAGCCGGATGTTTCCCATTTCGGAAAATGGCTCTGCCGAGAACGGGTATGAAGAGGTGTTCCGTGTCTGGGAAAGCACTGATCCCCAGGGCTGTTGTGCCTGTGAGTAGGCTGCCCAGGGAAGGTGAAGACCAGCAACAGCTTTCAGGGCTGGCCCCTTCCTTGTGGGAGAAGGAGCCGGACGTTTCCCATTTCGGAAAAATGGCTCTGCGAGAACGGACACGAGCAGATGTTCCGTCTCTGGGAAAGCACAGATCCCCAGTGCTGTTGTGCCTGTGAGTAGGCTGCCCAGGGAAGGTGAAGACCAGCAACAGCTTTCAGGGCTGGCACCTTCCTTGTGGGAGAAGGAGCCGGACGTTTCCCTTTTCGGAAAAATGGCTCTGCGAGAACGGCCACAATTGGATGTTCCGTGTCTGGGAAAGCACTGATCCCCAGGGCTGTTGTGCCTGTGAGTAGGCTGCCCAGGGAAGGTGAAGCCCAGCAACAGCTTTGAGGGCTGGCACCTTCCTTGTGGGAGAAGGAGCCGGACGTTTCCCATTTCGGAAAAATGGCTCTGCGAGAACGGCCACAATTGGATGTTCCGTCTCTGGGAAAGCACTGATCCCCAGGGCTGTTGTGCCTGTGACTAGGCTGCCCAGGGAAGGTGAAGCCCAGCAACAGCTTTGAGGGCTGGCCCCTTCCTTGTGGGAGAAGGAGCCGGACGTTTCCCATTTCGGAAAAATGGGTCTGCGAGAACGGCCACAATTGGATGTTCCGTCTCTGGGAAAGCACTGATCCCCAGGGCTGTTGTGCCTGTGAGTAGGCTGCCCAGGGAAGGTGAAGACCAGCAACAGCTTTCAGGGCTGGCCCCTTCCTTGTGGGAGAAGGATCCGGATGTTTCCCATTTTGGAAAATGGCTCTGCCGAGAACGGGCACAATGAGATGTTCCGTCTCTGGGAAAGCACAGATCCCCAGGGCTGTTGTGCCTGTGACTAGGCTGCCCAGGGAAGGTGAAGACCAGCAACAGCTTTCAGGGCTGGCCCCTTCCTTGTGGGAGAAGGAGCCGGACGTTTCCCTTTTCGAAAAAATTGCTCTGCCGAGAACGGGCACGAGCAGATGTTCCGTCTCTGGGAAAGCACTGATCCCCAGGGCTGTTGTGCCTGTGAATTGGTTTCCAAGGGAAGGTGAAGACCAGCAACAGCTTTGAGGGCTGGCCCCTTCCTTGTGGGAGCAGGAGCCGGACGTTTCCCTTTTCGGAAAAATTGCTCTGCCGAGAACGGACACGAGCAGATGTTCCGTCTCTGGGAAAGCACTGATCCCCAGGGCTGTTGTGCCTGTGAGTAGGCTGCCCAGGGAAGGTGAAGACCAGCAACAGCTTTCAGGGCTGGCCCCTTCCTTGTGGGAGAAGGAGCCGGACGTTTCCCATTTCGGAAAATGGCTCTGCCGAGAACGGCCAAAGAGAGATGTTCCGTGTCTGGGAAAGCACTGATCCCCAGGGCTGTTGTGCCTCTGTCTAGGCTGCCAAGGGAAGGTGAAGACCAGCAACAGCTTTCAGGGCTGGCCCCTTCCTTGTGGGAGAAGGAGCCGGACGTTTCCCATTTTGGAAAAATTGCTCTGCCGAGAACGGCCGCGAGGAGATGTTCCGACTCTGGGAAAGCACTGATCTCCAGGGCTGTTGTGCCTGTGAGTAGGCTGCCCAGGGAAGGTGAAGCCCAGCAACAGCTTTGAGGGCTGGCCCCTTCCTTGTGGGAGAAGGAGCCGGACGTTTCCCATTTCGGAAAAATGGCTCTGCGAGAACGGACACGAGCAGATGTTCCGTCTCTGGGAAAGCACAGATCCCCAGTGCTGTTGTGCCTGTGACTAGGCTGCCCAGGGAAGGTGAAGACCAGCAACAGCTTTCAGGGATGGCACCTTCCTTGTGGGAGAAGGAGCCGGACGTTTCCCATTTCGGAAAAATGGGTCTGCGAGAACGGCCACAATTGGATGTTCCGTCTCTGGGAAAGCACTGATCCCCAGGGCTGTTGTGCCTGTGAGTAGGCTGCCCAGGGAAGGTGAAGCCCAGCAACAGCTTTGAGGGCTGGCACCTTCCTTGTGGGAGAAGGAGCCGGACGTTTCCCATTTCGGAAAAATGGGTCTGCGAGAACGGCCACAATTGGATGTTCCATCTCTGGGAAAGCACTGATCCCCAGGGCTGTTGTGCCTGTGACTAGGCTGCCCAGGGAAGGTGAAGACCAGCAACAGCTTTCAGGGCTGGCCCCTTCGTTGTGGGAGAAGGATCCGGACGTTTCCCATTTTGGAAAATGGCTCTGCCGAGAACGGGCACAATGAGATGTTCCGTCTCTGGGAAAGCACAGATCCCCAGGGCTGTTGTGCCTGTGAATAGGCTGCCCAGGGAAGGTGAAGACCAGCAACAGCTTTCAGGGCTGGCCCCTTCCTTGTGGGAGAAGGAGCCGGACGTTTCCTATTTCTGAAAATGGCTCTGCCGAGAACGGACACAATGAGATGTTCCGTCTCTGGGAAAGCACTGATCCCCAGGGCTGTTGTGCCTGTGAATAGGTTTCCAAGGGAAGGTGAAGACCAGCAACAGCTCTCAGGGCTGGCACCTTCCTTGTGGGAGTAGGATCCGGACGTTTCACTTTTCGGAAAATGGCTCTGCCGAGAACGGGTACGATGAGATGTTCCGTGTCTGGGAAAGCACAGATCCCCAGGGCTGTTGTGTCTGTGAGTAGGCTGCCCAGGGAAGGTGAAGACCAACAACAGCTCTCAGGGCTGGCACCTTCCTTGTGGGAGAAGGATCTGGACGTTTCCCATTTCGGAAATAAGCTCTGCCGAGAACGGGCACAATGAGATGTTCCGTCTCTGGGAAAGCACTGATCCCCAGGGCTGTTGTGCCTCTGACTAGGCTGCCCAGGGAACGTGAAGACCAGCAACAGCTTTGAGGGCTGGCCCCTTCCTTGTGGGAGAAGGAGCCGGATGTTTCCCATTTCGGAAAATGGCTCTGCCGAGAACGGGTATGAAGAGGTGTTCCGTGTCTGGGAAAGCACTGATCCCCAGGGCTGTTGTGCCTGTGACTAGGCTGCCCAGGGAAGGTGAAGACCAGCAACAGCTTTCAGGGCTGGCCCCTTCCTTGTGGGAGAAGGATCAGGACGTTTCCCTTTTCGGAAAAAGGCTCTGCCGAGAACGGACACGAGCAGATGTTCCGTCTCTGGGAAAGCACTGATCTCCAGGGCTGTTGTGCCAGTGAGTAGGCTGCCCAGGGAAGGTGAAGACCAGCAACAGCTTTCAGGGCTGGCCCCTTCCTTGTGGGAGAAGGAGCCGGACGTTTCCCATTTCGGAAAAATGGCTCTGCGAGAACGGCCACAATTGGATGTTCCGTCTCTGGGAAAGCATTGATCCCCAGGGCTGTTGTGCCTGTGAGTAGGCTGCCCAGGGAAGGTGAAGACCAGCAACAGCTTTCAGGGCTGGCACCTTCCTTGTGGGAGAAGGAGCCGGACATTTCCCATTTTGGAACATGGCTCTGCCGAGAACGGGCACAATGAGATGTTCCGTCTCTGGGAAAGCACAGATCCCCAGGGCTGTTGTGCCTGTGAGTAGGCTGCCCAGGGAAGGTGAAGACCAGCAACAGCTTTCAGGGATGGCACCTTCCTTGTGGGAGAAGGATCAGGACGTTTCCCATTTCGGAAAATGGCTCTGCCGAGAACGGGCACAATGAGATGTTCCGTCTCTGGGAAAGCACAGATCCCCAGGGCTGTTGTGCCTGTGAATAGGCTGCCCAGGGATGGTGAAGACCAGCAACAGCTTTGAGGGCTGGCCCCTTCCTTGTGGGAGAAGGAGCCGGACGTTTCCCATTTCGGAAAATGGCTCTGCCGAGAACGGACAGGAGCAGATGTTCCGTCTCTGGGAAAGCACTGATCCCCAGGGCTGTTGTGCCTGTGAATAGGCTGCCGAGGGAAGGTGAAGACCAGCAACAGCTTTCAGGGCTGGCACCTTCCTTGTGGGAGAAGGAGCCGGACGTTTCCCATTTCGGAAAAATGGGTCTGCGAGAACGGCCACAATTGGATGTTCCGTCTCTGGGAAAGCACTGATCCCCAGGGCTGTTGTGCCTGTGAGTAGGCTGCCCAGGGAAGGTGAAGACCAGCAACAGCTTTCAGGGCTGGCACCTTCCTTGTGGGAGTAGGATCCGGACGTTTCCCATTTCGGAAAATGGCTCTGCCGAGAACGGGTACGATGAGATGTTCCGTCTCTGGGAAAGCACAGATCCCCAGGGCTGTTGTGTCTGTGAGTAGGCTGCCCAGGGAAGGTGAAGACCAACAACAGCTCTCAGGGCTGGCACCTTCCTTGTGGGAGAAGGATCCGGACGTTTCCCATTTCGGAAATAAGCTCTGCCGAGAACGGGCACAATGAGATGTTCCGTCTCTGGGAAAGCACTGATCCCCAGGGCTGTTGTGCCTCTGACTAGGCTGCCCAGGGAACGTGAAGACCAGCAACAGCTTTGAGGGCTGGCCCCTTCCTTGTGGGAGAAGGAGCCGGATGTTTCCCATTTCGGAAAAATGCTCTGCCGAGAACGGGTATGAAGAGGTGTTCCGTGTCTGGGAAAGCACTGATCCCCAGGGCTGTTGTGCCTGTGTCTAGGCTGCCCAGGGAAGGTGAAGACCAGCAACAGCTTTCAGGGCTGGCCCCTTCCTTGTGGGAGAAGGATCAGGACGTTTCCCTTTTCGGAAAAAGGCTCTGCCGAGAACGGACACGAGCAGATGTTCCGTCTCTGGGAAAGCACTGATCTCCAGGGCTGTTGTGCCTGTGAGTAGGCTGCCCAGGGAAGGTGAAGACCAGCAACAGCTTTCAGGGCTGGCCCCTTCCTTGTGGGAGAAGGAGCCGGACGTTTCCCTTTTCGGAAAAATGGCTCTGCCTGGAACGGACACGAGCAGATGTTCCGTCTCTGGGAAAGCACAGATCCCCAGTGCTGTTGTGCCTGTGACTAGGCTGCCCAGGGAAGGTGAAGACCAGCAACAGCTTTCAGGGCTGGCCCCTTCCTTGTGGGAGAAGGAGCGGACGTTTCCCATTTCGGAAAAATGGGTCTGCGAGAACGGCCACAATTGGATGTTCCGTCTCTGGGAAAGCACGGATCCCCAGGGCTGTTTTGCCTGTGAGTAGGCTGCCCAGGGAAGGTGAAGACCAGCAACAGCTTTGAGGGCTGGCCCCTTCCTTGTGGGAGAAGGAGCCGGACGTTTCCCATTTCGGAAAAATGGGTCTGCGAGAACGGCCACAATTGGATGTTCCGTCTCTGGGAAAGCACTGATCCCCAGGGCTGTTGTGCCTGTGACTAGGCTGCCCAGGGAAGGTGAAGACCAGCAACAGCTTTCAGGGCTGGCCCCTTCCTTGTGGGAGCAGGAGTCGGACGTTTACCTTTTCGGAAAATGGCTCTGCCGAGAACGGGTACGATGAGATGTTCCGTCTCTGGGAAAGCACTGATCCCCAGGGCTGTTGTGCCTGTGACTAGGCTGCCCAGGGAAGGTGAAGACCAGCAACAGCTTTCAGGGCTGGCCCCTTCCATGTGGGAGAAGGAGCCGGACGTTTCACATTTCGGAAAATGGCTCTGCCGAGAACGGGCACGATGAGATGTTCCGTCTCTGGGAAAGCACAGATCCCCAGGGCTGTTGTGCCTGTGACTAGGCTGCCCAGGGAAGGTGAAGACCAGCAACAGCTTTCAGGGCTGGCCCCTTCCTTGTGGGAGAAGGAGCCGGACGTTTCCCATTTCGGAAATAAGCTCTGCCGAGAACGGCCACAATGAGATGTTCCGTCTCTGGGAAAGCACAGATCAACAGGGCTGTTGTGTCTGTGAGTAGGCTGCCCAGGGATGGTGAAGACCAGCAACAGCTTTCAGGGCTGGCCCCTTCCTTGTGGGAGAAGGAGCCGGACGTTTCCCATTTTGGAAAATTTCTGTGCCGAGAACGGACACGATGAGATGTTCCGTCTCTGGGAAAGCACTGATCCCCAGGGCTGTTGTGCCTGTGAATAGGTTTCCAAGGGAAGGTGAAGACCAGCAACAGCTTTCAGGGCTGGCACCTTCCTTGTGGGAGCAGGAGCCGGACGTTTCCCTTTTCGGAAAAATTGCTCTGCCGAGAACGGACACGAGCAGATGTTCCGTCTCTGGGAAAGCACTGATCCCCAGGGCTGTTGTGCCTGTGAGTAGGCTGCCCAGGGAAGGTGAAGACCAGCAACAGCTTTGAGGGCTGGCCCCTTCCTTGTGGGAGAAGGAGCCGGACGTTTCCCATTTCGGAAAATGGCTCTGCCGAGAACGGCCACAAAGAGATGTTCCGTGTCTGGGAAAGCACTGATCCCCAGGGCTGTTGTGCCTCTGTCTAGGCTGCCAAGGGAAGTTGAAGACCAGCAACAGCTTTCAGGGCTGGCACCTTCGTTGTGGGAGCAGGAGCCGGACGTTTCCCATTTTGGAAAAATTGCTCTGCCGAGAACGGCCGCGAGGAGATGTTCCGACTCTGGGAAAGCACTGATCCCCAGGGCTGTTGTGCCTGTGAATAGGCTGCCCAGGGAAGGTGAAGACCAGCAACAGCTTTCAGGGCTGGCACCTTCCTTGTGGGAGAAGGAGCCGGACGTTTCCCATTTCGGAAAAATGGCTCTGCGACAACGGCCACAATTGGATGTTCCGTCTCTGGGAAAGCACTGATCCCCAGGGCTGTTGTGCCTGTGAATAGGCTGCCCAGGGAAGGTGAAGACCAGCAACAGCTTTGAGGGCTGGCACCTTCCTTGTGGGAGAAGGAGCCGGACGTTTCCCATTTTGGAAAATGGCTCTGGCGAGAACGGGTATGATGAGATGTTCCGTCTCTGGGAAAGCACTGATCCCCAGGGCTGTTGTGCCTGTGAGTAGGCTGCCCAGGGAAGGTGAAGACCAGCAACAGCTTTCAGGGCTGGCCCCTTCCTTGTGGGAGAAGGATCCGGACGTTTCCCATTTTGGAAAATGGGACTGCCGAGAACGGGTACGATGAGATGTTCCGTCTCTGGGAAAGCACGGATCCCCAGGGCTGTTGTGCCTGTGAATAGGTTTCCAAGGGAAGGTGAAGACCAGCAACAGCTTTCAGGGCTGGCACCTTCCTTGTGGGAGTAGGATCCGGACGTTTCCCATTTTGGAAAATGGCTCTGCCGAGAACGGGTACGATGAGATGTTCCGTCTCTGGGAAATCACAGATCCCCAGGGCTGTTGTGTCTGTGAGTAGGCTGCCCAGGGAAGGTGAAGACCAACAACAGCTCTCAGGGCTGGCACCTTCCTTGTGGGAGAAGGATCCGGACGTTTCCCATTTCGGAAATAAGCTCGGCCGAGAACGGGCACAATGAGATGTTCCGTCTCTGGGAAAGCACTGATCCCCAGGGCTATTGTGCCTGTGAATAGGTTTCCAAGGGAAGGTGAAGACCAGCAACAGCTTTCAGGGCTGGCCCCTTCCTTGTGGGAGCAGGAGCCGGACGTTTCCCTTTTCGGAAAAATTGCTCTGCCGAGAACGGACACGAGCAGATGTTCCGTCTCTGGGAAAGCACTGATCCCCAGGGCTGTTGTGCCTGTGAGTAGGCTGCCCAGGGAAGGTGAAGACCAGCAACAGCTTTCAGGGCTGGCCCCTTCCTTGTGGGAGAAGGAGCCGGACGTTTCCCATTTCGGAAAATGGCTCTGCCGAGAACGGCCACAATTGGATGTTCCGTGTCTGGGAAAGCACTGATCCCCAGGGCTGTTGTGCCTCTGTCTAGGCTGCCAAGGGAAGGTGAAGACCAGCAACAGCTTTCAGGGCTGGCACCTTCGTTGTGGGAGCAGGAGCCGGACGTTTCCCATTTTGGAAAAATTGCTCTGCCGAGAACGGCCACGAGGAGATGTTCCGACTCTGGGAAAGCACTGATCCCCAGGGCTGTTGTGCCTGTGAATAGGCTGCCCAGGGAAGGTGAAGCCCAGCAACAGCTTTGAGGGCTGGCACCTTCCTTGTGGGAGAAGGAGCCGGACGTTTCCCATTTCGGAAAAATGGCTCTGCGAGAACGGCCACAATTGGATGTTCCGTCTCTGGGAAAGCACTGATCCCCAGGGCTGTTGTGCCTGTGAATAGGCTGCCCAGGGAAGGTGAAGACCAGCAACAGCTTTCAGGGCTGGTACCTTCCTTGTGGGAGAAGGAGCCGGACGTGTCCCATTTTGGAAAATGGCTCTGCCGAGAACGGGTATGATGAGATGTTCCGTCTCTGGGAAAGCACTGATCCCCAGGGCTGTTGTGCCTGTGAGTAGGCTGCCCAGGGAAGGTGAAGACCAGCAACAGCTTTCAGGGCTGGCCCCTTCCTTGTGGGAGAAGGATCCGGACGTTTCCCATTTTGGAAAATGGGACTGCCGAGAACGGGTACGATGAGATGTTCCGTCTCTGGGAAAGCACTGATCCCCAGGGCTGTTGTGCCTGTGAATAGGTTTCCAAGGGAAGGTGAAGACCAGCAACAGCTTTCAGGGCTGGCACCTTCCTTGTGGGAGTAGGATCCGGACGTTTCCCATTTTGGAAAATGGCTCTGCCGAGAACGGGTACGATGAGATGTTCCGTCTCTGGGAAATCACAGATCCCCAGGGCTGTTGTGTCTGTGAGTAGGCTGCCCAGGGAAGGTGAAGACCAACAACAGCTCTCAGGGCTGGCACCTTCCTTGTGGGAGAAGGATCCGGACGTTTCCCATTTCGGAAATAAGCTCTGCCGAGAACGGGCACAATGAGATGTTCCGTCTCTGGGAAAGCACGGATCCCCAGGGCTGTTGTGCCTCTGACTAGGCTGCCCAGGGAACGTGAAGACCAGCAACAGCTTTGAGGGCTGGCCCCTTCCTTGTGGGAGAAGTTGCCGGATGTTTCCCATTTCGGAAAATGGCTCTGCCGAGAACGGACACAATGAGATGTTCCGTCTCTGGGAAAGCACAGATCCCCAGGGCTGTTGTGCCTGTGACTAGGCTGCCCAGGGAAGGTGAAGACCAGCAACAGCTTTCAGGGCTGGCCCCTTCCTTGTGGGAGAAGGAGCCGGACGTTTCCCATTTCGGAAAATTGCTCTGCCGAGAACGGCCACAATTGGATGTTCCGTCTCTGGGAAAGCACTGATCCCCAGGGCTGTTGTGCCTGTGAGTAGGCTGCCCAGGGAAGGTGAAGACCAGCAACAGCTTTCAGGGCTGGCCCCTTCCTTGTGGGAGAAGGAGCCGGACGTTTCCCATTTTGGAAAATTACTCTGCCGATAACGGGCACGAGCAGATGTTCCGTCTGTGGGAAAACACTGATCCCCAGGGCTGTTGTGCCTGTGAGTAGGCTGCCGGGGGAAGGTGAAGACCAGCAACAGCTTTCAGGGCTGGCCCCTTCCTTGTGGGAGAAGGAGCCGGACGTTTCCCATTTCGGAAAATGGCTCTGCCGAGAACGGAAACGAGCAGATGTTCCGTCTCTGGGAAAGCACTGATCTCCAGGGCTGTTGTGCCTGCGAGTAGGCTGCCCAGGGAAGGTGAAGACCAGCAACAGCTTTCAGGGCTGGCCCCTTCCTTATGGGAGAAGGATCCGGACGTTTCCCATTTCGGAAAAATGGCTCTGCGAGAATGGCCACAATAGGATCTTCCGTCTCTGGGAAAGCACTGATCCCCAGGGCTGTTGTGTCTGTGACTAGGCTGCCCAGGGAAGGTGAAGACCAGCAACAGCTTTCAGGTCTGGCCCCTTCCTTGTGGGAGAAGGAGCCGGACGTTTCCCATTTCGAAAAAATTGCTTTGCCGAGAACGGGCACGAGCAGATGTTCCGTCTCTGGGAAAGCACTGATCCCCAGGGCTGTTGTGCCTGTGAATTGGTTTCCAAGGGAAGGTGAAGACCAGCAACAGCTTTGAGGGCTGGCCCCTTCCTTGTGGGAGCAGGAGCCGGACGTTTCCCTTTTCGGAAAATGGCTCTGCCGAGAACGGCCGCGAGGAGATGTTCCGACTCTGGGAAAGCACTGATCCCCAGGGCTGTTGTGCCTGTGAATAGGCTGCCCAGGGAAGGTGAAGACCAGCAACAGCTTTGAGGGCTGGCACCTTCCTTGTGGGAGAAGGAGCCGGACGTTTCCCATTTCGGAAAAATGGCTCTGCGAGAACGGCCACAATTGGATGTTCCGTCTCTGGGAAAGCACTGATCCCCAGGGCTGTTGTGCCTGTGAATAGGCTGCCCAGGGAAGGTGAAGACCAGCAACAGCTTTCAGGGCTGGTACCTTCCTTGTGGGAGAAGGAGCCGGACGTTTCCCATTTTGGAAAATGGCTGTGCCGAGAAGGGTACGATGAGATGTTCCGTCTCTGGGAAAGCACAGATCCCCAGGGCTGTTGTGCCTGTGAATAGGCTGCCCAGGGAAGGTGAAGAGCAGCAGCAGCTTTCAGGGCTGGCCCCTTCCTTGTGGGAGCAGGAGCCGGATGTTTCCCTTTTCGGAAATAAGCTCTGCCGAGAACGGACACGAGCAGATGTTCCGTCTCTGGGAAAGCACAGATCCCCAGGGCTGTTGTGCCTGTGAGTAGGCTGCCGAGGGAAGGTGAAGACCAGCAACAGCTTTCAGGGCTGGCCCCTTCCTTGTGGGAGAAGGAGCCGGACATTTCCCATTTTGGAACATGGCTCTGCCGAGAACGGGCACAATGAGATGTTCCGTCTCTGGGAAAGCACAGATCCCCAGGGCTGTTGTGCCTGTGAGTAGGCTGCCCAGGGAAGGTGAAGACCAGCAACAGCTTTCAGGGATGGCACCTTCCTTGTGGGAGAAGGATCAGGACGTTTCCCATTTCGGAAAATGGCTCTGCCGAGAACGGGCACAATGAGATGTTCCGTCTCTGGGAAAGCACAGATCCCCAGGGCTGTTGTGCCTGTGAATAGGCTGCCCAGGGATGGTGAAGACCAGCAACAGCTTTGAGGGCTGGCCCCTTCCTTGTGGGAGAAGGAGCCGGACGTTTCCCATTTCGGAAAATGGCTCTGCCGAGAACGGACAGGAGCAGATGTTCCGTCTCTGGGAAAGCACTGATCCCCAGGGCTGTTGTGCCTGTGAATAGGCTGCCGAGGGAAGGTGAAGACCAGCAACAGCTTTCAGGGCTGGCACCTTCCTTGTGGGAGAAGGAGCCGGACGTTTCCCATTTCGGAAAAATGGGTCTGCGAGAACGGCCACAATTGGATGTTCCGTCTCTGGGAAAGCACTGATCCCCAGGGCTGTTGTGCCTGTGAGTAGGCTGCCCAGGGAAGGTGAAGACCAGCAACAGCTTTCAGGGCTGGCACCTTCCTTGTGGGAGTAGGATCCGGACGTTTCCCATTTCGGAAAATGGCTCTGCCGAGAACGGGTACGATGAGATGTTCCGTCTCTGGGAAAGCACAGATCCCCAGGGCTGTTGTGTCTGTGAGTAGGCTGCCCAGGGAAGGTGAAGACCAACAACAGCTCTCAGGGCTGGCACCTTCCTTGTGGGAGAAGGATCCGGACGTTTCCCATTTCGGAAATAAGCTCTGCCGAGAACGGGCACAATGAGATGTTCCGTCTCTGGGAAAGCACTGATCCCCAGGGCTGTTGTGCCTCTGACTAGGCTGCCCAGGGAACGTGAAGACCAGCAACAGCTTTGAGGGCTGGCCCCTTCCTTGTGGGAGAAGGAGCCGGATGTTTCCCATTTCGGAAAAATGCTCTGCCGAGAACGGGTATGAAGAGGTGTTCCGTGTCTGGGAAAGCACTGATCCCCAGGGCTGTTGTGCCTGTGTCTAGGCTGCCCAGGGAAGGTGAAGACCAGCAACAGCTTTCAGGGCTGGCCCCTTCCTTGTGGGAGAAGGATCAGGACGTTTCCCTTTTCGGAAAAAGGCTCTGCCGAGAACGGACACGAGCAGATGTTCCGTCTCTGGGAAAGCACTGATCTCCAGGGCTGTTGTGCCTGTGAGTAGGCTGCCCAGGGAAGGTGAAGACCAGCAACAGCTTTCAGGGCTGGCCCCTTCCTTGTGGGAGAAGGAGCCGGACGTTTCCCTTTTCGGAAAAATGGCTCTGCCTGGAACGGACACGAGCAGATGTTCCGTCTCTGGGAAAGCACAGATCCCCAGTGCTGTTGTGCCTGTGACTAGGCTGCCCAGGGAAGGTGAAGACCAGCAACAGCTTTCAGGGCTGGCCCCTTCCTTGTGGGAGAAGGAGCCGGACGTTTCCCATTTCGAAAAAATTGCTTTGCCGAGAACGGGCACGAGCAGATGTTCCGTCTCTGGGAAAGCACTGATCCCCAGGGCTGTTGTGCCTGTGAATTGGTTTCCAAGGGAAGGTGAAGACCAGCAACAGCTTTGAGGGCTGGCCCCTTCCTTGTGGGAGCAGGAGCCGGACGTTTCCCTTTTCGGAAAATGGCTCTGCCGAGAACGGCCGCGAGGAGATGTTCCGACTCTGGGAAAGCACTGATCCCCAGGGCTGTTGTGCCTGTGAATAGGCTGCCCAGGGAAGGTGAAGACCAGCAACAGCTTTGAGGGCTGGCACCTTCCTTGTGGGAGAAGGAGCCGGACGTTTCCCATTTCGGAAAAATGGCTCTGCGAGAACGGCCACAATTGGATGTTCCGTCTCTGGGAAAGCACTGATCCCCAGGGCTGTTGTGCCTGTGAATAGGCTGCCCAGGGAAGGTGAAGACCAGCAACAGCTTTCAGGGCTGGTACCTTCCTTGTGGGAGAAGGAGCCGGACGTTTCCCATTTTGGAAAATGGCTGTGCCGAGAAGGGTACGATGAGATGTTCCGTCTCTGGGAAAGCACAGATCCCCAGGGCTGTTGTGCCTGTGAATAGGCTGCCCAGGGAAGGTGAAGAGCAGCAGCAGCTTTCAGGGCTGGCCCCTTCCTTGTGGGAGCAGGAGCCGGATGTTTCCCTTTTCGGAAATAAGCTCTGCCGAGAACGGACACGAGCAGATGTTCCGTCTCTGGGAAAGCACAGATCCCCAGGGCTGTTGTGCCTGTGAGTAGGCTGCCGAGGGAAGGTGAAGACCAGCAACAGCTTTCAGGGCTGGCCCCTTCCTTGTGGGAGAAGGAGCCGGACATTTCCCATTTTGGAACATGGCTCTGCCGAGAACGGGCACAATGAGATGTTCCGTCTCTGGGAAAGCACAGATCCCCAGGGCTGTTGTGCCTGTGAGTAGGCTGCCCAGGGAAGGTGAAGACCAGCAACAGCTTTCAGGGATGGCACCTTCCTTGTGGGAGAAGGATCAGGACGTTTCCCATTTCGGAAAATGGCTCTGCCGAGAACGGGCACAATGAGATGTTCCGTCTCTGGGAAAGCACAGATCCCCAGGGCTGTTGTGCCTGTGAATAGGCTGCCCAGGGATGGTGAAGACCAGCAACAGCTTTGAGGGCTGGCCCCTTCCTTGTGGGAGAAGGAGCCGGACGTTTCCCATTTCGGAAAATGGCTCTGCCGAGAACGGACAGGAGCAGATGTTCCGTCTCTGGGAAAGCACTGATCCCCAGGGCTGTTGTGCCTGTGAATAGGCTGCCGAGGGAAGGTGAAGACCAGCAACAGCTTTCAGGGCTGGCACCTTCCTTGTGGGAGAAGGAGCCGGACGTTTCCCATTTCGGAAAAATGGGTCTGCGAGAACGGCCACAATTGGATGTTCCGTCTCTGGGAAAGCACTGATCCCCAGGGCTGTTGTGCCTGTGAGTAGGCTGCCCAGGGAAGGTGAAGACCAGCAACAGCTTTCAGGGCTGGCACCTTCCTTGTGGGAGTAGGATCCGGACGTTTCCCATTTCGGAAAATGGCTCTGCCGAGAACGGGTACGATGAGATGTTCCGTCTCTGGGAAAGCACAGATCCCCAGGGCTGTTGTGTCTGTGAGTAGGCTGCCCAGGGAAGGTGAAGACCAACAACAGCTCTCAGGGCTGGCACCTTCCTTGTGGGAGAAGGATCCGGACGTTTCCCATTTCGGAAATAAGCTCTGCCGAGAACGGGCACAATGAGATGTTCCGTCTCTGGGAAAGCACTGATCCCCAGGGCTGTTGTGCCTCTGACTAGGCTGCCCAGGGAACGTGAAGACCAGCAACAGCTTTGAGGGCTGGCCCCTTCCTTGTGGGAGAAGGAGCCGGATGTTTCCCATTTCGGAAAAATGCTCTGCCGAGAACGGGTATGAAGAGGTGTTCCGTGTCTGGGAAAGCACTGATCCCCAGGGCTGTTGTGCCTGTGTCTAGGCTGCCCAGGGAAGGTGAAGACCAGCAACAGCTTTCAGGGCTGGCCCCTTCCTTGTGGGAGAAGGATCAGGACGTTTCCCTTTTCGGAAAAAGGCTCTGCCGAGAACGGACACGAGCAGATGTTCCGTCTCTGGGAAAGCACTGATCTCCAGGGCTGTTGTGCCTGTGAGTAGGCTGCCCAGGGAAGGTGAAGACCAGCAACAGCTTTCAGGGCTGGCCCCTTCCTTGTGGGAGAAGGAGCCGGACGTTTCCCTTTTCGGAAAAATGGCTCTGCCTGGAACGGACACGAGCAGATGTTCCGTCTCTGGGAAAGCACAGATCCCCAGTGCTGTTGTGCCTGTGACTAGGCTGCCCAGGGAAGGTGAAGACCAGCAACAGCTTTCAGGGCTGGCCCCTTCCTTGTGGGAGAAGGAGCGGACGTTTCCCATTTCGGAAAAATGGGTCTGCGAGAACGGCCACAATTGGATGTTCCGTCTCTGGGAAAGCACGGATCCCCAGGGCTGTTTTGCCTGTGAGTAGGCTGCCCAGGGAAGGTGAAGACCAGCAACAGCTTTGAGGGCTGGCCCCTTCCTTGTGGGAGAAGGAGCCGGACGTTTCCCATTTCGGAAAAATGGGTCTGCGAGAACGGCCACAATTGGATGTTCCGTCTCTGGGAAAGCACTGATCCCCAGGGCTGTTGTGCCTGTGACTAGGCTGCCCAGGGAAGGTGAAGACCAGCAACAGCTTTCAGGGCTGGCCCCTTCCTTGTGGGAGCAGGAGTCGGACGTTTACCTTTTCGGAAAATGGCTCTGCCGAGAACGGGTACGATGAGATGTTCCGTCTCTGGGAAAGCACTGATCCCCAGGGCTGTTGTGCCTGTGACTAGGCTGCCCAGGGAAGGTGAAGACCAGCAACAGCTTTCAGGGCTGGCCCCTTCCATGTGGGAGAAGGAGCCGGACGTTTCACATTTCGGAAAATGGCTCTGCCGAGAACGGGCACGATGAGATGTTCCGTCTCTGGGAAAGCACAGATCCCCAGGGCTGTTGTGCCTGTGACTAGGCTGCCCAGGGAAGGTGAAGACCAGCAACAGCTTTCAGGGCTGGCCCCTTCCTTGTGGGAGAAGGAGCCGGACGTTTCCCATTTCGGAAATAAGCTCTGCCGAGAACGGCCACAATGAGATGTTCCGTCTCTGGGAAAGCACAGATCAACAGGGCTGTTGTGTCTGTGAGTAGGCTGCCCAGGGATGGTGAAGACCAGCAACAGCTTTCAGGGCTGGCCCCTTCCTTGTGGGAGAAGGAGCCGGACGTTTCCCATTTTGGAAAATTTCTGTGCCGAGAACGGACACGATGAGATGTTCCGTCTCTGGGAAAGCACTGATCCCCAGGGCTGTTGTGCCTGTGAATAGGTTTCCAAGGGAAGGTGAAGACCAGCAACAGCTTTCAGGGCTGGCACCTTCCTTGTGGGAGCAGGAGCCGGACGTTTCCCTTTTCGGAAAAATTGCTCTGCCGAGAACGGACACGAGCAGATGTTCCGTCTCTGGGAAAGCACTGATCCCCAGGGCTGTTGTGCCTGTGAGTAGGCTGCCCAGGGAAGGTGAAGACCAGCAACAGCTTTGAGGGCTGGCCCCTTCCTTGTGGGAGAAGGAGCCGGACGTTTCCCATTTCGGAAAATGGCTCTGCCGAGAACGGCCACAAAGAGATGTTCCGTGTCTGGGAAAGCACTGATCCCCAGGGCTGTTGTGCCTCTGTCTAGGCTGCCAAGGGAAGTTGAAGACCAGCAACAGCTTTCAGGGCTGGCACCTTCGTTGTGGGAGCAGGAGCCGGACGTTTCCCATTTTGGAAAAATTGCTCTGCCGAGAACGGCCGCGAGGAGATGTTCCGACTCTGGGAAAGCACTGATCCCCAGGGCTGTTGTGCCTGTGAATAGGCTGCCCAGGGAAGGTGAAGACCAGCAACAGCTTTCAGGGCTGGCACCTTCCTTGTGGGAGAAGGAGCCGGACGTTTCCCATTTCGGAAAAATGGCTCTGCGACAACGGCCACAATTGGATGTTCCGTCTCTGGGAAAGCACTGATCCCCAGGGCTGTTGTGCCTGTGAATAGGCTGCCCAGGGAAGGTGAAGACCAGCAACAGCTTTGAGGGCTGGCACCTTCCTTGTGGGAGAAGGAGCCGGACGTTTCCCATTTTGGAAAATGGCTCTGGCGAGAACGGGTATGATGAGATGTTCCGTCTCTGGGAAAGCACTGATCCCCAGGGCTGTTGTGCCTGTGAGTAGGCTGCCCAGGGAAGGTGAAGACCAGCAACAGCTTTCAGGGCTGGCCCCTTCCTTGTGGGAGAAGGATCCGGACGTTTCCCATTTTGGAAAATGGGACTGCCGAGAACGGGTACGATGAGATGTTCCGTCTCTGGGAAAGCACGGATCCCCAGGGCTGTTGTGCCTGTGAATAGGTTTCCAAGGGAAGGTGAAGACCAGCAACAGCTTTCAGGGCTGGCACCTTCCTTGTGGGAGTAGGATCCGGACGTTTCCCATTTTGGAAAATGGCTCTGCCGAGAACGGGTACGATGAGATGTTCCGTCTCTGGGAAATCACAGATCCCCAGGGCTGTTGTGTCTGTGAGTAGGCTGCCCAGGGAAGGTGAAGACCAACAACAGCTCTCAGGGCTGGCACCTTCCTTGTGGGAGAAGGATCCGGACGTTTCCCATTTCGGAAATAAGCTCGGCCGAGAACGGGCACAATGAGATGTTCCGTCTCTGGGAAAGCACTGATCCCCAGGGCTATTGTGCCTGTGAATAGGTTTCCAAGGGAAGGTGAAGACCAGCAACAGCTTTCAGGGCTGGCCCCTTCCTTGTGGGAGCAGGAGCCGGACGTTTCCCTTTTCGGAAAAATTGCTCTGCCGAGAACGGACACGAGCAGATGTTCCGTCTCTGGGAAAGCACTGATCCCCAGGGCTGTTGTGCCTGTGAGTAGGCTGCCCAGGGAAGGTGAAGACCAGCAACAGCTTTCAGGGCTGGCCCCTTCCTTGTGGGAGAAGGAGCCGGACGTTTCCCATTTCGGAAAATGGCTCTGCCGAGAACGGCCACAAAGAGATGTTCCGTGTCTGGGAAAGCACTGATCCCCAGGGCTGTTGTGCCTCTGTCTAGGCTGCCAAGGGAAGGTGAAGACCAGCAACAGCTTTCAGGGCTGGCACCTTCGTTGTGGGAGCAGGAGCCGGACGTTTCCCATTTTGGAAAAATTGCTCTGCCGAGAACGGCCACGAGGAGATGTTCCGACTCTGGGAAAGCACTGATCCCCAGGGCTGTTGTGCCTGTGAATAGGCTGCCCAGGGAAGGTGAAGCCCAGCAACAGCTTTGAGGGCTGGCACCTTCCTTGTGGGAGAAGGAGCCGGACGTTTCCCATTTCGGAAAAATGGCTCTGCGAGAACGGCCACAATTGGATGTTCCGTCTCTGGGAAAGCACTGATCCCCAGGGCTGTTGTGCCTGTGAATAGGCTGCCCAGGGAAGGTGAAGACCAGCAACAGCTTTCAGGGCTGGTACCTTCCTTGTGGGAGAAGGAGCCGGACGTGTCCCATTTTGGAAAATGGCTCTGCCGAGAACGGGTATGATGAGATGTTCCGTCTCTGGGAAAGCACTGATCCCCAGGGCTGTTGTGCCTGTGAGTAGGCTGCCCAGGGAAGGTGAAGACCAGCAACAGCTTTCAGGGCTGGCCCCTTCCTTGTGGGAGAAGGATCCGGACGTTTCCCATTTTGGAAAATGGGACTGCCGAGAACGGGTACGATGAGATGTTCCGTCTCTGGGAAAGCACTGATCCCCAGGGCTGTTGTGCCTGTGAATAGGTTTCCAAGGGAAGGTGAAGACCAGCAACAGCTTTCAGGGCTGGCACCTTCCTTGTGGGAGTAGGATCCGGACGTTTCCCATTTTGGAAAATGGCTCTGCCGAGAACGGGTACGATGAGATGTTCCGTCTCTGGGAAATCACAGATCCCCAGGGCTGTTGTGTCTGTGAGTAGGCTGCCCAGGGAAGGTGAAGACCAACAACAGCTCTCAGGGCTGGCACCTTCCTTGTGGGAGAAGGATCCGGACGTTTCCCATTTCGGAAATAAGCTCTGCCGAGAACGGGCACAATGAGATGTTCCGTCTCTGGGAAAGCACGGATCCCCAGGGCTGTTGTGCCTCTGACTAGGCTGCCCAGGGAACGTGAAGACCAGCAACAGCTTTGAGGGCTGGCCCCTTCCTTGTGGGAGAAGTTGCCGGATGTTTCCCATTTCGGAAAATGGCTCTGCCGAGAACGGACACAATGAGATGTTCCGTCTCTGGGAAAGCACAGATCCCCAGGGCTGTTGTGCCTGTGACTAGGCTGCCCAGGGAAGGTGAAGACCAGCAACAGCTTTCAGGGCTGGCCCCTTCCTTGTGGGAGAAGGAGCCGGACGTTTCCCATTTCGGAAAATTGCTCTGCCGAGAACGGCCACAATTGGATGTTCCGTCTCTGGGAAAGCACTGATCCCCAGGGCTGTTGTGCCTGTGAGTAGGCTGCCCAGGGAAGGTGAAGACCAGCAACAGCTTTCAGGGCTGGCCCCTTCCTTGTGGGAGAAGGAGCCGGACGTTTCCCATTTTGGAAAATTACTCTGCCGATAACGGGCACGAGCAGATGTTCCGTCTGTGGGAAAACACTGATCCCCAGGGCTGTTGTGCCTGTGAGTAGGCTGCCGGGGGAAGGTGAAGACCAGCAACAGCTTTCAGGGCTGGCCCCTTCCTTGTGGGAGAAGGAGCCGGACGTTTCCCATTTCGGAAAATGGCTCTGCCGAGAACGGAAACGAGCAGATGTTCCGTCTCTGGGAAAGCACTGATCTCCAGGGCTGTTGTGCCTGCGAGTAGGCTGCCCAGGGAAGGTGAAGACCAGCAACAGCTTTCAGGGCTGGCCCCTTCCTTATGGGAGAAGGATCCGGACGTTTCCCATTTCGGAAAAATGGCTCTGCGAGAATGGCCACAATAGGATCTTCCGTCTCTGGGAAAGCACTGATCCCCAGGGCTGTTGTGTCTGTGACTAGGCTGCCCAGGGAAGGTGAAGACCAGCAACAGCTTTCAGGTCTGGCCCCTTCCTTGTGGGAGAAGGAGCCGGACGTTTCCCATTTCGAAAAAATTGCTTTGCCGAGAACGGGCACGAGCAGATGTTCCGTCTCTGGGAAAGCACTGATCCCCAGGGCTGTTGTGCCTGTGAATTGGTTTCCAAGGGAAGGTGAAGACCAGCAACAGCTTTGAGGGCTGGCCCCTTCCTTGTGGGAGCAGGAGCCGGACGTTTCCCTTTTCGGAAAATGGCTCTGCCGAGAACGGCCGCGAGGAGATGTTCCGACTCTGGGAAAGCACTGATCCCCAGGGCTGTTGTGCCTGTGAATAGGCTGCCCAGGGAAGGTGAAGACCAGCAACAGCTTTGAGGGCTGGCACCTTCCTTGTGGGAGAAGGAGCCGGACGTTTCCCATTTCGGAAAAATGGCTCTGCGAGAACGGCCACAATTGGATGTTCCGTCTCTGGGAAAGCACTGATCCCCAGGGCTGTTGTGCCTGTGAATAGGCTGCCCAGGGAAGGTGAAGACCAGCAACAGCTTTCAGGGCTGGTACCTTCCTTGTGGGAGAAGGAGCCGGACGTTTCCCATTTTGGAAAATGGCTGTGCCGAGAAGGGTACGATGAGATGTTCCGTCTCTGGGAAAGCACAGATCCCCAGGGCTGTTGTGCCTGTGAATAGGCTGCCCAGGGAAGGTGAAGAGCAGCAGCAGCTTTCAGGGCTGGCCCCTTCCTTGTGGGAGCAGGAGCCGGATGTTTCCCTTTTCGGAAATAAGCTCTGCCGAGAACGGACACGAGCAGATGTTCCGTCTCTGGGAAAGCACAGATCCCCAGGGCTGTTGTGCCTGTGAGTAGGCTGCCGAGGGAAGGTGAAGACCAGCAACAGCTTTCAGGGCTGGCCCCTTCCTTGTGGGAGAAGGATCCGGACGTTTCCCATTTTGGAAAATGGGACTGCCGAGAACGGGTACGATGAGATGTTCCGTCTCTGGGAAAGCACTGATCCCCAGGGCTGTTGTGCCTGTGAATAGGTTTCCAAGGGAAGGTGAAGACCAGCAACAGCTTTCAGGGCTGGCACCTTCCTTGTGGGAGTAGGATCCGGACGTTTCCCATTTCGGAAATAAGCTCTGCCGAGAACGGGCACAATGAGATGTTCCGTCTCTGGGAAAGCACAGATCCCCAGGACTGTTGTGCCTGTGACTAGGCTGCCCAGGGAAGGTGAAGACCAACAACAGCTCTCAGGGCTGGCACCTTCCTTGTGGGAGAAGGATCCGGACGTTTCCCATTTCGGAAATAAGCTCTGCCGAGAACGGGCACAATGAGATGTTCCGTCTCTGGGAAAGCACTGATCCCCAGGGCTGTTGTGCCTCTGACTATGCTGCCCAGGGAATGTGAAGACCAGCAACAGCTTTCAGGGCTGGCCCCTTCCTTGTGGGAGTAGGATCCGGATGTTTCCCATTTCGGAAAAATTGCTCTGCTGAGAACGGACACGAGCAGATGTTCCGTCTCTGGGAAAGCACTGATCCCCAGGGCTGTTGTGTCTGTGACTAGGCTGCCCAGGGAAGGTGAAGACCAGCAACAGCTTTCAGGGCTGGCCCCTTCCGTGTGGGAGAATGAGCCGGACGTTTCCCATTTTGGAAAAATGGCTCTGCGAGAACGGCCACAATTGGATGTTCCGTCTCTGGGAAAGCACGGATCCTCAGGGCTGTTGTGCCTGTGAGTAGGCTGCCCAGGGAAGGTGAAGACCAGCAACAGCTTTCAGGGCTGGCCCCTTCCTTGTGGGAGAAGGATCAGGACGTTTCCCATTTCGGAAAATGGCTCTGCCGAGAACGGACACAATTGGATGTTCCGTCTCTGGGAAAGCACAGATCCCCAGGGCTGTTGTGCCTGTGAATAGGCTGCCCAGGGATGGTGAAGACCAGCAACAGCTTTCAGGGCTGGCACCTTCCTTGTGGGAGAAGGATCAGGACGTTTCCCATTTCGGAAAATGGCTCTGCCGAGAACGGACAGGAGCAGATGTTCCGTCTCTGGGAAAGCACTGATCCCCAGGGCTGTTGTGCCTGTGAGTAGGCTGCCCAGGGAAGGTGAAGACCAGCAACAGCTTTCAGGGCTGGCCCCTTCCTTGTGGGAGAAGGAGCCGGACGTTTCCCATTTCGGAAAATGGCTCTGACGAGAACGGCCACAAAGAGATGTTCCGTGTCTGGGAAAGCACTGATAACCAGGGCTGTTGTGCCTCTGTCTAGGCTGCCAAGGGAAGGTGAAGACCAGCAACAGCTTTCAGGGCTGGCACCTTCGTTGTGGGAGCAGGAGCCGGACGTTTCCCATTTTGGAAAAATTGCTCTGCCGAGAACGGCCGCGAGGAGATGTTCCGACTCTGGGAAAGCACTGATCCCCAGGGCTGTTGTGCCTGTGAATAGGCTGCCCAGGGAAGGTGAAGCCCAGCAACAGCTTTGAGGGCTGGCACCTTCCTTGTGGGAGAAGGAGCCGGACGTTTCCCATTTCGGAAAAATGGCTCTGCGAGAACGGCCACAATTGGATGTTCCGTCTCTGGGAAAGCACTGATCCCCAGGGCTGTTGTGCCTGTGAATAGGCTGCCCAGGGAAGGTGAAGACCAGCAACAGCTTTCAGGGCTGGTACCTTCCTTGTGGGAGAAGGAGCCGGACGTGTCCCATTTTGGAAAATGGCTCTGCCGAGAACGGGTATGATGAGATGTTCCGTCTCTGGGAAAGCACTGATCCCCAGGGCTGTTGTGCCTGTGAGTAGGCTGCCCAGGGAAGGTGAAGACCAGCAACAGCTTTCAGGGCTGGCCCCTTCCTTGTGGGAGAAGGATCCGGACGTTTCCCATTTTGGAAAATGGGACTGCCGAGAACGGGTACGATGAGATGTTCCGTCTCTGGGAAAGCACTGATCCCCAGGGCTGTTGTGCCTGTGAATAGGTTTCCAAGGGAAGGTGAAGACCAGCAACAGCTTTCAGGGCTGGCACCTTCCTTGTGGGAGTAGGATCCGGACGTTTCCCATTTTGGAAAATGGCTCTGCCGAGAACGGGTACGATGAGATGTTCCGTCTCTGGGAAATCACAGATCCCCAGGGCTGTTGTGTCTGTGAGTAGGCTGCCCAGGGAAGGTGAAGACCAACAACAGCTCTCAGGGCTGGCACCTTCCTTGTGGGAGAAGGATCCGGACGTTTCCCATTTCGGAAATAAGCTCTGCCGAGAACGGGCACAATGAGATGTTCCGTCTCTGGGAAAGCACGGATCCCCAGGGCTGTTGTGCCTCTGACTAGGCTGCCCAGGGAACGTGAAGACCAGCAACAGCTTTGAGGGCTGGCCCCTTCCTTGTGGGAGAAGTTGCCGGATGTTTCCCATTTCGGAAAATGGCTCTGCCGAGAACGGACACAATGAGATGTTCCGTCTCTGGGAAAGCACAGATCCCCAGGGCTGTTGTGCCTGTGACTAGGCTGCCCAGGGAAGGTGAAGACCAGCAACAGCTTTCAGGGCTGGCCCCTTCCTTGTGGGAGAAGGAGCCGGACGTTTCCCATTTCGGAAAATTGCTCTGCCGAGAACGGCCACAATTGGATGTTCCGTCTCTGGGAAAGCACTGATCCTCAGGGCTGTTGTGCCTGTGAGTAGGCTGCCCAGGGAAGGTGAAGACCAGCAACAGCTTTCAGGGCTGGCCCCTTCCTTGTGGGAGAAGGAGCCGGACGTTTCCCATTTTGGAAAATTACTCTGCCGATAACGGGCACGAGCAGATGTTCCGTCTGTGGGAAAACACTGATCCCCAGGGCTGTTGTGCCTGTGAGTAGGCTGCCGGGGGAAGGTGAAGACCAGCAACAGCTTTCAGGGCTGGCCCCTTCCTTGTGGGAGAAGGAGCCGGACGTTTCCCATTTCGGAAAATGGCTCTGCCGAGAACGGAAACGAGCAGATGTTCCGTCTCTGGGAAAGCACTGATCTCCAGGGCTGTTGTGCCTGCGAGTAGGCTGCCCAGGGAAGGTGAAGACCAGCAACAGCTTTCAGGGCTGGCCCCTTCCTTATGGGAGAAGGATCCGGACGTTTCCCATTTCGGAAAAATGGCTCTGCGAGAATGGCCACAATAGGATCTTCCGTCTCTGGGAAAGCACTGATCCCCAGGGCTGTTGTGTCTGTGACTAGGCTGCCCAGGGAAGGTGAAGACCAGCAACAGCTTTCAGGTCTGGCCCCTTCCTTGTGGGAGAAGGAGCCGGACGTTTCCCATTTCGAAAAAATTGCTTTGCCGAGAACGGGCACGAGCAGATGTTCCGTCTCTGGGAAAGCACTGATCCCCAGGGCTGTTGTGCCTGTGAATTGGTTTCCAAGGGAAGGTGAAGACCAGCAACAGCTTTGAGGGCTGGCCCCTTCCTTGTGGGAGCAGGAGCCGGACGTTTCCCTTTTCGGAAAATGGCTCTGCCGAGAACGGCCGCGAGGAGATGTTCCGACTCTGGGAAAGCACTGATCCCCAGGGCTGTTGTGCCTGTGAATAGGCTGCCCAGGGAAGGTGAAGACCAGCAACAGCTTTGAGGGCTGGCACCTTCCTTGTGGGAGAAGGAGCCGGACGTTTCCCATTTCGGAAAAATGGCTCTGCGAGAACGGCCACAATTGGATGTTCCGTCTCTGGGAAAGCACTGATCCCCAGGGCTGTTGTGCCTGTGAATAGGCTGCCCAGGGAAGGTGAAGACCAGCAACAGCTTTCAGGGCTGGTACCTTCCTTGTGGGAGAAGGAGCCGGACGTTTCCCATTTTGGAAAATGGCTGTGCCGAGAAGGGTACGATGAGATGTTCCGTCTCTGGGAAAGCACAGATCCCCAGGGCTGTTGTGCCTGTGAATAGGCTGCCCAGGGAAGGTGAAGAGCAGCAGCAGCTTTCAGGGCTGGCCCCTTCCTTGTGGGAGCAGGAGCCGGATGTTTCCCTTTTCGGAAATAAGCTCTGCCGAGAACGGACACGAGCAGATGTTCCGTCTCTGGGAAAGCACAGATCCCCAGGGCTGTTGTGCCTGTGAGTAGGCTGCCGAGGGAAGGTGAAGACCAGCAACAGCTTTCAGGGCTGGCCCCTTCCTTGTGGGAGAAGGATCCGGACGTTTCCCATTTTGGAAAATGGGACTGCCGAGAACGGGTACGATGAGATGTTCCGTCTCTGGGAAAGCACTGATCCCCAGGGCTGTTGTGCCTGTGAATAGGTTTCCAAGGGAAGGTGAAGACCAGCAACAGCTTTCAGGGCTGGCACCTTCCTTGTGGGAGAAGGATCCGGACGTTTCCCATTTCGGAAATAAGCTCTGCCGAGAACGGGCACAATGAGATGTTCCGTCTCTGGGAAAGCACAGATCCCCAGGACTGTTGTGCCTGTGACTAGGCTGCCCAGGGAAGGTGAAGACCAACAACAGCTCTCAGGGCTGGCACCTTCCTTGTGGGAGAAGGATCCGGACGTTTCCCATTTCGGAAATAAGCTCTGCCGAGAACGGGCACAATGAGATGTTCCGTCTCTGGGAAAGCACTGATCCCCAGGGCTGTTGTGCCTCTGACTATGCTGCCCAGGGAATGTGAAGACCAGCAACAGCTTTCAGGGCTGGCCCCTTCCTTGTGGGAGTAGGATCCGGATGTTTCCCATTTCGGAAAAATTGCTCTGCTGAGAACGGACACGAGCAGATGTTCCGTGTCTGGGAAAGCACTGATCCCCAGGGCTGTTGTGTCTGTGACTAGGCTGCCCAGGGAAGGTGAAGACCAGCAACAGCTTTCAGGGCTGGCCCCTTCCGTGTGGGAGAAGGAGCCGGACGTTTCCCATTTTGGAAAAATGGCTCTGCGAGAACGGCCACAATTGGATGTTCCGTCTCTGGGAAAGCACGGATCCTCAGGGCTGTTGTGCCTGTGAGTAGGCTGCCCAGGGAAGGTGAAGACCAGCAACAGCTTTCAGGGCTGGCCCCTTCCTTGTGGGAGAAGGATCAGGACGTTTCCCATTTCGGAAAATGGCTCTGCCGAGAACGGACACAATTGGATGTTCCGTCTCTGGGAAAGCACAGATCCCCAGGGCTGTTGTGCCTGTGAATAGGCTGCCCAGGGATGGTGAAGACCAGCAACAGCTTTCAGGGCTGGCACCTTCCTTGTGGGAGAAGGATCAGGACGTTTCCCATTTCGGAAAATGGCTCTGCCGAGAACGGACAGGAGCAGATGTTCCGTCTCTGGGAAAGCACTGATCCCCAGGGCTGTTGTGCCTGTGAGTAGGCTGCCCAGGGAAGGTGAAGACCAGCAACAGCTTTCAGGGATGGCACCTTCCTTGTGGGAGAAGGAGCCGGACGTTTCCCATTTCGGAAAAATGGCTCTGCGAGAACGGCCACAATTGGATGTTCCGTCTCTGGGAAAGCACTGATCCCCAGGGCTGTTGTGCCTGTGAGTAGGCTGCCCAGGGAAGGTGAAGACCAGCAACAGCTTTCAGGGCTGGCCCCTTCCTTGTGGGAGAAGGAGCCGGACGTTTCCCATTTTGGAAAATGGCTCTGCCGAGAACGGGCACAATGAGATGTTCCGTCTCTGGGAAAGCACAGATCCCCAGGGCTGTTGTGCCTGTGACTAGGCTGCCCAGGGAAGGTGAAGACCAGCAACAGCTTTCAGGGCTGGCCCCTTCCTTGTGGGAGAAGGAGCCGGACATTTCCCATTTCGGAAAATGGCTCTGCCGAGAACGGGTATGAAGAGGTGTTCCGTGTCTGGGAAAGCACAGATCCCCAGGGCTGTTGTGCCTGTGAATAGGCTGCCCAAGGATGGTGAAGACCAGCAACAGCTTTCAGGGCTGGCCCCTTCCTTGTGGGAGAAGGAGCCGGACGTTTCCCTTTTCGAAAAAATTGCTCTGCCGAGAACGGACACGAGCAGATGTTCCGTCTCTGGGAAAGCACTGATCCCCAGGGCTGTTGTGCCTGTGACTAGGCTGCCCAGGGAAGGTGAAGACCAGCAACAGCTTTCAGGGCTGGCCCCTTCCTTGTGGGAGAAGGAGCCGGACGTTTCCCATTTCGGAAAATGGGACTGCCGAGAACGGGTACGATGAGATGTTCCGTCTCTGGGAAAGCACTGATCCCCAGGGCTGTTGTGCCTGTGAATAGGTTTCCAAGGGAAGGTGAAGACCAGCAACAGCTTTCAGGGCTGGCACCTTCCTTGTGGGAGCAGGAGCCGGACGTTTCCCTTTTCGAAAAAATTGCTCTGCCGAGAACGGACACGAGCAGATGTTCCGTCTCTGGGAAAGCACTGATCCCCAGGGCTGTTGGGCCTGTGAATAGGCTGCCCAGGGAAGGTGAAGACCAGCAACAGCTTTCAGGGCTGGCACCTTCCTTGTGGGAGAAGGAGCCGGACGTTTCCCATTTCGGAAAAATGGCTCTGCGAGAACGGCCACAATTGGATGTTCCGTCTCTGGGAAAGCATTGATCCCCAGGGCTGTTGTGCCTGTGACTAGGCTGCCCAGGGAAGGTGAAGACCAGCAACAGCTTTCAGGGCTGGCACCTTGCTTGTGGGAGCAGGATCCGGACGTTTCCCATTTCGGAAAATTGGCTCTGCGAGAACGGCCACAATTGGATGTTCCGTCTCTGGGAAAGCACGGATCCCCAGGGCTGTTGTGCCTGTGAGTAGGCTGCCAAGGGAAGGTGAAGACCAGCAACAGCTTTCAGGGCTGGCCCCTTCCTTGTGGGAGAAGGAGCCGGACGTTTCCCATTTCGGAAAATGGCTCTGCCGAGAACGGGCACAATGAGATGTTCCGTCTCTGGGAAAGCACAGATCCCCAGGGCTGTTGTGCCTGTGAATAGGCTGCCCAGGGATGGTGAAGACCAGCAACAGCTTTCAGGGCTGGCCCCTTCCTTGTGGGAGAAGGAGCCGGACGTTTCCCATTTCGGAAAATGGCTCTGCCGAGAACGGACACGAGCAGATGTTCCGTCTCTGGGAAAGCACTGATCCCCAGGGCTGTTGTGCCTGTGAGTAGGCTGCCCAGGGAAGGTGAAGACCAGCAACAGCTTTCAGGGCTGGCCCCTTCCTTGTGGGAGAAGGAGCCGGACGTTTCCCATTTTGGAAAATGGCTCTGCCGAGAACGGGCACAATGAGATGTTCCGTCTCTGGGAAAGCACAGTTCCCCAGGGCTGTTGTGCCTGTGACTAGGCTGCCCAGGGAAGGTGAAGACCAGCAACAGCTTTGAGGGCTGGCCCCTTCCTTGTGGGAGAAGGAGCCGGACGTTTCCCATTTCGGAAAATGGCTCTGCCGAGAACGGACACGAGCAGATGTTCCGTCTCTGGGAAAGCACAGATCCCCAGGGCTGTTGTGCCTGTGAATAGGCTGCCCAGGGAAGGTGAAGACCAGCAACAGCTTTCAGGGCTGGCCCCTTCCTTGTGGGAGAAGGAGCCGGATGTTTCCCATTTCGGAAAATGGCTCTGCCGAGAACGGGTATGAAGAGGTGTTCCGTGTCTGGGAAAGCACTGATCCCCAGGGCTGTTGTGCCTGTGAGTAGGCTGCCCAGGGAAGGTGAAGACCAGCAACAGCTTTCAGGGCTGGTACCTTTGTTGTGGGAGCAGGAGCCGGACGTTTCCCTTTTCGGAAAAATTGCTCTGCCGAGAACGGACACGAGCAGATGTTCCGTCTCTGGGAAAGCACAGATCCCCAGGGCTGTTGTGCCTGTGACTAGGCTGCCCAGGGAAGGTGAAGACCAGCAACAGCTTTCAGGGCTGGCCCCTTCCTTGTGGGAGAAGGATCCGGACGTTTCCCATTTTCGAAAATTTCTCTGCTGAGAACGGACACGAGCAGATGTTCCGTCTCTGGGAAAGCACTGATCCCCAGGGCTGTTGTGCCTGTGAGTAGGCTGCCGAGGGAAGGTGAAGGCCAGCAACAGCTTTCAGGGCTGGCCCCTTCCTTGTGGGAGAAGGAGCCGGACGTTTCCCATTTCGGAAAATTGCTCTGCCGAGAACGGGTATGAAGAGGTGTTCCGTGTCTGGGAAAGCACTGATCTCCAGGGCTGTTGTGCCTGTGAGTAGGCTGCCCAGGGAAGGTGAAGACCAGCAACAGCTTTCAGGGCTGGCCCCTTCCTTGTGGGAGAAGGATCCGGACGTTTCCCATTTCGGAAAATGGCTCTGCCGAGAACGGGCACGATGAGATGTTCCGTCTCTGGGAAAGCACAGATCCCAGGGCTGTTGTGCCTGTGACTAGGCTGCCCAGGGAAGGTGAAGACCAGCAACAGCTTTCAGGGCTGGCCCCTTCCTTGTGGGAGAAGGAGCCGGACGTTTCCCATTTCGGAAAATTGCTCTGCCGAGAACGGACACAATGAGATGTTCCGTCTCTGGGAAAGCACTGATCCCCAGGGCTGTTGTGCCTGTGAGTAGGCTGCCGAGGGAAGGTGAAGGCCAGCAACAGCTTTCAGGGCTGGCCCCTTCCTTGTGGGAGCAGGAGCCGGACGTTTCCCTTTTCGGAAAATGGCTCTGCCGAGAACGGGTATGAAGAGGTGTTCCGTGTCTGGGAAAGCACTGATCCCCAGGGCTGTTGTGCCTGTGAGTAGGCTGCCCAGGGAAGGTGAAGACCAGCAACAGCTTTCTGGGCTGGCACCTTCCTTGTGGGAGAAGGATCCGGACGTTTCCCATTTCGGAAAAATGGCTCTGCGAGAATGGTCACAATTGGATGTTCCGTCTCTGGGAAAGCACTGATCCCCAGGGCTGTTGTGCCTGTGACTAGGCTGCCCAGGGAAGGTGAAGACCAGCAACAGCTTTCAGGGCTGGCCCCTTCCTTGTGGGAGAAGGATCCGGACGTTTCCCATTTTGGAAAATGGGACTGCCGAGAACGGGTACGATGAGATGTTCCGTCTCTGGGAAAGCACTGATCCCCAGGGCTGTTGTGCCTGTGACTAGGCTGCCCAGGGATGGTGAAGACCAGCAACAGCTTTAAGGGCTGGCACCTTCCTTGTGGGAGAAGGATCCGGACGTTTCCCATTTCGGAAAATGGGACTGCCGAGAACGGGTACGATGAGATGTTCCGTCTCTGGGAAAGCACTGATCCCCAGGGCTGTTGTGCCTGTGAGTAGGCTGCCCAGGGAAGGTGAAGACCAGCAACAGCTTTCAGGGCTGGCCCCTTCCTTGTGGGAGAAGGATCAGGACGTTTCCCTTTTCGGAAAAAGGCTCTGCCGAGAACGGACACGAGCAGATGTTCCGTCTCTGGGAAAGCACTGGTCTCCAGGGCTGTTGTGCCTGTGAGTAGGCTGCCCAGGGAAGGTGAAGACCAGCAACAGCTTTCAGGGCTGGCCCCTTCCTTGTGGGAGAAGGAGCCGGACGTTTCCCATTTCGGAAAAATGGCTCTGCGAGAACGGCCACAATTGGATGTTCCGTCTCTGGGAAAGCATTGATCCCCAGGGCTGTTGTGCCTGTGACTAGGCTGCCCAGGGAAGGTGAAGACCAGCAACAGCTTTCAGGGCTGGCACCTTCCTTGTGGGAGAAGGAGCCGGACGTTTCCCATTTCGGAAAAATGGCTCTGCGACAACGGACACAATTGGATGTTCCGTCTCTGGGAAAGCACGGATCCCCAGGGCTGTTGTGCCTGTGAGTAGGCTGCCAAGGGAAGGTGAAGACCAGCAACAGCTTTCAGGGCTGGCCCCTTCCTTGTGGGAGAAGGAGCCGGACGTTTCCCATTTCGGAAAATGGCTCTGCCGAGAACGGGCACAATGAGATGTTCCGTCTCTGGGAAAGCACAGATCCCCAGGGCTGTTGTGCCTGTGAATAGGCTGCCCAGGGATGGTGAAGACCAGCAACAGCTTTCAGGGCTGGCACCTTCCTTGTGGGAGAAGGAGCCGGACGTTTCCCATTTCGGAAAATGGCTCTGCCGAGAACGGACACGAGCAGATGTTCCGTCTCTGGGAAAGCACTGATCCCCAGGGCTGTTGTGCCTGTGAGTAGGCTGCCCAGGGAAGGTGAAGACCAGCAACAGCTTTCAGGGCTGGCCCCTTCCTTGTGGGAGAAGGAGCTGGACGTTTCCCATTTTGGAAAATGGCTCTGCCGAGAACGGGCACAATGAGATGTTCCGTCTCTGGGAAAGCACAGATCCCCAGGGCTGTTGTGCCTGTGACTAGGCTGCCCAGGGAAGGTGAAGACCAGCAACAGCTTTCAGGGCTGGCCCCTTCCTTGTGGGAGAAGGAGCCGGACGTTTCCCATTTCGGAAAATGGCTCTGCCGAGAACGGACACGAGCAGATGTTCCGTCTCTGGGAAAGCACAGATCCCCAGGGCTGTTGTGCCTGTGAATAGGCTGCCCAGGGAACGTGAAGACCAGCAACAGCTTTCAGGGCTGGCCCCTTCCTTGTGGGAGAAGGAGCCGGATGTTTCCCATTTCGGAAAATGGCTCTGCCGAGAACGGGTATGAAGAGGTGTTCCGTGTCTGGGAAAGCACTGATCCCCAGGGCTGTTGTGCCTGTGAATAGGTTTCAAAGGGAAGGTGAAGACCAGCAACAGCTTTCAGGGCTGGCACCTTCCTTGTGGGAGCAGGAGCCGGACGTTTCCCTTTTCGAAAAAATTGCTCTGCCGAGAACGGACACGAGCAGATGTTCCGTCTCTGGGAAAGCACTGATCCCCAGGGCTGTTGTGCCTGTGAATAGGCTGCCCAGGGAAGGTGAAGACCAGCAACAGCTTTCAGGGCTGGCACCTTCCTTGTGGGAGAAGGAGCCGGACGTTTCCCATTTCGGAAAAATGGCTCTGCGAGAACGGCCACAATTGGATGTTCCGTCTCTGGGAAAGCACAGATCCCCAGTGCTGTTGTGCCTGTGACTAGGCTGCCCAGGGAAGGTGAAGACCAGCAACAGCTTTCAGGGCTGGCACCTTCCTTGTGGGAGCAGGAGTCGGACGTTTCCCTTTTCGGAAAAATTGCTCTGCCGAGAACGGGCACGATGAGATGTTCCGTCTCTGGGAAAGCACTGATCTCCAGGACTGTTGTGCCTGTGAGTAGGCTGCCCAGGGAAGGTGAAGACCAGCAACAGCTTTCAGGGCTGGCCCCTTCCTTGTGGGAGAAGGAGCCGGACGTTTCCCATTTCGGAAAATGGCTCTGCCGAGAACGGGCACGATGAGATGTTCCGCCTCTGGGAAAGCACAGATCCCCAGGGCTGTTGTGCCTGTGAGTAGGCTGCCCAGGGAAGGTGAAGACCAGCAACAGCTTTCAGGGCTGGCCCCTTCCTTGTGGGAGAAGGATCCGGACGTTTCCCATTTCGGAAAATGGCTCTGCCGAGAACGGCCACGATGAGATGTTCCGTCTCTGGGAAAGCACAGATCCCAGGGCTGTTGTGCCTGTGACTAGGCTGCCCAGGGAAGGTGAAGACCAGCAACAGCTTTCAGGGCTGGCCCCTTCCTTGTGGGAGAAGGAGCCGGACGATTCCCATTTCGGAAAATTGCTCTGCCGAGAACGGACACAATGAGATGTTCCGTCTCTGGGAAAGCACTGATCCCCAGGGCTGTTGTGCCTGTGAGTAGGCTGCCGAGGGAAGGTGAAGGCCAGCAACAGCTTTCAGGGCTGGCCCCTTCCTTGTGGGAGCAGGAGCCGGACGTTTCCCTTTTCGGAAAATGGCTCTGCCGAGAACGGGTATGAAGAGGTGTTCCGTGTCTGGGAAAGCACTGATCCCCAGGGCTGTTGTGCCTGTGAGTAGGCTGCCGAGGGAAGGTGAAGACCAGCAACAGCTTTCTGGGCTGGCCCCTTCCTTGTGGGAGAAGGATCCGGACGTTTCCCATTTCGGAAAAATGGCTCTGCGAGAATGGCCACAATTGGATGTTCCGTCTCTGGGAAAGCACTGATCTCCAGGACTGTTGTGCCTGTGAGTAGGCTGCCCAGGGAAGGTGAAGACCAGCAACAGCTTTCAGGGCTGGCCCCTTCCTTGTGGGAGAAGGATCCGGACGTTTCCCATTTCGGAAAATGGCTCTGCCGAGAACGGCCACGATGAGATGTTCCGTCTCTGGGAAAGCACAGATCCCAGGGCTGTTGTGCCTGTGACTAGGCTGCCCAGGGAAGGTGAAGACCAGCAACAGCTTTCAGGGCTGGCCCCTTCCTTGTGGGAGAAGGAGCCGGACGATTCCCATTTCGGAAAATTGCTCTGCCGAGAACGGACACAATGAGATGTTCCGTCTCTGGGAAAGCACTGATCCCCAGGGCTGTTGTGCCTGTGAGTAGGCTGCCGAGGGAAGGTGAAGGCCAGCAACAGCTTTCAGGGCTGGCCCCTTCCTTGTGGGAGCAGGAGCCGGACGTTTCCCTTTTCGGAAAATGGCTCTGCCGAGAACGGGTATGAAGAGGTGTTCCGTGTCTGGGAAAGCACTGATCCCCAGGGCTGTTGTGCCTGTGAGTAGGCTGCCGAGGGAAGGTGAAGACCAGCAACAGCTTTCTGGGCTGGCCCCTTCCTTGTGGGAGAAGGATCCGGACGTTTCCCATTTCGGAAAAATGGCTCTGCGAGAATGGCCACAATTGGATGTTCCGTCTCTGGGAAAGCACTGATCCCCAGGGCTGTTGTGCCTGTGACTAGGCTGCCCAGGGAAGGTGAAGACCAGCAACAGCTTTCAGGGCTGGCCCCTTCCTTGTGGGAGAAGGATCCGGACGTTTCCCATTTTGGAAAATGGGACTGCCGAGAACGGGTACGATGAGATGTTCCGTCTCTGGGAAAGCACTGATCCCCAGGGCTGTTGTGCCTGTGACTAGGCTGCCCAGGGATGGTGAAGACCAGCAACAGCTTTCAGGGCTGGCACCTTCCTTGTGGGAGAAGGATCCGGACGTTTCCCATTTTGGAAAATGGGACTGCCGAGAACGGGTACGATGAGATGTTCCGTCTCTGGGAAAACACTGATCCCCAGGGCTGTTGTGCCTGTGAGTAGGCTGCCCAGGGAAGGTGAAGACCAGCAACAGCTTTCAGGGCTGGCCCCTTCCTTGTGGGAGAAGGATCAGGACGTTTCCCTTTTCGGAAAAAGGCTCTGCCGAGAACGGACACGAGCAGATGTTCCGTCTCTGGGAAAGCACTGATCTCCAGGGCTGTTGTGCCTGTGAGTAGGCTGCCCAGGGAAGGTGAAGACCAGCAACAGCTTTCAGGGCTGGCCCCTTCCTTGTGGGAGAAGGATCCGGACGTTTCCCATTTTGGAAAAATGGCTCTGCGAGAACGGCCACAATTGGATGTTCCGTCTCTGGGAAAGCATTGATCCCCAGGGCAGTTGTGCCTGTGACTAGGCTGCCCAGGGAAGGTGAAGACCAGCAACAGCTTTCAGGGCTGGCACCTTCCTTGTGGGAGAAGGAGCCGGACGTTTCCCATTTCGGAAAAATGGCTCTGCGAGAACGGCCACAATTGGATGTTCCGTCTCTGGGAAAGCACGGATCCCCAGGGCTGTTGTGCCTGTGAGTAGGCTGCCAAGGGAAGGTGAAGACCAGCAACAGCTTTCAGGGCTGGCCCCTTCCTTGTGGGAGAAGGAGCCGGACGTTTCCCATTTCGGAAAATGGCTCTGCCGAGAACGGGCACAATGAGATGTTCCGTCTCTGGGAAAGCACAGATCCCCAGGGCTGTTGTGCCTGTGAATAGGCTGCCCAGGGATGGTGAAGACCAGCAACAGCTTTCAGGGCTGGCCCCTTCCTTGTGGGAGAAGGAGCCGGACGTTTCCCATTTCGGAAAATGGCTCTGCCGAGAACGGACACGAGCAGATGTTCCGTCTCTGGGAAAGCACTGATCCCCAGGGCTGTTGTGCCTGTGAGTAGGCTGCCCAGGGAAGGTGAAGACCAGCAACAGCTTTCAGGGCTGGCCCCTTCCTTGTGGGAGAAGGAGCCGGACGTTTCCCATTTTGGAAAATGGCTCTGCCGAGAACGGCCACAATTGGATGTTCCGTCTCTGGGAAAGCATTGATCCCCAGGGCTGTTGTGCCTGTGAGTAGGCTGCCCAGGGAAGGTGAAGACCAGCAACAGCTTTCAGGGATGGCCCCTTCCTTGTGGGAGAAGGAGCCGGACGTTTCCCATTTCGGAAAATGGCTCTGCCGAGAACGGACACGAGCAGATGTTCCGTCTCTGGGAAAGCACAGATCCCCAGGGCTGTTGTGCCTGTGAATAGGCTGCCCAGGGAACGTGAAGACCAGCAACAGCTTTCAGGGCTGGCCCCTTCCTTGTGGGAGAAGGAGCCGGATGTTTCCCATTTCGGAAAATGGCTCTGCCGAGAACGGGTATGAAGAGGTGTTCCGTGTCTGGGAAAGCACTGATCCCCAGGGCTGTTGTGCCTGTGAGTAGGCTGCCCAGGGAAGGTGAAGACCAGCAACAGCTTTCAGGGCTGGCCCCTTCCTTGTGGGAGAAGGAGCCGGACGTGTCCCATTTTGGAAAATGGCTCTGCCGAGAACGGGCACAATGAGATGTTCCGTCTCTGGGAAAGCACAGATCCCCAGGGCTGTTGTGCCTGTGACTAGGCTGCCCAGGGAAGGTGAAGACCAGCAACAGCTTTCAGGGCTGGCCCCTTCCTTGTGGGAGAAGGATCCGGACGTTTCCCATTTCGGAAAATGGCTCTGCCGAGAACGGGCACAATGAGATGTTCCGTCTCTGGGAAAGCACAGATCCCCAGGGCTGTTGTGCCTGTGACTAGGCTGCCCAGGGAAGGTGAAGACCAGCAACAGCTTTCAGGGCTGGCCCCTTCCTTGTGGGAGAAGGATCAGGACGTTTCCCATTTCGAAAAAATTGCTCTGCCGAGAACGGACACGAGCAGATGTTCCGTCTCTGGGAAAGCACTGATCCCCAGTGCTGTTGTGCCTGTGAGTAGGCTGCCCAGGGAAGGTGAAGACCAGCAACAGCTTTCAGGGCTGGCCCCTTCCTTGTGGGAGAAGGAGCCGGACGTTTCCCATTTCGGAAAATGGGACTGCCGAGAACGGGTACGATGAGATGTTCCGTCTCTGGGAAAGCACTGATCCCCAGGGCTGTTGTGCCTGTGACTAGGTTTCCAAGGGAAGGTGAAGACCAGCAACAGCTTTCAGGGCTGGCACCTTCCTTGTGGGAGCAGGAGCCGGACTTTTCCCTTTTCGGAAAAATTGCTCTGCCGAGAACGGACACGAGCAGATGTTCCGTCTCTGGGAAAGCACTGATCCCCAGGGCTGTTGTGCCTGTGAATAGGCTGCCCAGGGAAGGTGAAGACCAGCAACAGCTTTCAGGGCTGGCACCTTATTGTGGGAGAAGGAGCCGGACGTTTCCCATTTCGGAAAAATGGCTCTGCGAGAACGGCCACAATTGGATGTTCCGTCTCTGGGAAAGCACTGATCCCCAAGGCTGTTGTGCCTGTGACTAGGCTGCCCAGGGAAGGTGAAGACCAGCAACAGCTTTCAGGGCTGGCCCCTTCCTTGTGGGAGAAGGAGCCGGACGATTCCCATTTCGGAAAATTGCTCTGCCGAGAACGGACACAATGAGATGTTCCGTCTCTGGGAAAGCACTGATCCCCAGGGCTGTTGTGCCTGTGAGTAGGCTGCCGAGGGAAGGTGAAGGCCAGCAACAGCTTTCAGGGCTGGCCCCTTCCTTGTGGGAGCAGGAGCCGGACGTTTCCCTTTTCGGAAAATGGCTCTGCCAAGAACGGGTATGAAGAGGTGTTCCGTGTCTGGGAAAGCACTGATCCCCAGGGCTGTTGTGCCTGTGAGTAGGCTGCCGAGGGAAGGTGAAGACCAGCAACAGCTTTCTGGGCTGGCCCCTTCCTTGTGGGAGAAGGATCCGGACGTTTCCCATTTCGGAAAAATGGCTCTGCGAGAATGGCCACAATTGGATGTTCCGTCTCTGGGAAAGCACTGATCCCCAGGGCTGTTGTGCCTGTGACTAGGCTGCCCAGGGAAGGTGAAGACCAGCAACAGCTTTCAGGGCTGGCCCCTTCCTTGTGGGAGAAGGATCCGGACGTTTCCCATTTTGGAAAATGGGACTGCCGAGAACGGGTACGATGAGATGTTCCGTCTCTGGGAAAGCACTGATCCCCAGGGCTGTTGTGCCTGTGACTAGGCTGCCCAGGGATGGTGAAGACCAGCAACAGCTTTCAGGGCTGGCACCTTCCTTGTGGGAGAAGGATCCGGACGTTTCCCATTTTGGAAAATGGGACTGCCGAGAACGGGTACGATGAGATGTTCCGTCTCTGGGAAAACACTGATCCCCAGGGCTGTTGTGCCTGTGAGTAGGCTGCCCAGGGAAGGTGAAGACCAGCAACAGCTTTCAGGGCTGGCCCCTTCCTTGTGGGAGAAGGATCAGGACGTTTCCCTTTTCGGAAAAAGGCTCTGCCGAGAACGGACACGAGCAGATGTTCCGTCTCTGGGAAAGCACTGATCTCCAGGGCTGTTGTGCCTGTGAGTAGGCTGCCCAGGGAAGGTGAAGACCAGCAACAGCTTTCAGGGCTGGCCCCTTCCTTGTGGGAGAAGGATCCGGACGTTTCCCATTTTGGAAAAATGGCTCTGCGAGAACGGCCACAATTGGATGTTCCGTCTCTGGGAAAGCATTGATCCCCAGGGCAGTTGTGCCTGTGACTAGGCTGCCCAGGGAAGGTGAAGACCAGCAACAGCTTTCAGGGCTGGCACCTTCCTTGTGGGAGAAGGAGCCGGACGTTTCCCATTTCGGAAAAATGGCTCTGCGAGAACGGCCACAATTGGATGTTCCGTCTCTGGGAAAGCACGGATCCCCAGGGCTGTTGTGCCTGTGAGTAGGCTGCCAAGGGAAGGTGAAGACCAGCAACAGCTTTCAGGGCTGGCCCCTTCCTTGTGGGAGAAGGAGCCGGACGTTTCCCATTTCGGAAAATGGCTCTGCCGAGAACGGGCACAATGAGATGTTCCGTCTCTGGGAAAGCACAGATCCCCAGGGCTGTTGTGCCTGTGAATAGGCTGCCCAGGGATGGTGAAGACCAGCAACAGCTTTCAGGGCTGGCACCTTCCTTGTGGGAGAAGGAGCCGGACGTTTCCCATTTCGGAAAATGGCTCTGCCGAGAACGGACACGAGCAGATGTTCCGTCTCTGGGAAAGCACTGATCCCCAGGGCTGTTGTGCCTGTGAGTAGGCTGCCCAGGGAAGGTGAAGACCAGCAACAGCTTTCAGGGCTGGCCCCTTCCTTGTGGGAGAAGGAGCCGGACGTTTCCCATTTTGGAAAATGGCTCTGCCGAGAACGGCCACAATTGGATGTTCCGTCTCTGGGAAAGCATTGATCCCCAGGGCTGTTGTGCCTGTGAGTAGGCTGCCCAGGGAAGGTGAAGACCAGCAACAGCTTTCAGGGATGGCCCCTTCCTTGTGGGAGAAGGAGCCGGACGTTTCCCATTTCGGAAAATGGCTCTGCCGAGAACGGACACGAGCAGATGTTCCGTCTCTGGGAAAGCACAGATCCCCAGGGCTGTTGTGCCTGTGAATAGGCTGCCCAGGGAACGTGAAGACCAGCAACAGCTTTCAGGGCTGGCCCCTTCCTTGTGGGAGAAGGAGCCGGATGTTTCCCATTTCGGAAAATGGCTCTGCCGAGAACGGGTATGAAGAGGTGTTCCGTGTCTGGGAAAGCACTGATCCCCAGGGCTGTTGTGCCTGTGAGTAGGCTGCCCAGGGAAGGTGAAGACCAGCAACAGCTTTCAGGGCTGGCCCCTTCCTTGTGGGAGAAGGAGCCGGACGTGTCCCATTTTGGAAAATGGCTCTGCCGAGAACGGGCACAATGAGATGTTCCGTCTCTGGGAAAGCACAGATCCCCAGGGCTGTTGTGCCTGTGACTAGGCTGCCCAGGGAAGGTGAAGACCAGCAACAGCTTTCAGGGCTGGCCCCTTCCTTGTGGGAGAAGGATCCGGACGTTTCCCATTTCGGAAAATGGCTCTGCCGAGAACGGGCACAATGAGATGTTCCGTCTCTGGGAAAGCACAGATCCCCAGGGCTGTTGTGCCTGTGACTAGGCTGCCCAGGGAAGGTGAAGACCAGCAACAGCTTTCAGGGCTGGCCCCTTCCTTGTGGGAGAAGGATCAGGACGTTTCCCATTTCGAAAAAATTGCTCTGCCGAGAACGGACACGAGCAGATGTTCCGTCTCTGGGAAAGCACTGATCCCCAGTGCTGTTGTGCCTGTGAGTAGGCTGCCCAGGGAAGGTGAAGACCAGCAACAGCTTTCAGGGCTGGCCCCTTCCTTGTGGGAGAAGGAGCCGGACGTTTCCCATTTCGGAAAATGGGACTGCCGAGAACGGGTACGATGAGATGTTCCGTCTCTGGGAAAGCACTGATCCCCAGGGCTGTTGTGCCTGTGACTAGGTTTCCAAGGGAAGGTGAAGACCAGCAACAGCTTTCAGGGCTGGCACCTTCCTTGTGGGAGCAGGAGCCGGACTTTTCCCTTTTCGGAAAAATTGCTCTGCCGAGAACGGACACGAGCAGATGTTCCGTCTCTGGGAAAGCACTGATCCCCAGGGCTGTTGTGCCTGTGAATAGGCTGCCCAGGGAAGGTGAAGACCAGCAACAGCTTTCAGGGCTGGCACCTTATTGTGGGAGAAGGAGCCGGACGTTTCCCATTTCGGAAAAATGGCTCTGCGAGAACGGCCACAATTGGATGTTCCGTCTCTGGGAAAGCACTGATCCCCAAGGCTGTTGTGCCTGTGTATAGGCTGCCCAGGGAAGGTGAAGACCAGCAACAGCTTTCAGGGCTGGCACCTTCGTTGTGGGAGCGGGAGCCGGACGTTTCCCATTTCGGAAAATGGCTCTGCCGAGAACGGGTATGAAGAGGTGTTCCGTGTCTGGGAAAGCACAGATCCCCAGGGCTGTTGTGCCTGTGACTAGGCTGCCGAGGGATGGTGAAGACCAGCAACAGCTTTCTGGGCTGGCCCCTTCCTTGTGGGAGAAGGATCCGGACGTTTCCCATTTCGGAAAAATGGCTCTTCGAGAATGGCCACAATAGGATCTTCCGTCTCTGGGAAAGCACTGATCCCCAGGGCTGTTGTGTCTGTGACTAGGCTGCCCAGGGAAGGTGAAGACCAGCAACAGCTTTCAGGTCTGGCCCCTTCCTTGTAGGAGAAGGAGCCGGACGTTTCCCATTTTGGAAAAATTGCTCTGCCGAGAACGGGCACAAGCAGATGTTCCGTCTCTGGGAAAGCACTGATCCCCAGGGCTGTTGTGCCTGTGAATTGGTTTCCAAGGGAAGGTGAAGACCAGCAACAGCTTTGAGGGCTGGCCCCTTCCTTGTGGGAGCAGGAGCCGGACGTTTCCCATTTCGGAAAATGGCTCTGCCGAGAACGGCCGCGAGGAGATGTTCCGACTCTGGGAAAGCACTGATCCCCAGGGCTGTTGTGCCTGTGAATAGGCTGCCCAGGGAAGGTGAAGACCAGCAACAGCTTTCAGGGCTGGCACCTTCCTTGTGGGAGAAGGAGCCGGACGTTTCCCATTTCGGAAAAATGGCTCTGCGACAACGGCCACAATTGGATGTTCCGTCTCTGGGAAAGCACAGATCCCCAGGGCTGTTGTGCCTGTGAATAGGCTGCCCAGGGAAGGTGAAGACCAGCAACAGCTTTCAGGGCTGGTACCTTCCTTGTGGGAGAAGGAGCAGGACGTTTCCCATTTTGGAAAATGGCTGTGCCGAGAACGGGTACGATGAGATGTTCCGTCTCTGGGAAAGCACAGATCCCCAGGGCTGTTGTGCCTGTGAATAGGCTGCCCAGGGAAGGTGAAGACCAGCAGCAGCTTTCAGGGCTGGCCCCTTCCTTGTGGGAGCAGGAGCCGGACGTTTCCCTTTTCGGAAATAAGCTCTGCCTAGAACGGACACGAGCAGATGTTCCGTCTCTGGGAAAGCACTGATCTCCAGGGCTGTTGTGCCTGTGAGTAGGCTGCCCAGGGAAGGTGAAGACCAGCAACAGCTTTCAGGGCTGGCCCCTTCCTTGTGGGAGAAGGATCCGGACGTTTCCCATTTTGGAAAATGGGACTGCCGAGAACGGGTACGATGAGATGTTCCGTCTCTGGGAAAGCACTGATCCCCAGGGCTGTTGTGCCTGTGAATAGGTTTCCAAGGTAAGGTGAAGACCAGCAACAGCTTTCAGGGCTGGCACCTTGCTTGTGGGAGTAGGATCCGGACGTTTCCCATTTCGGAAAATGGCTCTGCCGAGAACGGCCACAATGAGATGTTCCGTCTCTGGGAAAGCACAGATCCCCAGGGCTGTTGTGCCTGTGACTAGGCTGCCCAGGGAAGGTGAAGACCAACAACAGCTCTCAGGGCTGGCACCTTCCTTGTGGGAGAAGGATCAGGACGTTTCCCATTTCGGAAAATGGCTCTGCCGAGAACGGACAGGAGCAGATGTTCCGTCTCTGGGAAAGCACAGATCCCCAGGGCTGTTGTGCCTGTGAGTAGGCTGCCCAGGGAAGGTGAAGACCAGCAACAGCTCTCAGGGCTGGCACCTTCCTTGTGGGAGAAGGAGCCGGACGTTTCCCATTTCAGAAAAATGGCTCTGCGAGAACGGCCACAATTGGATGTTCCGTCTCTGGGAAAGCACTGATCCCCAGGGCTGTTGTGCCTGTGAGTAGGCTGCCCAGGGAAGGTGAAGACCAGCAACAGCTTTCAGGGCTGGCACCTTCCTTGTGGGAGAAGGAGCCGGACGTTTCCCATTTCGGAAAAATGGCTCTGCGAGAACGGCCACAATTGGATGTTCCGTCTCTGGGAAAGCACTGATCCCCAGGGCTGTTGTGCCTGTGACTAGGCTGCCCAGGGAAGGTGAAGACCAGCAACAGCTTTCAGGGCTGGTACCTTCCTTGTGGGAGAAGGAGCAGGACGTTTCCCATTTTGGAAAATGGCTGTGCCGAGAACGGGTACGATGAGATGTTCCGTCTCTGGGAAAGCACAGATCCCCAGGGCTGTTGTGCCTGTGAATAGGCTGCCCAGGGAAGGTGAAGAGCAGCAGCAGCTTTCAGGGCTGGCCCCTTCCTTGTGGGAGCAGGAGCCGGACGTTTCCCTTTTCGGAAATAAGCTCTGCCTAGAACGGACACGAGCAGATGTTCCGTCTCTGGGAAAGCACTGATCTCCAGGGCTGTTGTGCCTGTGAGTAGGCTGCCCAGGGAAGGTGAAGACCAGCAACAGCTTTCAGGGCTGGCCCCTTCCTTGTGGGAGAAGGATCCGGACGTTTCCCATTTTGGAAAATGGGACTGCCGAGAACGGGTACGATGAGATGTTCCATCTCTGGGAAAGCACTGATCCCCAGGGCTGTTGTGCCTGTGAATAGGTTTCCAAGGGAAGGTGAAGACCAGCAACAGCTTTCAGGGCTGGCACCTTCCTTGTGGGAGAAGGATCAGGACGTTTCCCATTTCGGAAAATGGCTCTGCCGAGAACGGACAGGAGCAGATGTTCCGTCTCTGGGAAAGCACAGATCCCCAGGGCTGTTGTGCCTGTGAGTAGGCTGCCCAGGGAAGGTGAAGACCAGCAACAGCTCTCAGGGCTGGCACCTTCGTTGTGGGAGAAGGAGCCGGACGTTTCCCATTTCAGAAAAATGGCTCTGCGAGAACGGCCACAATTGGATGTTCCGTCTCTGGGAAAGCACTGATCCCCAGGGCTGTTGTGCCTGTGAGTAGGCTGCCCAGGGAAGGTGAAGACCAGCAACAGCTTTCAGGTCTGGCACCTTCGTTGTGGGAGAAGGAGCCGGACGTTTCCCATTTCGGAAAAATGGGTCTGCGAGAACGGCCACAATTGGATGTTCCGTCTCTGGGAAAGCACTGATCCCCAGGGCTGTTGTGCCTGTGACTAAGCTGCCCAGGGAAGGTGAAGACCAGCAACAGCTTTCAGGGCTGGCCCCTTCCTTGTGGGAGAAGGAGCCGGACGTTTCCCATTTCGAAAAAATTGCTCTGCCGAGAACGGACACGAGCAGATGTTCCGTCTCTGGGAAAGCACTGATCCCCAGGGCTGTTGTGCCTGTGAGTAGGCTGCCCAGGGAAGGTGAAGACCAGCAACAGCTTTCAGGGCTGGCCCCTTCCTTGTGGGAGAAGGAGCCGGACGTTTCCCATTTCGGAAAATGGGACTGCCGAGAACGGGTACGATGAGATGTTCCGTCTCTGGGAAAGCACTGATCCCCAGGGCTGTTGTGCCTGTGACTAGGTTTCCAAGGGAAGGTGAAGACCAGCAACAGCTTTCAGGGCTGGCACCTTCCTTGTGGGAGCAGGAGCCGGACTTTTCCCTTTTCGGAAAAATTGCTCTGCCGAGAACGGACACGAGCAGATGTTCCGTCTCTGGGAAAGCACTGATCCCCAGGGCTGTTGTGCCTGTGAATAGGCTGCCCAGGGAAGGTGAAGACCAGCAACAGCTTTCAGGGCTGGCACCTTATTGTGGGAGAAGGAGCCGGACGTTTCCCTTTTCGGAAAAATGGCTCTGCGAGAACGGCCACAATTGGATGTTCCGTCTCTGGGAAAGCACTGATCCCCAGGGCTGTTGTGCCTGTGAATAGGCTGCCCAGGGAAGGTGAAGACCAGCAACAGCTTTCAGGGCTGGCACCTTCCTTGTGGGAGCAGGAGTCGGACGTTTCCCTTTTCGGAAAAATTGCTCTGCCGAGAACGGGCACGATGAGATGTTCCGTCTCTGGGAAAGCACTGATCTCCAGGACTGTTTTGCCTGTGAGTAGGCTGCCCAGGGAAGGTGAAGACCAGCAACAGCTTTCAGGGCTGGCCCCTTCCTTGTGGGAGAAGGAGCCGGACGTTTCCCATTTCGGAAAAATGGGTCTGCGAGAGCGGCCACAATTGGATGTTCCGTCTCTGGGAAAGCACGGATCCCCAGGGCTGTTGTGCCTGTGAGTAGGCTGCCCAGGGAAGGTGAAGACCAGCAACAGCTTTCAGGGCTGGCCCCTTCCTTGTGGGAGAAGGAGCCGGACGTTTCCCATTTCGGATAATGGCTCTGCCGAGAACGGACACAATGAGATGTTCCGTCTCTGGGAAAGCACAGATCCCCAGGGCTGTTGTGCCTGTGAATAGGCTGCCCAGGGATGGTGAAGACCAGCAACAGCTTTCAGGGCTGGCACCTTCCTTGTGGGAGAAGGATCAGGACGTTTCCCATTTCGGAAAATGGCTCTGCCGAGAACGGACAGGAGCAGATGTTCCGTCTCTGGGAAAGCACAGATCCCCAGGGCTGTTGTGCCTGTGAGTAGGCTGCCCAGGGAAGGTGAAGACCAGCAACAGCTCTCAGGGCTGGCACCTTCCTTGTGGGAGAAGGAGCCGGACGTTTCCCATTTCAGAAAAATGGCTCTGCGAGAACGGCCACAATTGGATGTTCCGTCTCTGGGAAAGCACTGATCCCCAGGGCTGTTGTGCCTGTGAGTAGGCTGCCCAGGGAAGGTGAAGACCAGCAACAGCTTTCAGGTCTGGCACCTTCCTTGTGGGAGAAGGAGCCGGACGTTTCCCATTTCGGAAAAATGGCTCTGCGAGAACGGCCACAATTGGATGTTCCGTCTCTGGGAAAGCACTGATCCCCAGGGCTGTTGTGCCTGTGACTAGGCTGCCCAGGGAAGGTGAAGACCAGCAACAGCTTTCAGGGCTGGCCCCTTCCTTGTGGGAGAAGGAGCCGGACGTTTCCCATTTTGGAAAATGGCTCTGCCGAGAACGGGCACAATGAGATGTTCCGTCTCTGGGAAAGCACAGATCCCCAGGGCTGTTGTGCCTGTGACTAGGCTGCCCAGGGAAGGTGAAGACCAGCAACAGCTTTCAGGGCTGGCCCCTTCCTTGTGGGAGAAGGATCCGGACGTTTCCCATTTCGGAAAATTGCTCTGCCGAGAACGGGCACAATGAGATGTTCCGTCTCTGGGAAAGCACAGATCCCCAGGGCTGTTGTGCCTGTGACTAGGCTGCCCAGGGAAGGTGAAGACCAGCAACAGCTTTCAGGGCTGGCCCCTTCCTTGTGGGAGAAGGATCAGGACGTTTCCCATTTCGAAAAAATTGCTCTGCCGAGAACGGACACGAGCAGATGTTCCGTCTCTGGGAAAGCACTGATCCCCAGGGCTGTTGTGCCTGTGAGTAGGCTGCCCAGGGAAGGTGAAGACCAGCAACAGCTTTCAGGGCTGGCCCCTTCCTTGTGGGAGAAGGAGCCGGACGTTTCCCATTTCGGAAAATGGGACTGCCGAGAACGGGTATGATGAGATGTTCCGTCTCTGGGAAAGCACTGATCCCCAGGGCTGTTGTGCCTGTGACTAGGTTTCCAAGGGAAGGTGAAGACCAGCAACAGCTTTCAGGGCTGGCACCTTCCTTGTGGGAGCAGGAGCCGGACTTTTCCCTTTTCGGAAAAATTGCTCTGCCGAGAACGGACACGAGCAGATGTTCCGTCTCTGGGAAAGCACTGATCCCCAGGGCTGTTGTGCCTGTGAATAGGCTGCCCAGGGAAGGTGAAGACCAGCAACAGCTTTCAGGGCTGGCACCTTATTGTGGGAGAAGGAGCCGGACGTTTCCCATTTCGGAAAAATGGCTCTGCGAGAACGGCCACAATTGGATGTTCCGTCTCTGGGAAAGCACTGATCCCCAGGGCTGTTGTGCCTGTGAATAGGCTGCCCAGGGAAGGTGAAGACCAGCAACAGCTTTCAGGGCTGGCACCTTCCTTGTGGGAGCAGGAGTCGGACGTTTCTCTTTTCGGAAAAATTGCTCTGCCGAGAACGGGCACGATGAGATGTTCCGTCTCTGGGAAAGCACTGATCTCCAGGACTGTTTTGCCTGTGAGTAGGCTGCCCAGGGAAGGTGAAGACCAGCAACAGCTTTCAGGGCTGGCCCCTTCCTTGTGGGAGAAGGAGCCGGACGTTTCCCATTTCGGAAAATGGCTCTGCCGAGAACGGGCACAATGAGATGTTCCGTCTCTGGGAAAGCACTGATCCCCAGGGCTGTTGTGCCTGTGACTAGGTTTCCAAGGGAAGGTGAAGACCAGCAACAGCTTTCAGGGCTGGCACCTTCCTTGTGGGAGCAGGAGCCGGACTTTTCCCTTTTCGGAAAAATTGCTCTGCCGAGAACGGACACGAGCAGATGTTCCGTCTCTGGGAAAGCACTGATCCCCAGGGCTGTTGTGCCTGTGAATAGGCTGCCCAGGGAAGGTGAAGACCAGCAACAGCTTTCAGGGCTGGCACCTTATTGTGGGAGAAGGAGCCGGACGTTTCCCATTTCGGAAAAATGGCTCTGCGAGAACGGCCACAATTGGATGTTCCGTCTCTGGGAAAGCACTGATCCCCAGGGCTGTTGTGCCTGTGAATAGGCTGCCCAGGGAAGGTGAAGACCAGCAACAGCTTTCAGGGCTGGCACCTTCCTTGTGGGAGCAGGAGTCGGACGTTTCCCTTTTCGGAAAAATTGCTCTGCCGAGAACGGGCACGATGAGATGTTCCGTCTCTGGGAAAGCACTGATCTCCAGGACTGTTTTGCCTGTGAGTAGGCTGCCCAGGGAAGGTGAAGACCAGCAACAGCTTTCAGGGCTGGCCCCTTCCTTGTGGGAGAAGGAGCCGGACGTTTCCCATTTCGGAAAAATGGGTCTGCGAGAGCGGCCACAATTGGATGTTCCGTCTCTGGGAAAGCACGGATCCCCAGGGCTGTTGTGCCTGTGAGTAGGCTGCCCAGGGAAGGTGAAGACCAGCAACAGCTTTCAGGGCTGGCCCCTTCCTTGTGGGAGAAGGAGCCGGACGTTTCCCATTTCGGATAATGGCTCTGCCGAGAACGGACACAATGAGATGTTCCGTCTCTGGGAAAGCACAGATCCCCAGGGCTGTTGTGCCTGTGAATAGGCTGCCCAGGGATGGTGAAGACCAGCAACAGCTTTCAGGGCTGGCACCTTCCTTGTGGGAGAAGGATCAGGACGTTTCCCATTTCGGAAAATGGCTCTGCCGAGAACGGACAGGAGCAGATGTTCCGTCTCTGGGAAAGCACAGATCCCCAGGGCTGTTGTGCCTGTGAGTAGGCTGCCCAGGGAAGGTGAAGACCAGCAACAGCTCTCAGGGCTGGCACCTTCCTTGTGGGAGAAGGAGCCGGACGTTTCCCATTTCAGAAAAATGGCTCTGCGAGAACGGCCACAATTGGATGTTCCGTCTCTGGGAAAGCACTGATCCCCAGGGCTGTTGTGCCTGTGAGTAGGCTGCCCAGGGAAGGTGAAGACCAGCAACAGCTTTCAGGTCTGGCACCTTCCTTGTGGGAGAAGGAGCCGGACGTTTCCCATTTCGGAAAAATGGCTCTGCGAGAACGGCCACAATTGGATGTTCCGTCTCTGGGAAAGCACTGATCCCCAGGGCTGTTGTGCCTGTGACTAGGCTGCCCAGGGAAGGTGAAGACCAGCAACAGCTTTCAGGGCTGGCCCCTTCCTTGTGGGAGAAGGAGCCGGACGTTTCCCATTTTGGAAAATGGCTCTGCCGAGAACGGGCACAATGAGATGTTCCGTCTCTGGGAAAGCACAGATCCCCAGGGCTGTTGTGCCTGTGACTAGGCTGCCCAGGGAAGGTGAAGACCAGCAACAGCTTTCAGGGCTGGCCCCTTCCTTGTGGGAGAAGGATCCGGACGTTTCCCATTTCGGAAAATTGCTCTGCCGAGAACGGGCACAATGAGATGTTCCGTCTCTGGGAAAGCACAGATCCCCAGGGCTGTTGTGCCTGTGACTAGGCTGCCCAGGGAAGGTGAAGACCAGCAACAGCTTTCAGGGCTGGCCCCTTCCTTGTGGGAGAAGGATCAGGACGTTTCCCATTTCGAAAAAATTGCTCTGCCGAGAACGGACACGAGCAGATGTTCCGTCTCTGGGAAAGCACTGATCCCCAGGGCTGTTGTGCCTGTGAGTAGGCTGCCCAGGGAAGGTGAAGACCAGCAACAGCTTTCAGGGCTGGCCCCTTCCTTGTGGGAGAAGGAGCCGGACGTTTCCCATTTCGGAAAATGGGACTGCCGAGAACGGGTATGATGAGATGTTCCGTCTCTGGGAAAGCACTGATCCCCAGGGCTGTTGTGCCTGTGACTAGGTTTCCAAGGGAAGGTGAAGACCAGCAACAGCTTTCAGGGCTGGCACCTTCCTTGTGGGAGCAGGAGCCGGACTTTTCCCTTTTCGGAAAAATTGCTCTGCCGAGAACGGACACGAGCAGATGTTCCGTCTCTGGGAAAGCACTGATCCCCAGGGCTGTTGTGCCTGTGAATAGGCTGCCCAGGGAAGGTGAAGACCAGCAACAGCTTTCAGGGCTGGCACCTTATTGTGGGAGAAGGAGCCGGACGTTTCCCATTTCGGAAAAATGGCTCTGCGAGAACGGCCACAATTGGATGTTCCGTCTCTGGGAAAGCACTGATCCCCAGGGCTGTTGTGCCTGTGAATAGGCTGCCCAGGGAAGGTGAAGACCAGCAACAGCTTTCAGGGCTGGCACCTTCCTTGTGGGAGCAGGAGTCGGACGTTTCTCTTTTCGGAAAAATTGCTCTGCCGAGAACGGGCACGATGAGATGTTCCGTCTCTGGGAAAGCACTGATCTCCAGGACTGTTTTGCCTGTGAGTAGGCTGCCCAGGGAAGGTGAAGACCAGCAACAGCTTTCAGGGCTGGCCCCTTCCTTGTGGGAGAAGGAGCCGGACGTTTCCCATTTCGGAAAATGGCTCTGCCGAGAACGGGCACAATGAGATGTTCCGTCTCTGGGAAAGCACTGATCCCCAGGGCTGTTGTGCCTGTGAATAGGTTTCCAAGGGAAGGTGAAGACCAGCAACAGCTTTCAGGGCTGGTACCTTTGTTGTGGGAGCAGGAGCCGGATGTTTCCCTTTTCGAAAAAATTGCTCTGCCGAGAACGGACATGAGCAGATGTTCCGTCTCTGGGAAAGCACTGATCCCCAGGGCTGTTGTGCCTCTGACTAGGCTGCCCAGGGAACGTGAAGACCAGCAACAGCTTTCAGGGCTGGCCCCTTCCTTGTGGGAGAAGGAGCCGGACGTTTCCCATTTCGGAAAATTGCTCTGCCGAGAACGGGCACGAGCAGATGTTCCGTCTCTGGGAAAGCACTGATCCCCAGGGCTGTTGTGCCTGTGAGTAGGCTGCCCAGGGAAGGTGAAGACCAGCAACAGCTTTCAGGGCTGGCACCTTCGCTGTGGGAGCGGGAGCCGGACGTTTCCCATTTCGGAAAATGGCTCTGCCGAGAACGGGTATGAAGAGGTGTTCCGTGTCTGGGAAAGCACAGATCCCCAGGGCTGTTGTGCCTGTGACTAGGCTGCCGAGGGATGGTGAAGACCAGCAACAGCTTTCAGGGCTGGCCCCTTCCTTGTGGGAGAAGGATCCGGACGTTTCCCATTTCGGAAAAATGGCTCTGCGAGAATGGCCACAATAGGATCTTCCGTCTCTGGGAAAGCACTGATCCCCAGGGCTGTTGTGTCTGTGACTAGGCTGCCCAGGGAAGGTGAAGACCAGCAACAGCTTTCAGGGCTGGCCCCTTCCTTGTGGGAGAAGGAGCCGGACGTTTCCCATTGCGAAAAAATTGCTCTGCCGAGAACGGGCACAAGCAGATGTTCCGTCTCTGGGAAAGCACTGATCCCCAGGGCTGTTGTGCCTGTGAATTGGTTTCCAAGGGAAGGTGAAGACCAGCAACAGCTTTGAGGGCTGGCCCCTTCCTTGTGGGAGCAGGAGCCGGACGTTTCCCTTTTCGGAAAATGGCTCTGCCGAGAACGGCCGCGAGGAGATGTTCCGACTCTGGGAAAGCACTGATCCCCAGGGCTGTTGTGCCTGTGAATAGGCTGCCCAGGGAAGGTGAAGCCCAGCAACAGCTTTCAGGGCTGGCACCTTCATTGTGGGAGAAGGAGCCGGACGTTTCCCATTTCGGAAAAATGGCTCTGCGACAACGGCCACAATTGGATGTTCCGTCTCTGGGAAAGCACAGATCCCCAGGGCTGTTGTGCCTGTGAATAGGCTGCCCAGGGAAGGTGAAGACCAGCAACAGCTTTCAGGGCTGGTACCTTCCTTGTGGGAGAAGGAGCAGGACGTTTCCCATTTTGGAAAATGGCTGTGCCGAGAACGGGTACGATGAGATGTTCCGTCTCTGGGAAAGCGCAGATCCCCAGGGCTGTTGTGCCTGTGAATAGGCTGCCCAGGGAAGGTGAAGAGCAGCAGCAGCTTTCAGGGCTGGCCCCTTCCTTGTGGGAGCAGGAGCCGGACGTTTCCCTTTTCGGAAATAAGCTCTGCCTAGAACGGACACGAGCAGATGTTCCGTCTCTGGGAAAGCACTGATCTCCAGGGCTGTTGTGCCTGTGAGTAGGCTGCCCAGGGAAGGTGAAGACCAGCAACAGCTTTCAGGGCTGGCCCCTTCCTTGTGGGAGAAGGAGCCGGACGTTTCCCATTTTGGAAAATGGGACTGCCGAGAACGGGTACGATGAGATGTTCCATCTCTGGGAAAGCACTGATCCCCAGGGCTGTTGTGCCTGTGAATAGGTTTCCAAGGGAAGGTGAAGACCAGCAACAGCTTTCAGGGCTGGCACCTTCCTTGTGGGAGTAGGATCCGGACGTTTCCCATTTCGGAAAATGGCTCTGCCGAGAACGGCCACAATGAGATGTTCCGTCTCTGGGAAAGCACAGATCCCCAGGGCTGTTGTGCCTGTGACTAGGCTGCCCAGGGAAGGTGAAGAGCAACAACAGCTCTCAGGGCTGGCACCTTCCTTGTGGGAGTAGGATCCGGATGTTTCCCTTTTCGGAAAAATTGCTCTGCCGAGAACGGACACGAGCAGATGTTCCGTCTCTGGGAAAGCACAGATCCCCAGGGCTGTTGTGCCTGTGAGTAGGCTGCCCAGGGAAGGTGAAGACCAGCAACAGCTTTCAGGGCTGGTCCCTTCCTTGTGGGAGAAGGAGCCGGACGTTTCCCATTTCGGAAAAATGGGTCTGCGAGAGCGGCCACAATTGGATGTTCCGTCTCTGGGAAAGCACGGATCCCCAGGGCTGTTGTGCCTGTGAGTAGGCTGCCCAGGGAAGGTGAAGACCAGCAACAGCTTTCAGGGCTGGCCCCTTCCTTGTGGGAGAAGGATCAGGACGTTTCCCATTTCGGAAAATGGCTCTGCCGAGAACGGGCACAATGAGATGTTCCGTCTCTGGGAAAGCACAGATCCCCAGGGCTGTTGTGCCTGTGAATAGGCTGCCCAGGGATGGTGAAGACCAGCAACAGCTTTCAGGGCTGGCACCTTCCTTGTGGGAGAAGGATCAGGACGTTTCCCATTTCGGAAAATGGCTCTGCCGAGAACGGACAGGAGCAGATGTTCCGTCTCTGGGAAAGCACAGATCCCCAGGGCTGTTGTGCCTGTGAGTAGGCTGCCCAGGGAAGGTGAAGACCAGCAACAGCTTTCAGGGCTGGCCCCTTCCTTGTGGGAGAAGGAGCCGGACGTTTCCCATTTCGGAAAATGGCTCTGCCGAGAACGGGCACAATGAGATGTTCCGTCTCTGGGAAAGCACAGATCCCCAGGGCTGTTGTGCCTGTGACTAGGCTGCCCAGGGAAGGTGAAGACCAGCAACAGCTTTCAGGGCTGGCCCCTTCCTTGTGGGAGAAGGATCCGGACGTTTCCCATTTTGGAAAATGGGTCTGCGAGAACGGCCACAATTGGATGTTCCGTCTCTGGGAAAGCACAGATCCCCAGGGCTGTTGTGCCTGTGAGTAGGCTGCCCAGGGAAGGTGAAGACCAGCAACAGCTTTCAGGGCTGGCCCCTTCCTTGTGGGAGAAGGAGCCGGACGTTTCCCTTTTCGAAAAAATTGCTCTGCCGAGAACGGACACGAGCAGATGTTCCGTCTCTGGGAAAGCACTGATCCCCAGGGCTGTTGTGCCTGTGAGTAGGCTGCCCAGGGAAGGTGAAGACCAGCAACAGCTTTCAGGGCTGGCCCCTTCCTTGTGGGAGAAGGAGCCGGACGTTTCCCATTTCGGAAAATGGGACTGCCGAGAACGGGTACGATGAGATGTTCCGTTTCTGGGAAAGCACTGATCCCCAGGGCTGTTGTGCCTGTGAATAGGTTTCCAAGGGAAGGTGAAGACCAGCAACAGCTTTCAGGGCTGGCACCTTCCTTGTGGGAGCAGGAGCCGGACGTTTCCTTTTTCGAAAAAATTGCTCTGCCGAGAACGGACACGAGCAGATGTTCCGTCTCTGGGAAAGCACTGATCCCCAGGGCTGTTGTGCCTGTGAATAGGCTGCCCAGGGAAGGTGAAGACCAGCAACAGCTTTCAGGGCTGGCACCTTATTGTGGGAGAAGGAGCCGGACGTTTCCCTTTTCGGAAAAATGGCTCTGCGAGAACGGCCACAATTGGATGTTCCGTCTCTGGGAAAGCACTGATCCCCAGGGCTGTTGTGCCTGTGAATAGGCTGCCCAGGGAAGGTGAAGACCAGCAACAGCTTTCAGGGCTGGCCCCTTCCTTGTGGGAGAAGGAGCCGGACGTTTCCCATTTCGGAAAATGGCTCTGCCGAGAACGGGCACAATGAGATGTTCCGTCTCTGGGAAAGCACAGATCCCCAGGGCTGTTGTGCCTGTGACTAGGCTGCCCAGGGAAGGTGAAGACCAGCAACAGCTTTCAGGGCTGGCCCCTTCCTTGTGGGAGAAGGATCCGGACGTTTCCCATTTTGGAAAATGGGTCTGCGAGAACGGCCACAATTGGATGTTCCGTCTCTGGGAAAGCACAGATCCCCAGGGCTGTTGTGCCTGTGAGTAGGCTGCCCAGGGAAGGTGAAGACCAGCAACAGCTTTCAGGGCTGGCCCCTTCCTTGTGGGAGAAGGAGCCGGACGTTTCCCTTTTCGAAAAAATTGCTCTGCCGAGAACGGACACGAGCAGATGTTCCGTCTCTGGGAAAGCACTGATCCCCAGGGCTGTTGTGCCTGTGAGTAGGCTGCCCAGGGAAGGTGAAGACCAGCAACAGCTTTCAGGGCTGGCCCCTTCCTTGTGGGAGAAGGAGCCGGACGTTTCCCATTTCGGAAAATGGGACTGCCGAGAACGGGTACGATGAGATGTTCCGTTTCTGGGAAAGCACTGATCCCCAGGGCTGTTGTGCCTGTGAATAGGTTTCCAAGGGAAGGTGAAGACCAGCAACAGCTTTCAGGGCTGGCACCTTCCTTGTGGGAGCAGGAGCCGGACGTTTCCTTTTTCGAAAAAATTGCTCTGCCGAGAACGGACACGAGCAGATGTTCCGTCTCTGGGAAAGCACTGATCCCCAGGGCTGTTGTGCCTGTGAATAGGCTGCCCAGGGAAGGTGAAGACCAGCAACAGCTTTCAGGGCTGGCACCTTATTGTGGGAGAAGGAGCCGGACGTTTCCCTTTTCGGAAAAATGGCTCTGCGAGAACGGCCACAATTGGATGTTCCGTCTCTGGGAAAGCACTGATCCCCAGGGCTGTTGTGCCTGTGAATAGGCTGCCCAGGGAAGGTGAAGACCAGCAACAGCTTTCAGGGCTGGCACCTTCCTTGTGGGAGCAGGAGTCGGACGTTTCCCTTTTCGGAAAAATTGCTCTGCCGAGAACGGGCACGATGAGATGTTCCGTCTCTGGGAAAGCACTGATCTCCAGGACTGTTTTGCCTGTGAGTAGGCTGCCCAGGGAAGGTGAAGACCAGCAACAGCTTTCAGGGCTGGCCCCTTCCTTGTGGGAGAAGGAGCCGGACGTTTCCCATTTCGGAAAATGGCTCTGCCGAGAACGGGCACAATGAGATGTTCCGTCTCTGGGAAAGCACTGATCCCCAGGGCTGTTGTGCCTGTGAATAGGTTTCCCAGGGAAGGTGAAGACCAGCAACAGCTTTCAGGGCTGGCCCCTTCCTTGTGGGAGCAGGAGCCGGATGTTTCCCTTTTCGAAAAAATTGCTCTGCCGAGAACGGACACGAGCAGATGTTCCGTCTCTGGGAAAGCACTGATCCCCAGGGCTGTTGTGCCTGTGAATTGGTTTCCAAGGGAAGGTGAAGACCAGCAACAGCTTTGAGGGCTGGCACCTTCCTTGTGGGAGTAGGATCCGGACGTTTCCCATTTCGGAAAATGGCTCTGCCGAGAACGGCCACAATGAGATGTTCCGTCTCTGGGAAAGCACAGATCCCCAGGGCTGTTGTGCCTGTGAGTAGGCTGCCCAGGGAAGGTGAAGACCAGCAACAGCTTTCAGGGCTGGCACCTTCCTTGTGGGAGTAGGATCCGGATGTTTCCCATTTCGGAAAAATTGCTCTGCCGAGAACGGACACGAGCAGATGTTCCGTCTCTGGGAAAGCTCTGATCCCCAGGGCTGTTGTGCCTGTGACTAGGCTGCCCAGGGAAGGTGAAGACCAGCAACAGCTTTCAGGGCTGGCCCCTTCCTTGTGGGAGAAGGAGCCGGACGTTTCCCATTTCGGAAAAATGGGTCTGCGAGAACGGCCACAATTGGATGTTCCGTCTCTGGGAAAGCACGGATCCCCAGGGCTGTTGTGCCTGTGAGTAGGCTGCCCAGGGAAGGTGAAGACCAGCAACAGCTTTCAGGGCTGGCCCCTTCCTTGTGGGGAGAAGGAGCCGGACGTTTCCCATTTCGGAAAATGGCTCTGCCGAGAACGGACACAATGAGATGTTCCGTCTCTGGGAAAGCACAGTTCCCCAGGGCTGTTGTGCCTGTGAATAGGCTGCCCAGGGATGGTGAAGACCAGCAACAGCTTTCAGGGCTGGCCCCTTCCTTGTGGGGAGAAGGATCAGGACGTTTCCCATTTCGGAAAATGGCTCTGCCGAGAACGGACAGGAAGCAGATGTTCCGTCTCTGGGAAAGCACTGATCCCCAGGGCTGTTGTGCCTGTGAGTAGGCTGCCCAGGGAAGGTGAAGACCAGCAACAGCTTTCAGGGCTGGCCCCTTCCTTGTGGGGAGAAGGAGCCGGACGTTTCCCATTTTGGAAAAATGCTCTGCGAGAACGGCCACAATTGGATGTTCCGTCTCTGGGAAAGCACTGATCCCCAGGGCTGTTGTGCCTGTGAGTAGGCTGCCCAGGGAAGGTGAAGACCAGCAACAGCTTTCAGGGCTGGCACCTTCCTTGTGGGAGAAGGAGCCGGACGTTTCCCATTTCGGAAAAATGGCTCTGCGAGAACGGCCACAATTGGATGTTCCGTCTCTGGGAAAGCACTGATCCCCCAGGGCTGTTGTGCCTGTGAGTAGGCTGCCCAGGGAAGGTGAAGACCAGCAACAGCTTTCAGGGCTGGCCCCTTCCTTGTGGGAGAAGGAGCCGGACGTTTCCCATTTTGGAAAATGGCTCTGCCGAGAACGGGCACAATGAGATGTTCCGTCTCTGGGAAAGCACAGATCCCCAGGGCTGTTGTGCCTGTGACTAGGCTGCCCAGGGAAGGTGAAGACCAGCAACAGCTTTCAGGGCTGGCCCCTTCCTTGTGGGAGAAGGATCCGGACGTTTCCCATTTTGGAAAATGGCTCTGCCGAGAACGGGCACAATGAGATGTTCCGTCTCTGGGAAAGCACTGATCCCCAGGGCTGTTGTGCCTGTGAGTAGGCTGCCCAGGGAAGGTGAAGACCAGCAACAGCTTTCAGGGCTGGCCCCTTCCTTGTGGGAGAACGAGCCGGACGTTTCCCTTTCGAAAAAATTGCTCTGCCGAGAACGGACACGAGCAGATGTTCCGTCTCTGGGAAAGCACTGATCCCCAGGGCTGTTGTGCCTGTGAGTAGGCTGCCCAGGGAAGGTGAAGACCAGCAACAGCTTTCAGGGCTGGCCCCTTCCTTGTGGGAGAAGGAGCCGGACGTTTCCCATTTCGGAAAATGGGACTGCCGAGAACGGGTACGATGAGATGTTCCGTCTCTGGGAAAGCACTGATCCCCAGGGCTGTTGTGCCTGTGAATAGGTTTCCAAGGGAAGGTGAAGACCAGCAACAGCTTTCAGGGCTGGCCCCTTCCTTGTGGGAGCAGGAGCCGGACGTTTTCCCTTTTCGAAAAAATTGCTCTGCCGAGAACGGACACGAGCAGATGTTCCGTCTCTGGGAAAGCACTCCCAGGGCTGTTGTGCCTGTGAATAGGCTGCCCAGGGAAGGTGAAGACCAGCAACAGCTTTCAGGGCTGGCACCTTATTGTGGGAGAAGGAGCCGGACGTTTCCCATTTCGGAAAAATGGCTCTGCGAGAACGGCCACAATTGGATGTTCCGTCTCTGGGAAAGCACAGATCCCCAGTGCTGTTGTGCCTGTGAATAGGCTGCCCAGGGAAGGTGAAGACCAGCAACAGCTTTCAGGGCTGGCACCTTGCTTGTGGGAGCAGGAGTCGGACGTTTCCCTTTTCGGAAAAATTGCTCTGCCGAGAACGGCCACAATTGGATGTTCCGTCTCTGGGAAAGCACTGATCTCCAGGACTGTTTTGCCTGTGAGTAGGCTGCCCAGGGAAGGTGAAGCCCAGCAACAGCTTTCAGGGCTGGCACCTTCCTTGTGGGAGAAGGAGCCGGACGTTTCCCATTTCGGAAAATGGCTCTGCCGAGAACGGGCACAATGAGATGTTCCGTCTCTGGGAAAGCACTGATCCCCAGGGCTGTTGTGCCTGTGAATAGGTTTCCCAGGGAAGGTGAAGACCAGCAACAGCTTTCAGGGCTGGCCCCTTCCTTGTGGGAGCAGGAGCCGGATGTTTCCCTTTTCGAAAAAATTGCTCTGCCGAGAACGGACACGAGCAGATGTTCCGTCTCTGGGAAAGCACTGATCCCCAGGGCTGTTGTGCCTGTGAATTGGTTTCCAAGGGAAGGTGAAGACCAGCAACAGCTTTGAGGGCTGGCACCTTCCTTGTGGGAGTAGGATCCGGACGTTTCCCATTTCGGAAAATGGCTCTGCCGAGAACGGCCACAATGAGATGTTCCGTCTCTGGGAAAGCACAGATCCCCAGGGCTGTTGTGCCTGTGAGTAGGCTGCCCAGGGAAGGTGAAGACCAGCAACAGCTTTCAGGGCTGGCACCTTCCTTGTGGGAGTAGGATCCGGATGTTT